>JASVER010000013.1:6969703-6994703 GCA_030449065.1 Oceanodroma leucorhoa
TATATGAACTTTCTTAACAAGATAGAAATTAAAAACATTTAGCTAAAAGTAACTAGTATTAGTTTGAGTAAACTCATGGCTCACTTTTTCTGTGTAATTGGATACAATTATGAGAATATTCTTGAATATATGATAGAAACAGCAAGGACCTTGCAAGTGTGGAAGTGATTTAGCCTCTTAAAGTAGTATTATAGCTTTGTCAAGTAGAATTCCTTGTACAGATTTGCCAAATAACTCATCCATAATGCCTGAAAATTTCAACCATTTCGTGAAAATATTTAAGGCAGTAATAATTAATAAATTTTGTACACTGTACTCACTCATTAAAAAGTATAAATCTTGACTGCATATTGAAATACTATTTAAAAATCCAAGGCTGCAGTTGTATAAAAAAATGTGAATTATCTAAAATTTAAAGAATGACACATGCAAAGCTTAACTTATAGATGAGATTTTATGAACTTTCAAACCTGAGCAAATATATTTTAAAGAAAAATTGTTTGAGCCATATATTTTCTTTATAGATGATCAGGTCACATAGAGATCACATTCCTGTAATTCATAAACAGCAAGATAGGATGACACTTGTAATGGCAGAAGAAAGCTGAGCAGCAGAATATCCTTTTTATGTCTAAGAATTAGATTCCTTTCAACAATAATAGTAATGACAAATAGCTAGATTACCAACATGGAAACTGTAGAGATCTTCTCTTTTTGAACAAGTTTGCCAGCAATAGACATCAGCACACCATTGAGTGGATAAGTTGCAGTATTTAAACATGTTAGATCTAAGGAATTAGAAAGAAATATACTCTTTTTTTTTTTCTCATCAGATTCCAAGATGACTATGCCAAAAAACAGTGGTAAAGCATTTTTTCTTTTTGTTTTTCTTTTCTTTTTGTGAGCCTGTCAACTCCAGTAGTTCTCTTATAATATCTCACCAGAGCAGATATTTTGAATTTCTAAGGCATTCTGTTTCTATAAAAAACTTCAGCAAAAATTCAGTCTGTAAACTGCAAGATTGTTTCCTTACAATTTAGAGTTGTATACTTTTAATACAAATGGGCCTAAATGTGGCACATATTCTGTGAGGTTTATTTGCTTAGAATATGAAGTTCTTTCTTTTACCTACATTTACATTAGAAATAGGAAACCATAGCATTATTTCTGGTGGTAAATGAGGGGACTGAAGGCTATTGGATGAAAACAAATGATGCCCTTCAAAAGAAGATACAGTTGGGAGCTTTGTGTAATTGTTTCTGCATTACTGCTCCCACAGGACCAGCTGAAGAGATTACCATCCCCAGCCAACCCCCAACTGTTTGTTGCCATCCTCTTGCCAGAGAACACTGCCTTGCCAGATCCACTGGTTAAATTACTTGTGTGATCACTCCCTAATTTATTTCAAAGTGAGTTGGGTTAGCAAAGCAGGCAAGCAAAAAAGATCTATTATTTCAATGGTTTATGCTGGCTCATTTTAATTTGCCTAGAAAGCAATCTCAGCAGCAGCTCAGCCAGGAAAACTAAGTGGATGGCAGCTACTGAAAGCAGACTGGGGTTGGTAAACTTCAGCTTACAGAACTACAACTGAAAGAGGAAAGATGCCCACACCATGCAGATTTAAACCAAGGTCAAGCAAAACATTTGGGCACCTATGTAACCTAAAGCACGTGGATCATCCTACTGTTATAAACATGGGTACTAATGAGCTATTAGTTAAGACTATTCTTATGTTATTTCTTATGGAAAACATAAGTCATAGGATGAGGTTTATTTCATACAATTTTATATATGAAAATTAGGCATCTTGTCTGCATACATCTTCTAAGCTTGCCCTGCAGTCAATGGAATAGGTACCACCTCCAGGAGGGTAATGACCCCAGCTATCTAAGAAAGGTGTCAGACGCATTCTGAAGATGTTCATCACAGAGGAAAGCCATCACTTAGCTTGGAATATGCATCCATCTCCTAGGCTGCTAAAGTTAGGTGAACTGAACCCTATCCTATCCTTAATTTGTACCTCACCAAGAGGGCCTGACAACCGCAACAATGTTATTTCTAGAAAAACATTATTAGATGGGACAACCATCTTTACCAAAGTCATTATAGTCTTACCATCCATTTTGGAAAAATTTATGAGACATCTAATTTACATATAGTAGTAGAAATCAGTATTTTGTAAATATCTTTTTTATATATGTATATAGGGGTGTCCTGGTTTAGCTGGGATAGATTTAGTTTTCTTCATAGTAGCTAGTATGGGGCTATATTTTGGATTTGTGCTGAAAACTGTGTTGATAATACAGGGATGTTTTCGTTACTGCTGAGCAGTGCTTACACAGAGCCAAGGCCTTTTCTGCTCCTCACCCCCCCCACCAGCGAGCAGGCTGGGGGTGCACAAGGAGTTGGGAGGGGACACAGCCGGGACAGCTGACCCCAACTGACCAAAGGGATATCCCACACCATATGACGTCATGCTCAGCATATAAAGCTGGGGGAAGAAGAAGGAAGTGGGGGACGTTTGGAGTGATGGCGTTTGTCTTCCCAAGTAACCGTTACATGTGATGGAGCCCTGCTTTCCTGGGGATGGCTGAACACCTGCCTGCCCATGGGAAGGAGTGAAGGAATTCCTTGTTTTGCTTTGCTTGCGTGCGTGGCTTTTGCTTTACCTATTAAACTGTCTTTGTCTCAACCCACGAGTTTTCTCACTTTTACTCTTCTGATTCTCTTCCCCATCCCACCCAGGGGGAGTGAGGGAGCGGCTGTGTGGGGCTTTGCCGGCTGGGGTTAAACCACGACAGCTTCAAATAAACTTTTAGATTGTAATTAGCTTTTCTAATAAATGCACACAGTCATGCAAAAAAAGACATATATTTCTTTGGATTAGCTGCATAGATATATGTACATTAGCTATGTAGATCTCTTTATATATAATGTCCTAAGAAAATGGACATTTTGAGAAATATAAAAATGGAATGAACTGCTTATAGTACAGTAGAACATTTTTTACAGTCTGAGTTTGAAATCTACTTTCCATGTTTATTTAAAAATATGTTACCTGAAAAGTTTCAAACTTTCCACAGCTTTTAGTAGTCTTTGGTCAGACTCAGTATACAAAGGTTGAAAGGTTCTCTATCATCTTAAAAACTCCTTTCACTATTGTAAATCAACCTAAACTTATATAGTACAATTCTCCAAAGTGCTTAAGTCACTTACAGCTCATATTCAGTAAGTTCAAGACCTGTTCTTTGCCATTTAGTTATCAAGTACTCAGGTGGAGTGAATTGAAAGCCTTTCAAAAATTAATGGAAAATGTTATAACAACAGATCACAACTGAACAAAGATGACTTTATGAAATCATCCCTCTTTTAGCAATGTGCATTTGATTCGACACTTTCTAAATTATTTCTTGCACATCCTCCTGATAAGGGGTAAGAGCTGTGCAGAAATGGCTAAATTTGCTAACAATGGTTATTTACTCACTAGTGGTACTATCATACCCAGTGTTTGAGGTAGAATGACATTTCATTGTTCCATCATAAACATTACCATACTAAAGACTTTGCAACTTAATTTGAGCCCAAATTCAACTACTCAGTTTAATAATAGCAGGGGGAGGATAAGTGATCACAAGAGTAAAGATACAAAGCTGAAATGCTTTAGTGTAATTACCAAACTGTATACAATGTGTGCAGTGAGGACAATAGGATGATCCTGAATTCTGTGAATGTATTTTCTACAGAAGTTGGAAGTAGGTAAATGCACATACCAAAAAACAAAACAACAATGAAAAACTAGTAAGAATGTTGCGGTTCTGACACACAATTTAGAGCTATTTCTCCTTCTTGACAGGCTTAAGCATGGCTTCTTCATATTGCATTTTGATAAGAATAGCTTTTTTCCTCATTCATCAAATGCTATAGTTTTAATTTAATTGACATATTAATACATGATTTAGGATATAATTTTAAAAGCTTCCTTGTGTTTTAGAAACCTGGAATCTGTGGAAGCTGGCATATGGGGGAAAACCATTAGTGAGGAACACAGTTATAATAAAAATTCACACAATACACAGAGTGTTTTAGAACATGAAACATAGACAGAGTTCAGTTATTGAAAATATATATCTCTGTGGTCCAGTCTTACTCTAAATGGATGCTAGTTAATGCTCCAGGTTGCGAGTTTTCTGCAGTCAGCTGCAGATGTGATAGGACTTGTTTTTACGTAACCGTTTTGTCTTATCTGTAAGCATCCCTCACTTGGACAACTTGAGAGGCATTAAGGGTGTGTGCAGATGAATGAGTTACTCTCTGAACTTAAGTTTCTCATACTCTCTAAGAATTGCCTGCAACACACTTTTACGCTGCATTGTACTACATAGAAAGAATACAAATATGGAGTAGATAGCAAGAACAAGGTTCGTAGCACCTTACCCTGCTGATAAGGTGTTTTTCATCTTTCCATAGCTGAGGTTTCCTGCTATCCCCTTTTTAAGACCATTTACCCTTACTCTGTTGTGGTTTGTTAGTTGCAAAGTGAAAAAGAAACTTTTTTTCTTGCTCATAATGAGGAAAACATTTCACCAACAGGACTTTTTTTTCATGTCTCTACGGTCCTGCAATACAATCTTTGTCAACTAACAAATCCAAAGTTATCTATATATATATATAGATATAGAGAGAAATTTTTTAAATACTGATTCATTGTTTTTCCTATACTACATTTTTTCCTTCTTTCCAAATCTTCCTCTTTTATTGTATCAGAAATAACATTTTATCTATCCAATCTTCACCTCTACAACTGTACAATTATAAGCAAGTTGCCCCTGCGTTGAGCTACCCCTGTGCAGCTAGTCAAGTTAAAATCACAGTTCTGTTAAATATTACAGAGAACAAAAAGAAAGCATGTTGGAGAGTATTAAATCATGCTGCTTAGAAGATTGATACACAGAATTAAACAATTTCAGGTCATAAGTGCTCAGGACTATCTTGTTGACAATAAGCTACCACACAGTAATTTATGGGGATATTTTCCATCATCTTCAACTAGCTAAGAAAATTTGCTTACATCCTAATGAATGATGACCTTGATTATCTCCTGTCCACACTACTGCCATGCAATATGCTTATGTTCGAAAGAAATTAATTTTATTAATATGTTAAGCTTCAGTATATGTCTCCCTCAATACCCTGAGGTGGTTAGATCTGTCCTCTGGCCCTGAACTAGTTTCTTAGAAGGTGCTGCAGTCATCCACATCAACTCCATTCTCTCATTTGTTACCTAAGTTGCTACTACTTTCTCCTTACTGGAGTCACACATTTGCTGGGTTTTTACTGACAGGCTGGAGTGACTCAACTCCTATAACAGAGGTAACAACTCATGTTTGATACCTCACAGCTAATGCTGTGCATTGGTTTGAGCATTAGTGAGGCTTAAAACTTCTAGAGTGCAAAGAAAATCTGGTTTCAAGTGTTAAAAAGCCTTTCTTTTTATTCAGGACTAAAGCTACCCACTTTTATGGCAGTTGAACATGCTGTAGGAATAACATCTTTTTATTCCTTGTTTACTCCAGAAGCAGGGGAAGGCATGATCTAGGGGAAAACAGTAACAAAACTCAAATTTGTGCTAAATTAGTTTTCATTTTTAGTAGCAACTATATATGTCTGACCAGGAATTTCGGCATTTTAGAACATCCTGAAAAGAAGTATGTGCCTTTTCAGTCAGTTTTTGAAAGCAGAACTGAACTTTGAGTGTTTCTTCTTCTTGTCACATTTATTAATCATTAAAGTTTCTGACATGTTTTCTTATTATTGTTTAATACTAGCGCCAGTGATAAACCATAATATAGGTGTATACATCTGTTGTTTACTCTGAGGTGACTAACTACTATATATAAAAATTCATATTAAAAATAAATTCTAGCATACCAATGCAATAATGACTTTTAAAAGCCCTCTGCCTTTGAAATATATTGATATCTTTAAATAAGAAAAGAGATCCCAGTTCCATATCCTACCATTGACACACACAGAAATAAACAAAACTAAGTTGGAGAACAGACCTGCATTACGTACGGCTCAGGGACTTCATGCAGCCCACAAAGCAGCTTCTCTAGCATGCCAGCTATTTAACAGCAGTGCGTACTGTCATAAAAAGGGTGCGCAGCCTGGCTGGGTTTTAAGCAACCTCTCAGCTGAAAGCAGCCGATGAAATGTGTATCTCCTGGCCAGACATATGGGTGGTTGGGAGGACATTATTTATAGTAAGAAGGGAAAGGCAAGTCACACTGGACAGTCATGGCAAGAAGGTAAACTCAATGGTAGCAAGGGAGGGTCATCACTGTAGCACAGAAGTAAGAATAGAGCTGGTATTAATATAATATAACAGATTCTAATGGCTTACATATTTATAGGGGGCTTTCCTGTTTAATAATTTCATCATTACATCCATTCTTGCCTCCATAATACAACATCTGGATTGAGTCTAGCAAACTCTTGAGGTGATTGAATGCTTCTGTCTACGTGCTACAATTTTAGACCAGCAAGGAAAAAATATATGATACAATGTAAGTGTTGCATGCCTAAGTTTAATGTAAGATTTCAGGGCACATAAAATCCCTTGCACCCACAATTTGCTAATGATCTTTCTTCTCATCTTTGGTTCTACTATTACATATTACATTCTACTGAATTACTCATTGTTATAATTGTGGTACCTTATAAAAAATTAAAACTCTCTGGAATTGTGGTAGAACTTCAAAAAACAGATGAACTGTAAGAGCAAATATGCTTTTTCCATATGTGGCTATCTCAAGGTGGTAAGAGATAAGATCTCAAAGGCAGTTACCTTGACATAACAGATTACTGCTGCCAAAAGGAAAAGGCAGTATTTTCCTTTCCTGTCATACTTCTCTCCCTCTTTCTGCCACATTTAGTGGTGGTGAGCAGTTAAATATCACGTCCCACAGGAACTGAGCCTGAGAACATGAATGTACCTCTGAAGGTGGCTCCTTGGGAGTGCTCCTGAAAGTGTTCTCTGATGGAAGTCTCAGACAGCAGCTTTCTCACAGAGAAGTTTCTCTCCCCAGGGCCCCAAATGCCACATTTTCAGGAAGAACATAAAATCAGCTGGGTAAGTGAAAGAGTAAAAGAGAGGGACAGAGCAATGCATCTCATGTATCCCTAGTGTAAGCAGATGAAGTATGCTTTCCTCCTTCCATTTCTGCATCTCTGTCTTCTATCAACATTTGCAACCATGTTGTCTGCTTTGGGTGTCCTGAATAAGTACTTGTATTTGCACTTGACCATAACAAGTTAAATGTGAATTAAGTTATTCTACACACACAATGATGGCAAATGCTTAAACTGAGAGGTTGGACTACATTAATTTCTCAGAGCTCCTTTTTCAATTGCACAGGCTGGGTGAAGAGCTAGCCCCAGTGAGGTCAGGAGGGACACAACTTATCATGAAAAAATGAGTTTCTTGATCTGCAGTAAGATACTGGGAAGCACACTTAAGCCTTGAATGTCACAAGAAACACATCACAGTGTGAAGGTACAGTATGCTCATGATTAAAATAGAAGAAAAGTAAGCTGCCTCCAGTTAAATTATTTTTCTTTAAAAAAAAGGCCCCTCACTTATGAAAATAATTAGAATAATAAAAAAATGTTTTTAGATTAAGTCTGAGGTTGTTATCATGCCAACAAAATGAGTGATCCTTCAGGGAGAGATATGGGCAGAACACAGAATTGCAGAAATGAATCAAGAGACTGTAACTATAACTGAATGTTATATGTTCTGCATATGGCAGAAAAATAATGAATAAAAATCCAAATAAGCAATTACCATCCTTCAGCATTAAAGCAAAGAGCCTACAGTGACTGAACTTGGTGTTTCTCTGCCTATGTGACTTTACATGAGTTTTTCCTGCTTGCTTTCTGGTACTTGATTGTTCCCTTGATAGTATTTTACTAACTCACTGTCATCTTGACTGATAATGAAAGCACTGGATAATACGAACACTTTTTAGTCCCTTCTTTTTCTCTTATTTTGTATTGTAATCTCACTTTGAAGCTTTTTTGCTTTTCCATGAAGTATTTCATGATAACAAAAATATCATTATTATGGATACATACATATATCCTAAAAGCTTCCTGTATGATAAATAGTACTGATATTCTATTTGCATTTTAAATTGTTTGAAAACTTCTCTACAGTTACCTTGTAATACTTCATATCTTGTGTGTTATTAGTCTAACACTGTTCTCTCATTTGAATTAGATACAAGTAGATACTTTCAGATCCTAGACTGGTGAAAATAACTTCAGAAATATCAGCTGAGTGCTTTTTATAAGCACTTTTTCCAAGCAAAATTTGTGCTGATATATCTCTAAGAAAGTAAAAATTGTATATGTGATTTAGAAGACAGGCCTATAACGTTCAAATGTGCATAAGAGATGTTTGTCTTTTTATCTTATTTGCATATATCTCATAAATATGCCTAGAAAATATTACTGATTTACATTCAGCTTGTTACTTATGTATAAAGGGTGCAGCCTCCAAAAAGGACATGTTTTCTCCAGTATAACAGTATATATTTGTTTATTTCTGCACAGTGTTTGTGCCACTGCAGTTAAATTTGCAGCCCACATTTTGAGGATATACCACTCAGTTTGAAGTTACAGTGATGATTTTCATATCCATGTTTTTCCTCTTCAAGCAAGATGAAAAATGTTCCAGCAAAAGCATAAGCAAGCTATTTTAAGATCTTCGAAGAAAAATTAATATGTTGTGATGATGATATTTCATCTTAATCTGGCATCGCCCAGGCTTGTCTCTTTCAAGGAAGGGAGGACATCTGGGAATGAGTGAAAGCCACAATAAAATAAGATCTTTTTACTGAAACTGAAATATGATGGCATAGTTGTTTCTTGACAGTTATATATTCAATGAATAGGAATAAGTGGTATGATAAAGGTGCATGATTTATTGTCATATGCAATTACATGAGCTGCACAATATTGAAATTTTACAAGGAGCTGAACTGATATTTTAGAAATAAAAATGTGAAACAGAACATAGTTATACTTATGGATATTCATAGCATAAAAGCAAAAAATCTGCCTCCAAGTAGCTAGAAAGTATTTCAGTGAACAGGGATCCCATTGTAAATGAAGATATTTTCTTCAGTGTGCTTCTGTTTCTCATATCTAATGCCTGGAATAAATGAAGGGATATTGGTTTGATATTTGAGTTTGATATTTGAGTTTCATATTCTCTGTCACCCAATACAGGACATGAGTCTGACCTCATTTCCACTGGTTTTATATTTGCAATTATCATGAATATATATGTATATAAAATCTCATGTGAAATACATTTATAATTCTGGACACTAATACTCAGAAAAGGTAAATTCAAACTGAAAAGGAGCAAGGAGAAGCTAGTAGGATGAACAGGTGATTGGTGAGCCAATCTTGTCTAAAGAATGTTGAAAGACCTTTCTTGTTTGTCTAATCTAATAGATTGAA
The DNA here is from genome assembly GCA_030449065.1 of Oceanodroma leucorhoa. Lineage (NCBI taxonomy): Eukaryota > Metazoa > Chordata > Aves > Procellariiformes > Oceanodroma > Oceanodroma leucorhoa. The sequence goes on from JASVER010000013.1 coordinate 6,979,235, forward strand.
AGTTAAAGGGAGGATAATTGCTATCAGTAAATTCTTCAGCCAGGTATCAGGAGAAAGGATGAACTATTTAAGCCATGTTGGCAAAAGAGCATTCAGATATGAACTAGCCATGAGTAAATTCAGGCTAGAAATGAAAATAAGATTTCTAACCCTTCTGGAATTGAGGTTCTGGACATCCCAGGATGTCATGACTCAATAAAGTGAAAAATAGGAATTAATAGTTCAAAATAGCATATTAAATGTTTCCAGTGTGAATCTCATGCATCAATCTTTTCTACAACAATTGAAGCCATTATTTCAGGAGCAGTGTTATTTAACACGGCTCTCAATCCCATTTCCAGAGACATGGATGTCAATTTGAAACACCCCTCTGCAACTTTTACAGATCATTGTCTTTCTTTATTTCAAATTTTTTTAATTCTCTCCTACATCTTCCAAATTCATAGAATCAGGTTGCCATTTTTCTTAAATGCCAAGTGCTAGAATATAACACTTTTTTGGCAATCATACAGGTAAGATCTGTTGTCTGCATAAAATATTAACTGATAGTATTAGCATGAGATTCTGCTACTTAATATTGGAAAAGTAACATCCCAATCAATAAAAACAACTGAGCTACATTTCAAGCTGCATTTACTTATATATGATACCGGTCGTCTCTGTCTGTTGTCTAAGAATTAGTTATCAGAAACGCATACTCTGAGAATATTTTTTTCCCCCCTTAGGTCTCCTCTTTGCAAAAGTTGCAAATTCTTCAGAAAAGGATTTTGTAGGAGTCTCAACCACACTTTTATGCTGCAAAAAGGAAAGTGGTGGAAAGAAGGGAAGCCTCGAGTGACACCATCTACAAACTGTGTCAAGAAAGAGACCAAAGTGAAGAACTGGTCTTAGGGGTGTGCTGCCATGGTCAATCTCTTGGGTCCTAAGGGGCAGAGAATGCAGGAGAACCCTCAGTGCAGGTCGTGGAGTGCGTGGTTGCAAAATTGTGCTGAATACAGTTTCTCAGTGTAGTTGTTGAAATGCTTTGCAAAGTATCTAGTCTTGACATGATTGTCTCATTGACTGCTGACGCTTGGCTGACAGGGGTAAATGAAACCATGCAGATGTTAGCTGGCCCAGTTTCTTATTCTACCTGTGACTGCCCTGTTTTACTGAATCTCTGAGATAGCTGATTGACCATCCTTACTTCATTATGATCTGCGCTAGATCTAAAAGTAAACTATATGTGATTCATTATTGCTATACATAATTTTTTTCATTCAATATTTAACAGAAAATTCGTTCCTTTAATATTAATTGTATTATCTTGATAATAGCTCCAGCACAGTTAATATTAAAACTCAAGCTGCATCTATGGCATTTGCATCATTATCTTTACCTCTCCATCCCTAACTGTATACTATGCCACCAGAACTCCATCAACAACTTCTCTCTTCATATCAAACATCAAGCAGAAGTCAAGAACATGGTCAYTGGAGCATAGTGTTTCTTCAACACTATGGAAAGAAAAATATATTTTCACCCTAATCAAGCTTTTAAAAGGAAAATCAAACATTTTTCAGAAACAGAACCAAACACCAAATATTTGTCTCTGACCAGGAAACACATAATTAAATTATTTTGTTTTGAAATTATTTCATTTGTTGTAATTATTTGTTCAAACTGCTTTTTGTATTAGTTTAATTTTACTATTAACAGATTGTCTTATGGAAACTATTTTATGTTCTTGTCTTTTGGATTGGCTAAATGCCTCAAAAGCTTGTATTTCCCTCTGAAAAGATCTTAGTGATCCACTGTGGGTATATGGTTGTATACAGGACTCATTGTATCTCAGAGGAGAGAATTGGGATGTTATATGGAGAAAAAAAAATCTATTATTACCAAAGCAAATTCAAGTGGAATGTTTCTGATTATCTCAGGTTGAAATGGGAATGCATAAATAATCCATTCAATAGAAAATGTCAAAAGTGAACCCTACAGAAAATGTTGATATTCCAGCTTTTTATTCTAATACTGAATTATTAACATTTCCGTTACTATTGGAATTCGATAACACGTTCTACAATCCACACATCTGTGAATGCAGGATTTGGGGAGTATATTTCTAAATGTTTATGCAGGCTTTATATAGATATTCCTGGGCAGACAGGAACATCATATTTTGATGTTTTCTCACAGACTTCTTGCAGAATTTTAATAATGCTTCACTATCGGTGCTAGCGCATTATTATGCTCAGACATATGCAAGGCTTTAACCTAGCTCTACTTTCCCTCTGTATATTCTACCCACAGATTTATCCACCTTAGTGTCCTACTAACTTTGCAAATTCTCCCAAGTGCCTCATAAGTCTCCTGAATACCAGTCAAAGTTAATTCTTCTCCTCTATCTTCACTCTATTTCCACTGCCGTCTCCGTCAGAGAGCACACACATGAACAGGAGCACCAGCTTCTTGTTAGGAATTAAACACACAAGATTCTACCGCTTTCCTATGGGAGACTTTTGAAGTCTCCCATATTGAAGGAGGCAATAGATCTCAGCGTTGGGAAGATTTTCTTTAATAATCTACATCGCTTGTTGTTTTATTTGATAGCTGTTAATTAAACACCCCTTTCGACCTTGATTTAAATGTCTTTTCCTCTTCAGTGTTTCTGTCCCAGAATACTATAAACAGTTACTAACTCCTTGATTTTTCTTCTAGTTCAAGTGGTGAATTCTTTCTTGCCAAAAAGGCAATCAATGCTATGGAAGGTAGTGAAAAGTGAAAAAGAGGGTTGTTCCCTACTGAAAAAGACAAGTTATTTTAATTTGCAAGGAAAACATAATTATAGGTAATTACCACAGATTACATTTTCTACATACATGCACTAATTAAATCACCTATTAGATGATTATATTTTTTATAGATTTTTTACTTTCTGTTTGGCACTACATATGATAAATCAAATACACAATAAATGAAAAATGACAGCATCTATCAAAATTATCCTCAAAAATATTTAATTCTTGATAAACACAATAAGAATATTTCCAAAGTATTGAAAGAGAAAAGTAGTAGTCTTTATCTATCTCCAGTCTACTGTGAAGCTAACTCAATAAACACAGAAGTTTTAGTTCCAAATACATTCTATTATTTGCTAGTAAAACCTTGTGACCAATAGAAACCAGTTCATATAGTTCCCATGTCAGTCTAGGTCAGCTCTTAATCATTGTACAAAGGGTAAAAAATAGAGAAGAAAACAATACAGTTTTTGCCTGTCATGTATGAGACCACTATTATTTATTTAAAAGATGTAAGAGCCATAGAAACAATGTTTAGAGTGTATTATGTACCAGACTAAATTAGCAAACCTACAGGGAACACAGTATTGTATCTTTTACAGACTTTCATGCTGTGTGCCCAGGGATAGACAAAAGATCAATGTCTCATACACTTCCCTCTCAATTTTTACTGACATGTAATGGCTAAACTAAAATATTCTAAACTATCAGAGGTTTCTTGAGATAAACATTCTCCTTAAATATCAACATCCTGCCACAGATGCACATTTTTAGTTCTCTCCTTTGACTTCCTTGGTGATCAGCTTGGTGGTTTAAAACAATGGTACTTACTTACTTTTGTAGGCAATTTGGGAAAGAAAAGTAATTAACTCCATTCATCTAGCAACACTTTCTTCTTAAAACAACACTTCCTAAAACAAAAAGAAATAACCAACCTTCTCTTCTTCCCTTCCTTCATGACCCTCCAAAACTTCCCTAATATTATATTATATGTTTTGATTGAATCTGCAAAATAATCAGTGTCACTCTGGTACTTTGGACCTTAAGTTCCTTTCTACGTGCTGATCACAATAGTATCATTCAGGCTCCAGTTGGTTTTGGATAAAATCCCTAATTTCTCACTTCAGAAAGTAACAGTAATGATTTCTCCTATCTGGCTAATGACAATTTAGCACCGTCACCGTGTGAGATATTGTATCCTTGTTGTCCTGTTTCTGCCAAAAATTTTATCATAATAAATGCATTAGAATAAAGGGCTTCTTTTTATGTTGGCCTACCTAACAGATGTTTATTTTGATCATGGAATTGATTCTTCAAAGCCTCCAACTTTTTTGCAAACAGCAATCTGGTTTTAATTAAAATGTTTGCAGAGAAATTTGCTATAATAATAACTGAGAGTCCTGCTAAATCCTACATTTTGAATTTTTCAGTCATGACATTCACTCTGGTTCCTAGTCTAGATCCTGAAGTACTTTGGAGGTACATGTAGCGTAGCTTAGTGAAATTGGGAACAGATACATATATCACCTGGAGGTGGAAATTGAGAGGAAAGTTTTGCAGCGACGTTGCAAATATGCTGGATCTGGTATTTCTCCTAAGAAATTGTTTCCTGCCTGCATAGTGTTGAGTCCCAGAATTTGTATCCAGACACCAGTCTGTATTGTGGTATAAATTCTAGCACACAAAAATTATATTCAAAAAGTTAGGCATACCTGCTGGGATAACAACAGACAGTAAGGACTGGCGATCCTGGTTCAGCTTGTACTGGCAACTCTTCCCCTTTGTTGTAACACCTCCGATTTAGATGGATTAGATTGTGGCAACTATACTTCCTCCCTTACTGAGCAATGGATAAAAGGAGCAGAGGCCTGCACGTAGTGGTGCCTCTGACACAAGTCTGGCATCGAGGCCACACGATCACTTTGCAGCTTCTGTTGCCCAGAAGCAGTGAGACAAAAGGAAGGCAGCAAAGTTGCCGAGCCTGCACTAACGACAGGGAAGCCAAGGAAAAAGCGTTACAGTAAACAGAAAGCTTGCCGAGTTGTGGATAAGCCCTGGTAGTCACTGCTGGGAATAGCATCSCTAATGTCTACTGCTCCAAAACTCCTTTCAGTCCCAATAACATCTCAGCCATTTCTGCCTCCAGAGTGTTTTAAACCCAGTATCACCCCTGTCACCTTGTATTTTGACTCAATAATTCCTGTTTCATCCCCAGCATAGACCAAAATCTCAGTATCATTGTAAGCTTTATTTTATACACAGCTATGACTACTTCAGTGTCAAGCCAGTCCCAGAATACCATTATTCAACATCGTCACAATTTGTTTCTCCAGATTCCTTCCATAAGGACTATGTGGGGGGGGGGAGAAAAATCTCTCACTAGCAGGCATAATTAATTTTGTGTTTGTTTTTAAAATAATCAGCTAATTAGTGGTGTGACATAGTTCATTTGTGACTTTAAAAATATTTATGATCCTTTATGATTCAATTCTATGCTTTGGAGGAAAATAACTTTACAGTGTTTAGAGTGTAGAACATTGCCAATTTTCTTAAAAAGAAAAAGATTTGGACTGCTGGACTAAACCTGCCCTGCTAGCTGGCAATCCATGATCCAGATCTCTCTTATGCATAGGAAGAGTCAGAGAATGGACTTATCCTAGGTGTATGTTCTTCTAGGTATGCTTGGTAAGTTTGAAAAACATTATAACATCTCTTTTGGGAATTCTCTGTCTCCTTGCACTGCTGCAGCAGTAATTGGAGCAGAAATCAAATTTGGGCTTTGAAAATGAAACTCTTCAGATAAAGTCGCGAAAGTGCAGGGGTTTTATGAATTATTTTCAATATTAGATAACATTTACCATCAAAATAATACTTCTATGTCTCCTATGTACCAAAATAACAGCAACATTAAAAAAAAAACGTAAAAAAATAGACAGCCCCCACAGTTTCCCTCTACAGCCACATTATAAGTACTTAATCCAACATGGATGGCAACATAAAGCAACTCTAATTTATACCCCTGTGAAGCTGCTCCTCCCCGATGAGATGAATACCACCTTCAAAGAAAATCAAAAACCTAAAACAAAACAAAAAAAACCCTACTGTCATTATAATACCTGCAGAGTGATACCACTAACAGACCTGGCTGTTTGTTTCTAAGGAAGAACAGCTGTGCAACAGACTGTCTGAACAGTCCCTATTACAGAATGCAACATGGATCACTGACACAAAGGAAGCACTACACCAGCTGGCTTTCTGTCTTAGAGCATTTCTATTCCTAGATGATTTACCTGTTCTCAGTCCTGTCACCTTAGCACTTCTACTACCCAATTAAAAAATGATGTTGCTGGATTCTCTCTGCTGTAAATTAGATATGTTATTTTTCAGATCAAACTGGCTACTTTTTTTTAAACTTTGCAACACATGACTTATTTTTAAACTTATAAAAGCTGCTTGATTATTTATTTGTGGTATATTTTGTTCTCTTGTAGAGTTTAGATCAGAAAAATTCTTTTCTAATGTATTCATATGCAGTGATCTACATTTCCTAATCATAATCATGTCAGCAAAAGTGGAGCTGCTCTTAGTATAACATTTTAGTCTAGAAAATGATTTCCCTTTAAAATGGATTCAATGGACATGATGATATAAAAAGAAGATGCAAAATTACATACAACAGTTTGCATAATCAAAACAGATATGTTTTGTATTCAGGCAAGATTTCTTTTTGCTACATTAAATGGAAGAAAATAGACCTTTCGGAATTCTGCAAGTGTGCTATGGCTGTAAATGCAGTAGCAGTGGAATTCCAGTAGGATTATGAAGAGGATGTACAGAACTTAAAAAAAGGATTCAGCCAAGATACAGAGGGACAACATGAAAGGATAAATAGATTTTTTTTTTTAAACTAACAATAGTCCATTTATTTCAAATTGGAACTATACTTCATTTTCTACTTTGTAACTAAAGTTAAATTTATAAATGCTTGGAATATGGAGGTGTATCCTTTTGTGTAGGAAATTTACTGGTCCTCTTTTAAGTAAATGTGAGTTCAAATGAGATGTAATGAGTGTAGAGCTTCATTCAGTAAATAATACCCAACATATATGCATACCTAAATTCAGAACAAAACTTGCACATGTTATGGAATAATATTTGAAGTGCTCTGCAGGTGTCTCCTAGAGACACTTGCTCAGGAGCAGACAGACTTCAAATTAGCATTTCTCTTCCCTAATGAACAATAATCTTGATTCAACACATCAAAATAATATATTACAAATGGCTACAGAAAGTACTGTTTGTTTTCAAGGATGATGTGAGGATAATGTTGTGACAATTATGAGAAGGTTATTGAATGAAAAACTAACCCCTTAATATTTAATGGTTTGAATTTAATCAGTGTTAAAGCTAGCCATAATTTTTTTTTCTGTCCGATGAAATTTTACAAGATTTCAATTATTTTTCTTGTTGTGCCCTAGGAACAAACCAGAATCTTTGCAAAGTGACTATGAAAAGCAAGAAAGAGAATAGCTGGTAGGCTACATGTCAGGCAACCCAATTGTTATACAGAGGACCCAGGTTCAAGTTCCTTATCTACCAGTCTTCCAGTGCTTGGCCAGCCTAGACAAATTTTAAGTGTCTCTTAAGAAGATGGGGTATTGGGTTTTCATTGAAAATGGTAAGTAATGGAAGAGTTAAAGATGACAAGGAAAGGAGAAAAAGGATTCTCAAAGCTTTACAACCAGACATTGACCTTGTGTCTCTGGACTCCCGAGAAGCAAGAGTTCCTGACTACCACACACATTTTCTGTATTGTTTTCAGTGTTACAATCAAAACCCCATTTTTCTTAGATGAAGATGACAATGACTTTTACTCCTCAGCAAAAACAACTGGGACAACAAAGGAAATTTTGACTTAATAGGAACTTTTCCTCTTAAGTGATATCTTTGTATAGGTGGAATTTATTTCTGCCAGTGCACTCACAAGTCAATTTTCGAGCATTGATTTAGTAATGAGAAGTAGCACACTGTCTAGAAGTAAATGTTTAATATATATCCATCATCTATGCACAAATACCTTCACTCATGAGTCATAGGAAAAGTCATCATTAGAAGATAATCACAAAGGGTCAGAGAAAGGCTGTATTAACACAGCCGCCTTACCACAGCGTGAAAACAGCTGTACCCTTGATTCTGTTGTTCAGAACCCAGAAGGATCAAATATTTTAAATGGACACAGGTTTGATTTATGAAGCCACCAACCAAAACCAACTTACTTCTGTTATTCACTAATCACTAAAAGATATAACCTTATTTTTATTGCTTCCAAATACCAGTGACTAAGAATTTAGCCAAGGTATCTGACCTCAACTGCAATGATTACTGTCTGCTTCACAGTGCTTACTGCATTTAAATTCATAGTACCTTTGTGAGATAAAAAAGTGCAATTGTTCATACAAATGAAGAGCTAGTAGACTTTCAGATGAATGAAAAAAATCTAAAAATTATTTAGATGCTTGAATTCTACTGAGTTCAAGGAGTTGAAATTTACCTTTCAAGGGTGTATGTCAGGAGTGATGGGCAGGATTCATCTCACTTAACTTTAAACTGTCTAAGCAATTTGTCAGCTCTCCCTCTACAGAAATGCAGGGCTACAAATCTCTAGAGAACAATTCATTCTTTCCCCATGCAGGATCTAAGCCAGACGAATAAATTATTCTTTGGGGTAATTTTATTCTCCACTGATTACAGAAAGAGCCTAAATGGCTGGCATAAAATGCACATTGAACATAGTCAAAGGGAAGTGAAATGAATCCTACCTGGTGGATACCAGAGAAGTTTTAGGCCACTTTAATGTCCACTCCAAATTAACGGGAGGGATCGTCAGACATTGTAACATGCTTCTACTGTACCTAAATTGAAAAAGTCATACTGGCAGAGAGACTACTGAGCCACGGAAATGGGATGTACTTCTCGTCCCACTAGAAGTCAAAAAAGGAGGAATTGTCATAATAAGCCTCAGAGGACTTACAAGATTTATGGTTGTATAGGTCTCTGCTTGTGATTTCTGAAACTCAGGTGTCTAGCTACCTTAAGACTGGAAGCTCCTAAAGTTAATTGCCCAAGCTGTGTTGGAGTAGCCTACGTTTCTTCCTTGTTTGCAGTGGGTGTTAATTTCTTAGTTATGAAATTTCAAGTAATTGAAACCCTTTAATTCTCATGTAATTTTAAAACCCTTTCACTCAAGATTTTTACCCGTGGACAATCATTGGCAGACATATGTAAAATAAGTACTTTTTGTTTCAGTCCTGTTTCAATGGCAGGGTGTTTGCAAAATTAAAAAGATATCATTACAATAGATAATGACTGTTGTAATTGCTTGTAGTCTCAACAGAGACTTTCATTGGGAAAAATATCTTTCCTTTATGTTCCTAGATCTTGCCTCTGGCACACAATCGTGGCAGGACAGGAACATCAGACACACAGTGCGACCATGACTTCAGTTTCCAGGCCTCACATACCTGACAGTCTGGGACTCTCAGCACTAAATTAACTCTAAAGAAACTTGAGAAAATAAAGCACATAATGCTATCGGTAACAACATCTACTGCTTACTAAAGTACTGTGTAGATTCATAAAATGGAAGGGTTTTCCTTCTAACAAAAAAAGAAGGAATCTATATTTCATTACAGTTGCACACTGTGGTGTGACTGATTGGTTGTTGCAGAGCTAATAAAAAGATGACTACTTGCAGATGATAGCATATCCTATTTCCATCTAATTTAATGGTTTTCTGCTGGGCTGATGGGAACCTGTAATCACAAAACATTGAAGATTCAGCTATTTCAAAGCCTGGGTGCAATTTCTACTGTTTTCTGACTATTTAGCCTTACTTCTTAGAAATTCAACCTCTTACTATTTTTTATGAAGATAGTCACTAACACTTTCTGTCTTATTTAAAATTCACTCTCTCCAACCTAATCTATGAGAATAAATACTATCTTTTTATGCCAGAGATAATTATCATTTTTAACTCTGGTTATTAGTGCCTAATGGCTCTAGGCAATGAACTATTAATAAACAAAAAAGACACAGTCTCTGCCTTAAAGGACTTCCAAATACCAGGTAAAGGTAGAAAATCAAAGAAAGTGAGGGCAATTGTTTCACAATGACAGAATTATCACAGACCACATCCGTGAAGAACTTATACATTGAAACCTTACATCTTTTTTAACCTAAATTTAATACAGAACCTGGGACCAGGTTCTGTAAATCCAGGGTAGACACAGTTTTAAAAGCCAATGTGTTAAACTAACAATTACTTGGAAATGCAGTGGGCCCGAAGTTTCTGACAGCTAAATGTAGCCAGATATTCTCCACCTAGTTATACAAATACAATAGATATGAGCAGACCCTAGTGACTGCCTATGTAGCTGTTTTCAGACGGCAGTGAGGTGGTAACAACAAAGCCAAATCAATGCTATTATAATTATTCCTTCTATGCCAATTAAAATATGGTCTTTATATATAACATAAATATTTCTAGTTTTTTTTTTCTTCTGGCCCTGCAAACAGGCAGGAAAACTTTCCATCAAGCCATAGGAAGCATTAGATCTATACGCAGTCTCAAAATGCCAAAGCTAAGCACGTGATTGTGTTCCCGAACTGGTCTCAGATTAGTTGTGTGCTTTTTCACTTTCTCAGTTTAAAATATCACTGGCAAAGTTATCTTCGTGACTTCTAAGATCTAGCATAGATTTTCTTTTCATTTACACCTTTTTATATATACAAACATAATAGGATATATATGTGTATGTAAGCTATTATGCTTCAGCAGCCAACAACTACCAGGTTCAGAAAGTTAAGATAGTTTGAATGAACTCTTGCAAACTTTTCTTTCAAAACTAGTCACACATTTGAACTAGTCTACCAAACATCAGAGTATTTTATTAAAGTTAGACCCATTAAAAAGTGATGTACAAAATACATAGAAAATATGTAGTAATTTTGAAATTACAAACAGAAACAATACCTGTGTTAGTGGATAGGGTTTTTTTCTTTGATATTAGTCAAGTTGTTGTTATGTTGTTGTACCTACATTCTCACATCTGAAAACTGAAGAGGAGGGCAACAAAGCTGGTGAAAGGGCTAGAAGGCATGTCCTAGGAGGAGCAGCTAAGGACTCTGGGTTTGGAGGAAAGGAGGCTGAGGGGCGACCTCATGGCTCTCTACAGCTTCCTGAGGTGGGGAAGTGGAGAGGGAGGTGCTGAGCTCTTCTCCCTGGGATTCAGTGACAGGGTGCGTGGGAATGGTTCAAAGCTGCGCCAGGGGAGGTTTAGACTGGACATTAGGAAGCATTTCTTTACTGAGGGGGTGGTCAAATACTGGAACAGACTTCCTAGAGACGTGCTCGATGCCCCAAGACTGTYGGTCTTTAAGATGCATTTGGACAATGCCCTTAATAATGTGCTTTAACTTTTGGTCAGCCCTGAAGTGGTCAGACAGTTGGACTAGATGATTATTGGAGGTCCCTTTCAACTGAACTATTTTGTTCTGTGCTATTCTGAAGACTAACACAGAAGATTTTACAATAGCAGCCTCCATAGGTTGCTTAAATAAATAATAGAAAATATCATCATGTTTCTGCATATTTTCCAAAAAAATCTTTATTTCCCTCTGTCTTTCTTTATAATCCGTAATGTAATAGCAGAGAGATTCTCAACAGCTTGACTTTACAGCTGTCTATAACTGACTTTTGAAAACTATTTTTAGTCTGTCTTGCTCCAGCGGTTGACTCAAATGAACAAGAAAGTTTCCATGTTGAAAAGCTGGGAGAATGCATTGTTTCTAGATCACTGTGAATTGCATGCTTTCCTTGTACAGGAATCATTTCCCTACTTAAATTTTGAAATTATTCTAATTTTTTTTCTGTAAATATGCAGAACTTTGACACTGAAACCAGTGAAGCTTCCTTTCTCATTGTTGGCCTTTCTCCTTGCTATTTGAAAGGTCAAACATACTTGAACTCAACTTAAATTACAACAAGACCAAAATTATTCATATGTTTCCCTCTTTAATATAGACTTTGTTACTGCCTCAGCACAGGAAACTGAATTATATTTGCCTAATTGGATTTGCTCAACACACTTCTGACTTAATGGTTTCTCTATAGAATTTACTCATTTCCAAAGGAGTCACAGCAAGAGACATAAATGGGTGGGGTTTTTAAATTTATTCATAAGTACTAAACAAAAATGGAATGAGCGGACATCAAAATGGTATTTCAGAGACATCAAATACTGAGATTTTGTGGAAATTTAGTGGAAAACTATTACCATCCAAGGATGCAATGAAACTATAACTTTATTTGCACTTAGGTAGTACATGTAGCATTTAAGACGTACCAGGCTGGGTACCAAAACTGTAAAATACTTTTCTGTAAACAGAACATAGTGTTGATAGGGATGACTCATATTATTACCAGAATTGCCTTATGCAACATTAGACTTATTTCTTGTGTAATGTTCCATTGAATATGACTATCAGTTAACAAAGTATGAAATAAAACATTTCTTGTCTACTTTTTCCTGTGGCCTTGAATATGGAAACTGCGGCTTGTAATTATTTAAAAAAATGCTACTACAACTTCGCAACACACATTTTCATGCTCAAAATGGTACCCAAAAGTCCCCCATTATTCATCCATAAATCCTATATCAGCATGTCAAATACTGGGGACAGTTTATGTTGTTGCTATGTGGTTAACTCAATCTAGCAAGTAATTATGAGAATGTGTAGTGTTCTGACGTGAGAAGATGATTGGACTGTAGTGGACCAGCCTCAAGCCAGCTGTTCAGCCACGGTTAGCTACTGAGACCTTACTGTCTTGAGCAGAGGGTCGTACTAGACAGGATTACACACTCTTATATCAAAGATGACTTTTACCTTGGGGGTGGTGGGGGGAAATTTTCTGCTAGCATAAATGCACATAGACGTGTAATTTGACAACTAATATTTACCTTGAAATTTTTACACAGTCATATCTATACTGAGGAAACAGTAAGTATTTCTCTACTTCCACATCTAGGTATATGACCCAGCAAAGTCTGACCACTGTGTCAGGACAAGATATTGAAATTAACTACACCTCTCTGCACCCAGCTTTGCACAAATTCTCTCTTGCATGAATAATTTTTTTGTGTCCCCATTCTGGGACTGCAATGGAATCTGCAGTCACTGGCTTCTTCAAGAAAGAGAATTAAATGGCTGGCTGAAGCAAGGTTTTATAAAAACAAGTGCTATGGAATTGAATGTATGTGACAACTTACAAGTATCACAACAGTCAAGTAAAAGGAAAAGAAAAGGAAAAAAGCACTTATAGAACTAATTTAAAACCCTATCATGTTTTTGATGAAAGCCAGAAAGCAGGAAGAGTTAAAGATGGGGGTGTGGCAGGAAGGGAAGCGTATCTAACCCATGCCTGCACAAATTAGGTGGAAACAAGTACAGTAAATCTTACAAAAAGGAAGAGCTTGAGTAATTGGAGAGAATCCCTGAAACAGAAAGCTCACAGAGTGTGGACTACAGGAAACCATGCTGATAAGAGTAGAAGAGTGCAGGAAGGAACCCAACTTGCTCTGGAGCAGTTAAACATCTGACACTAATAATTTACATACAAGCCCACAAAGATGACAGGAAGAATACTATGGCCTAGAGCACAGACTCTTGGAATGGGTTTAAGGATACTATAGTCCTTTTTTATTTCTGCTAATGACTTTCCATGGTGGTTTTTTTTTTGCCTTTCAGTGCCTCGGTTTCCCCATTTGTAATATAGGAATAAGGATCCTAGCCTTCTTTCAAGCACTCCTAATAAAATATACTAAAAGCCAGTTACTATTAATATTATTGCTGCTGTACTGAGATAAATTCTGCTCTAGAATTTGTAAGAGTATCTCATATCTACCACCTTTGCTATCAGCGAAATTATAGCAGCATAGGTCCTGGAGAGTTTGTTTAATAACTGCAAATCAGTTAAGTTTAATTTTTAAAATGGGGAATTTTGGCAAAAGTGAAAGGAGAAACTACAGTTCATTTATACGACTGGATCTATATAATGGCTTGCCAATAACATTCTCTCCAGCCACATATAGTCTTGTCACTGTCCCTACACCGGCTTGCATGTTTGCCTAACCACTTGGTGAGGCAATTAAATTTGCTAACCCAGCAGAAAACTAATCTGGGGTGGGAAGGCAGGGGGAGAAAGTAGGGGGAACAGGACCATCCTTTTCAGTGGTAACAAGCTGTTAGATTGGCTCAACTGCTTCATATAACCACACCACAATTTTTATGCTTGGCAAAGTAATTAGGTTCTTGTTCATCAAAGCAATTAAAAGTGAAGCATATGAGCAATCTCACCCATATTCAGTAGAACATTTACCTTTACACCTAGGTTTTATATGCCTTCCCATTTATGTAAGTGTTTTAGTAACTAGCTGGCATTGTTCACGTGCTTGAAATTAAGCACATCTTTAAGAGCAGTGCTGTATTAGAATTAACAGTTTGGAACTTCATTCTGTGGTGCTATACATAGAGTTACTCAGAGTCTTTGCTCATTTGTAGTCAATTCAACTGTATGCTAGCTTTTAATTCCTCAGAAGTCCATTGTAAAAACTTACCCTTGTCGTTCATAACTATAGCATGCCATTTTCATGGTGTTTGAGAGGAGCAGCATCTAAAGGGTATGAGGTATACCCCTTTTGACTGGTATGCATTTGGCAGTTTTAAATGAAAACTTGTTTTGATATCCATGTAGTTACAGGAGCTTTATTCTCTTTCTACATGTTAAAAAGCCATAACAATGAAAATTAAATGAATATAAAACTTTGCAGAGAAATGAATTTTGTAAGTGAAACAGCTTTTAGCATAAAAGGCCTGGATCTTCAAAATGATTGAGTAAGATTTTCCCTGTTTATTTTGCAGATGGGTTTCAGAGGTAAAAAAATGTAATTATAGGAAAAGCAGTAAAATGTGAGCTGGTTGAGGCATAAAGTGCAGCACTTAGAATAAGACAATTGCCTAAATTCCCTGATTGACAGATGGATGTCACATTAGATGAAAATGATAACAGATTTAGTGGACTGAAGAATAACTTCCTCTTGACAGTGCCCTGACCCTTAACCTACAACCTGACTCCTGTTAGCTTCACTAACACAGGGTAATTGTCACAGGTGCAGGATAAAAGAAACCCCTACAGCAGCTACCAGTGGTCAGAGGCTTATTTCTTTTGATGACCAGAAATGCACTGTTGAGATATAGTCAAGAAGTTCTGACCTCTGTTGACCTTTCAGGGCATTAAAATTTACCCCTGGGAAAAGGAAACTATATAAAAGAAAATACTCTTTTCTGACTAATGCAAAGCAATATTTTAACTGTGTAATAATTAAGTTGAGAAACAAAGTAGAGTGATGGTAAAGAAATTTATTTTCATCAACACAAAAGCATGTTTCTCACAAAATTGTAACATGGTTTCAACAAAGACCAGTACTGTACACTCAATGGAGTTCATGGGTTTTATAATTATGAGTAAATTCTTTACCATGTCATACTCTGGATATGTGTACTATTCTAAAATGATTCTGTTGTATTTATATGCTAATAGTATCCTTTCAATAGAAGCCAGTTCTTTGAAT
>JASVER010000013.1:6999703-7082203 GCA_030449065.1 Oceanodroma leucorhoa
GCTTTGCCATTTAATTCATTTCTTCCCGAATGTGGAGAGTCACACTAATTGACTTCATATACATAAATGTGTCTAATTGTCTTTTAAGATGTAATCATGAGTTTTTGTGAACTTTAACCCCTAGTCTTGGTGTGTAGCTTTGCTTTCTGTCATATATACAATCTTCCACTGGTAGTTAAGTAAACAACCCAATTCTCCCATCCCTTCTTAGTAGAAAATGTCGCGTATATTGTGATCAGAATAGGGACAATGAAAGGATAGAGAAGACGTGCCCTCTGGATTAGCTAGCCCTTTATTGATAACCAGAAGATATGCGTGAGCAGATGAAGGATGAGAGGAGTAAATTGTTTCCCTTCTCCTAATTTTTATTTCCCTGTTTACTGATTGCTTCCAGAAGCCACTTCACTCTTATTTGTCTTATTTTAGTTTCTTCACAATCTTTTAGATATAAGGCATAGGGATTACTAATGGGAAAAATTAGTGATAATTTAACCCTTGGTCCCAGGAGTTTATAGATTAACTCCATCCAGGAGGTTTACACTACCCATTACACTAGTATTTAGGGAATGATATTTACTTCTCTCATCTTTTCTTAAAATACTTGGGCACAAATGAAGAGGGGGAGGGAATGGAAGTGGCTCCTTTAGTGAAGATTCAGAGCAGGAATCTAACTTCTGTATCCTGAAACACCATCTGAAGGAGTCTGTCACTCTCCACTGACCACAGTGGGAACCTGATGAGTGGTCTGCTAGCATCACGAAGTTAAATAAAGTTAATGCCTTGCTGCCTCCAGTGCCTGGATGGTGACAAGAGATCTTGCCTCCATGTAGATGTCAATGGCCAGAACTATAAAAAAGCAGATTTACACAGCTCCAATCATATTGTCTTCCTGCCTGAGGAAGGTGCTGCAGTTAAAATTGTATGATGAAAAGAAAGTGTTCAGCCCTGATTTCTGCTTATGACGGCTTATGGTGCTTGCTAAAATTTGAAGTGTTGGTGATTGGGAAAGAAGCATTAACTGGCTTCCTGCACATATGCTGATGAGATTGTGCTCCTTCACTTTTATTGTGTCTATCTCTCCTGTGTGTCCCAACCAAGCCTCATGAGCACAGGAAACACATACTATCAGTAAAATAAAACAAAGTTCTACCATCTAAGAAACTAGTTATTCTTCAGGAATTTCTGATGTCCCTAATAAGAAACACAGGAAATTTATCTCAGAAAATATACAGTATAATCAAGATTGTTATGCATCTTATTTGCCAGTAATGTTCCTATCCTTGCATATGCTAAACAAGGACAGTAAACCAAGTAGAGCTTGTGACTACTTTTAGACTCATAAGCTAAGAAACTGCAATAGGTTAGTTAGGAAAATTAAACAAAACAAAGAAGCCTAGCAGTGTATAAAGGGATTTTTTCCAGTGAGCATGGCAGGTGTTGTAATGGGTAACATGAATATAACTAACATGAACACTGACAGCTCTCTGAGAGGGGAGAAAACTCAATCAAATATCTGAGTAGATATCATTAATACATTACACAGCCTTGAAGAAAAGATTCTTTGCTTACCTACCAAATTGAAATCCAACTCACTTCATCACATACACCACTCTGGGAAGCCTGTTTCAAGAGAGACCTATTCCTGTCTTTTTCTATTTTTTTTTTTTCCCAAAAAATATGAATGTGTTGTTTGTGCAAACAGGGAAGAAGGATTTAATTTTCAATACAATGCCTGAAACTGCAACATCCTGCAGTTTGAATACTGAAGAGAAAACCAGGAGTATGCATAATAAAGCCAACACCCTCCTCACCCCAACCATTAAATTCTTTCCTTGGTTTTCAAGAACCATAGACATTTGCCTTGCAAGTTTATATAAATGCTGAAAACCAAGAATTTTCAGCTTTGACATCAATATTTCAAATTAAAATTTTTGTATGACATGGTATGACTTTGTATTACCTGAATTCCTACATATTATTACATAACTTGCATTTCTTGCATCTGCTAATTTCAACTTAATCCAAAATGCTATATATATAAGACTTTCTTGAAGTAAAAGTTCTTTTGCAGTGGAAATTATAAACAGAGGTAGATCACACCTGCTACTAATGCCAGCGAGTTGCAGATCAACCTATAAGGTAGATCAGAAAAGCACAGGATCAAGACTGATTTAATGTGATACTTAGAGTTGTGAGCTACAGGGGCTGAAGAACTGATCCACATTTGCTTTCACTGTCACTTGCACTAATACAGCAGAGAAGTTCAGAAGGCAACTCAGATGGTAGATATCAGGATTCTGAGCTCCAAATTCAGTTCTCTACCAGAAAGTAAAAATCTTTCTAAGGAGCAAAAAATGCAGAGCAGGATGTCATGATTTTCTTCTAAATCACAGTGAAGTTCTCATTGTTCTCAAGCTCTTCTTCCGTAATTTTGAGCATAGCATGCGCCAGTACACAAATTTGAAAACAGGCACAATTAATATTACACAGATATATATAAACAGATTGACTGAATGCGTGTCTAACGAATAGCACCTGCACATCACTTAGATATTCCTCACCCTGTGATATATCTGCCATGTACAGGAGAGGGAGCAGGGGTTAGAACTACTACAGTACACTTTAAACATTGAGTGTATTCCTATATCCTGGACAATTTTCTGTCACATAAATGCACTGCTTCAGCTTGGTACTGACAGAAGTAGGTACCTTACCTATAGCACAGTTGTGAATTTGGGCTATTATGATCAGTAATATTTTAGGT
Organism: Oceanodroma leucorhoa; assembly: GCA_030449065.1. Taxonomy (NCBI): domain Eukaryota; kingdom Metazoa; phylum Chordata; class Aves; order Procellariiformes; genus Oceanodroma; species Oceanodroma leucorhoa. The sequence goes on from JASVER010000013.1 coordinate 7,002,468, forward strand.
ACCATTAAAATGCTCTTTACTCTTTAATTTTTACTTCAACTATAAGTGCACCTTAAAAGGTAAGTGCAACTTAACTTTGTTTGCATCCACATTTCCTCCACCTGTGTTCTCTTAGCAATATACTAGCTGACACTGGTGGCATTTCCCAGAACGCCCAACTGTTTATAAGCATTGATCCTACCAGGGAATGACACGTGTCTTCTGTTGACTCTGGGGGTCAAGTGGCTTCTTTTCTCAGCTGATTATGAATGTGTGTCCTACGATGAAAAGATTTAAGTATCAATACACATTCTAGAAGAAGTAGTCAAGCTACACATACTATATATCTGAACCAAATTCTTTAAAAGATTCTTAATTATTTCTTTAATTCTCTCCCAATAAAGTTGTAACCCACGTACAATAAAGTCATACCTCAATTAAAAGGCTGATAGAGTTTGAGGGCTGATTGAATTATGGTAACAAACTCTGTAAATTGCTAGGAAATCCTCTGGAAAAGTAATATGAAGGGAAACCTTAATATATTAAATGTGTTTTTAAATCTTAAAACATTCATATGAAGGTTGCCCAGAGAGGTTGTGGCGTTTCCATCCTTGGAGATATTCAAAAGCCATCAGGACACGTGCCTGGGCAATGAGGTCTAGGTGACCCTGCTTCTGTAGGGGAGTTGGACAAGACAACCTCCAGAGGTCCCTTCCAACCTACACCATTCTATGATTCTGTGAAACAAGAGGGAGACAAATGAATGCTTCTAACATTTTGCCTGAACTACAGATCATACTTACTCCCTTCTTCACTCCTTCATTCCACTCCCTTTACTAACCTATAATTGCTCTCTGATAAAGATTTCTCTCAAGGTACTTTGAATTTAACTGAGGTAAAAATCTGTAACTACTAACTGTGGAAAAAAAGAGAAAGGTATTTAAACATACATAGGTGCTTAAAACATTCACGCTGTCATTAATAATGTTAACACAGTATTTTCCATCCTTTACTGTAGATTAATGAAATAAAATGAATAAAACAACTTATATTTATATTCTTAGATAATAGATTAGAATGATGTGAAGGAAAATAAGTTATTGGACCATCTTTTAGAAAGGTTGTTGCACTTTTTTATTAGTACAATGACACGAAAGGGTCTTAAGAACAGAGTAACTTTCTATAATAGGAAGCAAATGAAGCAATTGAAATCTGTTTTTCTGATAATGTAACATCCCATTATGGGCCCAGTCCTGTAACTGTACTCGTGCTTTGTCTCACTGGAGTCAGACAGTTTGTTTTGAGAATAACATTTACAAAACTTTAGGTCCTAATCACTTTTCTTTCCTCCAATTCCTTGTGCCATTTATGGATGTGCAACGTTACATACATCCAGGTGTGATGGTTCACATAGAATATGAGTTTTTTAGAGCCCTCAGCTGCTGAGCCTGTTTTTACTGCTCAAGCTGCATGACTCTTTCAATTGTTTATGGAGGTTTCATTGTATGTATTTTCCATAAACTAGATCATAAAGCTTACATCAGTTTCAGACTTTTCCTCCAGAAGTGTTTGTAATGGGATGTCTGCAATAAATGGCCTTTTGATTGTAGTTAGACAGAGAAACAGTGGCAATTCCTGAGGCTGCTCATATTTCTTATTTATCCAAAACAAAAAATACCTAAATGAAGAAAAACTGCCTTTAATGTTTCAAAAGTTCTTATCAAGAGCTTGGGACAAGACTTCCTCTAATGTTACATCAGTGAAAATATTGAGGAGTAATTAATTTTTCTTCCTGCACTGCAATACAAGCAAAAAACCATTGTGTAACATCAATGTATTGCACTTACTCAAACAGCATCTTTCAATATTAGGATCTGAAATATTACAATGATAATTATTTTTCCAATGAATGTGTGAGAGATTTTATCTAAAATAACAGAGGCATCATAAGACAGTATTAGCCTGTACTGAAATCAATGACTCTTCAAATATAGTCTCATTCAAAAGCGCTTTTGCTTAAGCCAGGCTTCCATGCTTTTCTTTTTAAATTCAATTAACACTAGTTAATAACAGGACTTTTGAAGGTTTATCCAGAATTCCAAAGCTTTTGTGAGACATATGTACATATTAAAAAAATGCAGTTTCCAAATACTGGTACGCATTATTTATTGATTTCTGTTTTGGAACACTAGTTGTTAAGGAACAACTAAACAGGTAAGGACAAACAGAAGTTGAAATTGTTTGTTCAATGTTATGCATATGCATATGTGGTACTAAAAGGCATGTAAGTTAATTCTCTGAAGATATTAGAAATATATATACCAAGCAAGGTGGAGTACTTTCTGAAAATAATTATAATCTCATTGAGTAGTTGATATCAAATAACTTTTCCCATGCACATGCATCTCTTCTTACCTTGGCATGATCTTTTTAACTTTTCTTTACACTGAAATCTTCTGAGACAAATACTGTGTATCTGGATGTTGCCTGGTATAACACTACCTCTAGCTGAGACTAGATAGCAATACAAATCTTTAAAATAATAATAGGTGTTCAGATTCAGATTTCCCATTATGCACTTCTATTTTTTGCCTCTTTTTAGGCTCCACATAATATGTACTGTGCAAAAGCCTATCATGAAGAAGACTAATGGCAGCCTCTTTGAATAGAATGCTGGTGTCCTAATATCTTGTGAGGGTAGGTAGCTCCACCTGAGAAAAACAGTAATTGGATTTTATTATTTCTTTATTTTTTATTGAGAACTTTGAAGTTGAACTCCTTCTTCAACAGTTTTGAAAGAGTTTTTAACTGTTTGAACAAACATCTGCTCTTACAGCAAGGTAACCTGTTCCTGACATTGAAATGAGAATAATACTTGGTAGCACAATAAAAATGTGGACGTGTTAAAATTTGAAAATTAAAGGATTCTGCTTCGTCTCCCATAATCAGTCATTTTGTGAATTATATTCTCCATCAGCTCTATGTCCAGTAGGTTATTGTGTTACTCTGAGATAGGCTTTTAAACTTTTCTGTTGAAAACTTGGTTAAATCTGATGGTAAAAACAACAAATCTAATCTATCCTTAAATATCACTGATGTTAATCTTTAAGACTCCAGAATATCCCTATCCATGCCCACTTTGGCTCTTTAGATTGGTGACTTTTTAGAACAGGGCTCGTCTATTGGGTTAATTACCCCTGAGGTTTTCTTTTGGTCACTTTTGTAGCACGTATCATAAATAATAAAATATTTAGTGCCAATAAAACACTATAAATATTTCATTACAATATTCTGTACACATGATGACAATTTGATAAAGCAATTAGAGCACCTACATAAAATCTGTGAGGGAAAAAATCCTTATTTCATTATAACGTCCAACTTCACGTAGACTTGTTTTCCCCAAAACAACTAAAATAATTCGGTATGGTATGAGTTGCAAAAACAAACACACCAAAGCCTTCAAAAAGATCCACACGGATAGGTCATTAGGACTGCACGGCCTCATATAGTTCATTAGAATTCTCAGAGGTTAGTTTATATCTTGATACTTTAATAAACAGTTTCAGCTTTGGTGAAAGCTGGAAAGCTTAATCCATTAAGAGCCATTCAGAACCAAAACAAACAAACAAAGCTTTAACCACTTCAGTGACAACAGCACAGAACAAACAAGCAGTCGTCTTCGAAAATCCCAGCAATTTTAGGATCAATAGCCTCACTCTGTGCTTGTGAGTGATGAAAGCTAGAAAATCTCTGCTGTCTGCTCTTTTCAGAAATGTTTCTGGCAAAGATATAGTTGCAAATTTGATGAGTTTAGTTTAGTAATACCCATGTAGTCTAGAAGACTGACTTAAGTACTATCACTGGTCACAATGAAAACAAACTCACTCAAACATCACTTCTAGCTGAAATTTCCTCTCTGTACCCTTAATTTACAATGTTAAAATACCTTTCAACATCTCTTCCAAGTCCTTATACTTAGAGTTTTTTGATTATTTTTCTAATTACCAGCAGTAGGATTTTTTCTTTTTATATAGGGAATTTAAAAACAAAATATTAGAAACATTTTTCTGAATGTAAAACCAGTATAGTGACTTAATCTACTAAAGAATGTAAGGCTGTTTCAAAGTCCATTTAACCTGATCTGCCAATATGGATAATCAAATCAGCAAATACATCTATATACACAGAAAGAACAAAAATAAACATTTTTTCCTTTATAAGATTAAAAGCCTGTTAGGCCCTTTTAAAACACTGCCTTTGTATATTGACTTTAATGAAAATAGCGTTTACTTCCTTTTACTTAGTCTGGACTTACATCATTCAGCAGAGCTTTTATATGGTATATCTGTTATCATTCTGAAGAATTTTAAATTATTCCTGCATCTTTATACAAATATTTATGCCTTTGTTTCCTGTTTTTAAATACAATAACTCATATATTTGTTATTTTGTTTTTTATTTAAATTTCACGTTTACCCTTAATTATAAACTCAGAAGTAAAATAGGAGGAGTATTTATTTTTTAGCCAGCAGTGTCAGCTAGTTTGTATTTTACCCATAAATTATCTAGAAGCTTTAAATTATATACTTTCTTAGGTAGTCAAAAGACACTGTAGGGATTGCCTGTATATGTCTACAAGCTAATTTATCTACTAAGAGTTGTTGTTTTTTTTGTAATCAGCAGACTTTACTAATTGTATTTTTAAAATTAAATCAATAACATAGAATGCTGTAAATATGAAAAATGAGCAGTACAACAGAACCTGTTCCTGAATTCTTGTTTACAGATYACACAGTCTACCCAAATTTTTCACCAGAAAGGCATAAAGTCAGAATAACATTTAAAATACGTGGCTTTACACAGGGACACTCTGTTGTTTAGTCCTGATTCATTAAGATGCTTGATGCGTAAGCGAGTTGTCAAACGATATGTGGGTGGCTGTAATGGCAGCATGTAGGTTTGTATGGAAAACAAGTATGGCACTGTGAAGATTTTTTCTCTCTTTCATCATATAGGTACTCACATGTAACACTTGTGAGGGGTCTGTTAAGAACCTTGCTGTCAAACGAACTAATTCACCAGAAACACATGCAAGTTTAAAACATAGTTCTCCAAAGGCAGGAAAAAAAAATCAAGCTACCTAGACTTTCTGTAGCCTAACCAAGTGACAGACACATAGACAACTTCATTGCTGCCAGAACAACACTCTGCACAGCCCACCAGCAAGCTATTTGTCACTGCTACAAGAATATCCTCCGCAACTTGGCATCAGGGTCCCTGGGTAGCCAACTGTGCTTGTATAGTGCTGGAAGTGCTATCCAATAATAGGGAGGAAAATGATCAGAGGATCTCATTATTATTACAAAATGTGTTATTGTATGAAAAACATATCTATATAGCCATAAACATGAAAACTTTATAGGAAAATACCAATTCGCAGAAAATTGTATTCTATATGAGTTTATGGAAAGACTGTGTTTAACTCCACTTCCTTTTCCCTCTTTCCAGTCCTCCTGTGCATCAAAAATGAGACTATGTGTGCCACTCATCTGGTGTAATATGGTAGGCTTGTTTGTAGAAATAAGGTGTTAAAATAATCTCTAGCATTATGCATTATCCCAGAGTTGAGCATGGCTGAGTAACTTTGCAGGTATAATGCTTAATTTTAAAATTTTCATGTAAGATGTTGGAAAGGCACATTTTACTTGTAGCAGATCTTCGGACCCTGCTAGTTTTGGTGTGATATACAAAGTCACATATTGCTATTTGTGTCACAGTGTTCAAGTCCCTTCATTCTGCATCGTGTTGTGCGATGCAATTCATTACAAGCCCAGAACAGTACATCCTTTGATATAATCTTGGCCTATGGAGAAAAAATCCCTTTATTGTTGCATTAGGTCCTACATATAGATCCTACATATCACACTGGATCCTACATATTTACAAATGTATTAATGTTGGCTGAACTGTTGCAATTGTCTAATCATCATCCCCAGCCAATTGCTTTTATTGAGCAGAGGGGTATAAAAAAAGGAAAGCAGTCCATTTCCAATGGTTCTAGAAAAGTGTGACAGGACAATGAAACGTAATGACTATGAAGAACAATAAAAATAGTTTCCTAAGAGAAACAGGGTAGAAATAAAGTAGCAGGAATGATGAGTTCTGATCTTTTAAAAAAATAAATAAAAGAATAATATCAAATAACCAAATAAGAATCAAAGGTAGGAAGAGGAGAGGGAAAAATTCCATTTTATAGGAAAAAGCCCCTAAGAACTAGTGTAGTGATCAATTAAATTAATAAACTAGTCTGAATTTTTTGATGTTTGCATTAACCTGGCCATTCCTCTTAACTCACCAAGAGTCTTATCATTAGAGCATGATGTAACTTAAAAAGCATGTATGGATGTTCAAGAAAGATGAACATTCATTTATTTTGTGATTGTGACCTGATGCAAGTATCAAGTGAAGTGCCCTCCCTTTACAGGCAGGTAGACATCCAAGGTACAGTGTGGGCAGAGAGCCAACGTAGTACCATACGGCAAGTGTGTGATATGTGCACAAAGCACGTGGAACGTAACATTCAGAAGCGGAGAGTACCATAGTACTGATTACCATAGCATATATAGTGTCCATTTTGTGCAAACTCATGAAATTTATTTTATGAAAAATATATTGGTAGCTGCACAAGATTACTCCCTTAATGTATGGGGTGGAAACCTAACCGAAGACCCTAACATCTCATTATTCAAATAAGGCACTGAACAAGCTTACGGGAAAGCTGGGTATCATTTTTCTCATCCATGACCTTGGCAAGAGTCTATTTTGTAATTAGAACAGTGCATTCAGAGCTCCTTACAAAAGGGGAAGAGACCATGAGACTCTTATCACTCAGCCAATATCCTTCTCGATGTTGCCATGTTATAAGCGTGAGAACAGGGCTCTGTACTGTCTTGACTTTGTTTAGTCTCTCTCCTTCTCTTATGTATAGTTCCTCCCTTATGCAGAATAACTGGAGCTACTGGTAAGCATCCCTTTTAGGTCATGGAGATAAACCAAATGATCAAAGAACAAAAAGTATCCATAGAATAACACTTCATTGGAAGCAGTAGAGTTTTAGACTGTAAACTCATCATCAAAGGCAGACAGATTTGGGAGAGGGGAAAAGGAGAAGATGAAATGGGAAAATGACAAAATGAAAGATTCCTATTATAAAACCATAGTATAATACTATTATAGATTCCTGTTCCACACTCAGATGCTTTAAGTTAGAGTACAGCAAAAACCACAACTGGTTGCAAGCTGTCCATTTAGACCAGATTTTGTATCCTTAAAATAGATATTGCAAGATTTTTGTACACCAATTAAATTTATATTGAACTGGGCACACAGCTCTTTTTTTTAGCTTTACAATTCTGGTTTTGTTAATCATATCTGTGGCTAATAGCGCTTTGTGTTTTTAAGCCATTATTTTTTTCTAAAAATATTTTAAATAACTGATCATAACTATGTCATTACTTAAGGTGCATGAACAAACTATGACAACTATTAGATTGTTTCAGGCAATGTGGTGATATAAATTAGTATTTTTCTTTTCTCTCTCTGGTCATTTAATTTATAAAGGTAGTGACTATTTGGAACCATTTTTATAATTTATATAATATATCATACTGAAATTTCAAATATCATTTCACACACACCCCCAACTAGAGGCAGATAGGCATTTTATATTAGTGAATTTGAAAAAGATCTAACAAAGAGTTATTCCTTTTTGTCTCCTAAACTACTGAGCTTTCTGTTCTATTAATGAACGGTGTTAAAAGAAACGGGCAAGCCTTATTAACATTAACAGCATTTAAGCACCCCAGACCTCTTCCTACTAAGGTTCTTTGAGGAGTTCAATTGACTTTTAAAAAGAGTTTGTTTTTCACATATTGACACAAGGGTGGCGTTGGGCCTTACCCTGGTCCTGTCGAAGTTATTGACATTTTACTGCTGAATTCAACATGGAGAGAATCAGGTCAAATGGAAGTAGACAACTATACTTGGAGACTTATTCATTAATCATTCTCTAGAACAGAACTTTTTAAACATTCAGAATTTTTCAAAGTATTTGAAATTACACTACAATGAAAAAAATGTTGTAGCAACCTTTGCTACTGACATGGYTGCTCAAGCAGCTTTTATACTTAGGGCTTCAGATGCTATACTTCAAAGACTTCATCATCAAACTCTGCCTTGCTGCCTGCCAAGAAAAGAAAGTCTTACTTTAGACCACAATGGACTGATTGGTCTGGTGCAAAAGGTCAACAAACGCTACACATGCCTGGCTGGGACTAAAGCTTAAAGGGGAAATCTCGCCAAGCAGGATTGAGGTGTCTATTCTTTCTTCAGTATGAGTCCAGTGTTAAGGGGAGTAAAACATACCTATTAAAAGAAGAAAAAAGTGTAACGGGATAAAAGAATCTTGCAAGTCAGGTATCGTGCAAGACAGATGAAAACACTCAAATGTATATGAGGAGAAGTTTAAAAAGCACATAGAAGAAAAGCTACAATTTCAGATCAACTGAATCAAGGAAATGATCGTAAATCCATAGTAGCACAAACATTCCCGCAGAGTTGGTGTATGGTTTGCCTGTACAGAGACATTTTATGGTAATCACATTTTTACTTTGAGCGGTACCATGAGTGATATATTCATGCATTCAGTTAAAGAATGAGATTGGCAAATATGTGGCTTGGGACAATAGAAAATATAGTTAATTGTATTTGGGAACAGAAACATGATGTTTCACACCAAACCACCCTTGCCAGACCAGACTTGCACAAAAATGGCTTATGATATACTTCTGTTCTGCCTGTTACAGAGAGGCTGGACAGTTATATCCCTGTTTCTGTTTTATCTGGACCTTCATTCTGTTGGTCCACTTCACTTACTTAACATATGTAAGGATAAGAATTAGACTGCTTGCTTATTGCAACACTGTGGATATTTCCATAACAAAAACATACACTTCTTCAGTACCTCCCACGCACCGATCATGGAGCTGCCTGGAGGTAGCCCGTGAAGAATGTTAAGCAGAATGAGAAATAAGAGACAAAGAAAACCAGGCTTCTCTGCTGCGTAGGCACCTCACTGCAAGTGGTCTGATTCTACTTATTTGGGTGACCTCTAACTACAGAGGTCTCTCCTGAGGCAGGGTTCCTGAAGGGACTCAATCTTTTTAAAGTGCGTGTGGAAACGGAGGAAATGTCACTTGCCTTTTCTGTATTAATGTAATGATTAGAACATTTAGTTGGGAAATGGGTTGTCAACCATGACTCCATCGCCTTAGGAGAGGACTTTAGTTATAGGGCTGTGGGTGTCTAGGGAGTCTAGTCCCAGACTCTGAGCTCTATTTCTTAATATCATACAATATTCACTCTTTGCAATTGTCCCCAGAATTTCAGAGAATAATTTCTAGTTCTAGAACATGTCTCAGCCCTAAAGAATAGGCATCCTGTAGGACTAAAGGGGACTTCTGCTTATTCCTTGCAACTTCCAGCTAATTTATGACAGATTGGGAGACTCAGCAGGAGAACCATAGGCATTACAGCTGCAACTTATATCAGCCACAAGCTGATATATGTGAACAAGAAAAAAGAGCGAACCTCCTCATCTTTTACTTTTGACTTTTTGCATTAGCTCTACTGTAACTATTTAAAGCTGGCACAGTTTTAAACAGAAGCCAAGAGCAAGAAGAACAATATTCATCTTGACTATTAAAAAAGCAATATATCAGACACTGKTTTTTTTGGAAAAAAATACTCACAATAGAAAAGGTTACTCTTTGGGAAAACATTGCACAAGTCCGAGATACAAGAGGATTTGGGCAAAGATCAAAAGTAATATATCTCAAGCTATTCTTATGGATAAAATTGAAGTATTGTCTATAATTTCTATAATAATGCATATAAACACTTACTGTTGGACTAGAAAATTAAGAATCAGTAGTATTCTGCTGCCAGTGCCCTTTCAACAAGGCAGAGGCAGGGTAACAGAGGAAGGAGATTTCTTGGAACTGTGCCAAATAACAAGCTGTTAATTAATATTCAACCCAACATCCAAAACTTTGTTGGTTTGTATCTAAGACTGCTTAAATGAAAAACTAGTGCACCTAGTCAGTGCAACACAAGGAAGTGTCCTGTAAAGACAGTGCTTTTATTCTGTGTATTCTCACACCACATGCCACATCAGACAATTGCTCTCACAGATTCTGCAACTCCACAAGACACTCCCTGTCACTTCCAATATTCTATGAAAAAAACCTCCAAATTCTTCAGAATTACATTTATCAGGCTAAAGTATTACTGGGGCAAGTGGGGAAGAAGCACATAAACATTTCCAAAACCTCTGTGGCAAAAGAGGAAGTGAAATAACTTACAGGAGAGAAAAAATGAAGAGAAATTTAAGTCATTTGAAGTGACCTTGACTTACAGTTATTGTTTCTTTAGAAGTGAGAACATAGAAGGATTTTTGTGTATGTGTTTTGGTTTGGTTCAAGGAGGTAAGAGTTAACTGCTGAACTGAAGGAATGTGTGAAGTGTGCATAGTGCTGAAAGGTTGAAATTTGGTTTCAAGCTTATCTGAAGGGTGAGGAGCAATTGAAGAGCGAATGTGCCAAGATCTAAGCAGATAGGGAAAATGCAGTCTCCCTCTTAGATTTCTTCCTTGCTTTCTGATTGTTGAATGTCAACACTGCCTATGGATTTTTGAAGGGTGAACCTGGAAAGAAGTCTACATTTAATACTGTAGATAATATTAAATTAAATACTTTCTAAACATAGAGAGCATATTCTAATCATATATTTTTATATCATAACTTTAAATCATATGAAGATATTCTTATTTGAGGATACTCCAAAAGAAACAGCATATTTTGTCAATTTATATTGAGTTTTTAGTTTTTGTTTCAAATTCATCAAATCATTTTGCATGTTTATAACCAACCCTATTCCAGAAAACATTTATACATACATATAAATATACTAGTCATGCTGTGGAAATAATGCTAAGTTTAAGCTCAGTGTTTTGATGAATACAGGCCTAAGAACAAAAATGACTGTAAACATTCTGAAAACATCTTAAGAGGAAATGCTGTAATGTATGAAGTGCAAAAACAACTAGCATGATATTCTTGGAATGCGATTATAGAGATAACATTATTGATCTGCTTATTAAATTCCAGAATGGAGAGCAAGATAATTAAATTGCAATTCTTGCTCTGCTTTCTCACTTGTTACTTGAAGTTAGGCAACACTTCTATTCAATAAGTCTTAACTATTATCAAATATATTTATAATTTCACTTAAAATTTGTTATTATATTTTATATTTACTCAGATATCCCTGTACCGTATTTGTCTGTTACTCTATGCTGATCTACAAATACTTGCTCAACTCTCAGCTTATCATTACAGCTTATTATGCTGTAATGTTGTGGTTCCTGGTCCACTGCTTTAGGAGAAGAAATAAATTTCCTTAAAGTGAGTTTTGAGCGCATCACCATTTGGGTGTATTGCACTAAAATGAGATGAAGGTAGAGCAGTTCACTCATACTTGGTAGCACTAAATAATTCCTTAGTCATTTAAAATAAGATTTCACTGGTTTAGAGATTATTTTTTAAAAATCATAGGCCTAAAAACTATTATTTCTTATATTGTCTTTCTTTTGTAAACTGGGCTTTCCTCCTAACTATGATATTGCATATGTGTAAAACACATTTTTAAAACTTCTTATGAAAAGGAAAAATGAATAAATGCAGAATAATTTTCCCTTAGTTCCAATAAGCAGCTAGCCAAAATTACTATTACCAGATCCAATAAGCAACTAGCCAATATCATTATTACCAGACAAACTGGTAAAGAATTGTGAAGATATTGAGAATTGGGTTGTAGGTTATACACTACTAAAGGTACATATTATTCATCTGTTAACAGCTATCTGTACAGTTACATTTGTAAAAATCATTATCTTGTCTAGGTGATATGGGATGCTCTTTTCCACTTGCTGTAATTAGGACATAATCGATATGAAAGGTCAGCTGAGAAGAATGCATAGCAAGGGGGATACCCCAGCCTTTCTATCTTAATTCAAAGTTCACATGTGATTTTCGTGAAACTTTTAGTAAATCCATAATATATTTCCAGATAAGAATTGGAGATAGTCCTTAGCATTTAATTACAAAATATGCATCCATTACAATCATTAAATATAGTCTTATAGAAATGTACCATATATTTAGTATTTTAGACTTCAAGGTGTGAAATACTTCCTTTAATAGGGACGTATTGAAACAATGCCTTGCATCAAAAGGTGTTCTTTTTTCCTAAATCCTCTCTCTAACCAGTAGATTTCTGATAACATCTGAATATGGACTATAATCATGGTAAAGCTATTCTGTTTACTAAAAAATGAGATTTGAGCACCTGCATCTCTTGGTAAAGACAGAGAGCCTCAGATATTCAACACCTCGATAGCATATTGTCATTTAGATAGATACAAAATGCAACACATTCCAGTAAACACAAGGCTGATTTAATTTTGTCTCTGTTCACTTTATTGATTTAGTTGGAATACTGCTGAGTTTACAGTGCTGCATACTAATTCCTGCCAGATTCTGCCTTCACTGCTCACACTGAGCATTATTTTACTCTCAGGGTTGTCCCATGGAGCTCAATGGGACACCACCATGTGAGGCAGAGCAGCAGAATATGGTTCTGGTAGCAGACAGTTGTATACTGTTTTTTATACTAATCTTACTTTATTGGTCTAAAAAAAAATGGGGAGAAAAAGAGGAGGTCTGTGTAAATCCTTTATTTGCATCTCCACACACTGCAGAAATGTTTACACATTCAAGTTTTAATTTTGCAGTGGTGAGTATTACTTGTTGGAACTGGTGAGAATATTTCAAGGGCTTAAAGAATTATTGATCTTTTTAAAGGGAATATTTGCTTTTGCGAACAAGAATAATGTACGTAGAGACCTCTCTTCTGTGTGACTCCCTTTTTCTTGGTGCTTTGAGTTTAAGCAAGGAGCTTTCTAACAATGATACCAAGTTTAAAAAATTATTAAACTTCATGTAATATGGTCCTGAGAATAAACTCTGTGAGTCTTTCTTACTTCATATGGAGTGACTATGGAGTGATATATCCCACACTGAACTGAAGTTCTTGTATCTTTTTTAATATCAAACCAGATAGTAGCATGAGAGCATCAACATAATTCTTATTAATTATACTTTCCTCGTTCTTCTGTGACTTTCATCATTATTTTTGTTGTTTTTTAATATAACTACCCTTGCACTTATGTCATAAAAATTCTGCCTTTTTCTCTTTTTTAATATTTGTATTCAAGACAAACAACAGGAGGTTGAAATCAGGCCATTTAAAAGAAACATCTGCTGACATTTATTCATATGCTACATGTTCCACTTTCATCATTGAATGTAATGATAAACACACATTCCAGTCAATAATGGCAATTCCCAGCCAAGCTTTACAAATGGTCTCTTTAACACCTAAATTGACAGCTCGGGAGAATTTGAGATAGAAGCTAAATATGGTACATTTGGACACTATTTCCCTAAGCCTAGAATGATTGGAAGACTTTAACAAGCACAGACACTGTGGGTATGTGGGTATAGTCTTGACTAATACAGGTAAATATCTCATTAGACTTTTGTGTTTTGTAAAGAACTACTGAGAAAAGAAATTTTTTTGAAGCATGACATTATATTCTTCCTTGAAAAAGAAATCTAATTATATTTCCTTTATACAGGAGAACTAACCTTAATGGAAGCTGAAATTTGAAATAAGTTTGCTTTTTAAAAGAGAAATGTTTTGTCGGCTTTGGGTTATTATTTCTTATATCAAGCTTCCTAATTGCTATTGCATTAAAATAATTTCTATAAATTTGCTTTTAAAGCAATATTGTCAAGAGCTGGGTGCATTCCTTGTATAATTCATATGTTTTTGTATAAGAATGTCTTAGGAGCTGCCATATTGCAAAATAAGGTCTTGTTTGAAGGCAGTGTTCCTCAGTTATGGGTAACCAAAGATGGTGAGTATAAAACTACTAGAGGTTTCATGATAGGAACAAACAGAAAATGTCTCATCACTTTGTATGCATATAAATATATTATTCTGAAACAATAATGATCTCATTTTGCATTTCTATGTATATTCTTTTCCATTTTAGTTCAGATTGATTAACCTTCGTATAACTGAATCACAAACTGATTTTAAGTCAAGCAGAAAATCACAGCTTTTCCAAACTCCTTCATGTGTGAATAGTTTCTCCTTTCAAAACTCTTGTGTAGTTCAAAACAGGTCATTCACTATTTAGGAAGAGGGGGGAAATCCTACACACTAAAATAATGAATGTAAAAATAATTATAGGATCACAAAGTTATCTTGTATAGCATAATGAAAAGTGTTAGACAAGAAGATAATGCTGTATCTCTTGGTTGAAGAAATTACTTTCCTGAAATCCGTTCAGTTTAGTTTATCATATTAGAATTGGTCCCATTTATCCTTATGAAGAACTGCAAATGTTGGGGTTCATTCGGCAGTCTTTTAATCCTTAGAAAATTCACTTGGAGTACAGCAGCAAGAGTCACTGGTGGCAAAAGTTATACACTTTGTGTCTGTCTATGGACTCAGCTCTGCAAATTCGTGCTATTGGATGTAGGAGCCAGTTGATCTACCTTTGCCCTAAATGTATGTTCATAGCTACCATTATTTGTGTTTACATTTCCTTTACTTTTGACTGACACAAAATGATTACTTGAAGCCTAAAGCAGCAAAACAACAAAATACATTAAAGAATTCATGGACATGTTCAATGCGAAGGTAGTATATCCTGGGATGAGTCTTCACAGGCCAGCATGGAAAAACTATTACAAATAAAGTCTTAAAATCCCAGTCATAATCTTTCTGTTGTCATTTAAGCATCTTTAAACTACGCCAATGGACTGGAGGTTTGAGGATATTTTTTTCTTTTTGTTGAGATTTGCTGTTGTGCAAAATAAGCTTGTTACTTTTATTAATCTGAATGAATCTTTACCTTGAAGCAAAATAAAATTACAATAGGACTTTTGACTTCTAAATTAATGGAATAGACAAATTCAGTAAATATCTAGCTCAGTGTCATTTAAATCTGCAGGAGTGCATGTTGTATTGAAATACAAATCTGTATACCACTGCAAGACAAATCCAAACCTTGTGCCAGTGAACACAGTAGAAATAATGTGCTAATATTGTGTAAAAGTTAAATGATCTGCAAGTAGACCATTAGGCAATCAGTGCATGAATCTATTTAAAGCTGGAATCTTTGATAAAGCTTGGGAATGAATACCAGCTATCAGATATAAAACCGTGTGTATTTGCTAAGTGCTGCCTACCCAACTGCACATGGTGCAAAAGGCAACTGTAGCCACAGTTTTTGCAATCATCTAATTGTGGTTAGAAACAAGCTACAGTATGGCCTATAAGAAGATAGAACCTTTTGATTCTGTTAAATGATTAAATTCTCCACTGAAGTATCCAACTAGTTCATCTGGACTTTACGAGGAGTTACCCCCAGATACATCAGAACAAATTCCGTATCACAGTGTCCCCTATTAGAAAATGGTTGTTGTTCCCTAGTTTTCTAYATTAGCAATCATTTATCTTCTTCACAGAATGTGGTATTAGTATACATACCCCATTATCATGAATACTTAACTGGTTATGTAACGATTGCTACAGTAAAGCAACCAGTTCCAGAATCAGGATCGAGGCATCATCATTCTCAGACAAAAAGATAAATGTTGACAGCATCCATTTCTCTGTACATGGAGAAAAAGAGTAAAGATATAATAATAATATTTTTTGTTTACTAAAAGGAACCAGGATTGTAATACAGTAACCATGAAAACCATAAATATTAGACTTTATATTACTGGAAATGCTGTCTTGCTTGCATCGTAGTGGTCTAAACCACACCTGCAGACAAACTCTTATTCATGTTGGAAGTAAGTCTTCTAAATCAAATTCAGAGATGACTTCTGAATGAGTAGTTTTTTTATCAAAAGCTGACCTTTGCCAGTCCATGATAAAAACAGAATAGAAAAAAGAATCAAACAAGGTTTCTAGAAAGACGGAAAACATTAACTGTTGGGCCTTTTCCTTGGTCTTCATACTGTCCAAGTTAGAAGGTTTAAATCCAAATGAGTGTTTTAACGAAAGCTAGAAGCTTTGCTAGAAGCTTCCAATATCTGGTCTGTCATCGAGAATCCCAGCAAAAGGACGTGATGGCCTTTTTAACTTAGAAAATGTCTGCTCTTTACATCATGTATCTTCTTCCAAAACATGCTTGTGAAACTTCGTGCTGATCAAATTGTGTGTTCTAGACTAGAACAGCTCAACTATCTTCAGTTAAAAGATGTTCTGGATAAAATCCAGGGACCATCTTTTAGTTCCCCAGTGTTCAGTACCGGTAAGCAAACGTTTATATAAAACCAGCCCAATCATTTTGCAAAATCATAATTTTATTCTTGTATTTAAAAAATATTTTATTTAGTCTCTGAAAACAATCACGAACTGGCTGCTACTTTGCCAGCACGTGGCCACTAATATACCAAGAAACTACACAGGGCTGTTTATTTGTGCATTTTGCTTGGTTTTTTGCGGTTATTTCAAGGACTTTCAGAAGTTCTCAGGACCACTGCTGCCCACTTGGCTAAGATTGCTCTAATCTCAAGAAAATATTGAACATTAATGAACTGTCAACAGAGCTCACAGCGCTACCTCTGCTTGACACAGAACACAGTGCCTGTGTGAGGGCAAGTGAGGGACAGAAATCTGCACAGTTGTCACTGTGTATTCATTTCAGAGACTATTCTCCACATACAGTTTTTCATTTTAAACCCATTTAAATGGTAGATGATGTAAACCTGCAGGTTAACCAGAGCTGTAGTCATTTATGGGTAAGTTTCCCCTCTCCTGGCTTTTTTTTAAGATAGAAAGGAAACATATGGACCCAAATTTTTAAATGTTATTATTAGGCCAATATATAAGCATGGTTGTAATTAAAAATACTAAATACAAATACTAAAATTCAGGTGAATTAACTTTAATTACCATGCTAATGAAAATGCTTATATTAAACACCTAAAGATTTCTCTGTTTTAATAAAAAAAAAGAAAGTCAGAACAAATTCTGCCAATGAATGTTTCATGACTTCTAAATGGATACATTTTCCAGTGTGCACTAGAAAGTTAATATGTTCTCAGAAGATTTCTTTAATTTAGTTGTTGCTAATTTATTCACACTAATACAGGAAAAAAATACTGCAAAATTTTTCATAACAAAAAACTGTGCATATCTCTGTGTTTTAGCTGGCATGTGGCTCTACACAGATGGTTTGGGGCTTTCTTTGCTGCAAAACAGATGGGCCTTCACTGTCCCTTACCAATCAAAAGAGAACTTGAAAATATAGGAATATCTTTACTTCCATTGTGTCCTGTAATTCAAGAAATTAAATGCCTAAATATATAAATATGACTTCCTGTGTAAAATGATGGAATATCATATGTTTAATTTAAACTATTTGTCTATATTTAATGTGAAAACTGTTGGGTGGTAGTGGTTTTCTTCCAAACAATAACTAAATATTACAAAAAGTATTGACTAGAATGAGAGCTATTGCTGTTAATCTTAGCTGTGTGATATTGTTGTATTTGTACTTTGCTGATACTGTTTAAATTTATTTTAGATGTGATACGATGTCATTCAAAATAATTACCAACTTAAGAGAGCAGCTTGTTGACAGATCATTTTTTATTATTTTGTTCACATACTGCACTGTATGACAGTAGCACAGACATTTATAAAGTGAATATCAACTAAATTTTTTTGTTCTATAAGCAGTTGCAATGGGAAGAAGAGTGTATTTGGGGCATTTTTTCCTATTAACACACCATTTCCTGCCTCATTTTGGAGAATGGAGATGGGGGATCAAAAAATACTTCTGTGACTATAATTAAAAGTCCCAGAGGATAGAGAGGGAATTAGTCTGAGGGACTGGTTCACCTTGAAATCCAAACACTGCCAGTACCAGAGGAATATGTTTACTGATCATCATATTACAAATGATGCAGAGCACATGGGTTTGGGCCTGAGCCTTCAATACAACTGCCACTTATCCCACAACTCCTGCCACCATTGCAGGTTTTATCACTTTTTGGCTAAATGTTCTGAGAAAATACTCTCTGAAAAATGCTTTGTGATAAACCTCATAACACGTTTTACGCCATACTTCAAAACCTCCACAAAATTAGATGAGGCTGCACATAGGCTCAGAAATCTTCTGACTTAGATCTGGCTGCAGTGGTCAGTTGAAATGCATAGACACTATAATGCTAAAATATATAATATCAGTTTAATAAGATACTATTCCTCTACACTTCAGCATATGGCCATATAATGCTTTTGAGCACATTGGACATTCCCTTATAATGACGTTATGTCATCTCAGTGATAGGCAGAGAAAAGTTCCCGAGTTATATACTTGGAAACATTGTTAGGCGACTTTTTTTTTTTTTAAAGTGAGCTTTCTTCCAGCTATAGAAAATGAAGATAGTAATTTCAGAGCATTACATTAAGGTAATATATCTATTATAATGGTCCATGAATTATAACAGCATACCATTTCTATCTGTGCCTTGAAAATTATAAACCTAGTGCCACTTAACTTCATTAATGATGTACATTTTTATGATCCAGTAGCCTTGTGTGGGAAGGAGTCACATCTTGCTGTGTCTAACTTAAAGGAAAAAGGGGCAAGTCATCCAACTTGTTTTAAAGTATACTGATTTTGTTGAATGCATGGAACACTAAGCAACAGAGCATCTTTTCTTTTCCTTTCCAATCTTCATTAATATTTATAGTTTAACTTTTATTTGGTACATATTGTGAAGAATATATTTTAACAGCAGACTTAGAGCTGGCTGCAATACACCATCTTCTCTTGTGTAGGTGCAGAAAAACTTCTAATTGCAGGTGATATTGTTGTTCTTTTTATGTCAATCTGCTGGAGCTATTTTTTTAATTATAATTTAAAAGGGGAAAAGGAACAGATTAAATAGTCATATCACAATGGCAGAATAGCTCTTTAAGATCCTATACATATGACTATTTTTTGAGCAATTATACCCATGAAGCTATAAAAATTAATTTAGTCATGTCAGGCATTCAGATTCAGACATGGTATACTCCAGTTCATGGCTGAGGGTAAGAGATATTTTGATACAGAGGGAATACGAATTGCTATGCATCTTACAGTCCACTCTTCAAGTGAACTCTACAGTGACACTGAGAATAGTCTTGAGACTCTTTCCATAGCCTTTCTGAATGCAAACATTGCATTCAGGATGAACGTAGTAGACTATATTAATGGAAAAGAACTGTACAGTGGGAGAAGCAGGATGAGGATTCCATAGTCACGTAACAACCGTCATAAGGCAGCAAGGTTAATATACCTATAGTGTGGTGTGCTTCACTCTTGGATGGGACTCTCTCACTCTTCAGCGGCTTTTTTTGAGGACTAGAGGAAGACCACTGATGGCTACCAAAGGGAATTTGTCTAGTCTTCCTTGCAGAAGAGCTAATCAAGGTTTGAGGAAGGATGGGTTGGCTTGTGGAAATTTGGGGGATAAAGAAAAGCAACTGCCTTTGCTTGTCAATTCATTAGGTAAAAGCAACATATAGTCCATTTAATCTGTCCTACTTTTTAATATACATATGCTAATAATCCCCTTGATACTAATTAGGAATGGTTTCATTCCTCAAAAGTAGAAACGCTTAAACTGTGCTCACTGAATATGCAGTAATCAAATTCATGAAAGTCTTCATGTGGTACAAAACTTAATTATATACAAGTGAGCGGAGCACAGCTCAACTACTGACTCTTTTTTATGACTCTCCTTGACATTTGGGTTTTGATGCTTTTTAGACTAAAATTGTTTGGCTCAGTTCATAAGTTATAAAGGTATAATATTTTTTTTCCTCTAAATCACAGCAAGAAATGCAGAAATGTACTGAATATTTTAGAAAATAAGTAGAATTACTATAATTTTTTATATCAACCTTTTGGAATATATTTCAAATTACAAATGGCAGGGAAATTTCATGTAAAAAAATTCAAATACAATTAAAGCAAGTGTCATTTTCCCCCATTTATAYTTTATTTGCCTTTCATGAAACCCTGTAAAGAAACATTTTGTCAACTAATAATTTAATAAATTTGACTTGTGATTCAAAGTGTTAAAACAAAGGATGTTTTTTCAGCACATGTAACACAAGAGGTTTTTGCAGCACAGTTTCAGAACTCTTTCTTGGTAAGAAACCTTATCTAATCCTGTTTCATCCTTTAAAACTGCCTACACACTAATCTCAAGGGACAAATTTAATACTTTGCAACAAAGGGAATATAGCCCTTTCAGCTTGAATAGAGGAATTGTTAGGACACCACGTGAGGTATGAATAACATTATAATGCTGCCTTTTACTTGGCAAAGGAAAAAAAGTCTTCTCTTGCAACCAAAAGATTAGACCTTCTTCCTTGGGTTAATTTTTTTGACCCATGCTATATCCCAAGACACTTATTTTACTGTTGTATTTGGGTCTTCTACCTCTTGTGAAGTAAACACTGAGCAAATATAAGTAAACAGTTTGTTTTAGCTGAAGATAGAAAGGCACTATTTAATTGAGTTTTGATGATAGATGTGCTCCAAATGGTGCAAACATCTTTGACATGGTAAAATAATATTGTCTTATGGCATGTGTAACACTACATAAAGAATATTAGTTTAGCGCTTTTGGAGTTTACAGCGTTTAAGTGAGAAATTACAAAAGAAAGCCAAATGATCTAATGTGGAGAAGAACAAATAAAATTGGATAACTTAGTTCTTTAGTAATAAGGATAAATGTTAATTTTCCTTATCAATTTTTTAAGACTATCATTTGAATTTGGACTCAAATAACCTTTTTCTTATCTTATTTTCACATCTTACAGTTTACAGTTATTTCCTTTTATAATCTTGTCCAATATGTTGCTTCTACATTTTAGATCGCTCCATCTTTTTCAAAAAATACATATATGTGAGCTTATAAGATACATTTACTAAAGATAAGGCTTTTCTTATCATGATGCAGATATAATTTAACAGTCTCTCTAATTTATTGTACATCTCTTCATACAGTATATGTAGTTTGTACCTAATATGCTGTATTAATTGTAAATACTATTGCAGTTGTACTTGGTTATGATAAAACATAGAATAATGTAGTAAATAGAGCTGTAAATTATTTTTTTTCCCACACATCAAAAGACTCTTAACGATGGAGTTTTGGAGAAACGGCAATGGGGTTACCAACTAGATTATACTGAATCTGTCTCTTTACTATACTGAAATAATAATTATTCCTCTTGTCTTGTTTCCTCTTGACAAGAAAAGATTCCATGAACCAATATGTGGTCAACAGCAAAAGTTACTTGTTGCTGGTGAGAAGATAGAATATTAAACTCTAAGATCACATGTAACTGATTATTGAAATGATGGAACCATTTCCTTAAAAGCAATTTGAAATCAAATACCAATCCTAAACTCATCAGTAATGGTAGCCAGTTCCTACAGGTTTCACCTGGATGGTGTGGATTGCCTTGCCACCATGTTGCCAAAATAAATTGTGATTTTCCCATTCTTTTAATTCAGCTTACATTTAAATGCAGAAGAAAAACTCCAAGCTGATTATTTCTTTTCTTCACGTTGCATTGCAGTAAATTAAAACATGTGGATATTGGTAAAAATCTTTCTGATTGGTTGCTTTTAAACAAATAATTTACATAAAATAGAATGTCCTGCTGAGAATTTATCTCACTGTTTTCAATGCTTCTCATGGACACAAGCTACAAACCCACTCTTGCTAGGATGTATAACAATTAACAAGGCAGTTACATTCTTCGTATGCTAATGTTTCCCATAAAGACACTCATCTTGGACGGAAGGATAAGAAGTCCTACATAAAAATGGTGTTGTTTTCTTTAAAACAGAACATGAGCTGTGGTGGTACTGGGTGTTTTATTTGCTTATTTATCTTAAGCACTGCCTTCTCTATAAAGATTCATCTTTTTTCTGTTTTAGGCAACTTATTCTTGACTGTGCCAAGAATTGTGATCAATTGGGAAGCCAGCCTGGTTTCAATTCTTTTAAAGATAAAAGGTCTAGTAAAAATGAACAGGTCTGATTATTTTCTGTCTTGCTGCTTGTGGAGTAGTTATATCTGTATAGAGTGTATACAAAATGCTACCATTCTGATTTGTTGTGTTTTGTACACACTTTATCCTTACCTAGTGGATTATTTAAAATGAAAACAATGAAAAATCAGACCCATGGTTGTTACAGATAGTAACCATAATATGGTCTCATTTATTTGAAAGCAATTATGTGCATACTAAGCCATGGTAGAGGTGTACTCAGCTTAATTAACAAAAAAAGAGGGAAACATACAAGTATTAACTACAGTCTTTTGTACCAGCAAGTGCAAAATGCCCTACTGTATCAGATTCAAAGCCTAGAAGTCACAATCTAAAGCTGCAGAATTACACCTTACTACAGTAATTCCCAGCCTATGGTGACAAGAGAAAATTACCAAACTTAAACACATTAAATTGTCTCTATTTTCAATGTAAATTGCCTATATATCTGCACTGCCCATAAAAAAGGGTAATGATTAAAACTTTTCACTGTTAATTGAGGTGATCCTTGCTACTGAATAAACAATGGGATTTCAAACATAAAGTGGTAGTCTCCTTTATTTTGCTGATTACTATCAGTAACTGATTATTCCAAAATTTTTGTCACAGAATAGTGCAAAGCCTACTAAGATTGTACTAAATAAGGTAATTAAAATAACAAGGAAAGTAGGCTTGAAAAAGTTTATCTCAGTAAAATTATACTCATTAATATGTCTTCCTCTGCATTACCTTTGAGTTGCCTTTGACCTGTTATATCTATGACAACAGACACACTAAAAAAAAAACCAAACACACCCAAAAAAACCCATGGTCATCACACCTTTCTTTGTACTTACACAGCTGCAGGGACAGCAGTTACAATATTTCTGTCATGATTTTCAAAAACACACTGCAGATGAGATGTTTGCTAAAGATTTGTCTCTTCTCTAGAAGTTTTATGAGCTATCTCACACCAAATTATACATGAAAGGACTGAGTCCCTTTATAGAGGACTATAACTTTTTTCTGGGAGATGATTAAAAGTTATTCTCCGTCAAACATGTTGATAAAGCATTCTTACTTTGTGAATCTGGGTGACATTAAAGAAAGTGAATTTGGTTAAACTGGGATTACCAAGAGCTGGTGGGCAGTCTACATGACTGGAATGTTATAATCACAGATGTCCAGATGGATTAGGAAAAATCTCTAAAGATGTCACTTATATTAGGCACCATCCACAGAAAACAGTCTCAATTAATAACATATATATGTATTCAGGCTTATTCCACAAAGCTGGGATAAATTATGAGGGAGGCTGACTTGAAGGAAAAGTTAGGATAGAAGTATATGAAAGTAAATTGGCAAATTTTAAGAAGCAATTCTTGATGGCAGAAAAATGTGGTTCCATAATCAAGAATGAAGATAACTTTGGCTGATATTTATTACGTGTGCTGAAAAATCTATGTTGATTTATGAATTACCAATAAGAAAGCAAATGGAAAATAGATGGAAATAAATGCAATTAATGTAAATTATAAATCAAAAGGTGAAAAAAATTACAAAGGGAGCTAAAGACATCATGGAAGATTCCATGCCCAGCATGGTTTCCTGCAATATGAGGATTAAAAGAATACAAGTAACAAACTAAACTGTAGTAATGTTGCAAACATACTAGTAGATATTGCTGATTAAAATAATAAGACCACAGAAAGTATTTAAATTAATATTTCTAATGTTTTGGAAAGAAAGTAGCTGACACATTTTTTTCATAAAGCAATAACAGAGTATTTCTAATCTGCTGTGCTAGAAATTCATACAAGCAAAAACCTTCAAGGGGGTAATATTTGCTTATCAACATATATAAATTATTTCCATCGTCTGAGCACATAGCTTCTTACTAAAGCTTACTTTCTATAGCACGGAAATTCAGGAAGGATAGGAATATTCAACAGTGTGGCAAGAAGTGAAGCAACCCACTAACATTTTAATATAAAGAAAGCTTGTGAAAAAGCTGATAGGAAATTCAGTTGTCAAAGAATTAAGATATAATAATTCCAGTCAGCATGAGTCTACAGAAAATATGTCTTTTCAGACAAAAGTAATTTCATTTTTTGATGAGATTTCAGGTTTCGTTGTTAGCAGTAATTGCATAAACGTAAGAGACTCCAAATTTGGTTAGACATTAACGAACTGGCCAACTGACAGATTCAAAAAATTGATGTCAATGGAAAATAATTGTCAAATGGAGCTTTTCTAGTGTAGTTCCATGGGGACTGGAACAAGTCCCAAAGCTTTTCATCAGTGATATTTAAGTAATGTATCACCCAGATAAAACTTCCAGGTGAAACAAAACTCGGTAGAGTGATAAATAAAGTCAGAGTCATTCGATCCTTTTAGAGGGAAATATGAGGCAGAAAGGGACCACCATGGTCCTCTTCTCTGAACTTTAATATAGATACTAGCTAACTTCACTGAATGAATGTATTTGAACTAAAAGTCTATCTCTCAGAAAAATATCCATACGTTTGTGAAAATGCTCCAAATAATCCACAGCAGTGCAAAAACCACTGCTATCCTGAGCAAGTTGTTCCGGTAGTGACTTATTCTAATTATTTAAAATGGGTGCTTTATCTTGAGTCCGAATTTGTCTGGCTTCAGGTTGCAACGATGGTCTTGCAGTTTTCAGTTAGCTGAACCAGAGTTGGAGGTACTTCTCTCTCCCTTTAGCATTAGACAGTTTGGGTTATTACTTCCATATATCATGTAACCTCATGTTAGATAGGGTGAGTCTGGGCCTACATCTTGGGCCTGAAGTTTTCCTGAGAGACTCAGAGTAAGTAATTGTCATTGTTAGAAACATGGTAGCTCAGTCATGTTTCTACCAAGATGGGAAAAGACCTGGCCTTTAGTACGATAAGGACAGCAGAACTTTTCCAAGCACATACCATTGACCTATGTGGATCTACTTTGGAAAATGACAGCAGGCTTCATGCATCTAATTAGCTTTACTTCAGTTTCTGTGCAGAGATCCCAGAAACGAAAACACATGTAAATATACCTGTGTAAATAACAAGAGAAATCAGAAGGGGGCATGGAGAACTTTGATCAAACAAACAAAAACTGTTAAAAAACAGATAGAGAACTCATAAGGTTCTGCTTCATGGGAAGCAGAACTGAAATGTTCAGGGAGATATTGTTAGGCTAGCTAGGGGCACTTGTTTGGTAATTAAGTTTCTAAGCGTTAGTTGGTCTTGTTTGATAGTGATAATTTTTCACATTAAAAATCTCACAACCACATCTCTGGTTTAGAGAGATTGAGAATATTCAACTGTTACTATTTTTTGAATGAAAGCAAAAGTATTTAGGTGTTCTCTAGGCTGATCAAAATAAAATCAACTGAAACCAAATGTTGAAGAGTATTCACTAGTCACCTGCAAAGCAAAGTGCTGTATTTAATTCTATAACTCTTAATATTTCTCATTAGTTTCCATCCTTAAACCCTATGTAAATGTTATTGGAGAATTGCCAGAGCCTATCAGACATGCAGTTGGTATGGATTTCATAAAAGGCTGAGCTCTAAATGCACATGCTTTCACTACTAGGCAAAAAGAGCTAAGAGCAAAAGAGGAGACATTCCATTCTGGCACATGTTGTCTATGCTTAGGTTCTTGACCAAAACAAAAGATTTATTTTAATCCTTTTGAAAGTTGCAATATCTCAGCTTTCTTAAATGTCATTATGGTTTAAAAGACATCAAGGGAACATTCAGCATCTCACAGAAAGATGCAGCTCAGCACATGGTTAAGAACTTTGAATATAAACTAATTTTTATACAGCATTCAAATAATATAAAAACAATTGATAATCTGACTTTATAAGCATGTGGACCCTTTGTGTAGAACCAGACCTGGCACAAACAACTTTCACATTACTGTTCTATTCTTTGTTATTTCCATAGTCACAAAATCTATACCCGAAGATCCCCATTTCTTATGTGAAAATTATTTAAATAGGATTATTCAATTAGGTATAAATTAGCCACCAACATTTTTAAAAAAGATAAACCATTGCATGGAGAGAAAACTGAATAGGCACCTGAATCTATGGTGTATTGAAGTAACAAGTCAGCTGCTTCTATGACTACAAAGGGGAATGATGCAGTTCAGTTTTCTTCAATCTCTAATTCACTCAGGATGAGAAATTGAGAGGTAAAGATTTATGAAAGGGTGATATCTATTTACTCTAAAATCTTTAAAGAAAAACCATCAATTAATTTCACTAACTATAAATAATTCTTATTTTGTTAAATAAACTAATTCAGAAAGGTCTCAAGGCAAGAAGTAAGCAATTGCCTATGATAGCAGACTGCCAGGGAGCACAGTGGTGACTACTTTGCTTACCTTGCTTTTACTAGGAGGCTGTTTGTTTACACATAAATGATGCTTTCCTGAATAGTTTTCTTATTTATCCACACAGCTAATAGTTTTGCTTAAGCAATAAATTTTAACTTCCTAATTTTTGCATTTAATTGTTTTCAAATTTCTGTACAAAATTAACTTCACTCAAATCCAGACTAAAAGATAATAGCACATTCTGGTTATATTACAAATTACAAAGAATCTACAAAGAATAAAGTTTATCAACCAATAAACAGAAGCCAGTTTTAGCTTGGGAAAAATCACTATGAGAACAACAACAAAGAAGATTAAAAGTTATTTTAAATTATTAATTCAAACATATTTGTATTTCCTTCAGATCTTTAGAAATATTTTTTTTAAGAAGTGAGGGATTTATAAAGCCTCATATGAGATTTTTAAAGTTACCACTTACTTGCTAAATTAAAATAGTATTTGTCTGATTATCAGGTGAACTGGTGCAAGACTAGTTATAGTAGACTAGATAAACTAAAATAGTAGCAAAAGGGTAAATGAAAATGAAACCTTGCTTGTGTTCTCAGTCAGCTCTGTTTATTTTGTAATACAAGTTTCTACTGTTTTTCCCAGTTCTCAGCTCTGAAGAGAACGTAGCCACAGAAAAATAAGTTGAATTCTATTCCAGCTTGAACTTCATCAGCAAAATTGTTTACTAAGGTCCTATTTCTCAAAGAAGATTTGCATCTTCATAGGGATCCATAAGGCAGATGTCCTTGCAAATTCTGAATGTTTATCTTAGGGATAGGATTTTTATTTTCTATTGATATGCATGCTGCTATCAGACTTTGATATCAAAAGTAGAATTTACAATCCTGGCTTTTCGAATGAGAGAGAAAAATGGACAGATTCAATCTTGAAAACATGAAGAAATAATATGAAACTTCCCAATAATAGTTACAGGTAGCTATTTTCCAGGGTAGGACTAAATGATGGCATTTTAAAATTTAAGATCTTTGCATAGCACCTGTAATATATCAGTCTGTTCAAGCACCTCCTCCAAAGCAGCTAACCATTCATCTGTTTTTTCCACCTCTACTCCAGCTGCAAGAACCTGCATCCTTTTCATCAACAACTGAACTTTTATCTCCACAAATCACCTGAATGGCTTTGTGGCAAAATGGAGCCTTAGGAAGCTTGTAAAAGAAAAAGAAAATCCTGCTGGGCTATAAGGTTGGTTATTCCCTGTCAAGCCTGAGTGGATTCCATAGAGAATACAAATCAAACCTCCAAGTGAAAGTGATGGACTGAATGATTTGGGGCTCCCCTGCAATCTACAGTACTTATGAACCTTGTTTATTTTGCATATGTGAACTTTACAGTTGTTGTCTGGTGGAAATACCCATTAGCTACTTTGTGTGCAGCTAATGTCAGAAAAACTGTCAATTCTATAATGAAAAAATAGGAGGAATAACTCCTTGAAATAGAATTGTTTCAGCTTTTATATAGAAGACATCTCAGAACTGAACCCTAACATTTTTCCTATGAAAATTCACTGCTAGTGTATAACTATTCAACAGTTAAATTCCACAGTTGATTATGAGGAAATATATTCAGCTGTTTTAAGTCTTCTGGTCTGAGTAAATTATTAGTCTATACAATTACTTTGCTTAGTGTATTCACTTCAAGAAAAATTAAATTGTCAGTTCAATACTTCTTGAAATCTAATGAATAATATTTGGAAAAAATATTTTCCTACTATACATTTAGAAAGCAAGCAACATTGTATCTCCAAGCATTTTTAAAGTACATCAAAAAGAAATTTCCTAATAAGAAGAATATTTCATAATCAGGAATGCAAAAATATGTATATCACAAATGAATTGCTTAGTCCTCTGCTTTTCTATAAATTACTTGAAAATTGTGGTTTAGATTTTTTTTTTTTAGCAATTTTTAAATAAACAAGGTGGGAAATTGTTCCCCTGAGGCTTCATTAAGGCTTTATAAATGCTTACAACAATTAAGATAGATGAAATCAATATATTTACATTGTTTCATTCAATGGTTCATCATGCTCTACCATTTAGAGAATGAAATACAATTAATAAATTGTTAGATCATTTTTTCCTGTTTTATTTGAAAATGTTCCGGCATATTTTAACATATCATTTTTTGAAGTAGCAAAATACTCTAATGTATAACATTAATAAGCGGTGATAGACTTTACTATAAATATTGCCTCTGTTGCCAAGTAAAGTTACATACAAAACAGAACATTGCAAACATCAGTTCACTCATTCTAGTGGTAATGAAAACATGGGCCTTTTGTATTATTATTTGTGGATGTTTTTTCTGTGGCTACATGTTCTATTAAAATACCTACAAAGCAGCATTAAAATAGTAATGGCTCTGTTTGGAGTGTGTTTTTTTAATGCCAGCAGATTGTTGGTGCTATGGTTTTTCCAACATTTTTAGAGCTCTAAAGTACATCCCTAAAGCTTCAATACAGTTATTTTACAGGTAGAAATTCTTAGTAAATAAAAGGTAAACAAAAGTGTTGACCATGTTGAAATGGCATCTAAAATGGCTACCTAATGACTCACTCAAAAACCTTTTGATATAAATGGAAATTCTCTCACTGACGTCAGCTTTCATTTAATTACACTGACTTACTTAGATGGCAGTTTCTCAAAACAGAAGGATTGATCAAAAAATCTGGTGAAAGTAAGCTCAGGTGCTCCATTTCTGTAGTAGGGCCTACGACCACTTGGTGAAAGCATAGCACAAGTGAGATTTGTGTGAATCCTACCTAATCCAGTATGTCAGCTTTAGGCATGTTCCACTTGTTTAAATCTCTCAGAACAGATGCATAAGAAGTAACAAGCTCATTGATCTTATTAAATATGGTGTAGGCTCCAATTTATAAAACAGTTGCAGGTACAAAGGAAATTTATGGTCAGAATTGCAGTATCCCTGAAATACAAATTCCTTTATTACATGGCATTTGAACAGGAATTTCAGGAATACAGCTTTGGAATTAAATATCTAAATTCTTTTAATGTGTGCCGCTAAAGGGAATTCATCATGAAAGGGAAAGTGTACATATGTGAATTTAAAAAAAAGCGTGTAACAAAATGGTTAACCATAAGCAAGCAACCAGGCTTTCTTTGCTTGTTCTCACTGCATTTCATTCATAGTGACTGTTGGCAGCACTCAGAGTGTGGGGTTTATATAGGTATTTATAGATATATACATATTGCTTATATAGGAAGCATAGACACTTGAAAATAATTTTGTTTTCTCAAACCATTCTACAAAGGCCAACTTGTCCCCTTTAAAGCTGCAGCTCTTGAACTAGAGACGTCAGAACTGGATATGTCTCCAGATTTGTCCAAACGTGCTTTATAAAAAAGAAAGTGTAGTTTTCTAAGTGACTTAATTAAATTGAAAAAAATATCCTTCTGTTCTAACATTAACCAAACAATGCTACAAAGCCTACTGACTCAGTCAAATTTGAAGCTCTGAGTCTAACACAACTCATTCTTTTAGAAGTAAAGCTCTTTGGCTCACATTAGTTTTGCAACTTGTGTTATCATAAGTTGCAAAATGTTATCATAAGAAATCGTAATAACATAAGAAAAAGAAGAATTGTTCTGAGCAGTTTAAGTCTTCTTAAGAACTGGATTATGAATGATAAAAATCAGAAGGTTAAATTGACTATTGAACCTCTAAACTTCTCACACATCCTCATTTTAGATATTTCTGTGTCTGATGAACTAGACTGGCAACAGAATGACACAAAAATCCGATCTAAGTGTCAGTCAGTGCGATGCAATTAATTTGGTGTTAAGATGGAACATTAGTATATTTTGTAGTAGAAGTTAGAAAATTTTTGTAGCATCATGACATTAACTACAACTTTCTCAATAACTACAACAGCTTTTCTAAAGAAAAAATCTTGCTTAAAAACAAAAAATCTGCAAACTGAAAAATGAATAGGTCTTTTTATACTAAATTGTCACCAACCAGATTGGATATTGATGAAAAGAAAAAAAAAGTTCCCAGCAGCTTCTGTGAACTAGGAGGATCTATATATGTCTATAACTATGTATCTGATTCTGGCCACGGAAACTGGAGGCAATCAAGAATAGCTCATATTTGACATAGAACTTGTGAAAATGAGATCAGAGCTAAACCCCAGCGATTTCAAGATGACTGAGGATGACTTGTCATTTACAGTACCACAGCTGCATTTTAACAGAAGAAAAAAATAAACCAAACTATAGCAGATACGTTAAGAGGAACAACCAAGGTGGTGGTGGGGAACAAATATGTTGTCTCCTTTTCCTTCTCTGTCACAGACTCAAACTACAAATACTAGCCCACATGATGTTAGACAATGCATAAGAAAAATGTTGGACAGATGGACCGAAAATGGCACCTACCAGCATACAGCAAATTCTAGCTAGAATACAGGTGTTCATGCTTAAACTTGCCAGGTAGCCAGGAAACATTTGAGGGGGAGGGAGGAGTAATCATGCTGAACAGAGGAAGGAGAGAGGAAGAATGATCCTCTTCAGTGCTTCTCCCTTAGACTTCAGCCTCTGTAAATTAGCATGACAGATGTATGATCTGGGAATTTTTCCAGATTAATTTTTAAGAAATTAAAGCATTCAGCACTGGTTCTGCTAGGAATGTTTTGGTTTTACTTTTTTTTTCTTTTGGTCTGACACAATGCCGTGAATACTAACAGATCTAGTTTGATCCCACCCTTGATTACTTGAGAACTTGGACAATTAAACCTGGTTGTCAGGACTTAAAGAGCAAAACTTGCTTTTCTCATTTCTGTTCCACAAAGACCAGAATCTATTCCACAAGAAAGTGTTTGGATTGATATGTATAAATTAACAATGTAGAGGTGCAGGTTTACCACTGAAATTTGGTAAAACATGAAATGGCTAATGCAAGTGTTTGAGTGCAACTCATGGCCAGAGCATAACTTATTTAGATAGTTGTTTTGCTAACGCACTCTAAGAAGCTGATATCCATGCACCTGCGCAATTATAATCATAGAAAGAAACACACCCACACACTGGTATGTAAAGGGGAACACCATTAACAAACTTGGGTGAGCAGGTCACATGGCAGCACTGTTGATGCAGGTATTTAAACCTCTTTAAGCCTCTAAAGAAACCTCCTTCATGCTGTTTTTATTTGTATTACAACAAACTTGGAAGTACCAAAAGAGATCAGAGTTCTGTTGCACTAGATGTTGTAAAAAATGGATGTCAAAGGCTAAATAGTCAAAGAGTATAAACAGTAATTATTTGCATTGTGATGTTGTCTACAGACCACAAACTTCAGGTGCCACAGAAACAGAGCAGGGCCATGGCCCTAGTTCAAAATAGATTATAAACTAAGTGAAAGAATACAGTTAGCAAGCAAATGCAACGAACAAAGAGAAATATTATCTCTGTTTTCCTGATGACAAACTAAGCTATGAAAAAACTAATAGCTAAACCTATGTTGTGAAGGCTTTGAACAATTATTTTGCATAGCCCCTTGAAGAAATAGGTTCACAAAACTGTCTACCTGCACATGTGTGTTCTTGAGTAAAGTTCTCCAGCTTCCTAAATACAAATTGGTGGGAGTATGCACAACTACTTAAGTCCTGAAGCTGCGAAGTGGTTAGAGCTGAAGTCTCAAAAAGATTTTCAAAGCAGGCTTTTTCCCTTCTGTTTTGCCTATAGGATTTAATTCATTTAATCAAATCAAGTCTCATGTGAAGGAATGGAAATAAGTCACCATATACTTGGGAATCTTTTCACCTATTATAGCTGCCTGAAAGGTAGAAATCTAATCTAACCAGCAGACTGGGCTCCTTGTATAGTTAAGAGGGAGATACAAATATTCCAGAGGGTGAGTCACCCTTCTTAAAATAGGATGATTGACATTGTAGAATTGCTTTTCCTTCTCCTTTAATTACAGAGGGAACCCTGACCAGCTCAAAATAGATACATACCCTTACACTGAATAACATTAGGTGAGATGAATAGGAAGACAATTTCATTACATGGCAATAATGAAGACATGAGTGGAACACTGTTTGCAGGGGTTTTCTTATAAATTTATTTAAGGAAAGAATTCATGCAGCAGAACAGGTTGAGATACAGAAGCATTCTCCATCCGGATGTAAGCTGTTATATCTGGTTTACTTCTCTAAAAACAGATTAAAAAGGGATTTGTTGAGAGTATAGGAATATGTAAAATGAAAAAAAAATAGGTGATTTGTTACTCTAACAAAACAAAATCCAACATGATTCAGTGAATGAAAAATGAAGAACTAGACATATTCAGACAAGACATAAATTCCACACTGAACATGACAACACAACTGGAACAAAGAACTTCTTTATAACCTCAAACCTTTAAATAAAAATGGGATAACTTTTTGAAGAGTATGCTATAATCCAAATAGGTTGCTTCAGACAAAATGATTGTAGGGGTCTAATCTAGCTTTAAAATCTCTTCCATCTTGGAGGCCTGCCTGACTGCAAAATCTTGAATTACATATAACTTCAGATGACTCAAACTATAACACGATTAACAGGCAAATGGCCTTTCTTACAGAGGAGGCCTAATGTACAGTAAACTTACCTGAACTATTGAGGCATGCAAATTCTCCCAGCAGTAGATGCTTCCCTCTTAAGTCGCGTATCCTTACGGCTTCTGGAAAAAGCAAACATCTACTTTTTTTCCTAAATTGTTTTCTGGAGTATAATATTTGCAATAGAGTTTTAATCTTGAAAGAGAGCCTCTGAGCTCATTCCCCAGTCAAACCCATCTATTTTGAAACCATGCCAGTTTGAAAGGAAGTGTCAAGCTCTTCTCACAGCGCTGCAGGGACTCATAGAAAGAATTCAGTTAAGCATGTATTTCCACTCTAAAGGAGTGTTCAAGAAATACTCTGATTTTATCTGATCCTTGCTTTGAGCCTCTTCTTCCAAATTTGTCAGTGGTTTTCAATAGAACTAGATTTTCTGTCTTTTATTTTATTTTTGTCACCTTTCAAAAATTCTGTGAATTTATTCCCTTTTGAATTGGTTTGCTTTACATGCAGTTTTTGATACCTCATAAGTTTCTGTTAAACATTTGGGGTTTATGCAAAATGATATATTTGTAATTGCCGTATAGGCACTGGGTCTAGTGATATCTCACACTGGACACCAGACTGTTAGAAGTCATCTGTATTCCACGATCAGTACAATAAAAAGTTTTATAAGTAGAATAATTATCTCCTTCTCCTTTCCTGTTCCTCAAATGTTTAGTACATATCTACTTTTCACTCTATAGATACATTTCAAGGAGCCTATGAGAAAGGTTTGAGACAGCTCAGTTTCAAACTGTGTCTTGATTATTGCTTTGTAAATTAAAGCGTAGATTCTAACGTGTTGTTTATTTTTTTCATTTGTTTTTTTTGTTTGTTTCTTTTTTTAACACAGCTATTGCTGTAATGACACTGGGAAAATATGTCTGTTTATTGTAGACCAAATAGTTTCCTTAAAACATTCTAAACACATGCAAAAGTTCATGATGCATAATGATTTGAGTATTTCTTTTAGGTAGGTGTTCTGTATTTCAGAGGATCCATATGTGCTACAAACAGTGAACAATCAGGAACACTCACTGATTATGATATGATTTTTTTTTGGCAGCCTCTTTCTGTTGCTCTGACAGAACTGTAGTGATGCATTAGTCATTTGCATAGAAAAGATCTTGGTCCATGACAGTCATTTATTGGTGGTGCCATCTGCACTTTTTGTGAGTAGATTCTAAGATAAAAAAGTATATTTGGTTCATTGGTACTTTAAAAATTTGGATGCAGTCCTAGTCCTTTTCAGTTAACACTGAAAAAATAAATAAAAAGCATAACTTGCTTTCTTATTATGAACTAAAACTTAAGAATTAATTAGAAAGACTGAAACAAAAATTCAATTGAATCATAAAATAGCTCACAAAGACCCCTGAGTTTTTCACTTTATTTCAAGGCACTCGGCTTGCTGTAATATATATTTCCACATCTATTTTCAAAATGCCCATCATTCTTCCTGAAGCTATTTACATAAATTGTCCTGTGCAAAACCCCAGTCATAACAGCAGTTATGGAACTACGGTTCCTCTTCCTTGAGGTTGTCTTATTTGTATGATCATATTGTACATATTTCAGGACAAATCTAATGCTCAATAAGAAAATATTATTTTTCTGACTGTGGGTGTCTGCAAATGGAAAGAATCATACTCAATTCGATTACTGGTAGAAACAAATTCCATAACTGAGTATTCTTCTCTGTGACTGCTCTGATCCTATTAAGTGCACTCTAGAGGATGTAAATTTAAGAAGCATCGTCTGTTGCAGTTGCCATGATAAGATTCATGGAGCTTGCAGATCATTGAATTAATTAGGCTCAGGCTCATGCAGGGCTTTTTAGATTAGTGAGCATGCACTGAATCCAGAACTAGAGCAAAAAAAAAAAAATAAACTCACACTTTCAGGCTGATTTACAGAAATACTTACAATCCTTTGTACCTTATGAAAAACAGACCATTGAAGATCCAATTTTGACAGAACACCTTACATCAGAATAAACTACATAGTGCTTATTGCCAGATATAAGCTTAAGGATTCCCTGATGTTCAGATATTTAAATTAAGAACAGAAGGTGAAATTTTGGCTGCAGGGAAAAACAACAGAACTCTCCTTGACCTAATTGGATTGGGATTTCTAGCATGGATTTTAAGGCAAAGCAACTTTAATGTTCTGAAAATGTGAAAAAAACTAAGCACCATTCTCTAACAGCAATTGATATGCGTCATCAAGGCATATAGGAATCCCTGCTGAACAGAATTTATGCTATGGTCATAGAGTGAAACAATAACTCTTGAGAGTTAGTAAGCAGAGATGAAGGAGTATCATTTCTACTCAGATTCATCTAGACAACTGTATTTCTTCTGTTTCCATTAGTTTTTCAGATGCACAGCACACAGTGATTAATAAAATACTTTCTCAGCTAAGTTGCAGCATTCATGACTGAAACTCATACCCAAACTCCAACAGATTTTGCAGTCTTACCTATTCTTCTATCTGACGAACACTTGCTATGCTCTTAGCAATACCATCTTCAGTTTTAGGGATGATATTGTGAAATGTACTGAAAGTACAAGTTTATTGCACTGTAAAATAGGAAAAGCTTGCTTGAGATAAGATAGAGAAATGACAAAACATCTAAGAATTTAGATTATTGTTTCAAAATATTTCTGACAAGTACTTATAGAATCATAGAATCATAGAATCATTAAGGTTGGAAAAGACCTCTAAGATCATCAAGTCCAACCATCAACTCAGCACCCATGCCCACTAAACCATGTCCCGAAGTGCCACATCCACACGTTTTTTGAATGCCTCCAGTGTTGGTGACTCCACCACTTCCCTGGGCAGCCTGTTCTAATGCTTGACTACCCTTTCGGTGAAGAATTTTTTCCTAATATCCAATCTAAACCTCCCCTGGTGCAACTTGAGGCCATTTCCTCTCGTCTTACCGCTTGTTACTTGGGAGAAGAGACCAACACCTGCCTCTCTACAGCCTCCTTTCAGGTAGTTGTACTTAGGAGCTTATTGCATAATTCTTTGTCATTTTATTTAAAAAAAGTAATTTCAAGATACATGTATTTTTGTCCTGGTTTCAGCTGGGATAGAGTTAATTTTCTTCCTAGTAGCTGGTATAATGCTGTGGTTTGGATTTAGGATGAGAATAATGTTGATAACACACTGATGTTTTAGTTGTTGTTGAACAGTGCTTACACTAAGTAAAGGACTTCTCAGCTTCTCATACAGCCCTGCCAGTGAGGAGGCTGGAGGTGCACAAGAAGCTGGGAGGGGACACAACCAGGACAGCTGACCGAAAATGGCTGAAGGGATATTTCATACCATATGATGTCATGCTGAACAAAACTGGGGGGAGTTGGTGGGGGGGGCACAGCCCCTGCTTGGGATCTGGCTGGGCATCAGTCAGCGGATGGTGAGCAATTGCATTGTGCATCACTTGTTTTGTATATTCTTTTATCATTATTATTATTTTCCCTTCCTTTTCTGTCCTATTAAATTGTCTTTATTTCAACCCACGAGTTTTACCTTTTTTCCGATTCTCTCCCCCGTCCCACTGGGGCGGAGTGAGCGAACGGCTCTGTGGTGTTTAGCTGCCTGCTGGGTTAAACCACGACAGTTTCAAAGCTTTAGAATATAAAAACTTGATGAATATTTAGTCAATAATTTAAATTATAAAAATTTAAAAATAAAAAAATAATTTCCTGAATATTTAAGAATACATTTTGTACCCCAGTTTAAGGACGACCTATTTTTTAATCACACCTAATTTTGGGTGGGAAAGCTAAATTAGATAGATGGCTACATCTAGTCTATATTCACTGAGGAAAACAGTGATTTAATGCTGATTTTTCTTGACTTGTATGTATTCCAAATAGAATTTTTAAAAGACTATACTGAACAGTAATACATTTTGAAACAACTATTCCCTCAACAGTAAATAATTAAGGCAAAATATGATTCCTTCTTCCAAATGCCTATGGATTTTGAACTACAGAGAAATATTAAGAACTATGATAGCTGCACTCCATTTCTGCCACTTACTTGTTTTTTAAAAAAAATCACATAGCAAGTAATTTTCATTTTTCCTTTACAGGACTCTGTTTAATCATCCACACCATAACTATAATATATATGTGCAAAGTGCATGCTTCAGTTAGTGCTATAAATTTAATGAATACTTCTAAAGTGTTCTGGGATCCTAAGAAAGAGGGCCTCATGTAAGTATAGAATACTAGTAGATGTCTTGTTTTCTTCTGCAAACAACAATACTTAATTGCTCTTCCAAATATGCCTCTCCAAGGGAACGCAAGACATGTTTGAGGAACACAAGGGGGACCTTCTATTGTGGAATGCTTTAACAGGCTCTAAGCAAAGGGGTAATAATGGCTGAATTCTCTTGAGAGAGGAGGGCAAAGTAATACAGAAAAAATGACAGAATACTGCTCTGTCACATCCTTCCCTTTTGTCTGAGGCAGAACTACAGGAACTAACAGCAACAAGGGGTCTTAGATAGTGACAAACCAGTATCAGAATGTTCCAATTTATTAGATTACACATTACCCATTAGGATATCTTTAACCTGCACAAATTTTGCAGCTGCATTGAAAAGGGATCAAACTTTCAAATGAAAACTATATCATGATTTTGAAATATATCTATAATTTTATTTAATTTTGGGGTAAAGGGAAGATTATAGAATAAATTATAACGTTATAAATTTCAACTTACTTATACAACAAGTTTTTCCAGTGGATATTGTAACACTAATATTACAGCACAGAGACATTATCAATGCATACAAACATGAGTCAAAATAGAACCATATTGGGCAGTATAAAGCTTTGGAACATTCAACTAATGATAATGAAAACTAGCTTATAAAAATTCAAACAGCATTTTGTGAAACTATTATAAAGCTAGAAGCTTGGGAATTAGACAGAGTACCCACACAGCAGGAGAGTACAAATGAACACCTACGCAGATGGCTGCTATAAGAACTRACAACCACCATTCTATATAATAGAAAGAAGCAAAATGAAGTGCCGATTGTAAGTGGTGCTTAACTTTATTAAGCTAAGAGAACACTATTACTGAAAGTCTGTATCTGACAAAGGGAAATTACTTTGTTGTAATCATGTTCATGAGCTGTCTTGTGCAGTCAAAGGCCTGCCATTCATTTAAATTAAACTGTAGCCTTTAAAATGTTAATTAGATGTTACAGCCAGATGCAATATTGAAGAACCTTTAATTTATAAGTTTCAACCATTTTTCTTGAAACATTCTCACATGTTTGTAACAGAACAACAGGCATGGATTTGTGACAATATCAAAAGACTAACCTACCATACATATTCTTTTTGTTGTCTTTGATAGCTCTTCTATATACATTAATGAGTACATACAATAAATACCTCTCTGAAAGATATATTTCTGAAGTTAAATTAGAAGACAGAACTTGACTGTATAATAATTTAAAAAATGATTTTTAAGACATTACTTTTCCTAAGGTTAGAAAAGACCTAATTGAGAAAATCTACTTTTGCAGCTTTCCTTTACTTCACTGCTCAAAATGTCTGAAGTATTCCTAATTCACATGGACAAATTCAGCAGGACCAATTGTAGTATCATGGCACCAACTGTGTGTGAAAACAAAACTATTAAGATGACAAAAGTATGTTCAAACAACAGTATTGATACTAGTGTGAAGTACAAATTGAATCCTTCCACCCACCCAGGAACATTAATCAGGATGATATTTGTGATACAGAATGCTAAAGCTCAGGGGATGATGAAGTCACTAAATGAGGAATAACTTTTTACATGGAACAAGCATCTGCGTTTGCTAAGATCAAATTTACATCATCAACAACATTGACTACAAATTCTATTGTCCACTAAACTTTCTTTTCAAAGGTGCTGAGCACCTGCTTTTCCCACTGATTTAAACTTGAGCATGGCTGCTCAGCAGTCCAAAAATAAAAATTTCCCATTGCCATGACAACATTAATTAAAAAAAAAAGTATGCCCCAAACTAACAAGTGAATGGGTTTTTACAAGACTGACTTAGGAAACAGAGAATGTAAACTTCAAACTGTGTTGTGTTTTCGACTCTCAGTTTTCATGTCTGGTATTTATTCTCCTTGAAATTACATTGCAGTATAACTTAGAACAAACAATATTTGTGTAGACTTCTAACCTTCGTTACAATTTAGAAAGATTTTTTCCCTTTCAGTTCATGTCCCATTTGACTTTAGTTGCTTGAAACTAGTTACTTGTTAGGTTGTTACTTCCACCAATGCCACAGCCTTGGAAACTATAATCATTACATGTACTTGCACATGTATAATTGTATCTCATATAGAAGGAAAAATTCTAATAGAAGACTTTTGATGCTGAATATAGCATTAGACTTATTTTCCTTGTGTTCCTAGCAGTTCCCAGCTGATCCAGGTTTGAAGGCACTGTGTTATTATTTGGATATTTTGGGTGAGGTAGCAATGCTAGAATATGTGTAACAGGAGAGATATGTTACTGTGATATAATTCTGTAGTTCTATTACTAGGTCTTGTAAATCATAGAGAATGGTTTTCATTCTCTACAAATAAAGAATAAAAAAAAATCAGAAGAAAAAAACACACCAAAAAAATGAAGAACACTGGAGAAAACTTTTTTTTCATTGATTGTTTTTGCAGCAATAAAATTACACATCCCAACCAGACTATAATTGGGATCGGGTTCTTCCTCTCACCCAGTCTTCATTATTCCCTTTCAGGCAGCTACTTCCTAGCAGTATTATAAGGAAAGCTAGGGCACTTCTGGACTGATTCCTATGTCTCTCTTGTCCCTGCAGCATCTTTCTGAACCACCTTGTTATAGCACATAATGAAATAAATCATCTCATCTGTGTCAGGCATTTGTAGAGCATCTAGGTGTTTTGTCAGACTTCCATGTCCATGATAGTCGCATTATTGTGGACCTTTTGCCTTGTAAGATCTGATTTATGTGATGCGGTATACAGTTACTCAGTAGAATTAGACTAGAGCGCTAACTTTAGTCCATGCATTTTAAGTATATGTAATTATAGCACAAACACTAGTTTACTGTCACTCCCTTTCTACACCTCATGCTGACGTTTCCATAAAAGCAGTGCAGATTTATTATTCAAGTGGTTAGGTTGGTCTTGAATCCATGGTGCTGTTAGCATTTTCATTTTAATAATTATCATGAAAATGAAGACACTGTGAATACAACAATATTTGTCAGATAAAAAAAATAAAATCAGCCATTCAGAAATTTATTTTTGCTTCTCTTTTTAGTTCCTTATTTTTAAAGGTGATAAAATATTATGTCAGCTCAAGAAAGCTAATTACTTGGGTTAACTGGAAATTCTCCTCTCATAAAAGCACTGCAGATACCTTTGGTAGAAATAATACATTTTCCTTCTTTTTATTTGAATGATCTTCCTTCTTTATTCCCCCCTCCCCCAGATTTTCTCTTCTGAAAAGAACTTAGAGGAACATAGAATTCAGCAATATTTCCAGTACATGTTAGTGCTTGAATATTGTCACTTCTATATAAAGCAAATATTAGCCTTTTAAAGGAGTCATGTTTCAAGGATCAGGTGGGGAGCACAGAAGTGTTGGATGCACCTCACTGCACTGCTGTTCATCCTCAACACTTTGCACAATGTGAGAATGTTTAATAATTCCAACCCAGCCTACAGATAAGAATCTCTGGTGTCACATCACAACCGACAGTGCTGGTGTGAGATTTGTAGTAAAACAATATTCCAGCTGTAGCTTTCATTTACAGAAATAAAACATCAGAATGGAAGGAGGTGTGGGGGGCAGAAGATAAACATTTTAGTCTTTTAGCACCATTTATACAAATTACAGTGAAGCTACTAAAAAGTGAATATTGAAAAGTAAGGAAAAAACTGAGCAATTAGAGTGTAGAACTTTGTTTTTATTTTGCTAGCTCTTTTAAAAAATTATCCAGTTAATATTTAACTTCTAGAGACATCCAGTGCAAGCAGATCACCAAATATAAATAACCTTTTTCCTAAATAAAGCGTGTGGCAACTGTGGGGCAGGAAGTCCTATTTTTCTCCCATTAATCATTAGAAACTTCACATGCAGGAAAAGTCTCAGGGGA
The DNA here is from genome assembly GCA_030449065.1 of Oceanodroma leucorhoa. Taxonomy (NCBI): domain Eukaryota; kingdom Metazoa; phylum Chordata; class Aves; order Procellariiformes; genus Oceanodroma; species Oceanodroma leucorhoa. The sequence continues at coordinate 7,043,952 of JASVER010000013.1, forward strand.
TATTTCTGGCTGGGAAAAAGATCCTCCCTCCTCAGTTCTAATCAGTCCATCCCATCTGTAATGGTTTTAGAAATTGTTAATGACACAAAGTGACAGTCGAAGGGCTTTTTGGTCTGTCAGTATAGGGTTTCTGTGAGCTCTCTAACAAAATACTACATACAGTTCTCAAAGCTTCTGGAAAATGATCTGGATTACAAGGGAATAAATTTGATATGCTAGCAATCACAATCAAGAACTGAAGAGAAAGGCTTCCTTAATGCTGTTCTTTCAACTATAATAGTACTAAGATAAATCTGGCTGTGAGACAAACCACGTAAGAGGGTTACTAACGCTTAGAATATAGGTCTATATTATAGAACGTGTAAAATATACAAGCATCTGAATAAGAAGCTAAGAATGGGAACTTAAACAAGCCTTTTGTTAATTTTATTTGATTCTGAATGCAGCTGTAATTCTAAAACCTAGCACTTATGCATAAAGACTAAGTGGAATAGTTTTATATTAAATGCTTACAATATAGACTGGAAGTCTGTGTGCGTGCATATATCTACCTATTTAGAAAGCATTTACAATATTCAAAGATAAATGTGGACCCAGACTCTGAAGACTTTCCTTGATCAAAACTTACTGTTTGCTGCATAGTAATGCATAATTTGACCCTACTGATGTGCAAAAACATTTTTATTCCATTTCATTCTAAACCTGGAGAATTAAGCTCCCTGGATCTCACAATGTTGTATTGAATTCAATTATTTCATATGTCAGACAGAGGACAACACCTAGCAAAAGTTTAAACCATTTAAATTTGAAATGTAATACAAAACTCTACTACAAGATCAAGATCCTCAATATTACTTTTACTACTATATAAACCAAGTAGATCAGATTCTGATCTCTCACAATCAAAAAAATCCTCCTTCTTCAGCTGATTAAAAGTAATGAAATTTTTTCATGAAGGAACTCAGGATCTGACCAGCTGTGCGTGCCTGGATAATGTGTGCATATCTGTTAATATGAATCATGTTGGAGTAGGTTAATAATGGATACAGAAATGAAAATTTGCCAAGTTTTTTAAGACAAGTTTTACTCTTCTACAGTTAAACATTCTCTTTCCTATTATTTTTTCAGTTTTCAGAAAATTCATTACACTAGTGTGTCAGAGAAATTCATACTTCAAAGACTGACATACACGGTAGGTGGCACTAAAGTGTATTGCTCTGGAGAAATACTCCATCCTTCTCATTTGTTGACAGCCAAAACTTTTAAAAACTACCTGCAAGTGATCTCTGAAAGTCTATATACTTCCATATTTGCTTCCCAATTTTCTCCTCATGGAAATATTTTATCATATTACAATGTAAAATAGGAAATATTAAAATATCTGTTCCTGAGAAATCACATGCGGCATGAGTGTGCCACTGGATGAGCTGACAAACTGTACTGTTGCTGCATGGTCCCTGGTGATGTGATACTGACAGCTGAAATTCAAACAGGGAGCTTTTTCTGGACACAGTGTACTTCTCACCTCTTAGTTAAACATTACCATCTTCAGGCAGTGGTATCCCAACAATTTAATTGTGTCATTCAGATGTTGTCTTCAGTAAAAGCAGTGTTTTAAATACTCCGTAGAGACAAAACATCATCATAAATATCTTGGAAGATATCACCATATTGCATTTAAATTGCATATTCAGCCACAAAATATCAACCTAATCTGGTGTGTTACCATAGTAATCTATGAATGATCATCGTAACTCTCCATCTGTTTACTCCACAAGCTATTGCAACTTAGACAGAAGATCTCCAGGCTCAAGTTGTGATAAATGTTCTTTAGCTACTCCTCAATAACCTGGGTTTGCATAGATCCTTCAATTATTGCTATACATCAACAGCTAGGAAAGATCAGTATTTTCTCAGCTGAAGTCACAAATCACTGCTCGCTTATGCTACAAGACAATATGCATTAGGATTTTTTTTTTTTTGGGGGGGGGGAAGGATTATGAGTAATTTTAGGAATCAGTTTCTGGGTCAACCTTCTCTTGCAAAGCCCATTTTCTTGCTTCTCTTCATTAGCTTCGTCATGTAGTTCTTGAGTGATTTCCATCAGATTCTTGAGACTCAAACTTTGGCTTCCACCCACAAGATTTCAGCTTACTTACCTTCTACTTAACCCTCAGCAAGTGTCTGAAACTCCCTATACATTATGCATACCTGAATAAATCATACTGATCTTCTTCTCCGTGACATCTTTATCTATTTTTTATTCATCCTCTATTATTAGGTATAATATTTCTGCCAAGTAAATGAATGTTGGAAGGTCAAAACACTGTTTTCATGCCATTGAATTTGCTCACTCAGGTGACCTTCCTGGGCAAACCCTCAAACCTTTACTTTGACTTTTAATTTCTTCATATACTGGAGCTTGTGGGGGGAGCGGGAGGAGCGAGAATTTTGACTCTACTCTGATTCTCCCCTTTTTCTAATTCTTTTTTTGCTTTTGTTGCAGAAGGACTTAAATAAGCAATGAAACTTCTCTGCATACATATGTGCTGCATTTGGTCAGCCACGTATACATATTGTGAATCTGGATGCCAACACAGTTTCAGTCATTTGGTTCCATAAACAAGCCTACTTATCCTTAATAGTAGTAGGAGAAAAAAAGTTAGAAGCTACGTTGGCAATACTTATCTTGATCACTAATGACTAAAATCAGTAAGGAAGGAAGTTTGTACCAAGGAAGGGAAATATGACATTTTCTAATAATTTTGACTTTTAGGCTAAAGTTGATTATTAAAGAAACATCTTCTATTTGTCTTGCATTTTCTGTATCTTCAATCATCCTACAATCACAGAATCATAGAATCATAGAATCATTAAGGTTGGAAAAGACCTTTAAGATCATCAAGTCCAACCATCAACCTGACACCCATGCCCACTAAACCATGTCCCGAAGTGCCACATCCACACGTTTTTTGAACACCTCCAGGGATGGTGACTCCACCACTTCCCTGGGCAGCCTGTTCTAATGCTTGACTACCCTTTCGGTGAAGAATTTTTTCCTAATATCCAATCTAAACCTCCCCTGGTGCAACTTGAGGCCATTTCCTCTCTTCTTACCGCTTGTTACTTGGGAGAAGAGACCAACACCTGCCTCTCTACAGCCTCCTTTCAGGTAGTTGTAGAGAGCAAATAATTATCAATAAAGTAAATTAAATATAAGAAGTCTCATTTGTATTTCTTTATTTTGGTAGTGACTCTTAATTGTCTATAAACAGCAGGTAAAACATCCAAGAAAACCAAATCAAGTCAACATTATATTGGACTCAGTGGCTAATGTTGTTTCTTCCAGTCTTATCTAGAGCAGTAAAATATAGTGAGAACCATACTGTCAAGAATTCCCTGGTTATTGCCATCTGCACCACTACATTTTTTCTGGGTATAACACAGAAGTTCGGCTTTATCTTACAGTGCTGTGTTATTTTAAAAGATATAAAAAATGTTACTATCACTGTCTTCCTTCACTTGTTATTCTCTTCTAATTTCTTATCATTCCTTCAGAAATATTATTTGATGCCTCCTCCCATTCCAGTCTCCCTCTTTCAGTATATTTCTCCTGCTACTCTGCCCTCGATCAGTAATTTTTCACTCTGCACCTCGCTCCTTATGTCAATATCTCACAATCTTAGCTGTTGACTAAACACCTACCCACATCCAGCATTGTGACCTACCTTCTTGATCCCCCACGAATGTGTAGCTGGCACTTTAAATTAGCATGATCAAAACAGATCTTTTGATTTCCACGTTATGCCTTCCTGCTTACTAAATTCTCCATCAACACCTAAACCACCCCTTACTTAATGTTAAAAAGCCTCAAGATTTGCACGTCAACTTTATTCATAGGAAAATCTGTTAAAATTTAAAAGAAAAGGGCCATTGACTCTTAAATCACAAATCTTCTGTGATAGCCACAGAAACATTTCTATTTCACACTGGTTAAATACTGTAAGCTGAGACCTCAATCTTTTTTTGGTAAGCTTTGTTCAGTTTGTTACTTTGCCCTCCCACCCTCCTGGTTGCTGTCTGGCTTGCTTTCCAACCTACCATGTCCTTTTTGATATCCGGGTTTTAAATTCTTTAAGTCAGAGAATGTCTTACTATTTGACCACAGAATAGTTTACTACAATGGGAACATAATTTTTGTACGAGATTCTGAGATACAACAGTACAAATAAAAAAATATTGAAGTGTGTGAACTAGGTTCATTATCTGGTTTTAGAATGCTACTGATCATTCTAAATTGAACTTTGGAACAATTTAAAAATTAGCTAATGTTAATATAAAGATAAATGTAAGAGTCTTATGGAGCAACTCGCAGTGGACAGACGAAACACAAATCCTACAGATCATCTTGATTTACAGTAAGCCCTATTTTGAAAATTTCAACATTGCTGGTTGTACTGGCCCTCAGCAAAAGGCTCTATTTCATTCTCAAAGTTCTTGAGACATGCTTTATGGTGACCTCCTACTCAGATCTGTGAAAGAAATGCAGAAGATGTTAATATTTTTTCTTCTTTTCTGTATGACAGTGACATTTTATGTTAATTTCATCTGCTCCTTGAGCTCTCAGAGCCAAAACATTCTGTGGGAGGCAGAATGATGTCATTTTAGTCATAGCATAATTTTTCAGCTGCTAGAACAAGACATATTGTGGCATATTCTTCAGTACTTTTTAAAAGTAGTGAAATATAAACTTAAGGTGATATATTTATGCATGAGGGGGTTACACTGCCTTTTTCAGCTCTTAGAGCTAAATAGCTGGTTTAAAGTGACATCATTCCTCCTCCACCAAATATTTTTGCTTTGAAGCCTAAGGACACAAAATAACCTTGACCAAGTAATACCATTTCCAATTATTGTAACTACAATAAGGTAAATTGAAATACGAATTTTGTGTTGCATTTCAGCCAGGTACTTAATTTAAATGTCATCCAGAAGAGACTGTCCATAGGATAAATTGGTCATTTTATTAGCAACTCAAAAATAAAAGTAAAATAAAATGTAAGTAAAATCACTAAAATCCCCCTAGGACTAAACAGATTAGATCTAGTAATCATCACAGAGGATACAATAAACAACTGCTGCATTGCTAGCTCTGTGATGGAGCCAGGGAAAGAACAAAACCAATGGGTCTCTAGTCAGATTTTCAAAGGAAATACAAATGTTAAGCAATGCAGAACAGCAGTGACACTGTCTTTCAATGTTTGAAAGTTTGACACTGTTTCATTTGGTTCAATGTTAAATTTCTGTTCTTTGCAATATACACTGAGTTAAAAAACTGTTCCTGGGAAGTAATACTTGAAAATGCGCACTCAAAGAGGTAGCAAGCATTAAAGATTTATCTTTTTAAGTTGAACTTTTTTCCTAGTCAAGTTTAAAACCAAAGCTATTACTTCATTAGCAACACATTTTTGCAGGTCATTAACAGACGTATGCATTTAAAACAGTTCATTCACCCTCAGAAAGTGGCTGCTTCTTTGGGTTATCCAGAAAGTATTACAAGCTTCTGTAGTGACAACAGGGTAATGAATCATAATTAAGAAATGCATTTTGAACTTAACTGTTCTCCCCAACTTACCTACTTCAACTGGCTGTGCACAGGGTGTCAGGCACTGCCTGCTCCAGGTGAACTGAGCAGTCACTGCCACTGAGCATGTGACAGTGAATGATTGATTGCACAGTGGCAGTCAATAAGGTAGGCATGATCTGTACAGTCTGGCCATTTATCCCTTTCTCTCTTCTGGTATCCTCAGATTCTTGAGTACCAACAGGAAGATAAGAATTGGTGGGTAGACAATAAACACAACCCCCCACAAACAGCGCCTTTTCTCAATTCAGATACTGTTTTTCTGTTTCAGCTATAGGGAGTAAACTTTCACGTGGAATTCAGCAGTGCTTCCCAATGCCAAAAGATGTATTAGTAATGGCACAGGGGAATATTTACTGCCTTTACTATTTATTTGGAACAAGATATGCTACCTGCAGAATAACAGAATACATTCTGAGATCCAGGAAGCATCGAAACTTTTGGCAGCATTAGTGTTTCTTTGCACTCAGGGGAATTAAAACAGACTCTTGTTTATTGATTACTATCAGAAAGCCACTGAGTCAGAAGGTTTTCCTTATAATTTCTCTCCTCTCCAGAATACCTGCACTGCAATGCCTAAATCTAAAAAAAGAAAAAAAAMCAAAACAAAACAAACAAAAAAAACCCAACCCCTAAAAGGTTGGTGAACTTTATAACTCACAGCACAAGATTATTTGAAAAGTCATGATCTGTATACAGAGATAATGCCGTTATACTTTAAATAACCAGCAACTTTTGATTGTATTATCTTTTTACTAGTAATATAACTTCCAATACTAAATATTTTCTATTAGACATTTGGATGGAGTCTTTTTTCAATCAGTAACATATCTGAGATGTGATAACTCATGATGATCTCCTACTACTCTTGAGTATTGTGAGGGAGAAAAAAATGATGTGCATCTTTTTTCACCGAATTAGATACTACACTTCTATGTACAAGGTTGAGTTATATTGCTATGGTTTTTTTCACCTATCAGAACTAATAATGGTTCAGAACCAAAATCTTGATTTTCAACTTTGGGTCATTTAAAAATCTAAACCTGGATCCAAATAGCCCTTAATTATGATGATGTAGATCATCCTTAAGCCCATATCTTTCAAAAAAAGGGTCCAGTGGACAGATATTCAAATTTACTAAATTCCAGGCTAACTCTAATTACTAACTCTTCCCAGGTGAAGTTTCATGTTATCAAACTCTAGATAGTAACATGTTTAAAATGGAAGGGTAATTCAAACAAAAAAATATCCCTAGTTATTGAAAGTATAGATATTTCATAGGATGCATAATTATTACCTGTAGCTTACATTTTTCTCTAATAAAGTGTCATACAGACTACATACTAATGGGCAAACTGTACTCACTAACCTTTTAATACTTTACCCTTTTGTACAAAGACTGAACATTATTAGGTAATGAAAGAGTGTATGAGAAAGTAGTAGATTATTTATGATAGAAACAAAATGAAACTAATGAGACAAGATTTGAAAGCTGTGATGCATGAAAGGTGCTATAGAGGCAGCTTTGGCACCATGACAAATAAAGATAAAGACTCAGTGGGAAGCAACAGTGTGAACATGACTATGAAGACGAAAGAATAGATTTACTGAATGAATCCCTACCATCTGGTGTTTATTTAATACACAATGAAGGTCAAATGGCTAGTGATCCCTTTCTCTATAGTCCAGTGACCAAAAGAATGCAAAGAATCAATGAATTTATCAATATGTCTGGAAATGTTTCACCATATGATCTGATTGAGTCAATATTATTGGAGCAACATGTTCATTACTATTTCAGATATGGTTTGGAAGAGACTCTATTCATTTTTTCCCCTCTGTCAGAAGTTCCATCAAAATGCACTTTGTTGTGTAAAAGCAGATGCACTTAAAGAAGTAAAATTTATCTGGTAACATTCAAGAAGCTTGCAAAACAAAATTGTATCTTAAACAAGTCAGAAACAGAGTTAGTTTGTGCTAAGCTCTGTGAAATTTTTTCCTCCTTTACTTCATTCTTTTCTTTCTTTTCTGCTAGAGTGAAGGCACATCTGTTTTATGTAGTTATACCACAGGGACATATTACATTTTAGTGAAATATGTTTATTAGGCACTATATGTAAGCAGCATATGCTAAGAGTAAATCTTTTGTATATTTAACAGTATTATTTTACATAACATTCTGTCTTCTTGGAGGTTCTCGCAGTTCTATACTTTCCTTCTCTAACACACCTGTTTCTGTAATATWTGCCCATACTGTAGTGCAACTGCCCTTGTTGAATGGAGTTCTCTTAGCTACTAGATTAATACTGAGATAGTAAATCTGGTGAAAGATTTTAGTTTAGGTTTTCAAACAAGTAAGAATACAAGAGAGTTTTTAAAAAATAAGCAGTCAAATGGTTAAAAACATTCTTATATCAAACTCCAAAACAGACAATGTTAAAAGGTGTAATTTAAGACTGTATGCGTCAAGAACATCCTTCAAACAACACTTTAAAAATTTGGAAAGGATACTAACTAGGTTTTTGCAAGATTAACCACTGGAACTCCTGAATCCTGTTTTGATCTCTATCACCCATTTGTTGTCTGCCCTTGAGTAAATATTTTTTTCTTTTTATTTAACTACTTTCAAGGTGGGTATAATAATAAATATGTCACAGGATCATAGTGAGTCCTCATTTTTTATAATATACTTTGAAATCGTTGAGCAGATAAAAACCATGTACATGCTACTTCAGCAGTGACCTCATTTCTGATGACCAAAAAATCCACAAAGAGTCTTACTTTTAATCAGGACATGAATAATCTTGAATTAAAATTAAAAGGTAGATTTTATTATGACTTTTCATTAATGTGGATATATCGTCGCCAATAATTCAGAGCTAACTCTATACACAACCTATTTGTTGTTCTGCCCTTGTATTTTACAAATTAAATTCAGCTCTCATTTGTACCATATTTTAACTCAAAAATTATAAATACAAGAAAACTAGGAATAGTAAATAGGTCCTGCACTCTACTGGTGAAATTCCCACTCTAATTAACTGGATTTCTGGCAATGGGCGGCTAGCATGGTAACCCATAGAGTACTGCAGTCTTAAGGTATTTACAAGGTTCTTAAATAAGCAGAAATAAAAATGCAGATTCAAATATGAGTCATTCCACTATGAAAAGATGAAAAATTAAATGAAACAAAGCCTAAGAAGATCTTAGAAGTGAATTTGGGAAACATGGAGAAAACTCAGTCAACACCAATGACTACTTACTCTTCCTCATTCTTAATCATGCCCTATCCATCCTTTTCCCCCCTACTTATGTTAAATTACAATTAGTTATTTACCCTAACATGTCTCTCATTATATTGGAAAATGGCTGGTATCACTTAACATCTATACAAACTGCCAGTCTATGCTGGGATCAGCCACAGAGATTAATGTTGTGTGCTCATCTAGTTTCTCAGCTCCAGCTATACACATTTTTCTCACCTTAAGCCATCTTTCAGTCCTTCTGATGAAAACATTCTCAGCTTGGGTATAATTGGGGATGCTTCTTGGACAATCAACTAAATCTCTGCCATTTTCCATTCTTTTTCTTTTTTTTCTCTCTCTCATTTTATCTCGATAACTTCTACTTTTCTCAGAAACCTATCCAGGATAGGACAATTGTGATATATCCTTTTAATCATTTTAGTAAAATCAATTCTAGGTTTCCTGTTCCAGCACGGTGCCTAGGTTTCCTATTCCAGCATGGTGCCTTGTTTGACTCAGCAAAACATACCAAAAGCCTTTTTTTAATCACCAAAGGAACATCTTAGTTGCATAAGCTCTCTCCTTGCAAGCCCTGGGATATTTTTACCCGAGAAAGCCCAAACAAATTTAATTAATTGTCTTTTGTCTATCCTCCATCCACTTTATAGTTTCTGAAACATTCACTGTTCATCAACACACGTAGCTCGCTCTTCTCTGTTTACTACGTTGAGGAGGAGACAGTTAAGGATCTGATTTTACAACGCTCCCACTTCTACTAGGGGACTTGCTCATAGTATGAGAAAAGAAATTCAAGCACGAGGCATGATATATCATTTTCTGTCTTTTTTCTTAGTGAGAGCTTTCAGTAGTAATGACGAAAGGCAGTTCACAAGATGTTATTCATTCACACTTCATTACTTCAAAGTGAAGATGTGCAAGAACAGAGGGTATGTAGGGCAAAATCAGGCCTAAATTCAGAATCCCTTTTACTGTTCCTCCTTGGTCCCTTAGTGACTTATAATTTCACCTCTGCTGCAGAGAAGTAGAGATCTCCGCCTGTTACTTCACAGTATTATATGCCAGCAACATATTTCAGCTCAATCAACAAACTTCAGTGTCAGCAGCAGGTGACAGGTTTCTTGTTCTTAAGATTGTCCTAATGACACTTTCTGTTGCTGTTGCTTAGGTTTATGTTTATGCAAGTGCTGTGAATGTGAGGTGTTAATCAGCAGCTCTAATTACTAGGGTGGAATGAACATTCTAGGATTGAGTTCATTTGGTTTTCATAAACAGGGTTTACCTGAGGCTTTGTTCACATAGAAATGAATTCAAAATGATAGCAAGCCAGCCTATAGTCCCTTTAAATCATCTTTAATCTATGTGGTCCTTTGCTAATTTTAGATTAAATTGAATTTTTTCTACCAGAAGAAAAAGGGGAAATTAGTAGTCATTGAGCCAGAAAAAGCTTCTTGAAAAGAGTTAAATTCCTATCTCATTTGACTAACATCTCCTACACCAATAGTTTAGAGGCCAAGGAAGATTTGGAAAATCTGGCAAGCTAATGACCTCATAGGCATGGCCACTCTACAGCAATGAGTAGAGAAAAAGGGTCATGTAGATCATTGAACTGATCTTGACAAACTCTTATGGATATGGAGATTGGAAAGGTATGAAGAACTGCTGAAAAATTTAAAATTTGGCACAGTTTTCATAGTCTGTGATGGGGAAAACACACTGGGGATTCAAAAAAAAAGAATGACAAATCTGGGGTGTACCTATGTGCCTTTCTAAGACAAAATTCAGCTTATCAGGAATATGGAACTTTAATGATTATATAGGAATTCATAAATATATTTAGTGTGAATGCAGCACCTACATTTTGCATTGTCTTAAAGTAAAATATAATTAAGATAAATATTTACTGAGTATTTCCAAAAGGTCCATATTTTTAAATGCATATATATCTCCAGATACTGTGTTAAGATTTTCTTAAGAATCAGTTCAATGGCTTAGTACACGGGAAAAAACAAGTTTATAATGGGGTGGGTGAAAGTGCAAACCCCTAAATTACTAAGATATTAGATTAGTACATATTTAGGTGAGTGTGATTATAACATCTATAATGTAATAGCCAAACACTGAAAACATACAAGAAGCTCTACATTTCTAGATTTTTAAAAGGTACAAATATAGCTGGTTTTTTATTCCTTCTAATAAATGAAGAAGAGGATGCAAAGGAAGAGTCTTCTAGGAACTAGGAAAGCCATCCAGGTTGCCTACATACATCCCAACAATACTTTACAATCAAATGCTCTCGCTGACCATATTTACAATGTGTTGGATTCTCCTTACCATCCCATGTTCTACTGTTTTAAGTCTGAAGCACAGGCTGACTGGAGCTGGAACATACTAGGAGATCTGATAGGAAAGTGAAACTCTCCTTTTGTTACAAGATGAAAGGTTCTCTTCCTTAGTTCCAACTGTAATTTTTCAGCATCTGATTATGCAGAACCCTAAATCACTTTAAATCGTTACCACAAGTTACATATCTGTTTCTTGTACCAGTCAAGACTGTATAACAAGTGGGTATCATATCCATATAAAAATGAGTATGAAGAATATCTTGAACCATTATATCCAGGTGTTTACTATTATTTTTACYTCCTTAGTGCTGAAGATGATAAAAAATACCTTCCTCTTACTATGGGGTGCCATGTGCTTCTCCTACTTTGGATCATGTGTTACAGAGTAATGGGTGTAATCAATTAAAGCAGTAATTAGACTTATTCATTATCCAAATGATTCAGATGATGTAGCATTTTGTTTGCAAGAGGACCAGCCCACTTAAATTTTATTCTCATGGTGTGAATCCCAGGAAGACAGAACTCACAACAAAACTCCATTCTTTTGATTCCCAGTCTGACCATCCCACAGGGTTTATAATCCACTATCTTGCATGGTTTCAGTTCAGCACCAGTGGCATCCATTCTTTGAACACTGTCTTCAGACATATGCTATACTTAGGGCCATAAAGAATATCTGGAAAGGATCCTTTCCTGTAATAGCAGTTCAAGAACTCTTTCCAAACATTCACAAAGCAGGAACTATGAATCTTTCCAACAGCCAGCAGAACAAACAGAAATACTTCACTCCCATTCCTAGTCTGGTTTTACAGTATCCATAAACATCTATAAGATTTTTACCCAGTAAAATTGGCGTGAAATTCACTTACTTCAGAGTAGAAGAAATCTTACAATTATGTAAATGTTTATCTAAACAATTCACTTTCTCCCATGCTGATGGTATTGAATGAGATTATACGTTTTCTCAGAATAAAGATAAATGAGAATAGGCTATGGATCAGAAGTGCCTACTAGCACCGCACCATGAAAATATCTTCCTTCACTGCTTCCCACTGTTACAACATAATTCTGTGTCACTCCAAATACCATTCATTATTCTCTCACTACCTTGCACTTTCTGCTTGAAGATCCTACACATTTTCTATTTAGTACATTAGTCTACTATATATTGATGTATATTTACTATTGTTGACCTTATTTTACAAGAGAAGCAATAAGGGAACAAATACTAAATGATTTGCCATAACTGTGAAAGAAGAAAAATTCAGTTATCCTCTCAGAGAACTGGACACTGCCTTGTGCTAGGAATTACTTTTCTCAAGAAACTTATCCTCTAAATTACTTCCTGCAAATATCACTTCCCTTTCTCTAGTGCTGAAATACAGTCTTCTTTCATGTAATGTAATAAGAGAGAAAGAAGATAATGCCCAGAGAATCTCTTTTCTATTTAGGTTTTCATACTATAATATTACTTCAATATATAAATGCCTTTATGTTAATTCAGGGTGAAATTACACATTAGAGCTGCCAAAAGAGGGAAACTGGCCTTCACCTCTGCTTCTCTGTTTTGCTGGACCTTGAGTTTTACAAGCTCTGCTTTGAGCTGATTCAATTCACCAGCCTGGCAGAAAATCAACCCAACAAAACAAGCATAAAAGTTTTCTGCCAGACCGGGGAGTAGAAYTGGTTCAGTGCAAGATTCGTAAGTGTCAAAGCTGATGAAAAAGACATAATGAACGGTACTGGTGGGCAGCTGAGGGACTTCAGCTTTTTGCATCTGTGCATCTCTTACATCAGCACAGCTTTAATGTACAAATTCACTCTCACTATGTGTGTTTCTCTAAACTGAGGTAAAGAAGAGTAGTTTCCAGCACAACAATTAACTTCAACATTTGTTTTTGTGTAGACTGAGTAAAATAAATTGCAGTTGTTAAGAGAAATTGGAGTGGGCCATATACTTTTATTTAGGCAACAGTCAGTTTTTTCAGTCAAAAGGCAAATGAAATTCTTCTAATATTGATTTTGGATTTTTACAGTAAAGCCCTAGAAGAGTCATTATGGTAAGCAGTTCCATTAAGAACATGTCCTGCAACAGAGATGACATATTTTGAAAAGGTCTGAAGTGACTTAGAACAGAAATCACACTGAAAATTAAAAGCTTTATCTCTGTTCAAAAAAATAAGTATAGTTAAGGACTTGTTTCCAAGAATGTAAGGTGTGTAACTATGTAGCTAGATGACTATTTGGATGTTCTAAAGAGCAGAATAGATGTTATTCTGTTATCAAGTCAAATACCAAGCAAGTAAAGATAATGCCTAATTTTAAAATCTCACTAAGCCTTTATCAGCATTAGTCAGGGATTAAAAAAATGTAAGTAGGCACCATGCATGTAACCATCACAAAAATATTTGCTAATATTTCCCTTTTCCAGAGTTTTGGGTCTCAGACTTCTCAGAAACTAAGTTTCTGTAGTTTAATGAGTTAATGCACATCAATTGATACATGTAAGAAAACACCATCTGTGCAATCTTAATTCATGTCAGTTGTGAGGTAATTCAACTTAAACTTCTTTCACTGAATACATACATCAACAGGCACTATAATCATAGCTGGAATGCACATAGCCACTTACCAAGCAGTAGTAAATTCACTGTGACTGAGCCCTTAAGGATTTTCAGACTTTTATTAAATATCAGATACTGCATGGGGATGTAAATATTTAGTTCTTCATTTCTATAGAGGATTATATGTAGATAAATTTCAGGCTAAATGCCCAGCTAGCCAGCTACACAAAAAAATACCTCAGAGACTGCAACTCCCAAAACCATCAGACCAATTATTATTAATGTAATTCTTGAATCTGATACAATTTCTTTTACTTCTTTCTCTAAGTTGAGTACAGGTATCAGTGGCTCCAGCTAACAGAAAATGAACAAAACTATATTAGAAGGACAGTATGTATAGTTTCTGGTTGTAAGAGATCTTCAAGTTACACTAGCAGCTCAAGGGGGTAATGTGACAGTTAATGAAAGACAAGGCATTGGAGGAGATGTCTTGACTTTTACTTAAATAACAAAGGTATCTTTATTTGACGTTTATTAAAAGCAATTCAAATATTCCTTCTTACATTTAAACATATATATACATCACATGTAAAAAGTCTTCACAAAATGCAGAAGTTCTGCATTCTCACATCTAAGCAGCCTTGTTCTTAATAAAAGGACTGTTCTCTAAAAATGCACACTCTTCTGTTAATCATTCAAATAAATTAAATTACACTCAAACACAGGCCTAATAACAACAATCTATTGTGATTGAGGTGTATGGAAGAAGAAGAAGATGAAGAGAAAAAGCTTTTCCATCAGGGCTGTTACTGTTGCAGTAAGAGGGAAATGTATATTTTGTCTTGCAAAATTCAAAGACAATTCAGGACAAATTTTCTGGTTAGGTGGAATAAACAAGAGAAGCTGAAGCCTATTTTAGATTACAGTTGCTCATCCAATGTCATGAAACAGAAGATCATGACCTTTTCTCATAAAACACAGCATTTCAGACAATAAGATTTGCCTGGTCAGATAATGAATATTCACATTTACTTTTACAGCAAGAATTGTGCCCTTCATATTTTGCTCCTGTCTCTATGTAAACAACAGCTGTGACTTTTTTTTTTTTAACTTAAATGCCTGGTAAGCTTATTCTTCTCTACCGGTAAGAACACCATCAAGGAACCTGCATTCTCTAGACAAATGTTTCAGTGTTTCTGGGCAATGGAGGAAACACTGCTGAGCTTTGGTTCATTACCAAAGAAGAAATTTTGAAAAATTATAATTCATATAAGGGTTCAGATGTCTTGACCTGTGTACTAAACATCATTGAAGAAGTTTAGAAGAATTAGTCAAACCTAAGCTGTAAGAGTAACTGCCCCAACACACCTTTGAAAACAGAGTTGAGGAGAGCTATCCCCAGAGCTGTTAGAACACTGTGGTCCCCAGGATTGTTCCTCAAAAATCCCTTTCTGCATCTCCCTAGAAGATGATAAGGAATTTTAAAGAATATATCATCTATATTTCCTTTTTTGTTCCTTTTTTTCCTCCATTTATACTTACACATAGTTTGCTTTATGTGCAAGATTTTGATGACTTGTCAGAGACACTCAGATGTATTTGGAGAAACATTGCCCCAGCAAAAACCCTCATCAAGTACAGATAACAGATGGAAACGAAACAATCAGTTTCCTGATCTAAGCAGGCAAATTCAGGATTTGGTTTACAGTAGGGGAGATGGGACTTTTGATTAATTCACCCACTGCATTCTTCTGTGAAAGCATGACATGGGCTCCCCCCAAGTGATTTAATTTTCATTAGCACAGTATTGTTAAATGAAACATGCAAAATATGCTGGCCTCCAAATTCTCTGTGTATGAAAATGGCAAGAAATGAGATTTGATTCCTTGGAATCAAACTTCCCCTTTATCATAGCAATCCTCATCGCAGACAAAATTATGTATCTTATTTTTTGTATGCTATACTAAAAGCTTTGTTCTCCATCTAATGAAAAAATATTGGTCGGAGTGTATTTCTTTGCTTGATTTAATTTTTTTAAAGCAGAAAATACAAATATTAGAGGACATAGAAGCTCTTTGTTTTGTAAAAGGTTTAGTATCCCTGGCATCCTGTACCATAACTTTTTTCTTTAAGAGTATCAGAAGCACTTGAAGAGGAAATCATTATAAAGTTGCATTTATATTCTGTGCCTGCTACGATCGGTCCCTGGCTCTGATGTTCAGAATTATCACAGCAAACCCCTACTGAAATTTCTTAACCTTACCGTTTCTGAATTGGTTCTTATATCTGCATACTAAAACACTTCATCTTGTTCCAAGATAACTGAGCTTACTGATGGAGAATGTGTCTTGGGAGGAGCAATGAAAGGTCATTAGAGAACTAAATGCGCTTGGCTGATTCTATCTGAATTCTTAGGCAAAGCTAAATCAAAACCCAGACCTCTGAGCCTGGGTTTGAGAAACAAGCAAGCACAAAAGATATTGTAAATTAAGTTTGTACTTCTGAAAATACAGTGGTTTTATGTAAAAGAATTAAAGCAGAGCATATCTTTTTTCCTGTTTGTATTTCAAATCAAAATGAACTACCCTGAAGGATTTCTGGGTATTTATCTGTAAATATTTGTATTTAGCTATTTTGTATTTAGCTGAAATATTTGAGCCATCACTGATGTACATTTTAAGGTTACCAACAAGTTATAAAATACAATTAACTAATGAATTGGGAAATGAATTTTCCAAACAATGAAATTAATGTGTACCAGATAAAAATATTGGCATATTTCATTATCATTCTTCAAACCAGAAAACTTTTTCTTTTTGGAATTTCTGAACTGACACAAATGTCTTTAAAAAGGGCAATTAGTGACAAGCGACTATGAAGAACCCTGTGTTGAGAAGCTGAGCCTAAGCCTCTTGAAGATTCTCCATGTAAACAAGTCAGACCACATCACTCATTATCCCTCTTTTGTTTACTGGGAGAAAAGTTCAAACTATTTAATGAGAGGATTACCCATACTTCAACTCCATTGAAAAAGATTAATTGATATTTTCCTGTTAGGGGTTTAACCACTTGGATTTGGCCTCATATCCCCTATTGTTACTGATGCTGTGATCAGCAGAGCAAAGTTGCTTAAAGGTTAGACAAACTTCGCAGCATAAATTACACAAACTAATTTGTGTTAAAGTTTGGTGTCTAAGCCTGAAGAGCTTCTATTAGCTTCTCAGGTGTTTAGAAAAAATAGCTATTAGAAATTAAAATACTTTATGAAGAAGTATATCATCTTTATACAGAATTTTATAACATATTAAAGCATTTGGATTCAGTATAGCAATTGTGCTACTATAAGAAAAATATGTAACATAAAGTCAGCACTACTAGTACTATTGACATTTCATTTTAATGTGGTTGTTTTCTAATTACATTTAGGGGGTGGGGGGAGCAGGGCCATGAATCTTTAAATATATTTTTTCTTCAAAGCTTTACAAATTTTCCAAAAAATGAGTGTCTTGTGGACATATGGCTGCATATTTGGATAACACCATTTGCATTTTCAAACTTGCAATATTTTTAACCACTCATTTGGCTTTTGCTTTCAGAAAAGCAGACAGTTAGTGCATTCATTTGAAATGATTTAGTCTCTTTAACTCTTTAAAAAAGACAAGAGGGGAAAGTATTTGTATTCATGAATCATTTAGTATATATGTTTGTGTTTACGTTTGAAAATGTAAACTGATAATATGATATAGATTTATTGAGTAAAAAAGCAAAGATCTGGTAAATATTAGGAAAATTCATAGACATTAAGAGGAAAGTAACACCATAAAACACATAAGACTTACTTAAAGAGAAAGTGTTAACATTAGGAAAAAAACCTAAAACTGTAAACCTAAATGGGAGTAGCTAGGGCATGATTACATAGGTTTCGGTCCTACAAAGAATGCATGCTGGAAACAAAACTGTGGGAGATATCACCCCTCAAGAAACAACATTTCCCATTCTTCTAGTACCTAATAAATATACAATATTTACAATGATTTATTCTGTTCTAAAAAAGATTTTCACTCTATATCCTATTCAGTAGTAGAAAAAGTATGATGTCTATTAATAAAAAAACCAAGATGGTTGACAAAAATACACTTCTCCAAATCACAAAATGGAAATATTATCAAAAGCAACAGATGAAGGAGAGGAGAAAATGTTCAGGGTTCCTACAAATAAGACAGGAGATTATATTTTAAAACATGCTACAAGTGAAATGGTAATGGAAAACTAATAATTTCTGAGGCATTTTAAGGTACCTAAAAAGCACAGCAGAAGAATAACAAAAATTTTGGTAATTTTCATTTCTCCAGACTGTAGAAAGCATTATTATAAATTATAGCCTAAAAAATCTCATGATATAGCGTCCAGATGTTTAATGCATAAAATAAATTAAAAAATCAGCTCATTTTCTTTTCAAAAATCAGTGTAGACAATTCCAACAATTTCAGAATAATCATCTTTAATGTACAGATTCTAAACACTATATATGCTAAAATATGCAATAGTCTGAAATATGTAATATTGTGCATACATTTGGACATATTGCAGACATATTTGGACATATTGTGGACATATTTGGAATATTTCAGTTTTTTTCTTAATTGACATACTATATGGATACTTATATTTTCAAGAAACAGCAATCTGCTTCATTTTGAATTATGTTTTTTAATGTGTGTATCTAATTATTACTTATTTATTAATTTCAGCAGAAGTTTAATTAATTAGCAGCTGATGCAAAGTATGACAAAAGTAAATACAAGCACTTACATTACTTCTGATATTGAACAAGTACAAATTTTATTGACCCTAATCCTGACAAATGCAGTTAACCTTATTGATTAACTCAAGCACACTGAAATAGAGTGAAAAATGTTTTACCACAAGACACTATAGTATGACCACTATGTCAGCTATTTCAGCCTTCAAGACTTAAATGCACAGCCTACATTGAACATATTGATTTTCCTAAATAGTCCTCTTATAATAAATACTACATTATCACTGCAAGTCTCTGCAGACATGTTAGGTGATCAGAGAATGGAGCTGTAATCAGAGGAAGTTCTGTGAAAGACAATCTTTCTTTATTCTCCTCCTCTGAGAAATTAGGTGGAGAGAAAGCAAGGGACAGCAGCAATCGCTGTAGTTGTTCCTATAAAATCTGCTCTTAGATTATGAAATATGTCATCTTAACACTTTAACTTTTATCCTTCCAAAGGCAAAAGTTTTCAGAAACTTATATAAATGCAATTAACATAATTCCTATGCTTTTACAACTACTCTAAACCCAAGTTATTGTTACAAATATCTAAGATGCAGCAGAAAAACACTTAGAAAGACAAAATAGCTTGTATAAACTCATTGTAATAAACTTTCATTTAGGATCAATAGAATCAATACATATAAATTGAAAAAAAATCTCATTGGTTGGTGGTCATATTAGAGCTAATATTTTTGTTTTCTTGCAACATGACTATTTTGAGGTTATAATTTGCTTTCTTTTATACTATGGTTAAGAATTATGTGTGTAAAAAAAAGAAGACAAAGGCTTATAGGCCATGATATTTTCTAGCCTAAATTATAAACCCTTTTCAATTTATTGAAAATTTCAAATGTACCTAATTTTACTATAAAAAGACAAGACAAAACCAGAAGGAATACAAGACTTTAACAAAGCAGAAGACAGATGTCCAGAAATTATCAATTGCTAAAGCACACAGATTGTGATTAAATTTTAATGTGGCTTTTAACTTAAGTAAAGATTTTGCTTATTGAAGAGAAAGAATCCCAGAGAAAATATTGTTATTGATTTCATCATTTTAGATGTAACTGATCCTTTAAGTAATTTTTCTTGGTTTCACTGTCACTTTTTAAGTGTCTGCTTAGACTGAGGAAATCATTAGAGGGCATGTTCATTTAAAATTCTGAGTCTAATGCATAAATTGTTCTCCAGTGCACTCAAAGTCACATCTGTTGAAAACAAAACACAGGATTCAATGTGCTGAGTAAAATCAAAACATAACAGTAGAACAGTTAGAGAGAGTCAAATTAAGCAAATTAAATGGCATGAAAAAGTTTTCGATTGATTTAGGGAATGATTGTGTGCTTTTAAAAAATATATTGATTATCTTTAATGTGTTGAGAAAGAAAGCATAATGTGTACTATGACAACATGACAGTCTCACATATGGTGAAATACATACATGGCCTCACATGGCTTTTTAGTAGAGCTGTATCGGGACGGAGGTTGCCCATTTCACAAAAGCAAGATGCAGTGGCTTGGTTTGGGTTTTTTTAAATGAATAGAAAGTGAATTATTATGTTGCCACACTGATAAAGAAGCAGTCCTTATTGTTCTGTCAATAAAATTAATTGCTAAAATTGAGGAGCCATAATAGCCACTATCATGTTCTGATGTTTCATAAATATTTAASTGTGTAAGACTCCCGAGGTCAGAAGGGTTAATTCAGTTTAGTTTCCTGAATAGTCATGCAAAATTGACTACTTAGAAAGTGAAGTGAATAATAATGACAGATCTTCATATATACAGTGTTCTTTGATACAGACACATCATCTCCGTTTACTCCATAGATTTTACGTAGCCTATTTGTAAATAACACTTGATGATTTTACGTAAAGAATTCTGTTAGAGTTGGATATCTACTGCCTTTAAGCCTGACTTCATGTCTTGTAAAACAGAAAAATAGCCATGAAGCTAAAATGTTCTGTAACATTACATCTAAACCAATTCTCAACATGTTTCTCAGTAAGTTTTATATGTAAAGCCGATATGGAGAGATAGGATCCACCCAAACCTCTTTTCAGAAGAATGAACTAATCCATACTTCTTATGAAGTCCTAAACTTTGAGAGGTGGACAGGTAAATGTTGGTCCAGTTAGAAAGCCATTCCAAAAAACTACTTAATACCAACCTTTTCTGATCCTACAGCTCTCTTTTCCTCAAGACTTCTTCCATCGATTTTTTTACTAAAATTCCCACCTTGTCACACTTTGCTTTTCCTCTGCATTTGATATTAGATCTGTGAAACTAGAATGGAGCACAAAACAGTTTGGTGACCACAGTCCAGTGTGAATTTCACTGAAAATTCAAATATRTCAAATATATTACATTGACTAAAGGCACAGAACTTTTTTTTTAATTATTTTTGCTTGCACATGTTCCTTCATTATCATTTCTTGCATTATGTAGGAGGTCCCTGAAGGCAACTTGTTCCTACTTATTCCTGCAAAACTGACAACGAATCAAAATTATGATTTGTAAAATACAATATGTCCAAAAGTTAGAGTAAAAAAAAACAAAGAACTAATCATGTTATTTTAGAACGAGAGCTTTCACCAAACCGAAGAAAAGGCAGATGTCTTGACAGGTCAAATGAGAGAATAAGAGGAGTTCAACATTCTCCATTATACAACTCCTCTATGATCTGCTCCTGTGGCAAAGAAGTAATAACTCACCTATTTTCTTCCTGCTCTATATGTCAGCTTCATGAACTAGCAAGTACACTTTGGCTCTGAATATGAAATAAACAACAGAGAGGAGCAACCATGATTACTGTAAAAACCATTTAGGTTCAGGGATCTGAAAGAAACTCTGCCTGGCCACAAAAGTCAATATCAAACAATTTATCATATATGGTATTTAGAACAATGTAGCTGTTTCATTTTTGCATTACAGAAAAACATCATGGACTTTGGTGTGGTACATGTCGATTAATACTATGCCTCTAATGATAACCGCAGTTCTTCAATACAAGCTGCAACTATGCAGCAGTGCAATGAGTAGCTTTTTAGACTCTGGTTACACTCAAGCTCTGAATGGCAAGAGTGGTTTACGGGAAGATTTCACAAAGCACATGAAAACAAAACAAAATCAGCTAACTCTCCAAGACAAGACGTCTGTCATGTGTCTGATATTTAACTCAAAGCCTCTAGTGGCATTTTCTTCATGTAAATTAAACATCTCTGAATTGCCTATATTACCAAATAAAACATCATGAATAACTCTTGCATCTCGAGCTCCCTCTCCTGTTTACGGTCAGCAGACAGCCTTCTTTGGTTCCTATTAAGGTAACCCAGACACTTTTATGGGTCTCAAGCAGGTCAGGCCCATGTGATCTAACTTTCGCAGATTAGGGGAATTTTTCCAATAGTGGTTATACTCGAATTTAATGACAAAAGGTTGTGTGTCAATATCCTGGCATTTGTGTAGAAAACAGTGGATAACATTCACTTCACATAGAACCACCTTGAAAAATTATTGAGGAAACTTCCAAAAAGCCATTCATTAAGTGCGTGCAAATGCCCATACCAGAATAGAGAAACTGATCTCAGGCAGACACAGCAGCTTTTTTTTCTTTTCCATTTTTAATGTTTTCTTTAGAATATGTGTCTAGAAGTTGTTTACTACTAAACAGTTGGCCTAAACGTTTGCGTTGTCCCATTATTGATGAGGCGTATGAGACCTGTTTTCAGAGTTGCTTGACATTTTTCCTTATGTGGTTGCTTTCAGTTAATTGTAGCTTTGCCAGACTAACTGTTTTAAGCTGTAATTTTTCATGCTGAATGTCTAATTTAGGCTGATAATTCTGAAACAATTAAACTAAAACAGTTTTAGCCATTTCCAAGAACAAGGAGATTGAAAAGACATCAATTTTTTGTAATTTCAATTCCTTTACTAAATGCTGTTCTAAATGTCATGTACTAGAATCACATTACCCTTAGTTCTGCACTGACACGGAAAAAACGGTGATCCCCATCCCATGAAGCTTATGTTCTAACAATTAAGTAAGCAACAACCCAGGTATTGAAACCAATGAAGAAATACATGGAAACAAGGAAACACTATTGGACATCATGATAGGCAGTGGCAACAGAACACCAGAAATTAACTTTAATCTAAATTTTTTTTGCCTCATTTCAGTCTCAAAAATGGGTGATATTACTCTTATTTCTGCTATAAAACAAACAAAAATAAATAAATATAAATTTTAGTAGAAGAACTTTGAGAGTTTGGTTTTTTTTTTAAACAGAAATGTTTTAAAAGGTATAGTATGGTCTGAAAGGAAAACAGAATACCAAATAGCACACCATCCATTGTATACACACAACTGCACCATTCAAAGGATACAAGGAAGATTGCACATACCTACCTGCAATGAAGCAAGCTAAGGAAACTGACCTGTCCACAGGGTTTTCATTGTTATGGTTGMTGCATGGGTTTCTAGAGTTTGAGATTATTTAAGTGAATCATCTTGCTTTGGGTGCACAAATATTTTGTAAAATTCTTAAAATCTGCAGGACCACCATAGACCTTTCTAATAAATTTGGGGTTTTATTTTGAAAACAAACTATCCAGCACATGTTCAGCCCTATGCATTTCAGTCTCCTCATAAAGTGAAACCTGTTCCACAAAATCTGCTCTCAGCATATTTCAGACAAGCTACTGTCTGATGCAATTGTGCTTCACACATAACTAAATTTTAACTCCAAATTCAGATGTTTTGAGCTATGTTAGACAAAGCTGTGCTATATTCTGATAGCATATCTATTTCATTTACATTAATAAGAGACTTTTCCTTGGTTTTCAAACATATATTTAAGGAGGAAAAATATTTTGTTGTCTACTCTGATTATTTCTGGAGCCTCAATAAGGATTGGAGCCCCATCGGGTTGAGTGCCATAAAAGCACATAGCAAAAGGAAATCTTTGCGTCAAAGCACTTTTATTCTAGTTTGTATGAATAACAATACAGTTAGAGAAGAAAGAAGAAAAACCTAATTTTTCAAGATCATATAGTAAAGACAAATGTTCAGACTTCCTAGATAGTAGATCACTCTGCCTACTGCTTTCAGCTATGGTGTCAGTTGTGGGGATTTATTCTTTACTAATTCTGCTGCAGGAACACGGTACCCTATCAAAGAAAATAAAGTCTTGTTTGAAAAGGTGATTTGCATAAGCAAAACCAAAACAATTCACGTTCCCACCATTAATCATAGGGAGTGATTTCTAGAAATTCATGATTTCTCCAGTTCCAAAATCTTCTAAGAAAAATTCTGGCAAATACTTTCAAAGTTAATGGTTCAGTTCAATATTTAGTATAGCCAAAATTAACAAAAAAAAAAAGTAAGTTTTTGAAACAGCTAACTGAACTAAACTACTCATTTGAGTAAGAAAGTAATTCCTGACCAAGGAGAAGAAAATTTTTCTCAATTCTTGAACTTCCAGTTAGTTCTTATCAGGTTCGTACAGGTGATTATAGGAAACTGTAAGTTCCTTTAAGATTCCTTCTTTCACTCCCAAAATAACACAATTCCTGTGTGTTAGAAAGCCTATTAAAATGTGCTAATAGTCACTTCAGTTGCCATGTTCATTGTAACACGCATCCATGTATTTCAAGTGCATAGGCTGAATCTCATACAACACGATGAAGAATGAATGTACAAAAAAGATTGTGATGGAGCATCTCAGGCATCATAAAAATAGCAATAAAAGAATATATTGGTTTTCAGAACAGCTTGTCTGTAATACTCTATCATCAGTAATATTTTAGTAGGGCAATAGATGAACATATCAGTTTAGATTTATTTGTATAATGGCACATTTAAGAGACTGACTTTTTGAAGTTTGTTCCATCTCCACGTGTAATTTTTGGCTCCAGCATAATCACTGCCGTACTGTCTTCTTGCACATGGTAAACTAGCCATCTGGATAGTGTGTCAGCATTAATGTTTTCACACCCTCAGCTTCCTGTGCTAAATGAAGTCAAATTCTTGAATTATGGCAGCCCACCTGCATATAATTTTTTCCATAGTCTGTGACTATAACTTTTCTTCCCAGAAGAGTACAACTAAATATTATTATTCTGAAACCTGTGAGGTTTCAAAGGTCTAGAAGCTAATTGCACTTTTAATTGTCTATAGGGAGGGGACTGACAAGACCCCCTCCTTAGCCTAAGGTCAAGAAGGATTCAATATCTCTTGTGAGCCCTTTCAGGTTCACTGTCCCCATTCATTTTTCAAGTATTCATAGGGCAATTTCGACAGATCACTTTCACACCTGTGAGACTATAGCTGGTATTGCAGAATGCTGTCTTGGTTTCTATTTCATTCTGGACACCAGACTGGCTTTGGCTGCCTTTGCATGTGCTTGCATTATGTTAAGAAACAGATTGCTAGAGAGAAAAGTACTCAAAGCATGATGTGGAATTTTTCATTTCATATCTTCAAGAATTTCTCTGTGGTTGATACACATAAAATATAATGGAAGCTATGAAGGAGAGAATTCAACAGAAGACAAATCTCTGGTTCTAAACCAAAAACCTTGAACCAGCTTTTTATGATATCGTTACAGTTCCACAGAAAGCCAATGCTTTGAGAAGCTGTCGGTAGTGATTCTAATAGTCGCACAGATTGTCATTCAGATTCTCCAACCAGAGTTCAATAACTCTTTTTTGAACTACTTACTTTTTTTTTAACCTACTAAAGCAGATAACCCCAAATGTAAATGTATACAGAAATTATAAGACTATTTACAAAAGCTAACATTCTTTGGAGGTTTATTTCTGTAGGTTCTTCAGCAGGTGACTCAGACCAAGGATGAAGTTTAGATGTCGAACTGTCCCTTTCTTCCCCTTTCTTCCGTTAACTATGAAAAAGCTTGGGAGACTGCAGCTTTTTTCTCCTAGTTCTTGACTAAACCATAACTTCAATGGAACATTAATAAGGAAGCTGACAACTTCAAAGGAGCTTTGTGTTTTCATAATAATACCTTCCCTTGCAGGCAGAGAAAGATCCCAAACCTACTGTTTTCTCCCCATTCAAAGTTAGAATTAAATGCCTGGAACAAGGAAGCTGAAGCACCTCAGTCAGCTGGGCAGAGGGATGATGGACATTTCCCTATAAAATTTTGACTGAGCCTTAGCATTTAGAGTAAGGAAGGAACTCCAGAAAGGAGGATTTCAAGCAGAAAGGAGAAAATTATGTGCTTTTTCATAGATAATAGATCCAACTTAAAGCAAAACAATCAAGGCCCAACTTCATAGCTCAAAGCCCAACTCCATGGATCCAACTTCAAGCAAAACAATCATGTACAAAGTTTAGGCTGAATTTGACTGACATGTATGACTCAAACAAGCAACAGGAAATGCAACCATCATCTGCAGCATATAGGATTTCTTTTCTATTGCCTAGAAATCTTAATCATAACATATTCCCTCAAAGATGCATTACCCACAATGGGCCTTCCTTATACTTCTCACAAGTTAACTTTTAATTAACTTGTGAGATAAAGTTAACAAGTTAACTTTAATTAACTTTAATTAACATCAGAAACTGATGCTGTTAGTATTTCTTTAGTTCTAGCATATTATATTCACATTTACTTGTTGTTCCAAACTTGCTCTCTATCCTTATTTGACTATTGTTGATAACTAACAGCAAAAAAATACAGGGGGAGAGAAGAATTAGTTGTAGGAAGGGAGTGAAAACACAGTATAGGGATGAATCAATACCCATGGGAATCAGTCAGTCCTTCCATTGACTCCACTGGGTGTGGAATCAGTCCAATTCTAATTATTTCGTAGCATCAATACCTTTCATTGGAGACACGTAAGGGTATTCTAGCCCTCACTGAAATATGAGGTAGGCTGAAGGGTAGGTAATATAAACTTTGGGGCATTTCAGACACTAAAAACATTCTCTTAAATAAGGAAAACAACAGCATGGGTTTTTTATGCTATCATTTTGTTTCATTTCATGAAGGTACAATTTCAAAATGTTGCAGCAGTTTCCCTTAAGTCCTAATTCAAGTTTTTTTGATTCTCTGCCTCTACTCAAAGCAAGCATCAAGTGCATATTTTCTGAAACAGTGTAACATCTCAACCTCCCTCAGGGTCTTATAGTTGGAGGTCTCACATTGAGTTGTCTTCATCAAAGATCTCCTACAGAGCTAAAAGACAGAGGTTGCTCAGGTACTCTAAACTGCCTTCTGAGACTTTCTTGACTGTATGGAGAGGTAGCATCCGAAATCATACATACCACCAAAATCTAAATAACCTAAAGTTAAGTAGCAGTGCATCACTATTTAGCGTCCCTTTCCACAATACAGTGAATCACTCATTCCTGCCACTGCCATCTGTGAATAATGTTTTCCACCTTATTACAACTAAAAGTCACTCTCATACTAGGAATTGCACTATGTTTTAACAGTGTAGTGAAGCATAAGTTATGCATATTCACTAGGAAGATTAATAAAAATACCATTACCAGAAAAAGGATCATGTACCTTAATAAGTACATAGAGTAAATATTAGAAAGGCCTCCCTATCAATCTTATGTAAAAGATTTGCAAATTTTTCACCTTTACCTTTTTCCTAACCTATGCTGTATATGTCACTATATATTGTTTGCTATTAACAGAAACAACAGGCCAGAGACAATTTTTGTATTTTTATGGACATTTAGAATATCTCCAAACCATTTAGATATTACATTATACATATATATATTTGTATGTGTATGCATCTGAAATACACATATGTATATAGGAATGCACATGAAACTAATAATATGCAACCCTCATTGACACATTATGAATTTGTAACCCTTTTCATTGATAGAGGATTAACTTCTGAAAAATACAAAACTGACAGGGGAAAACACAACATTAATATGTGATACAGCCCAAGACAAAACTGCAATATAATGACTTACGCTACACTTTTAATGGTTTTAATTATATGTTCATACTTGAACATATATACCACATACATACCACAAATATATTGTTTGCAAAAACAAGCTCATGTTAATCCTGTGAGCAAGAGTACTTCTGACATTCAAAGAAGCCAATCATTCCTATAAGTGGCAGTCTTTAAAATTTGTAGGAGACTATATTCATCTCTAAGACCTAGAAACTGGTAGCACTGTGTCAGAAATATCTTTTTTTTTTTTTTTCAATTACAGTATTTTTCAACAATATAGGCATTACCTCAGGACAGTGCTGCATAAAGGAGATAAAAGGTTACTTTCCATAAGAATACACTAAAATAACAGAGGGAAAAGAGTGGGATCAAATCAGTTTTACCTCTCTTTCTCCCAAAACTGGCAGAAACAACTTTGCATAAAAAGTCATGATGGGGTTTCTGAGAGAATATTCCAAGCTTCAGGAAGGTGGAACCATGGAGCTGTTAAACAAACCAGCACCCACGGGAAAGAATTGTTTTTATATTTTTCACCTGGAACTAACTGCAGTGATTTCTCCACAGATAGATGACCGAACTCAATACAGCTTTTGAATCAACCTTACATCTATGAATGTGTCTGGCACTTATGGAGAGGTTGGTCTTGAGACTGACAAAGCAACCTATGACTCTTTGAATATTCCAGAGATGTGAAGGCCACACCTCTTTCATTTTCTTTCATTAACCAAATCTTTAGCCTCTTAGAAATTATGATGTTTCACTATTCACATAGTGCACTACATGTAATTTTCCCTGCCACAATTTATCTTGTCTGGCACTGATGCGATTCTCTATTTTCCTGTGTAAACAGGTAACATTTAAGATATCCTTTTAAAAAGGACTCCTTTGGAGTATGTATAAATTCATTATTTGTACATCAATGGGATGCTCAATCTTTTTTTCATTGTCTCTTGATTATTGGAAAAACAGCAAACTCTGAATATAAATATGATTAAATATTTTTGAAAGCTAATGTTTTACATACTGTTAACTGGTAGTGGTGTTCAAAATTAGATGTTTTCTGTTGCAAACAAGGTTAAAATTACAAAGAAGTGGGATTTTTTTTGAATCTTAGGGTCTTGTTACGTGCATTTTAGGTCAGATACTGTTTGCTATGAGAGAACAGTGGTTTATTTTCAATTTAAATTAAATTACAACTTTTGAGAAACTAACTTGCAAACTTAAAGAAGTCATATGATATTATGCATTACATCTTCAGCCCATTAAGGAATCCTAAAGTAAGGTAACCAAAGACAGAAAATACTGGTTCAAATTTCAAGCCACAATATGTGTGAATATACCCTCAATTTAATAAAATGTATAATGCAACTTCCTGAGGCTTAAATTTCTTACAATTGCTCTTGGAATGGGCACTTGTTTTCCCATTATTGGCCACTTTAATCTACTTATGCCCTAGTTGTCTCATTTAAAGATCACTTTATAGTACTGGGTGATGTGCATCTGAGGTTTGTGTTCCACTATTGCCTGATGCAACAACACAACAGTTTACAAAATTCTGAACTTGATCTGAAAGCTGATTTAAAAATCTATACAGACAATCAGATTTCCTTGAAAATATATACACACAAGTCTGCTGTGAGGTGGCTAAAATGAAGTAAATTTAGTTTCAGGAGACAGGAAGAAAGCCAAGACTGAAAAGTAAAGATCCAGAAGCAAATGGACACTAGCAGTGACCAAGTTCGAAACCCATCCCTCCCCAGAGAAAATTAGAAGAGGGCAAGGAAGACAGGCTTTGGAAAAGTAGGATGTTTATGCTTTTCTTTCCAGCAGACAGCATTAAATATTCAGCAAAAGGCGGAGATCAGTTTACATTACTCTTCTTGTTTCTCGTGTATCGTCTGACAGGTGCTGTAAACATACATAGAAAAACACGGTCCTATTCTTGCAATGCTCCAACAACTGAGGGCAGAAATACTTTTTTTCCTGCAGCAACAACACTTTGATTCTTGCAGCCATAATACATTAAGACCAAGGCTGCGTTCACTGGTAGAAATAAACCACTTTTTTTGTCCTACTCTATAATACAATATTTAATTCTTAGACACACAGAGTAGGAAGATGCTCTGTAGTTAATTTGAAAACACATTTTTGTGGTTTTATGGGGAACTTCATAAATAATGATTTCAGCGAAACTCCTCCCTCACATTTAATAACAATTAAAAAAATCATATAAACATCTCAGGTCAACCTCTAGATTTTACAGCTTGAGGAAAAGCACAAACCAGTGTGAAACAGTTGACCTTGGCTAAAAGATGGGAACTAGTATTTAAAACATTCACTCATTCACTCATTCATGTTTAAGAGATGTCATGGTAAATAAATAATGACTGTTTACACTCACTCCTAAGTGTCTTCTTTTTCCACACTATAGGCAGCTATTTGGCTGAGATGGTATCATTCACTGATCACTAATCACGCTGTACCTTTTTTCTCACTTGAATTGTACTTTTGGCTGTCACTTGCTCTTTTGAACAAAGGTTTACGCTGTTAAAAGATATCATAATAGCATATCTCTTTTTTTACTAAATTGATATTCAAATCAATAACAATAAGGGCAATCTTCTCTTTGTACCTAAAAAAAGTGCCATCTGCATTTGGCTTCCGATATTCTGCCGCGAGCAAAATTTAAGCATAAGGAAGCGTTTAAGACTCCCCTTAAGTTAAACTGCAATTCTAAGTATTTTATAATCTTCATAACAGTCAGAGCCAGTAAAATCGACCCTGTATATTTTTATTTCATCTCTGCTGGATCATATGATATTTAATAATTGGTTCTGGCACCTCGTTGCAAATTATTATAACTTTGAGATTCAACAGTTTTATTGAACATATGGGCAGCACAGTCTCAGAACATATATATGATACAGACTATCAAGGGGACCTTCTGTCATGTTTTGGTGAGCTTTAAAGGGTCAGGTAAATTTTGTTGGGTAGATTTGTGCTGTGTTTCCACATTCTTTGTTTTGTGTTTATTTTAGTGGGAGGCTACTTTTTTTTTTTCCTGTGTTATAATTCTTTCCTGTAAAGACTGACTCCATCCACAACTTCATTTGTTGATATTGACATGTGTACTACTATGTCAGGCTTCTAAGCAGTATTGAAAAGCAGCAGCTGGAATGGGCAGGAGAAACAACCTTCAGTCCTTAGTACGTGACTTTCCTATCACATGGTACCATACTGTATCAGTGTTTGTTTCAGCTAACACTACATAAACTTGCTGAAAGCAGAAGACCTCATCATCTCAATGAAAATGAACATGTTTAAGACTTCTCATTACTGATAGTGTACTTGATGGAAATTTGATAACAAAATTCAAATGACCATTTCAGAAACATAAATGGTCTGCAGTATATCTATGTCTGGAAAAATAACATACATTCTTGCAGCACAATTTCTTAAAGTAATGCTATTTTGGTGCAGCTCTTGCTTCTGCATCCATACCTAATCTGATTTTCATCTATGAGTCCATATCGTTCACTGTATTAAACTATATGTGAATAGAAGCAATTGTGCATTCCCTGAATACACAAATGTCCCATAAATTTCAGTGCGAAATGTGTGTGCAAAAGAAGTAATATCCAGCCATTATGTAGATTATACGCAAATAATTGCATAACAAGTTGTACTGAAAAATAAATAGAGAAGGCTTGCTGATACGTGTATGTGCGTGTGTGTGTATCTTAAAAAAGGAAGACTATTTTACTAAAACTTCTTAACTATAAATGGTTTATTTTATCTTAATTCTGCTAAAAAGCTCACCACTGTATCACAGTATTTTCTCCTCTATTGCCTTTATCAAGGTTATGAAGATGATGAATTAGGAGCTTAATCAGCATTTACATATTTTTCAGTGCTTACTTCTACTATGTCGGGCTGCATTTTTATTCATGGGTTTTTTTTTAAATCCTCCTCTAAAAACTCATTTATAGTGATCACATATGTAGGAAATACCAAAAGAAAAACATCTTGTTGTTTTTGTACCTTTTGCTTTTTATTGGCACATATTCAATTGACATTCACAGCTAAGGTTGGGAAATATTAGTTAGGATACTCATCTGTGAAAGTAAATTAGGTGAATTCTGCTAATGAATTTGAATAGCAGTTTAAAGGCATACATGTACCTGATTGGGTTCCACAGAAGGTGTATAAATACTTAAAGTACTGAGGACCAGAATGCTTGTACCCTTAGGCAGTAAAACTCTTATTAGAACATGAACTATTTTTCTGATTGCTTGCCTGGCATAATTTGAACCAGTAGGTGGAGTGCTTGCTAATAATAATTGCATGTACAGATCTTGTTAGTATACACTAAGGGCAAGATACTTTTCATATTATAAACTGCTAAAATCATATTTGCTTTAGGTTTCTTGTATTGGTATAATTAGCTAGAAATAGCATTAAAAGGGCAGAGATAAAATATGCATAAACCTATAGCTATCTTTCAGAAAATAGAAGCAAACACAGTTTGGAAAAGCCAAACATCATTCAGAAGAGGTCGTTTGAAAAAATATTAAGCATCACTTGATAACTAGAAAGATGGGTTTTGTTGTTGTTTTGGCTTATTTTTGTTGTTGTTATTTTCTTTTTTTTAATCAAGATACTTTTTCAAGCGCATCTCAAATTCAAAAGATTAAAAATCGTCCATGGTATAGTTTCACTGAAATCCAAGGATTTACACACCAAGAGACACATAGGACTGTCATTATAATCTAGAGGTATTTCTATAATGGAATGCAAGGTCAGAGAATAGGCGTATTACTACTACTTTACAAACTTCATGTTTTCAAAAGTTCCCATTTTAGAGCAGCCTATGAGCACCTGAAATGTGCCAGAGATTTTGGTAGCAAAGCTCTCTTAAAGCCTGTACTTTTGAGTACATGCCAAAAAAAATAAATGGTAAAAGTGCCAAATGGCAAAGACAATCTAGATTTCTCTTCTCACAGATTAATGGCCCCACCTTTAGGTAACAGAATGATACCTATTTTTAGTCACATTCTCATTTTACTCTCCAATTCAAGAACTCTTATACCTGTAATGGAAAAGTTCTGAAGAAAATGAGATTGTACCCCAAAAGACACGTGTAATAATACAAAATGTCCAAAGCCTCCCCCCCAAAAAACCCTTCAATATATTCTGGTGAATTATTTCAGTCAAACACAGAATGGAACGCATGTGTCCTATACGAGTGAGTGCTCTAACTTCTAAAAGACTACACATATGGAAATCACCTTGATTTAAAACTTTCAATTAGTCTTTCTGAAAGAAAAATCTGCTCCTTTTCCTCATTTTTTTAAATGAAGGACTTTTGCACCTAATGCTAGGAAATGGTTTAGCTCTGGGAACTCAAGGGGAGGATGTCTAGCCCAGTCTAAGATTTGTGGTCCCAGAGAAAGGCAATATTTGAAGTGCACTTTCAGTTACCCAATGACTGTTTTAGGTGTCTTTCTAATCATCTCATGAGCTATGGTGCATCCCATTGTTAGGTACAGAAATCTAGTAATACGTAGAGGGTATGTCCTTTTGTGAACCTAAATCCTTTGAACCAGATCCAAAATAAGCAAGTTCTTACGTGAAGAAGGGATCTTCACTTGCAAGTGCCTATAATTGAAACTGGTTATTTGTTCTGACCTCTGGAGGATTCATCATATTTTGCTTTCAAAGTTCTTGAGATACTTAACCATACCTGCCTAGTGCAAAGTACTCCTTCATATTTTGGTGAGGATTGCAGTTAGCTTCCACCAAAATGAAGTGGGTGCCACAAATCAGGCATTCTTTCTCCCAAGTGCCTGAAAGTTACTCAATGGCTAATTCTCAAAGTCTTGTTACATGCCCCAAAAAACTGTGATCCTCACAAACTGCAGTGCACCTGCTACAGTCTTCTAAGAGACAACTTAAAATGCTGTCTTACTTTTATATAATTGCCTTTCCTGTGAAATGCAAGCAACAGATTCCTTTTCCTCCATTTCCTATGGGTTACTAATCCTACATTTCCTTTTTTTCAAGGAGATATACCCTACAGAATGACTTAAGTGTAGGAGGGTCATTTTCTATCCTTTCCACTGAAGCTTTGAAAAGGGAAAACCATAAGAAAACATGATGACTAGGCAAGCTGTTGGAGTGTTAACTTAGGAGAAACGTGAGTTCTAAACCTTGATTTAAGTCCTGTTTATGTATTGCATGTTAAATGTAAACAACCATAGAAACAACTTCAGCTTATGTGTATTTATATTAAGTCTGGGAATTAGAATTGCAAAGGAAAAACATAAACAGAAAACACAATAAACTTCAAATAGTAACAATACAGTAAAAAATGCTTATTTTCTTTCTGGTTTATATAGATGGTGTATATTGTGGTGTGCACAAAGATGGAACAAAGAAAAAGCTTCATTTGTTCTGCAAACATTTTAAGTGAAGAAGCAGACTGAAGCTTTCAATCTGCTTAGACGACTGAAGCTTTCAATTGATATTTGAGGTCCTGCATCAGTGAAACCTGTTGGTCCAAAATTCATTCTTAGTTTTGCATGGTCAGCTTTCACATACCTTTCAGATATCTTTTAGTATCTGCTCTAAAAGAACACAGAATCAGTGTTATTGTTTATTCTGAAGACAGAAGACTGAATAATAGTGCTAAAGAATGAATTTTCTCCTTTGTACCAAAACCAGACTTCTCAAATAGCTGAGTGATGAAATATTGAGATTGTCTTACCACAAATCACACCCTGAGTCCTACTATTTGAATGAATATTCTTCCACTCTTGTTTTATTCAAACCCACTCTACTGTTTTTTCCAGGCCTATTATCTTATGGTTTATCATATGCAGAATACAGCATTTCTAGTGATGTGGAAACAGACTTACTCTTACGGTTTGAGTCTTGAAAGACAGTTATGTGAGTCTGCACCTTGCCAGGCCAAATGGGTAAGCTCAGATTATTCATTTTGCAAGACTGGCACCTAGCAGTGAAATAATACTGAAACAGTTATTTTCTATAGTAATGTGAAGTACACTTACAGTTCATTATCATTTGATTAGATTTTGTGACCATGAAATGTTTTTACAGACTTAATTCTTTTTTAAACAGCCACAGAGATGTTATTATTATATGTCATCTTACCTGTATGTGTATATCATTAATTTCTAAGCACTCTACAAAGACTATATACCAACATACGTTTTTCATACTCTATATTCATATTTTAACATGTTTACTGTTAAGTTAGAAGGTGATCAAATAAAGTCAGATCAAGCTCTGAGCTTTCTGAGGCAATATCTGGTTATAAATGTATTTTATTTGGAAGTGACTTCTAGTTTAAAATTTCAAGAGTGCTGATTGCCACGGGGCCGCAATGTTTATTCTCTAGATAACATTCTTTCAAGCTGAGAAAAAAAATCATTCAAAAAAATGCACATTTCTCCTAAAATAAGTAATTAAATTGGGATAGGTTTACTTTTTAGAATTTCCAGGCCTGTTATTTAAGGATTATTGCACGAGGAACCCATTTAATAAGTTATCTATAACCTAGAT
Source organism: Oceanodroma leucorhoa (assembly GCA_030449065.1). Taxonomy (NCBI): domain Eukaryota; kingdom Metazoa; phylum Chordata; class Aves; order Procellariiformes; genus Oceanodroma; species Oceanodroma leucorhoa. The sequence goes on from JASVER010000013.1 coordinate 7,079,114, forward strand.
AAAGTATTATGCAAGACTGACATAGAACATAACTGTAACAGATCAATGCAGTATCAATATTACTTACCCAAAAGTTCCTAAGATGTACATTAAATGAAGCAACAGCTTTCTTGGAAGAAGCCTACCTTGGCTTACAGCCATACAGAGACATGGTCAGGCAACTCTATCATGAAGCATCCATAGCACTTTTGTCTAGTCAAAACTGATTGTTTCAACTCTTCACCCCATCTCCCACCTGAGAACCCCAAGAAGTGAAGAAAATTGGCATTTTAGTTTCCCACATCACAGTCATTATTCCATTTAGAAGAGGTTGTGCCCATCTTGCACAGGTGTGCATTTGAAAAAAGAAGACTGGTTAATCCACAGAGTAATCTCTTATGAGTCCTTTACACCTTCCCCTGCCTGTGCCAACGCTCAGCTGTCTGTATTCAGTTGCATGTTGGATTCCCCCAGTGCTCTGTTCCATGAATCATGACAAGGTGATGATTGTCATACTACCTGGTTTGCTGGCTTTGAAACAAAGGCCTGCGCACCACAAATCCTCCATACGTATCACGTAACATATTAAAAGTAAATAATTTTCTGATTTTTCCCCGTTCCAAAAATCAAAGCAATAGGGTCACAGCTACAGATTCCTTCACGAAAACGTATTGATCTCATTTACTCATTGAAATTTATTAATGCAATGACAGGCGCCGCCTTCGTAGTTTAGATCCTGCTGAAGTTGTAGGTCCAGGATGCTAAGCATAATTTTCAGGAAGGCATGAAGCTTTAATTTTGCTGTTGGTCCCAATGTCACCTCAGTTTCTAGTGTGATCCAAAAGCCCTGCAGATATGCACCTGAGAGGTCTTTTCTGCTTTCACATCCTCCTCAGTCCCCTACCCCTCCCCCCATTATTTATCTCTTTTTATTCTGCATGTGTCATTGCTTATGTACACACTTAACATATTTTTATTCCTCTCATTTGAAAAAAAATATTCTGAGTTCACTTGCTTTTTTGTCAGTTGTCATTCATTTTACCTTGTTTTGCTTGCTTCAGTATGTTACTTCCCCTTATATTGTGAACTATGTCATCTGTGCCAATGTACATCCCTTGATAGTGAGTATGCAGTAGACTTTACTGAGAAATAGAAAAGAGAAGTGTTAGCCACTGCTCTCACCAAGATTATATTCTCTCTTAATAGAAGCTGTTGATAGATCCTGCGAGGCTACAACACTTAGGGTGTTGACTTGTAGAATGAAATCCTCTACACACAAGCACAGCAAAATATTTTGGTGAAAAGTAATTATCAGAAATAGTGACACGAGTAAATTAGTTAACTACATTTCAGCAGGAAGCTTGAGTTACCCCTGCCCGTTCTTGTTCCAGACCCATCTAAAATCAGCAGTTCAGCTTAATGATGTCACAACATTTGCCAGGCTGTGGGCACTGAAGAGAAGACGTGAAAATACTCCCACTGAATCAGATCCCCTCCTCTCACTAAGCACAGTTAAACAGCCCATCTGTCTCACATTGGAACTGTTATCTTTGAAACATCATTCTATTATTACCACAGTGGTTCTAAAAAACTGTCCTTAATTTTAGACATCTTACAAGCAAGTTTTTAAATTCTCTAGATATCGTTAACCCAGATCTTAAACAGTGACACTGAACAATGCTAGGAAGCTTCTTTCAGTAGGATATGGCTCAAGTACTGTACATTGCCATTCATTTACCAAGGGTAACCTTTTGTGAAATAGAGATATCCTACATTAAAAAAAATCACAACAAAGAATCCGACCCCTCCCTAATCTCTAATATTTTTGAAAGTGTGAATTGAAGAGGACTGAGAGACAGATGGGTCTGGATGATCAAGTTACCTGTTATAGCGGCACATCTGCCAGGGCAGTCAATCACTGTGATGTCTCTGACAGGTCGATGGAGACTGAGTACGAAAGGCTAATGCAGAGAGAAGCTGAGGAAGGGCTGCCCTCCTGCCTGTCTCTTGGGTTTGACTGGTCTGAAAGCTGCACTTGAATTTGCTCCGGTTAAAAAAATCTGTCTGTAGCACACAGATCCTAGGAAAAAGACTTCAGTCACAATAAAAAAAATCCTAGTGCATTGAGCAAGCATAATTGTGAAATAGATCCATTCTTGATTTTGTTTGGGGCTTTTTTGTTTCAGGAATCAATCAAAAATGGAAAAAAGATGGATTGATATAAATATATTTTGGCAAAATCATTTCACAACAAAGAAGATGATAAATATGAATCACTGGAATAGAAAGAAAGGTTAAGACTGTCAAGTAACGAAACTAAATAAACTGTGGCACTGGAGTAGTTTATTTTTTCTGAATCTATGATTACATTAATTTGCATTAACCATGATGTCTTTCTTCTGTGTTTTCCAGCGTATTTATTTTCAGAACTGCTGCTCTATATGCTAAGGTTAATTGTCCTGCAAAAAGCTTACACTAGGAAGTACTGAGTACCAAGAAGGTTTTTCACAGTTAYAAACAACTTCTAGATTTTTGTTACATATTGCATATGTGTTAAAATGAGTATTAGTGCTAATTGGATTGCTATTTTACCACATTTGCACCAATATGAATTTCTACTTTTTGGACAACAGAGCTCAGAATAGTATAAATATAAGGCCAGAGAAAGTGCTCCAGGATACAGCAAAAAGCCAAAGGTTTTGACCATTAAAGAGAGATTATTTGATTTTATTCAGTGAATGTCACACAAACAAACTCCTATAGCAAGAATAAAACACCAAAAGTTATAATTCAAGGACTCTTTTTACAAATATAATACTTACTTTGTTTTCAAACATTTTCAAGCTTGTCCACCAACAAGCTATTGTTTGGAAGAAAAAACCTGAAAGTCAGAAAGCCTTCCATATTTCCAAACTGCAAAACTTATGAGTACCTATGGAATATTAATTAAATATATTTTTACTTATTATTAGTCTGGCACATATTTTTAGTAATCTTCATCAGACTATTGCTATGATAAGTATTTTCTCTGGAAATGTAGTTTCCTGGCACAGACACAATTCTATTTTAGAATGTTTAGTTGAGATCTCTGAAAATAAAATTAATATTATT
>JASVER010000013.1:7087203-7092003 GCA_030449065.1 Oceanodroma leucorhoa
AGTGATACTTTTGCAGTTAAATGAGTAAACCCATGTAGTAAATATTGAAACATTGCCTATCGGACAAGTGAGAAAGTAAACTGCTTTGGTAGTAAAATGTTTTCCTGTACTTAACCTTAACGGCATCTCATAGTGAAAAAATCTGATTTTGAAATTTAAGGAAAAATTATTTTGCTGAATCCGGGAGGTTGCTTACAAAACTTCTGTTTATTCATTTGATGCTCCAGAGTCACCAGTTTTCACAAGTAAATACTCCCTAGCACCTAAAATACTGCTACAGAATATGACACAACCACTTCTGTGAGGAATGATCTTTCCCTTTGGGATCACTGAATTTTATGACAGCTGGCAAGAATCAGAATAAACAATCATCTGAGTGTAAATTTTCATTGTATTGTAGTGTAATGATGAGGTTAAGACTACAGTTCACTATTAACTTAAATTTGTGCTACATTGGAAAAGCATTTTGCCACTTTGTCATTCTCTTTCCTCTTCCCCCAACACTTGTCTTTTTCCCATTGACTGCTCTTCTGCCAGATCAGTTTCCCATTCCAGATTACTATACATCTGCACAAACACTTTTCCTGGCATGACAGAGTGTCATGAGGGTTAGAGGTGAGTGCAGTGTGAACAGTAACATTGCCAAATATCTAATAGGAGCCTATAGTGGCTAAAATACTTGAATGTATACAGAAAACAATATCAAAGAGAAAGAAGTAGACCGTGTTACCTCTGTATTTAAAACAGCCATAACTGGAAGAGTAGCAGTGAAGATAATCAACCTTTAGAACAGCTAATTTTCAAGCACAGAGAATTTTAAGACAGGGAGGAAGCTCCTTTCTGAAAGTCACGAGTTCAACCACAGTCACTGCACTTGAAGTAAGAATTCATTCAAGGAAATGCTATGACTTGTTTTGGGTAGAAAATTGTATTGGTTCATGGAGAACATTCTTTCTGGCCTTAGTTTGTCATTCTATCAATCTGTTCCAATAAACATGTAATACTTTTGTTAACATAATACAATATTTTTAATTCAATCATTTTCTAAGTGATTTGCATGGAATCTGATTCATTACAGAGATCAAATAGAAGATTTTTTTCTATTACAAAATTTCATATTTGAAATTAGGTTCTGAATTAAATTCATGTTTTTGAGCATTACAAGTGAAAAAAAAATATCGTGAAGCCAAACTTATCTAGATGAGCCAACCTCACTAAAGAAAACATAACTGGGTAATTGATGTAATAAAGCACAAAACAATACCACTAATAATCTAACTTATAAGAACAAGAACACTAAGTTTGTTGACTCTAATATCTCTTATTTACCAGAAAGTTTAGGCCAACTTGGAAATAACCTTCATATTTTAACTCTGAGGAAAATTATACACTATAACTGGTTTCCAGAGGACATATGACTTTTGCTCTCACAAGAAGGCACTACTGGAACAATCTTTCATCAGTACTAATATTCCTCAGGATTCCAATAGAATAATTCACATTTCTGACATTATGCTTGAATCTGTCTTTAACTGCACAACAAGTTTTTGTAGTACTGAAATTCAGATTAACTTTATCTCACATATTCAGATTACCTTTATCTCATATATTTTGACAAGGACTGTTTTGATATTAAGTAACTCTAAAATTGCAGACAAATGTTTTATCATACTAAAATGTATATTTAATAGAGTTTAGTAAGTAGCTACAAATTGTAGAATTCATCGATAACACAAAAACCATCTGGAAAACAAGAGCTAACAGCCATAAATACCCCTGGACTCTTAGTAGGACTAAGATGAGATTATGATCATACTGAATTTGTTGGAGCTAGTACCTCACCCTTGATCAAATCAATTTCAATTAAAAAAAGTTTTCCTACGTTAACAAATGTGTTGATAACAAGATAATGAAGTGCATGCAGGTTCACTGGACACCTATTAGGCATTCAGCTCTGCATCATCTTACTTTTAGAAATATCTGAAATATCTTCCTTCACTTGAATTGCTAATGAATAGCTAGTGTAATATTGTCAGACAGAATCAACCTCAGGGGAGGGGTGGGGGTTAGTAGGGAACCAGAATACTATACCATTGAGTATCACCAATGATGTAGAAGTATAATATCTACTTCTTTCCAAACACTCTTCTCCAAAATGTTCAATCATTTTGAACAAAATTAATTGCAGTTACCACTCTATCATAGGGTGAAAAAGTCACAGTAAGTTGACAAGCATAATTTATTTATGTGTTCTAGAATTAAACTAACAGATGTTATGAGAACTCTTGGCTGGGATGTTGCAGAGTGCAGACATTTCTATATCTATGTCAATGCCTAATGATATTTCAAGGATTAAAATAAATAGCCACCTTTGAAATCTAAAAGTGTATTTTTATTCAAAATATGAGATGATAATAGAAGCAGATGATAATCAGCAGTTGAAGAAGCAGTTATTAAAACAAGCAGAGGGAGTTGTAGCCACTACTCACAAAGGATCTGGACTCTGCAGAAGCCCTTCAAATCAAGGCCAGATCACATGACAAGTGTGCTACTAAGATAAGCAACTTTACAGATATCATAGACATCATCCTACTGTTTGCAATTTTAAATTGTGATAGCTTTTTCAGAGCATCAGGTTATATCAAGTAAGGAGCTGATCCATGAATTGCTATAACTACACTACTTTCATCTAGATATATACCTCATCACGATTTGTTGTTGAATCTTTATGGCACTATTCAAACATATTAATTTCAGTGCATACTTTTATATCTTTTTACTCATGGGAACTAATATATCAAGGAACAACTTGAGCAAACAGACAAATTATCTTGAATTTGATTATGCCATTCCCTGCTATTGAAGCTGGCTGGAGTCATTGCACAAAAATATAGAGCATAAATTAAATTCTCACCTCAAGTGAGACTAATGAGCTCAAGTTCCTCCTCTCAGAGCAGTTTTTCTTTTGACATTAAGTAGCCATTGCATAAAACTACTGTCTCCAGTATGAAATCATGTGGTTTTAAAAATCCATAAAATTAATGCAATCTTTGCCAAAAAAACCTTTTGCATTTAGTTACATTAATCTGAAAATCTAGTATTGCATCGCTCATCCAACTTACAAACACAAACTCTCTGTCCTACTGCATCAGTAAAAGTTTGTTTTCTTTTAGGTTATTTTTAAAGAATACAAGAGTCAATGTCCCTCAACAGTGCAGTGATTGCTTTCACGTAGAGTGTTTGGTTTGGAAAGCAAATGATTTTAAAGAGAAAAAGGTTTGTTGTTTTATGACTCTTTTGCACCACTCTAGGTTTTACAGTGTTTCAGTAGATATATATTATGCTCCTTAATGATTAATATTTCTCACTTTGAATTGAAAAGCCACTACAAGTAACAAAAATGATTCTTTCATTAATCAGGTACAATCATAATTTCCTCTCTCTCAGCTTTCATTCTTATTATGACTTTGAATTTTTTCCAGTAAAGTACATTGTAAATAGAGAAAATGTGATTTTTTTTTTCTCAAGGGAAAAGGTTTATTATTTTAAAATTACAGCACTGAAGATCAAAATAAAATGACTGTTCATTGTACTATCCAAATAGCCTATCTTTGTACAAAAAAACCTTTCATTTTCACAACTAAATTGACTAAAAGGCACTGTTACCTAGCAACATTCATTGTGTTTATGACCTTTCATCCAATCTGAGCTCACAGATGTGCTTCTGAAGCTAATAAACATACATCATACAGTCCCCGCCTGCTTTGATGAAATATATGAGCCCTTAGAGCAGAATGTGAAATGTCCTTTCTAAAAAAATAAGAGAAAATATAAGAATTAAGAAAAATGAGATACATTTGAAAATAGTTTAAAAAGTCTAAACTATGAACTTGAAATCTCTCTCAATCAATCTGGTGTCTTTTGCAGTAAACTGAAAATTTGCCCAGGAAGTTGTGGCCTTGCACACAAACATACTAGGTGTATGATTGGTAGATTTGTTTTTTGTTATATTAATGAATGCACTGATCCTCACCCTTCTGAAATCAAGATGTTTTAAAGAAACTTAAAAGAGAAAAGGTTTGGATTGTAGAAGATACTGACTGCCTGAATTTCAGATAATAGTGATTTTTTGCTTTAAAAAAAGATTACATTTATGGATATTTCAATGCTTTATATACATGATGACTAAATTTAATCAATAAAAGTTCCGTCCCCACATTAATCACATACAGAACTCTGAAATAAAAGTATGAATACACTGTATAACATTCTGAGCTAAGCTTACAGGGAAAACATTGTATCCTCTATGTTTATAGGGCAATTTGAAAGTAAAAAGCATCATATAAATACTATTATTCTTGCATTTTTCAGGTTTAGATAGCTTGCACAAGCTCTCATGATAAGTTGCAATTACAGTTCAAAAGTTACAATATCAAGTGACATTTGCTGGGTTCCATCTTTATTTTCTCTTTGACTCCATTGACACTTTTTCTCCATTTGTAATTGAAATGAATACACTTTCTAACACCTCAGACTTCGTATGGAAACTGAAAATTAAATTCTGTTTTTCAGCTTTTTGCACCATCACCAATTGTAAAGACTTTGTAGACAGAACTTCACAAAGACTTGTACAGAAGCAATTGAACCACAATATAAAATTTGGCTTGCCCTTCTATAAGCAACAGCTGGAGTATAGAATCATAGAATCATAGAATCATAGAATCATTAAGGTTGGAAAAGACCTCTAAGATCATCGAGTCCAACCATCAACCCAGTACAAATGCCCACTAAACCATGTCC
>JASVER010000013.1:7093018-7158312 GCA_030449065.1 Oceanodroma leucorhoa
CCCTCATCCACTAGGCGGGTCACCCGGTCGTAGAAGGAGATCAGGTTGGTCAAGCAGGACCTGCCCTTCATGAACCTGTGCTGGCTGGGTCCAAAAAAAGTAACTTTCTTTTGCCAAGAAAAAAAAAATTAGAAATTAATTGATCACGTATGGTCAATAAATATTATTTCTGCAAGCACTTTTTCTGGATATAGCACCTGTAGAATTCTGTGGGTCAAATTCTGTTCTCAGTGCATGTGAAGGCTGTGCAGCTGTCTCACCTTACTACAGTTATAAATGAAAGCAGAATCTTAATATTTACCGTTCAATCAGCTGAAGTCCAAGCACAGGAGACAGTGTATAACAGCGAGGCCTACCATGACATGTATTAAAAAAAAAAAAATCATTTAAATCTTGTGTATTTTTTCCTGTTAGCATAAAAAACTGCTTTCATAAACTCAGTTCCACAGTGTTGTCTGATGTAACTGTAGTAAATTTTCAATAAGAGGAAAACATGAATATAATCTTCCAGATGACAGCCACAGTCTGAGATTTATCACATGGGAACAATAGCTCAGTTGGGTCTACCTATACTTTTGACAGAATCTAGATTAACAGAAATACAAATGTGTTAGAGATGCACATTGTACAAATTGTGAATTTTATGTCATTTTGATAATTAAACTATTGTATTCAGCACATTTGAAAATCTGCTATTTTAGAACCTGAATACAAATTTCAATACATGGTGATGACTCCCATTAGTAATGAAAAACTAAATGTTCAGTGATCAGTTTCAAGTCATCTGGATAATTTCTCTGACCAATTACAGTTTAGAAAAAGTAACTCTAATAATCCTCTTCCATCAGATATTACTGTCTGGTGAGCATAAGTAGCCTTCCTTGGGGTTTTAGAAGGTTGTGGATGTGATATATGTATCTCAACATTGAATTAAAATCAAATAAATGTATAAAACTTGTGCTTGTCAATATCAAAGATTTGCATATGACAGATATCATCTTGCTTCCAGAAAACTTCAATGTAAGTTCAGTCTCAGTAGAATCAATCCATTTTACACTTATAGTGTCTATTTGGCCTCAAAAGATGATCCTGGTGACTATATTCACACACCCACCCATATAGGTATACTGTATATATACATAATATTTTTATATATGTGAAAACAATAAATACACACACACACATACACAAATGCACACAAGTCCAGTTCTTGAGGTTTAAAGTGAATGAATGATTATTATGAAATAGTAAAGAAAAAGCAGATTATGATAATATGCTGATAATACTTGAAACCATTTCAAAACAATATCTAGAGCATAGGCAGCTTCTAGGAACCAAAGATAATTTCAGGGTGGCGGATGTCTGAAATATTCACGAACATATTTTAGGAACAAGCACAAACAGATTATAAAATGACCATTCTCCATTAGATTTACTGTAGTTATTGCAGTTTGAGTTCTGAATCCTCTTCAGTCTGCTGGCTCAAGTACTCCAGAATACTGACTCAGTATGACGACACAACCAGCAACACAGCTTCAGAATCAGAAGCACAGTTTCAGAACTTCCAGAGCRTTGAGAAATGCTCAAGTATTTCTTCACCTGGATCACCATAGTAAAGATCATTTGTCAGAACGGTTCTGCTAAGTCAGTATTCACCAAATAGTAGATAGTAGGCATGCAATTGCTCTAGAAACTAGGGCATGTGTTTTTATTAAATATTTTTTAATTGCCTTTTCACCATCTTCTTTATTTATGCAGCACAAAATACTTACGTATCTCACATGGCCTACTCACATTTAGAATTGTCTGTATTTTATCTATATGAAGTATAAGTAGTTAAGGTGATTTGCACTATAAGCCTAATCTTCGTTCCTTTTCCAATTAAAATGAGATGTGATATATCAGATATGATCCTATACTAGGACAGAGCATTCTTGGCAATCTGGGAAGAAATTAAAAAAAAATTATGAGGAGTCATTCAAGAAAAAAATAGGGGTGTTTTTCCTACTTTTCATTCTGGTTTGGGGTTTTTTTTGTAGGTTTTTTTTGGGTTTTTTTGTTTTTCATTTAACTCATATGGCTGAGGCAGTGTTTCTTAACAGGAATACATTCAGAGATTAGAAGATGGATAAATGTTTAAATCAAGAATTTTTCCAGGTCCTAATATCTCTACTCTCTATATCAGCTATCAAATTCAGATTATAACAGTATGTTTTCTTATGTGTTCTCAGTAAGTATAATCCCATTTTGAACATCTTTTCTGAGGTCTTTTGAATATGTTAAGATACAAGTCAACCTTCGGATTATAGTATAGTACAGCTATACAGGAAAACCTCCATCAAGGCAAAGAAAGGAAAATCGAATATGATGGGAAACAGGGATGCACACCTGGTCATAGTAGATATCATCTACCCTTTATATAATAGAGACCTCAATAGCATTCACTTCAAATCATCTGTTTTGTTTTGTCTTGTTTGCTTCTGATATAACCATTAGTCTAAAGAAACCATTGTGGTACGGCGATGCAGCTGGGAAAAGAAATTCTTTCTCAGTATATTTATTACACTGAGATAACAGAAAAAAAATCTATATGAAGCACCAAATTAAGGATTGAAAACCAAATTCCAGGAAAAACAGAGGTGCTGAGCATTGCTGTCATAGGCTATCTTCTCCTATGTCTCCTTCATCACTTCTAGCTAATAAAATTACCATTACAAAGATACTTCATTGATAGCTTTTCTTCTTCTGTGCCAAAGGTCCATTAAAAAAAAAAAAAAAAACAAAAGCTTGTAGTAGGCAATCTAACAAGAAACATTACCCCTGCTGCTGTCTCAGAAATCTTCTAATATTAGAAGAACGGAATGCGCATTTCTCAGGATGATCCTCATACTACATCCACATGGAGATGAAAAGCTACCTATTTATGACTATAGCTATGAGCTGGTTGACATTGGAAGGGACCACTGGAGGTCATCTTGTCTAACCCTCCTGTTCATGCGAGGATCAATGAAATCAAGGACCTTCTTTCATGAACTACAACTTTCATTAAAATACTTCATAATATTTTTATAAGTTTGTATCATCATGGCTCTTGGACTAGAATGCCACTTCATGAAGCATTATAACAACAAATAGAAATTACAATGCCTTCCACAAAGTTTATTCTCAGTGCTTACCTGGGTAAATACACAGAAGTATAAACGACGAGAAAAATGAGCACAATGATAAGCAGTGCAATTAAAATACCATGGGGCAGGAATAGAAAGGATTATTTTGAAGAGATTGCACATATGGAAAGACGACTCCAAGCAATGACAGCACTTAAGGACATTTTTGGCTTTAAGCATGGATAATTCTATTGATTCAGACTCTTTAATAAATCAGCTCCAAAAAGAATACTAAACTTTAAAGTATTTTAAGCAGACATAACTGATTCAACTATCAAATGTTATAATCTCAAAAGCAGGTATTTAAAATTTAGTCAATAAAAATAGTTTCATCGTTACCAGTTTCTTCACAGAGCAGCCAGAGATCCTTCTAAAATATAGTAGATTCTGTACTATGAGGCAATACAGAGTTACTGTGAGCTAGTGCAGATTTAGAGAACTCAGCACCGAGGATGTGGAAACATTTAGAAGAGCCATTGAGTTAATTGCATCTATTTCTAGGTAACTTATCTAAACAAATGCGTATGAAAAATAAAATTATGACTGAAATGTATGTATAGTCAATTCCATCCTTTAATGTGAGAAAACATGGAAATTTGTCAAAAATTCAGAGGTTGCTTTCAGTTTTGTGGTTGCTCTGTACGAAGGGAGCTGGAGAGCACTCGCTCTTACCTAAGTCTTAGTCAAACACAGTGGTATAGTTACACATGGGTGGAAGTAAAGTCCTACACCATGGGGTCTGGGCCTCCTTGCAATGCAGGTTTGCATTTTCCAATTCCTTTGCAAGTTTCCTGAGCTCTATTTTGAAATTATTAACTTTTTTCTCCTGTTGCTATGATTGGAAAGTTATTCTAAAATTTTATAACTGTAATAGTTAGGAATGTATTTTTCAATTTTCATACTGATTTGAACTATGGTCTAATTATATGAGTTGTTCTGCCAACATTATCTTCTAGCTGAAGTAATTCTTCTCCTTCCTGTTGTATTGTTGTTTATACACTGCACCTTTCTTAAAAAACAGTGGTCAGAATTTTGCAGTCTGTTCCCCATATGGCTTCAGCAGGGCTTCAAGTAGCACTGAATTTTCCTTCTCTACTGGAAGTAATTCAGCTGACACGTTCTAGGGCTGTATTTTTTCTTTTTCACAATTGTACTATATTCATGGCTAACAGTCATCTTGCAGTCACCCAGTATGGGCACATCCTTCTCTTCCTCAGTTGCTTCTAACTGATGAGATGCCAGACTAATGTAAGTTCTTACTGCTACCCCACTGCAGGTTCTTCTGCGCCTTACTGTTCACCATATTTTGATTATAATCTTTCATATTACTGGTTTCCAATACTAGCTTTGTGTTATTAACAAATTTCAAAAGTAGGCTGCATTTTCTGCAAATATGATTAGTAAAATATTAAAAAAATATTGGCCTCAAGACTGCTTTTTAAGGAAATCTAATCATATACCCACACAATCAGCATCATACTCCTCTTTCACCACTAAAATGGTGGTGGTCTCACTAATATTTTGTGTCATCATCTCATATACCTTCCTATAGTCCACAGAGGTGAAATTTGCCATAATTTCTTGAGAAATTAAGTTAGTTTCGTACAATTCTCTTTCATAATCTGCTGTAGCATTTTAGTCCTCTGAATGAAATTATTTCCTTCAAATTTTATTCTGTTTTACACGCTGGTAAGATGTGACTAACTCGCTTGTAATGCCTATATTATTTTTCTCCTTTTTATATATAAGCACCACATTTTTGTTTTCTAACTGACTTGCTGACCTTACTTACTATTATTACTGACCTGATTTATTTAAAATATTTGATAATAAACTTGTAACTTCATATGATAAAAACTAAAAGTAAATTGTATTTATCTGATATGAAGCACAATCAAAATGGGGAAAAATGGCCAGTCAGAATCCTTGTGTTGATGTGAAATATTGACAGAACACAGTATTATCACAACTTCCAGCAAACTATGTCTATTCCAATCCAAAATCTTATGAATAGGACCAGCAAGAGACAGAGTTACCAGAAAGGACAGCTGATCAATAAGATTCTTTTGGTCTCCTACTATTGATGAACCCCAGAACGTGGGGATGCAAAGTTGACATTGTTGGTTCTGTTGGTTCAGAGCAACATACAAAGGTCTGTCTTGTGGCATGTGTGGTTCTTGTTACAATTAACTGTGCCCTTGCTTTTCAAGGACTAGGGAACAGGAACAGACTGCAAAGGAGTCCTTCCAAAAATTAACCTAGAAAAAAGGCATTTGTGCAGGATGAAACAATCCTCTTAGTACGTTACATTGCTAAGACTATATGCCCTTACTGCTTTTTGGTTCTTGAGCAACATGGATTTGGGGCTTTCTTTTTCCTTTTTTTATGCACAGGAGTAAGTGTATATCTGCCTACATTATCTTAAATAAGACTGAATTATTGGAAGGAAAGCTAGGTCAAATCTGAAAATCTGGAACAATGACGGTAGGAACTATTTTCTTTTTATCCTTTTGTACATCCAATATTTCACAGAATTTCACAGAAATCTGTGAAATCCATCATAAAATAATGAAATAATTTCTGGGAATTTCAATAGCTAAAACCTAGAAAGAAGTAAAATGGACAATAATACAGAATCCTTCAAAGATCATGTTTTATATCCTATGTTTTTCAACAACAAAACCATGAAAGTATTTTTTATTGTTCTGAGTCTATTTTTTTAAATTGAACCTGTGAGTTTTCCATGTGAACAGGAATTTTCAGAAACTTACAGAGAGGAAAGGACCCTGATGTGATTGTCTTGTCCATTTGCCTGCAACAATATGGCATCAACCATTCCTCATATTTCTCATTTGTTTGTATTGTCTAAAAATGTCCAACAACAAGTATTTCACAATTTCCCTAAATAATCTTATTGAATGTTTTGCTTTCCTGAAGTTGGGATTTTTTTCATAATATATAGTTTTTTATGTTTTGGCTATTTAAGCCCTAGTGCTTCTCATCCCCACTAAACATAAAGAACAATTCTTACCCATTCAGGAGTTTCTACAACTTTGAACACTTAAGTGGCCTGGTATTTCTGTGTGATTTTGTCTCTAGATTGAGCATACCCATGTTCTTCCAAAATGACTGTATAAATAGCATGTTTTCTAGAGGTCTAATTATTATTTTTATTTTCTGTGTCTTCTTGCTTTTCAGCTCAAGGTATCATTTCTACTGAATAGAGAAAATATTTTCAAAATATACCAGTCTTTAAATAAAATATTGTTATTTATGTAGCTCATTATGAAAGTTCTTTTGCATCTCAGCATGATGTTGTACCCAGCATCTCTAGCTCCTCCTCCACAAAACTATCAGTACACCAGTAATCTTCACTTTGTACTTACAGAATTGATGTTTTCCAAATAAAAATCTCACACTTGTCCTAATTTAATTGCAATTGTTTACTTTAGATCATTTATCACTATTTCATGTTCATTTCAGATTTGCCTCTTGACTTGTGACAGGTTTGCAGCCCCTCCCAGCTTTTTGTCATTTGGAAATTTGCATCCTCCCTATCCCATCATCCAAATCATCCATGAAAACACAAAATTAGACTGGACTCTGGGCCAATTTATGGTGGAAACCACAAGAAGTGTCTCATGAGTTTGACTGCCTAACCTTTAACAAATACTGTTTGCATAAGTTTTTTAACTGCTTGTTGAATAACCTTTTCAGGATTTCAGTTAGGCCACAATATCTGAGGCTCTTAATGTTTTTGTCATTAAGACATAGACAAAACATTCATTTTGTCAAAATCCATCTATCACTGCCTTTATATTCTCTGTTTTAATAAAGAAAATTATATGTAGTTTTGAGAAAAGATATTCAACAGGAAATGCAACTAAGAGTAAAAGAGTAAAACTTTTCTTTCGCACAGAACAACTAAGTCGAGTTTGCGATTTACTTCTGTGAATCTTTATTTATCATCTTATTCTTAATTAAATTTAAGAAAAAAAAATCTCATAGACTTTAGGAATGAGATTTCTAAGTTTGACCTTCTCCATTACCATGGAGATTGACTCTGGCCATTGCAGGCAGCTCAGTTTCAAAGAAAAAAATAAATAGTATTGAAACTGTTTAAAATCATTAATACAGCTTTTAGTAATGATAAGTAAGATAATAATATTCTAAATGATGTGATTTTTTTTTTAAATATTATCTAGTTTTCCATTAACAAGGCATCATACCTGAAATGCACAAAACAGCACCTATAATAGGAGTGGAGGAAACACTAAGCTCAAATGTTTCTTTTGTGGTTTGATAATAAAAGAATAGCGAGAACAGTAACCAATTTCATGAGAGATGTGACAAGTTACACAGTAGCTTCATACTTTAGCTAGTTAAGTACAACTATTTTTGGCAAAACAGAAGGGCAAAATTGTTTGAAAGGAGAAAGCAAATAGAGAAGAACAACAGATGGAAAAGCTTTTTTTCCTTTTTGAATTAAAAGAAATAAAATTATTAAAAAGGAGTTTTAATGAATATCCGAGTTAAATGTCATTCTACAAAATTATTGTAATCTAGTGAGATATGCTGGTTTTGTGCCTGTATTAAGAAAAGGTGATTTATTGCAATAATCTCCAATCAACAAATGGGACATATATAACATTAGATCAAAATACTATATATTACATATAAAAATATTTATTCAGGCAATTCCTTTCAGAAGATGGCTTAATCAAAAAGATTTACTCAAAAAAAAGCAACTTGCTATAAAATCCAACTTCAAATACACCTAGAAAATTAATTAAGAGCTAACAGTCCATGAATAAGTGAAGAATATAACTGAACAAACATGTCAGTAAAGCCCCAACCTCAAAACTTTATCAAGACTGCAGTGCCTTTGCAGGGACAGAGGCAGAACGAAAGGTGGAATTGCTTCCTTATCAAGTCAAAAGGGTAGTTCATATTCACCCACTGCTCTGACCAAACTTCCCAATTATTCCAGGAAAGGAGACAACCTCCACACTAGCGATACAATAACCATTATACAGAATTTCAGAGGCGTGCACGCAAACAAAAACATGGACGTGGTGTTTCAGTTCCATGACCTGTCTAGCCCAATATTTTTACATGATCATAGTGTATGTCCTACTCATGATTAAGATGTAGATACTTGTGCGCTCTGGTTCTGAGCGAAGCAAAATAGCTCTTTTTCGAGCACTTCCCATTTTTTTCTTAGACTTATGTCTTGCAACCATGACCCCTTTAGCAAGGAGTTCCACAGCTCTCTTGTCTATAGTAAATAAGAGTTCAGTAAATAAGGCTATATTTAAATTCTGAGACAAAAGCCAACACATATCTCCTCATTCATCTGGAACCTGGAATCACAGGAAAAGTAAAAGAGAAAGAAGGGATGGAATGTATGAACATCCTGTCCAAACCTGAGTTAAGATGCATCCTGGGATGTACATCCATATCTGGGATCCTGAATTTCTCACTTAATATCTGAGGACCATCCAGACATATTTAGCTTTTGAATATCGTATCTATGGCTCAAACGTTTACAGAGGGTGGCAGCTGTCTGTCAACAATGTCTAGAAACTGGGATCATCTAGCTGACTTGAAATGAAAATAACATGCCCATAATGGAGGATGCTTTTAAAAAATCAGCGTTTTGTTTATCATGACACCTACTCCAATGTATGTACAGACTATGAATTTTGAGACATCCATATACAAAAAAAATATAGAAAACATATGTATACTTAGAGACGTACTAAACTTCCTTGGATTAGAATAAAAGGCTTTGAATTGGCTAATAAATATTTAAAACATATTCTAAAATAGAATAGTCACACAGATTTGTTAACCTGCAGAATATCAAGGGGAAGATTTTTTAAGATATAAACCTCATCATCAAAAGGAGAGAGTACACAGAAGGATGACATAGAAATTTATATATATATTTGCTCTAATTTGTTGCAGTATTGTTCTAATTCCAACTCAAACAATAGTTTCACACACTTTTTCTAATATTATAATGTGCCCTTCTTTTATTATAGAAGTTGAATGAGGGGAAATTTTATTTTGTTCTTACAAGAGATCTAGTAAAAGCTGAACTCCTATTCCAACTATTTAAAAAAAAAAAAAAACTTTTGGGGGTTTGTTTGGGGGATGAAGGGGTATATACATATAATAGTAACTATTCAGGCTGTGTCCATAGTGCATGTTCAACCACAACATTGTCCAAGGTTTTACCCACTGTTTAATCAGCCTTCTCTTCTGACCATGTTCTTATGCATTTTCATATCTTTCTGTATTACCCATCAGATAAAGGTGAATATGAAATGAGAGCTTAAGAAGTAAAGAGAGTGCCCAGGTATACCACTAGAAAGGCATAATAAGGTCTTAAGAAGCAGGGAGGAATATTGGCCTCACTGTGACTCTAGGAAAAACCAGTGGCAAAGGTAACTCTGATGGGTGTTCTTCCTGCGTGTCCCTGCTGCAAGGATAAAATCACTTTCAGGCTGAAACTCATTAGAGGCAGCTGGGAATGACTAGCATTATTCTAGCTATTTAATGGCATTAGTTATTCATAGGAATGGTCAGAGAAAGATGACTGGCCATCATGATGGCAGAAATACTGGCAATACAAGTGACAGTTGTCAGTTAAGACTGCTCAGACACCTGATCCAAAACCATTTTAAAATCAGTAGAATACTAATCAGACTGTAAATCTTCAGATAATCTTCCTAATTACCCCTTATGCGTCTCACCCTTATCACTTACGTAGCTAATGCTTCCCTTCGGTCAGATTCCCAGTTTCTGAGCAATACTACTTCGGCTTGAATAAAATTTCAAGCTTCTCTGCATACTGTTAACCTTTTAAAATTTCCTTTCCTGCTTCTTTATTTTGATATGTAGCATTTTGACAATTCAATTCTTTCATAAGTTTCTTGCATTCAGAAAATTATTCTTATTTCATAACTTTTGCTTTCCAGCTTCATTTTTTTTAATCATTCCCCTTTAAATCTTGATATCATAAAGCTACAAGGAACTCATTAGGAACAGAAAAGCAGTTATTTATCTTTATTTCATTTTTAGAATAAAGCTTAGGCCCTAATGTACAATCAGTTAGAACACAAAGTTTCTAGTATAAATGTAAAGGATCTAAGAGGTTTAAAAAAAAACCATATGAGAACCCACAGCTTGAAAAATAGTTTATCACTATTTCCTTCAAGTAAACAATGTCCTTTTCTTAAAATCCATGGTAATTTGTTGTTGGCATTCTGGTTTTAGTGATTTAAACATATAAACTCTACAGCTCAACTGACATACCAGTATCTCTCCGTAAACAGAAGCCTCTCTCTTTCAAACAGCATGTAAATCATGTGATTTAGTAGTTTCTATAGTAACAATTTTTTTTTTATTGAACAGCAGAGTAAATAGTTGTACACAATCTTCAAAACTTATTAGCTGCACTAAAATTGTGATTATTTCCCTCCAAATCTCCTCTTTAATTAAAAACAATAGTTTTGTTATTTGCACCAAGCAACGTTCACTTTTTGGAGTGGTCAACAGCTACAAGTGTACAATGACAGAAAAAAACAAGCTGAAAGTATGAAACTAAAAATTCCCTCAACTTTAGATTGTAATGTATTGCTATCATTAGTCGTAGAAGTAAAAGAAACAAACAAATCCTGACCTGAAAACCTTGAGTCTTTGAAATTGATGATTATGCTTATACAAATATGAATATTTCTTTTTAGTGTCAAAAGATCAGCAGAAAGCAAGACTTTATAAACAGTCTGTTAAAAGTTGCAATAATGCAACAATCAGATCAGTATCACAACTGAATGGATGGTGTGTATTTATTTGATATTTTGGATATAAAATAGTTCTAATAAAAGGTATGACTTAAGATCGTATTTTTGAGTTCCTTACGCTATGTCATGCTGTAGAATTATGCTATAACAAACCTGCAAGATGGTCTGGTGAAGTTGGAAAGACTTAATTTATAAATGTGTCATAAAGCAGCTCTGGATCAGGCCCATACAGCATAATACTGACAATATCTCTGATCTATAGTTAACTGTAGCACTATAGCACTTGCATAAACACACTAACCTTAAACATTTATCTATATTTTTCACATAAAGTTTTAGATTTAGTATCTCCAGAAAGGAATAATACCTGCTTCCATTTTTAAAGTTATTTGTTTAAGAAAGATATTTTTTTATGTCTGAAACTACATCTATTCTTTCAAATGTACTATGTGGACTAAACAAGATGTACTGCCTGTATTGTCTTTGATAAGTGCCGCAAAACCAATCCCACTATCAAAATCTTTGTCGTACTGTATACTGTAGTACAAATAGGAATGTGCACTTTATCCCAATTTTTTTTGTTATAAAATATACATCTCATTAATACCCTTAATTATACATGTTAGAAAGGAAATCTTAACAATCTCAGTACACACAGAATAATTTCATGCGCTTTATCATGACCTTTGTCAAGGTCTCTTGATCTCTTCATTCTTTTCTTTTTACTGAAGCAAAACACATATTGTTTTTGATTATGAGTTCAGTTTATTTCTTAAAGACAGGAAAACCTTTGAAAAAGGCTATGGGTAGTTAGTGTTTTACAAATAAATGCAAAGAGACATACTCTCATGTTTTCAGAATATGCCATGAGAAGCATTGCTGGATCCTAGGTTTTATATGCATATGCATCTGTTGTTAAAAACTACTATTAAAATTTGTAGATACTCAGCAACTTCAAGTTCAAATGTTTACACAGAACCTTTAGAACAAAACTGTTTGATATCAGACTAAAATGTAAGCTTTAACTCTGAACAGCCTTTTTTGCTCCCATTTTTCGGGGCCTAAAAATGTGCATATGTCCTTTTGAAAACTTAGTCCTTCACTTTCAAAAACTACAGGCCCACAAATAGCAGCTGTACTTGCTAATTTTGTCTTCTGAAAATAAAGCTGACTAAATACCTTCAAAGTATTATTGAGATTTAGTGATCTTCAAAAGTTTTTTTCCCCATATCTTTAATTCAGACACAGAGACATCAATGTAAATGTGTGGTTTAATTCCATGGTGAATTTGGCCTGAAATATAGATTAGCAAAATTGGAAACAGCTGTGCAAGAAACTACTTTCCTCTTCCATTTATAGTATTGTATCCCAATATAAACTCCATCATTTTAGTATAAAGTGATACCCCCCCCCCTTCTCATCCAGATGTTTATGGATTTTTCAGTTAATCTTCAGCGAAATTGCCAAAACCAACAAAAAGTCTTAACATGTAAATTCAACATATTGTTTCATGCTCATCATGGCCTTTTCTGCATCAGTGCCAATCCTCATTAGATTTCAGATGTACTTTGGTCGACACTGCTACAGAAAAGAACTCTGACTCATCATCTCATTGTGGGCTGGGTTCTTATTTAATTTTTTTTGTCTGATTCATGAACTGTTTTTTTGAAATTCTAAAAATGGTTCATGAATTGCTTGGGAGATGAGAAAATTAATAATAATGATCCAATTTACTGTACATTGAATTGAACTGATTATCATGCAACATACCGACAGACTTTTTCATGGCAAATAAGTTCTATAGACAGAGGGTTTGTTTCCCTTCATACTGGACATGTCATTATACTGTAAAATAATCATTAAGCTCTTAGGCCAAGATCCAGCAAAGTGCTTAAGCACTTGCTTAATTATAAGTTTATGCAAACTCTAAAGTGAAACTACAGAAGAGTCAAATTATATTCTTTACTATAGCTGTGACAAACTTTAGAGTTACACGTATACTTAAACATTTTGGTGCATCTTTTCTACATTTAAAGATGAGTGGTACTATATAAATTCATAATGTAATGATTTTTAGTAGTCTATTTTCATATTTTTATATATGGAAATATTTGTCATTTTTAGAATGTCTGTAACACTGGCTGTTTCCTGTCAGGTCAAGGGGCTACGTTCACCTCCAACCGATCACAACTAAATAATTGCTAATTATCTTATCAGAAATAGTTTTAGAAAGCTGGATTTATCAGATGTTTGAGAAAGATGAAATAGTGCATTTCGTTTTTCAAGGATTAGGTTAGATATTCTCGTGTAGAAGCTGATCAATCCACTTGCCTATCCAAAAACATAATTATCAGAAGCACAAAGAAGAGCTAGCTTTAGAGATTTTATTATTTAATTTTTAGCATAACTAGTGGTAAGTGCATATATTACTCTTATTCTAATGATTTCTGTAACCTAAGAACTTTCCTTAGTCATAACCCTTCAATGCAGGTTTAAATTTTCTTTTAAATTACTACTTTACATGTGTAGCCTGTTTATGAAGTGGAATGGGCTACTATAAGCAAAAGGAGGTATTTACTGCAGGTAAATAGGCACTCCAGCACAGCACGTTACCTTGCCTAACATTTAGGCTACTAAGCCTTGCAGTGGAATATGGAATCCTGAATTAAATTCTGAAGGTCACTGAAGGGTTTATGGCACTAGACCAAAGTCCAAAACAACTAACTATGCTGATCAAGGAGCTGCCTACAACAAGTTAATATGGAATCTCTGAGAACGAGGATATGTCATGAACACTGTTCCTTTCCATCACTTAGTCACTTTATTAATCAGGTTTCTGCCTGAATATTTTTGCTAAAAGACTTTATGCAAAGACTAGGTAAATATTATCAAGGCTCAGAAGACCATATTATATGAAAACCACCAAGAGAAATAATGAATCTTTTCACTTTAACCCCTAGTTCATAAAAAATAGGACCTTACCACTATAGCTATTTTTGCACCAGCTAGCACATCTGATGTGGAGCCTGCTTCTAAAGGAGTAACTTGAGCATTATTGAGGTACACTTACTAAATCAGACCCTCAAGGGGAGATAAATGGGATCACTGGGATTTGGCTTGGGCATGAGAGATTCTGAAGTGTTCAGGAAGTTGGGGACAGACATTTCTTTCATTTCCCAGACAGAAACACAGGGTTTTTTGCTCCCAGGATACTAAAATATTTAAGCATAGGTATTTCATTAAATGAGTTTCCTCAAAGGCAGTATGTTGCCTAACACACTAGAATGTAGTCAGCCTCCATTACCTGATACAAGCTCACAGGGAGGCAGCTTGGTTTATCCTGTGGCACAGTACACACCTTAAGGTGTCTGACTGATCTTTACAGTGTTAGCTGGGTTGTGACATATGATCCAGAATTTCACTTTTCATTTTCATAGGAACTGCACTGCTAAGGATAAATGTCCAATCTGAAAACTTGGATCTCACTTAGGATTTGAGGGAAGTGAGATAAAAGTTGTCAGAGATTAGCATAAAAATTTCAGAAAACAATAACTGAAACCAGAATTCCGATGCTACTTCTGAAGATTGATATCCCATGACAATGAGCTTTGATGAATCGCTCTAGCTGAGGATCTATTCTTATGCTCTTTACAGACTGTGTGTAGTAAATCAATATACTGACAGATTTAAGAAAACCTCTCATTCTATATCTTCATTGCATGAGATATCTTTGCAATACAATAAAATCTTTTTTCAGTAGTGGAAGTCTTCCACTGAGTGATGTGTATAGAACACTGCTTCCTTCCTCGGTAACACAAATATTCAAAGAAATGTATTGTCCCCTGTTCAGTTTTGTTTAATTGATTTCTTTCCATGGCACCTAAACCAATCACTACAAGAGCTTTCGGAGTTGCAAATTAACACCTGATCTGATTTATAATAATGACATAAAAATCATTAATCAATGTTAATTATTTTTTAATAAATATGATGTAGCATGTTAAACCTCAGCTCTGAGTAATAAAAACACAGAGACAGGAAAAGATAAGAAATCAAGATGAGACATGAAATGATGCAATATTAGAAGAGACAAAAAATTAGTTTGAAAAGATCTGTCAGGACTATTTCAGACAGAACTCAAAAAAAGTACTGTCCATTGCATGGAACAATATCACTTAAAACAGAAGCACTGCTCAACATTTAATCTTTATTCTCAACATTAATTCTAAGTTTACAATTTCACCTCAATTTACGTTTAATTACATTTCAGTAAAGCAGGACCAATCACTTTATTTAACTGTCCTGTCATTTTTTCACATGCAGACCCTACCTAAAAGCAAAGCAAAAACTTCTGAGTTGAAGCAGGGAGTATTAGGGATTGTTTTTAAATACACTATGAATAAAAATTCGTCTTAACAATTACCATGTACAGAAATTCTTATTAGTGTTAAATAATTCATATAGCAACAACATCTAGAAGCCTTGGACATACATGAGGATCTCTTTTCACCATGTACTTTGCAAACTGCATAATAAAAATATGGTCTTTTACACCGAAAAATTAACAAGAATTACAGGGAACTATCTCGCTTGATTCTTTTGGGCTTAGTTCGCTTTAGCAAGCTTGCTTGCTTTGTTTGGACAAAGTCATTTCCAGTATTTCCACAGATGCATATAAAATAAGGAAAGGTTTTTCTTTCATGTGCTTAGGCCTACTAACATTTAGAGTAAAAAAATAAACAAGTTTTTAAATAAGGTAAGTCCCACATATATATCAATTTTTTTTAATTTTCTTTTTTGTGGCATGTGTTTGCATAGCAACTGCTTCGGTGTTTCACCCTTGAGAGAACCCAATAACTTCACAAAAAACCCACATGGGTTTTCTTCCCTCCCTGACTTTGAGGAAGGCAAAAACCACATTAGTGAATTTATACTGCATTCCTTCAGCATTCGTCAACTCAACATTATTTGAAAAATAAAGCAAAGCACAGAAAAGGATAGGCCTGTACTTGAATCAAACTCTGAATATTTTTTCATGGTCACTTTTTTAAGGAGTCAGAAGTTAGTGCATTCGATTTTTCAAATGAAAGTATTTTGAAAGTAGACTGACTCATAGAAATGCTGCTCAGTTGTGCATATTTCTTAGTACAAACCGACATTTTCTGAAGATGTAAAACTTCTTGGGGAAAAAAAAAAAAAGAAAAGAAAAAAAAAGAAAAAAAAACTGGCTAAGTTTTCTTTGCAATGTTTCAATAAAGACAGACAAAACCCAAGGAATTTAAAAAGACCAAACGTACATGATAAACAAAATGCTTGCAGTTCTGCTAGACAAATTCTTAAATTGCTTATCTGCTCTTTTGTAAGCACAGTTACCATACAAAGACATAGTCTCACCAAATTCATCCAATATTTTAGCAGTAAGGAAGCATTATATACTTCACTTATAACTGAAAGCTATCTTTGTTTTGAACGTGAATGGAGATCTGCAAGTATCTATCTGAGGTGCCCATGGACATCCACCTATCCATTCCTAATGCCTTTGTTCATGCAAGTCAAATCAGCTCCGTATACATGCACAAATACCCATTATATCCATTATACTGCATGAGTAAGTATATTTTCACATACTTGGGGTCTTTTTCACATACAGATGTTATCCTTCAAGTATTACCAACCTTTCTCAAGAACTAAAGCCAAAGCAAAGAATTTTAAGTAAAAATCTTAAGGCAATTATTTAAAGAGAACGTTCAGGTAAGAAAGATGTCAGATCAAATTTTCAAAAAAATAGCTCTATTCTGTAGAAAAAATAGATTAGATTTCAGAGGCACTAAAGCATTTTTCCATTAAGAATTCTTCCATAGCCACTCAATTTCTCAGGGGAATTTTTGTAAATTTTTTTTTTTAGCAAGTTTTAATGATGTCCGTTTTAACAGTTGCACACTTAACTCCGGCAATCAGCTCAAATTGGATCTGCAGTTTTTCAGGCCAGAAGTTCACTATTATGTACACTACTAATTATTTTTCATAATTATGACAACTATACTTATGAAAAACTTGGAAGCAAGGATCAGCAGTTATCATAGTTCCAGCTGACATTACCTTCCCTCTCAGAATCTAAGCAGGGTTAGGGTAGATCATCAGAGTAGGAGACAAGACAGATGCCTACTATTAACATATCCATAGTAGTTGAAAGAGTGGTATCAACTTTTCCAGTTGGCATTCTACTCTCCACACCTGATGCCACATCTATAGCAAATTATTCAGAACCACACAAAAACTGCAAACCTTGAAAATGACACTATAATTGCTTTATTTTATTTACTCTTTGTTGGCCACAAGACTTTCAACTCCTGTGTATCATCAACAAAGGTGTCATGCTTTGTTGATGAATTCTTGACAATGAGAAATACAGAAAGTATAAAACAAAAAAACCCATATGGACCTCTGCAACTTCTGTTATTTTAATTTAAAACTGTTGATTTTATTCAGGTACTGAAGAGGACATTGTATCAAAGAAAGCCTTTTTCCATCAGCATTTATACAAGAATTTAGAAAAATGCTGCACAAAATCTTCAGAGGAGCATTTATAAACAGGTAGAGAATAGATTAAATTAAAATAAGACAAATTAATTAAGACACAAGCTAGGCACCATCTAAGAAAGACTTCTTAGAATCACAGTTTTGGACATAGGTGCATATGTTCTGCCTTTTTTTTTTTTCTTTTAACCTGCTCTACAGCTTCCACAATTTAAAAAGCGTTTTCCATATGATAGACATAACTCTTAATGGCTCCAGTGTCCTTAGGCAATATTACATACATTGGGAAGAAAATATAACAGAAATTTTTTGCTTATGAAGAAATACAATATTAGAGCAAGCACAAACAATGGATCAGTTAGATTAACTTTCTCGGATACACACATAAGGATACAGTACACAGAAGGATCTGTGCTGTGCATTTCAACAACAGCTACTATCATCTGGTGAAATAAAATGATTGCACCTACTGAGTTTCCAAAGCTTAAATCATGCTGAAGAGAACAAGGATTTTAAACAATGTTATAAAATTGCAGATATACTGAACTTATTTACCAGGTCTTGACAGTGATAACTAGCATAAGCGATGCAACAGAATAATCATATTTTTATAGATGTCTCATTCTACTGTTCCATGCAGTAYGCCAGTACAACATAAAAAAATATTTGAATAATCCAATGCAAGTCTGCAACTTACATTAAGTGCATCTTCTATGGCACTGAAAGACTAAGTTGTTCATTAAATGCAATGTACTCCACCCACCTTATAGCAGAACCCTTGGAGGACTAGAGAGAGCTGGTCACAATGTTCATTAGAGTGGGTTTGATGTGGTTGGAAACTAAGGTATAGTAAGTGTCCTTGTTCTAGACCTAGCATTCAGAACAGAAATCCTTATAATAAAACTAAGCATATATTTGGAATTTTTAGAAGTGCAACAATTGAAAAGGAAAAAATTGAAATTTTGTAATGGTAGAAGTTACAAAACAGACATCAGCAGAATTATGCCACAATTAAAGAGTTTTCTTTTCACTATTTATAGGTACACAAAAATGCCCCAAACTTTTAAAAACCTTTTGAACGTGTAAAGGAGAATCTTTCTGACCTGAAAAGATTACTCTGGTAGATGATAGCAAGCTTATGATGGCAAAGTGAAGCTCCATAATTGTTTAAAACTTTGATACTTATATCCTGTATGAAATGTTTAAAATGCAATACTGAATACAAAATATCATATCTTCCAAGAATATATCAACAATTAATCACTCAAAAAATATATATACTTAAACAAGATATAGACACAGTGCTGTGCTTCACATTTTTTTTCTTGAAATGCAGATTATTAATCTAAGTTTTATTTTAAATTAGGCCTAAAGTAGTTCTATTTTAAGGATTTGAGATTAGCTTCAAAAGATTATGGGTAATTACAATTCTATCCAATGCAGGGATAATTTATTCTTAAAATGACATATTGAAATAGACATAAACCTGAAAAATTTCAGCTGAAATGTCAGGCCAGATTTGGAGGCTTATGGCCCCATGAGAATTACTATTGAATGTAATGAAGGCTAATCATCACTAGATGCAGGTTTATTAGTAATGATTAACCTACTTCTTTTGTAAATGTTACAAGGTTGAAATTATTAATTAGAATCTAATTAATAACTGTATTACTACAAAACTTCACTTTAGAACTTGGAATCAATAATGAATATTAACTATTGAACTATTGAACGATTATCCATCTATACTCTTTGCAATTTCTTTATGACAAAATACACTAAGACAAAGCATTTATTATGGACCCACAAGAGTGATTCTAGTTAAAGGCTTTTTAAGGGGAGTGCTTTTTGTTTTGTTTTTTTTATAATGGATCTGATTATGACAACCTGATAATTTGAAAATAAAACTACCCTTTAGCTCAAGTTCTCATCAGCTTTCTCTAGCCAATTTTTTAATTTCTGCTAAACTATTTCTGAAGCCTTATTTATACAGGCATCTGCATAACTGCTGAACTCACATCCAGGTTAAACTTCTTTTAAGTGAAATTTTTCAGTCATGTTGCATCTTAATGTTCTTTTTGCTTCAATGTGGATTCATGGTGGACTCACTGAATATTGCTTTAGTCTGACTAGAACAGTGATAAAAAAAAGCCTGGTCAACAATTCCGATGGCATGTCCTTTTATCTCTTTATCAGTATCATCTACTGTCTTCTGACCTAACAAGAAAAAAACCTAGAAGTTTCTCTAAGAAAAAGCAAGTTTCAAGC
The DNA here is from genome assembly GCA_030449065.1 of Oceanodroma leucorhoa. NCBI lineage: Eukaryota > Metazoa > Chordata > Aves > Procellariiformes > Oceanodroma > Oceanodroma leucorhoa. Next base: position 7,112,802 of record JASVER010000013.1, read on the forward strand.
AGTTACAGGTTAAACTGTATTACATATCAGGAAAGAGCTGCTATTTACTGAGCCTGCCCCATGTAATTCAGTGAAAAAAATGACAGGTAAATGCCCCATGTGACTTCTATCTAAAGCCAGTCTTTTCTTACCAGGCAATTTTAAGCCTGAGACAGTCTATTTTCACAGGAAACATGACCTTTTAAAAAGACCTGTTTTCCTTTTAAAAAGGCTTGTTTTCTGATCACTGTTTATGATATTAAAGAATTATGATAGCCCTTAGCAAATCCCTTTCTTCTTTTTCAGATTGAAATGTTATTTTAGAATTCTACTTTGAAACACATCTGCTTGAGGGAGGTTCAGACCCAAACTCTTAAACCCAGCAACAGTGCTAATACATTCTCAAGATTTTTGGTATAGATCTTACTTTACTTTATGATGCTAGTTACTCTGATTCCTCATGATGCTATTGCTCCTGAACATAAATATCCTCTATATGACAAGAAAATTATGTAAAAAATTCCCTAAACTACAGTGTCAAATTCATAAAAATGTTTTTAATCCAAATCTGCAGTGCTAGAGGTAAAGTTGCTTGAAACACACAGAGAATAAAAGCATTCTTAATTTTTAAAATGACAATTTTTACCTAAACCATGTCATATCTGTGACAAGACACAAACTGTTGTTCTCTTTTTGGCAGCTTATAGAATCATAGAATCATTAAGGTTGGAAAGACCTTTAAGATCATCGAGTCTAACCGTCAACTCAGCACCACCATGCCCACTGAACCATGTCCTGAAGTACCACATCCACACGGTTTTTGAACGTCTCCAGTGTTGGTGACTCCACCACTTCCCTGGGCAGCCTGTTCCAATGCTTGACTACCCTTTCGGTGAAGAAATTTTTCCTAATGTCCAGTCTAAACCTCCCCTGGTTTAGAGGCCATTTCCTCTCGTCCTATCACTTGTTACTTGGGAGAAGAGACCAACACCCGCCTCTCTACAGCCTCCTTTCAGGTAGTTGTAGAGAGCRATAAGGTCTCCCCTCAGCCTCCTCTTCTCCAGGCTAAACAACCCCAGCTCCCTCAGCCGCTCCTCATAAGACTTGYGCTCCAGACCCTTCACCAGCCTCGTCGCCCTTCTCTGGACACGCTCCAGCACCTCAATGTCCTTCTTGTAGTGAGGGGCCCAAAACTGAACACAGTATTCGAGGTGCTTACTACTTAATGAAGCATATAAGCACCAATAAAAGGCTTATTAAATGAATTTATGGTGAACTGTATCATTATTTTGTTATTTAAACATTTAAAAACCTGCATAAACCAAAGATGTAAGTAATACCTAGTAAATTTGTAAATTCCGCACTGAACTTCTGAAAATATTTTAATGTTGTTTCTCTGCCACAGCATTTGCAGTCATAAACACATCTTAATTCTTTTGCACCGGAAAAAAATATTTCCATTATGAGACCACATAAGCACATGAACAAGATTTTCCTGTTTGTTGAAGTTCTCTATTATTTATATTTTGCACAGCATTTCAATAGAACCTGTTCTAGAGGTGTGTGTAGAAACAAAGATGAGAGACCAAGGTGAGTGTTACATATAATCATCGAGCCTGGCAAACTCATGTGAAAAGACATAACTGTGTTTCAGGAGCCCCTTTTGAGTGTATACATTCCCTTCTTCAGTCTAGAAGAGGAATAGTTTTAATATTTTACTTTAGATGTGCTGAAGAACCAAATCAATATTTACTGTGCCCTGAGATAGGTGGGTTGTGATGTCATCCATTTCCTGTAGGATTTTGGAAATTTGGCAATTTTTAGATTTTCTTGAAGAATCCACCTAGGCTAATATTTTGGAGATTTGCTCTCCTGTAGTGCAATTTAATAAAACATGTGCAGTGCAGTACAATAAATTTATTTGTAAATATTCCAGGAAAATTATTTACTAACTTTAAATTTGGTAATACAGAAATGTGGAAAGCTATAAATATTCTAAAATTCCCTCTCCAGAACAATCCTTGAAGTCATATTCAGATAGTTTAAAAGGCTAACTTTGGATAATGTCTTCCTTTATGTTTGGAAAGTGCCTTCCATCACTTCCAGAGAAGGTAAACACTACACATGGCTAAGATATTCTAGTTAAGAGAATGTCATATTTTCTAATTGAGAGAATATAAAATAAGCCTGCCAAATCTATGAATTATGGGACAAAATTCTCTGAGACTTTCTATTACCACTGGCAAAAATGGGATACCAGCACACACCGTCTATCTCAAAACCCCTCAGAACATCAAATTTGTATACTGATATTTTCAAACATGGACCATAGGGTCAGTAACTTTTATATTAGGACTTCTATACTTTTAGATTTGTATGCACACCAGAACTTCAAAATTTCTGTTTTGGCCATGGGCTATTACATATTAAAAAGGCTCTTCTTCATTGTTTGCATTGTTAACAAAACAGTCGTGGTATTGACCAAGGAGGACCTGCAAAGAATACCTGCTCCTCCAGCAGGTTATATCAGCACACATTGGTCAGAAGAACAAGTAAAGGAGGAATACAAGGTCCTCTTTTCTTCCCTCAAAAGAAAGTTATCAACTGCTTTCAAGCCTCATAATTTATTTAATTGCAACTGTTATAACTGGAACTGAAAATAAATTCCTAGGAAAAGGAAAAGATGTGTCATGCCTAGTACACAGATGCATGTAGCCAGTTGATAGACCAAAAGCAGACATTCAAATGTTAAAGTACAAAAAACTATGAAATCTTAATCAGAGATGAAGTATAACTTATTAAAGTAAAACCAGAGTTACTGAAGTATAGTACTTCCAAGACATCTTACCAAATAAAACAGAATATGCACAATATACTTAGAAAATACAAACCTGACAGTTAAGATGCAACTTAAGGGAACAGCTATTCAGGCCACTGGACTGTCTGGTTAAAGGCATGTAACACCATTGCAGGTAGCGTTATAGTAAGAGAGTTTTAAACCACACAAAGCGGATTCAACAAAAATTATTTTACTCCATAACCAATGGACCTCATTAATTTGTAACTTTGTGTCCTGTTTAGGAAGTTTTTTGCATTTTATAATATCTAACTCATGGTATACAGTAAAAGTTCAAATTTAATTTGGCTTGGTGTTACCACCAACAGTGGCAGGGGAAAACTATTACTAACTCAGACAGCTGTACATCACACTTCAAAGTGGCTTATTTATCGTTATCAGTATGAATATCACAGCTTGGATACTTGTATATAAAGCAATATGAAATCAGAAACACCCTTGATACACAATACCAGATACACGACAAATAGCGTATTTACATAGTTAATATGCAGCCCCATATTTCTATTAATTGTCAAGCATGCATGGCATCATGTGGTAGCTTGTAGAGGGCTAACCAGGGCCTGTTTTTATTCAGTCATTATTTAACAAATTTGATGAACAATGTTTATCTCTGATAGCAAGCGGGGGAGAGTTGGAACAATTCTGAAGGTCAAGTTTAGAATACAAAAGGGATCTTGATAAACTGGAAGAGTAGTCTGAAATCAGAGATGTAATATTTTACATATCTTCATTTTATTCTCTCTGAGGAAGAAAAACAACTAAGACAAAAATAAAGAATAGAAAACAATTGACTAGAAAAATATCATAGCAAAGTACCACTAAAATAATAGAAAGTATTTCTCACTGAAAATCAAAGTAGATGAGAATAAAGGATAAAAGGTATTATAAAGGTATCTAAGTAAATGTATCATGCCAGTTCTTGTTTTCTCTCCAAGAGACAGTCCACAGCATGATATCATATGAAGCCCATGTCACTGATCACTTCAATGAATGTTGCTTTAAGTAAGTTTTATTTTTATGGCAATGGGATCAACAATCAGGCCACGTACAGATCATACATAATGGTCTTTCATGAATAATTTCATAAGACCTTGTAGGTAGAGAGATACAGTCTGCAATATTCTCAACAGGCTATAAAAATACAAACATTTTGCAAAGACTATTTTTTTTTTTAATGTCACAAAAGGCCTTAAAGTAACACCAGCAAAACAGGTTAATGAGTATACGTGAATGGACTAAGTTTAATTGAATTTTGAACAAAACTTTTAAATATGCAAAATGGAAAACTCTGGCAGCATGTCCTACTTTCAGTGTCCACTGCATTTCATGGTACCAACCACTGCACTTTTTGTCAGTTTATCACAGTTATATTAGCTGAAATGTAAAACTTCATTTTCACATCCAGTCTGCCTAATGAAGTTTGAATAATTAAGCAGTAAAGGTGGAAAATAATAAATCGAAGTTACTCATACAAGCTTTATGTATGTCAAAGTCATTCAATGACACAACATGAAGATAAAGTAATATATGAAACTTGTTATGTCACCTAAAGCGTGTATGTATGATTTTTATCTCCATGGCTATTGCACTGTGCTGTATCCTTTCTCTCTATTTCATCCAGGCTTTCAGTCCTACAGGAACATGCCATGACTCCCTGCTTACTGATATTCTGATATTGATATTCCTCCTATTCCTTCTAGATAATGGAATATGTGGGATGGCATTCACCTGAGCTTTATCCCAACATGCAGTCCAGACTTCATGAGCTTACTCAGATTCATAAAATACTCCTGGGTTCTTCAGTTAGACTGCACATTTCTGTAGGTATAGCTGATAAACAGGAAGCATGTATATATAAAAAGTATAATTATAAACAATATTTCTAATAAAAGTGACAGTGAGAAAATACACAATAGAAGTAACATTATGCCATTAAATAATTCCAATAAATGAAGTTTTTACTGCCTTATAACTTACTGTGAATTTAAGGAAAAGCATTATGTTACATTGAGACAAAAATAAAGTCTTGAATTGTATAGCTTTTAAAAGGGGGAAAAATAGCATCTGTATGAGCATAATTGCAACAAAATCAGGTTTAAAGCAGAAAGAATGAAAAATTAGTGTAAGACATTCTTCTTTTGCATATAATGCTGCAGAGTAAGCATATTTAATTTGAAAAATAGTATGCAACCTTGTGCATAACTAAAAAGCAAAAATAATGCACTGTATTAAACTGGATATTTACTGAATCAGGTGATTAGTAAGAAAGTCTATTTGAGGACTTTTTTTATTCAAGGTGTATTGCGGGAAATATTTGAGACTATAAGTTCATATATATATGAAAAAAACAAGAAGTGTTCATATAGATGTTCAGAAACATCTGAAATATCTGAGAACCTTGCATTTTGAATTTTCCAGACTATTGTATGTGTAAAAGATAAATGATATCATGAAATTTGATCCCAGGAACTGAAGTGTGCTATGGTACAGTGGTTCTAAGAGAAATAAAAGAAAGTACTATGGTGTATGATTTACCAATTTTATTATTTACAATTTAACACCTGACCTATAAACTTTATTTCAAAGTAACTGCTTAATTCTAAAAAGAATTCAGAATGTAAAAAATCATCATGACATGCATTTTATTCATTTACTGTTTTGCATTTGCAGAAATTACTATAACTAATTTACTGCAACTGCCATAAAATCTTACTACATCAACAAAATGGGTGAGGTCTTCAACAGAACTCTTGCGTGCAGCTGCTAATATCAATCCTACAGGGCTGAAAGATTAGATAGAATGCATCAGCATAAATTTAAAATGATGAAATGCAATATTCTGAGACCTAGCCTATTCCTTTTTATTACATTGGAAATGAACCTCTCTGAAAACAGGAATCTGGATATCCTTCTGGATATTTAGGCTATTGACTTAGCCTATTTAAATGATAAAGCATTAATGTAAATACAAAGTCTTGAACACATGTAAGAAGCAGAAACAGAAATGCTCTATACCACTGACTGTCAAAGCTTGTGCCAAATTACATTTGAGTAAAAATAGTAAAAATATTCTAGAAAGGCAGTGGAGACCTATGTGCCCTGCAAATCTGCTGTTAGCAGATAGTGTCATGAAACTGGCAGGACCATATAGCTCTATGAAGTGGACGGACAGGATGCTGTGACACAAGACCAGCAACTAGTACTGCTAGGACTGTTGTCCACGGTTAGGGCCACTCAGAAAGACCAGTCAGATTTCATCTGAAAGAACAGTGTGTCCTGATTCCATACATTTGGAATGTTTGCTTTGTTTCAAACAATAAAGATTTAAAAAAAGTGCATTACGTTTGATATGGAGGTGGAGGTACAGTAGTGTTAATGAGTTGATTTGAACAAGAGATTGAGTAGAAGTTTGAGCAATGATCAACTGAAATCATCTAGATTGAGTAGATGGACATGATTTTGGTCCATCTATTTGGAGAGATAAACAATCAAAGAGCTAAAATAAGGTTATTCATGATTGTATTTTAAAAAATTCACATTGGGAGTGCTATCTCACTAGATAAATTTTAATGTCATGTACAATTCAGCAGTAAGATTGGAAGTGGCAGGAAGAAGAAAGCATTCTAAAACTCAAATTCTCATTGCCTAATATAAAGCTTAGGAACTCAGACTATCTACCTCTGCTTGTTAAATGCTCTATTTGTTGTTTATGCATTTTGTTGCTTAGCTTTTTTGTTTTTATTGATTTTGTTGTTGGGTATTTTGTTGTATTTTGCGCCTATTGTGGTTTGGGTTTATTGTGCATTTTAATGCAAATGTGTTTATAAGAAATGATTTTGTACTACCGTGAGGTTTCTTTCTGTTTTGCCTTTTTTTCCCTTAACAACTTCGCATCTCAAATCTACCCTGCTGGCAAATGGACCTCTGTATCACACTTGGCTGATAAGATTGTACTGGTTGATGAATGTACTTCACTGCCTCTAAATAATCTACCTGTATAGATAGATTATGTAAATGTAAATCAGAACAGGTCCTAGGAACATTAACATTAATGTACATGGATAGTAAACATATCACATAGACTCAGGAAAGCACCAAGAATAAATCAGATAGAGTAGACTGTAGAATATGACCGTCTGTAATCTTAAATCCTGCTCCTGAAAAGTACTCAGTGATGATAAAACTATGCATGCATGCAGAATCTGCATGCATTTGAAAGGCAAAGAATCTGGCAATTTAGCCTAAACTTCTTTTTGTCTGTCACTTAAAATAATACCAAACTCTTCTTTGCTTGTTAACATGAAGCATCAACTCTCCTTTTAGTAGCAGTCATAATTAATACGGATTTTCAAAAGAGCACAAAGGGTTAATTCTTTCTCTGTGTGCAGTTTCCAAAAACTAACTTGAACATGTCTATGAAGACACTGCCTTGAAGATGGATAACATATTTCAAAGTCATTTGGGAACACCCTGTAATGGACAGTTTTTAAATAATTGGGAATGATATTGCTAACATAAAACAAGATAAATATGTCTATGGCAGATCTACATGCATATATCTGCTGAGAGCTGTTTGAAAAGTAAAAGCATTATCCTAAAGCCAATTGCCAATCTACATACAACCAACAAACCTGTATCTACAGACATTTAAGCATAGCTGGATAATTAGCCATGACTTTTTTTTTTTTTCCCAAAAAAAACTAATAGTGCTTACCTTGTGATGTCAAGACATTACAGCAGAAGTATTAACAAAACTGGAAGAACAGTACTGAATTCCATTTTGATCTTGGATAGGGAAAAAATGGAACAACAAATATAACTTTCAAAAATTTAACATTACTGCTCACCTACTAAATCACTAAAAAACAGTATTTCCTAAATTTGCACGGAAAGGTAAATTGTTTTTAACTCTTGCCCTCTCAGTGCTTTCCTTGATGTTACAAGGCACAAAAAGGTTGGTCAATGACTGTGAAGAATGTGATACACTGTTCTTGCACTTAAGAAAATATTTTGGACTGAGGAATCAGAATACCATGCAATTTATTTGTACATATTAGACAGGATTGAGAAGTTTCCTTTTCCAAGCATATGTTTGAGAAAAAAATAATATTATTTTTTCTTAACAGTCTTGTAGATTCCTGCAAAATTTCTTTAGTTTTTAGAATGTAAATTAATTTTGGGTTTCCCTCAGAAGTATGTTCCAATGATCAGTTAAGGGATGGTGTTTGCAGAACAGAAGATTATGCTGCTAGTGGCCAGATGAGAACTAGATATTTGGACTGAACCAACTGCAGGAAGCCTTTATTTACCATTTTAAAGTTCCTCTGAAAATAGTGAACTAAACCTTTAGTTGGAATAAAAGAATTGTAGTAGCTCAGCACTAAGAATCTAGCTGCAGTGATCATTGTCTCTTCTTTCCCTCTCCCTTTCCCTAGGGAGTTAGGTGCAGACCATGAACTCGCCTTTTCAATGAGACGGTTCCTTTAGAATGAGAAAGTAGTTTTATCACAGGTTCTTATCTAAATTTTTGTGTTGACTATTGCATTATTGTACCACTGGATTCATGAAACATGCTTCTGCTAGAACCTGGATGGAGTTCACCAACCCACTTATTAAAAGCCACTACACGTTAATTGAATCATAAGTGAGAAGAGTGCGTACTGTGTACCAAATTCACTACTGGCATACTTAGTTACAATATGGTAAAATCAAAGACACTTTTTAATATAATGATAATAAATCCAGCGCCTATGATTCACTGTTTTGGTTTTTTACACTGTGTGATCATTCTTAAAAAGGTGTGCTTTAGGAGTAGTCTCATTTAAATCTTTGCATTAAATACCCACTATAAACTCAGTGATATTTAGAAATTTTATATATTTTGTGGCAGATTTTAGTATTGAATTCTACTTCCAAATTACTTTTGCTTGATTAAATTTTCTTCTGCAGCCTGTCTGTCTCTCCCTGATGTGTCTGACTCAGTAACTGGGAAAGAAGTGTCTTCTATCAATCAATGACAGAAAGTGCTGAATCTGAAAATGCTGACTGAGCACCATGGAGGGCAGGCAGGCTGCTGATAGCAGTCAAGGGAAGTTAAAAAATTTCAATATGAGTGTTAAATGCCTTTTAAAAAGTTATCCAAAGATTAATCAGGAAGAAAAAAATATGTTCTTCAAACAGGAGGAGCAAAAAGTGCAGTAAAACCATTAACCTGAGATTGGCATTTACAGAACAAAATAAAAGAATCCTATTACCCCAGATGAACATCTCCCCAGATGACAATGACTAAAAAAACAAGGACATGTTTCACRATTGCCCTCATATTACTGTATGCCAAATAAGATTTTAAATATTCCACAGTGAACTAGATTAAGTAAACATATCAAAACCATTTAAGAGTTCTTAAACAAGGATAAATATATACAGCAGCATGTAACTTCAGTAATGACTTCCCAAGATTATAACCAATTTCTATGAACTGCAGCACTATCCATTGCTATGAGACAGTGATTATTATTCACTTTCATTGTCTATTGATTAATTAGTTTACATGTAAAATATGTTCAGAATTTAACTTGTAACAAATATATGCATACCTATAGTAACATGTTTAATTAACTGCAGACCTGCACATCCTGGCATAAAAGTATAAAATTATCATTCTAAGGAACAACTGTAATTGGCCTGTTTAGGAGCGGAAAATCATGTCTGTTCAACCTCATTATTTTTCCAGTCATGAATGAAGTTTTCACTCTTCATATGCAGAAATTAACTATGTAAAATAACAACTGATGCTAGGAATTGTACATATGAATATTGAACTTAGGTTTTAGTTTGTAATAATGTTTCCTTTATTTTCCTTGTTTTCAAGCCATATTTCTGAAAATACTGGCTTCTTAATAAAATCTAGGGACCTCCCCCATCAAAGAAGGGTTTGGCAAGGCCAAAATTGCACAGGTAGTGCCAGCAGAAAAGAACCGTGTAGAAGAATAGGAACTGATTTTCTGCAAAGCCAATTGATTTGATAATTGTAGCCCATATTGGCAGACAAATTCAAGATGTCATTTAGCAGTGCTTTGTCAAGGTTAATGAATATGCTTGTCTCTGGCTAGTAAGAACAGCATCACTATGGATCACAATTAGCTTCTCACAATCATCTGTTGTTTACATCGCACAGAGCAGTGTGCCATTTCATAGATACGAAACTACCTATTTTATGTTCTGCCCTATGCTAGGGAACTTTTGCATACACATGGCAAATGGGCTACGCTGAGTTCCTAACATGAAAATGCAGAGTTTTTAAACAAAAATGCTATTTAGGAAGTGAAAGGACCGTGGGCCAAAAGCTGGTTAAGAGCTTTGAAGCTGAAATTCCAGCCAAGGCATTATTTTCCTTTTGTCAGTTAGTGTCCCATTCAGGATACTTGTAGATTTTTATACTGGGACTGTGCAGTTCCAATTAAATCATTTCGCACTGGTGATAATTTAATTCTGTGAATTTCAATTACTAGCTTAAAATTTCAAATCTTCTATTTTTATTAAATTGGTTATATTCAATCTACACACTGTTCTGATAAAGTAATCATTATCAAGTGGAAGAGAGACTTTTAAAATCTGGGAAACATCCTTTAATCATATGTATACAAGAAACCAAATTTCTTCCCTCAATTTTTAAATTAAGTAAAAAACCATATTCTTTGAACAGGGACATTCAGCTGCTTGTTAAATTTTTGTTGGCATATTTGCTCCCAGTTCTCTAACAAATTAATTTCATTTTCATATATGCTCATAGGAATCATACTTAAAATCAACAAAATTACTTGTGGGAATCAGAGAGAATTTGACTCAGGCTTTCTGCTGAATAGTTTCTAGCATCTTATTTTATAATCACAAGGGTTCTTGACAATAGAATTAAGATCATAAAGGGATAATCGTGCAAACCAGATCTTTCCTTCCAACTGACACTGTTAGTATCACAAAATTTTCCTTCACTACTCATGACCACATACGTTCATTACTGCACTGTTTTAAAAGGTGTTAGAGATCCATAATATTAAATTGATCAAGATGAGTTATCAGATATGACAAAATATGGACTTATTGTCCATGATCAGAAATCAAACTAAGTTGTAGTCTATAGCAGAAGCTTAGACATTAATGTATTTGTCCTGATATTACCAAAGCCTTTAGTCGCTGAGTAAGTAAGTTTCAAAAAAACAAAAAAAAAAACAATCTCATAAAATGTGTACAGTAAAAATCTAGTAATTCACACCGGCTGGAAGTTCCATCACAGATTACTGTGTTTTATGATTTAATGTAGTAAGTAAGTGAACAAACACAATTAAAACCAGAGTAATGCATCTTAAAATGCACTTATTCATTTGTTTGACAAGTATAATTTTGTTATGATAGTACTTCATAGTATACTTGTAAATGTTCAACAGTACATTTGGCAAAAGTCATGTAGTCTAAGTAATGCAAGATTTCCTTAAAAAGATTCCTTACAGCGTCTTCATCTGAAATTTGGAAATATTTCTAGTGTACGGAACTATACAGACTAGTAAGTAATGAATTATGAAGGATTTACTTTAGGAAGATAGTAAGAAATATGTATTGTCCATGAAAAGAATACCGAAACTCACTTATTTTTCGCCCATCAGTGGGAGAACTCGTTCATTCACTTTTAAGACTGGGATTTAGTCTATGTTTTCTCTACAATAGTCTCAATCTTCCCAACAGAAATACTGCTAATGTAGCTACTCTTCGCCACTGTGAAACCATTCCTAAATGAACACAAATACCTGAGCATACCTGCACCTGTAAGCACAAAAACCAGAAGACTGACTGAAAAATACTAATGAATTCTTGCTGGACAGTGAAAGTTAAATATTTTTTTCATAGAAAATCTTTTCTGATAGCAGGAGGAGAATACTGGTCTACTAAAGTTTTCTCAGGGAAGATCTGAAAATGTGACTCGTTTTCCCCTTCTCTCAAAATTTATCATTTCCAAGTGGAAAAGGATGGAAAACAGAGTAGCAGAAAGCAGTCACATATATTGGAAAAAAAAAAATACATTCATCTACTTTCAAAATGAAATTTTTGAAAGTCTAAATGCTTAAAACTTTTTTTTTCCAGATAATGCATTGTCACTGTTATCCAAACTACAGAACCTTCCTAGTGCAAGGATAAGGGATTTTAAGATGAAAGGAGATATTAACCTTTCAAAACATTTTCCCTTTTCTTTTTTTTCATGTTTGAAAAGTGATAAAAACTATTTCTTCAAAAAGTTATGTTAGTGTAATTTTTTTATTAACTTTATTTTTTTACTTTCCCATCTTCCCTGGAAGCAACAAACTACAGTTTCACCTACCTGAAAAATTCTCATTGTAGACATTTCTAGTGGTACAATTCAAATAAGTGGCCAAGTAACATGAGCAGTTTAATTACCCATTGAGTTAGCCTTATTAATATAAATGCAACAAGGTAAAATATAAGACAGAAAATAATTTAAATTTGAACGCTTGCATTGGCCAGTAACGCAGAATAATTCATATTTATATTCCAGTATAGTCTTAYGGAAAAATGAGAATTGCCACATAATGATCCAGGGGCAAGAGTGCAAATATGTGTGTTGGTACACGTAATCTTTATGTAAAAATGAAAGCATTTAGTACCTGGCTATTGACAATAAAAGTACTTGGCTGAGAAAACAGTAAAGATCTTTAGTGAAATGATAAATTAACAACATCACTATCTCTGGCTGAAATATTTTTCAAATTTGGGTGAGAGTACTTGGGTTCCAGTACTGGAGTCCAGCACAGCTTTTCTTCAATACCTACAGACATTAGGCAGTTTATGTTGAACTGCAGTTTGCAGTCCAGATGTTGGCTTGAAACTCAGTGCCAGAAATAGGCTTTGCTTTAGTTCAGAAATCACTTCACTGATTTGTTCAAAGCTCAAATACCCAAAAAAGGCATTTCTTAGTTTGCTGCTTGAACTGTTTTGTCAAAACATGTAGCTATTAAGTCTAGCTTCGTGCCATTTGAAGATTGTGACCAGGAAAAAACAGCTATTTAAATTAATGTATTCGGCCATTTTTATGCACAGTTTCATTTTTAACTGCATTGATTGCTATCAGCTCTGCTAGATTGCCTTCTACTAGTCCCATTAAGTTCAAAAAATCACTGACTAGACTTTCTCAAAGGAACCAAATTATCGATCATCATATTTCAATACTGGCTCACCATATCCATTGCAAGAAGCAAATTGAAGTCTTAACATGTACTTTACTCTAGAAACTACTAATGTGATAAGAAAAAAATGACATTATCTACAGCTATCACATGACTGGTGCAAACTGTGCATCTGATCCAGTTCCCAGTAATGACAATGGCAATGTTTCCATTGATGTCACTGGCACAAGGTCAATTCCTGCAGGGGAAAGTTGTGTCCTTCTGGAATCAGTTGAAAATACAATGGAGTCAGAATATTACACCCTCCTCTAAGGTACCAGTGACTGAAGGAATTTTCTTAAAATAGTTCACAACAGGTTCATGGTTTGGCTTTTTTACAGCATAACATCCCCCCTCCTGTCAGTGCCATTACTCTTGAGACAGGGTAAACTTCGAAAGTGAAGGATTGCAATTATGTGTCATTATGGTGACCAGGCAAGACTTACAACAGCTTGGTGCTGTGCCCAGAAAGAAAAAGTGTCTTTTTGTGTGTTTTGTCTTCAAGCTGGAAAGAAATGGGGGGGGAGGGTGGTGATACTGAAAGACATGAGAAAACTTAAGTCAATGCACAGACCTTAGTCAAAGAGGGGTTAGGATGGAGCACATAAACATTTACATTTTTTGAATCTAAAAGTTAGGAGTATTGGCTTTCAAGGAGCGATGTGCTGACTTGTCAAACAAAGAATATGTTACCATCTTTAGGATTTAACTCTTCCCAACAAATCCAGAGTTTATCTAGGCATTGTGTGCATATCTAGTCAAAGCAAAAGGGCTTCCTAAAGAAGTTATGAGATGCTTCATCTGTCAAAATTAAAATATTAATATTTTTCCTAAAATAATTATGAAAAAATCAAATTGTCTATTTTGAAAAAGAAAAACATTCCTTTGCAGTTTCAAAGGACCTCTGGAGGCCCCTATTCCCCTTTTCTTCCTTTTAATAGTATGATCAGAAGAGAAGATTGACAGGTAAAATAATTGAAAGGTTATTTTCCAATATTTGTTCCTATGGGCTTCATTTCTTACCGGGGGGGGGGAGGAAAGAACATGCCATTTCTTATTAAAAAAAAATATTCAAGAATTGAGTGAAAGACTTTTTTTTTTTTCTTAAATCATGTATTTTTTTTTCTTCATTTGTGGGAGTGGGTGAGCAGTCAAATGAGGAATAAAGAGCAAAACACCCAAACTAAGGAAATGCATACCTGTGGTTCTATGGATCTCAATTTCCTTTCAGTTTTGCCTTCTGGCAATCTGGTTCATAGAGTCATACCATTCTTGATCATAGTCCATTTAAGCCCACCTTTCTATAAACTACACAAGTATTGTTTCCATCGAGAATCATTATGTCCCACACAGACTTTTCCTGRGGAACATTACATTCACTTCTTGTTAGCTTGCTGCTTCTTCAGAGATTTCAGCAGGGCGTCCATCTCTCACAAAACTCCATACATGAATTCATTCACCCAAACATTTGCTCAGAAAAGGTCTGTTCTACTGAAACTGAAAAGCACGGTGCATTTTAGTTGCTCTTATTGTGCAGGTCTGATTAGTAAAGCCATTTTGCCAGCACCTGTCATTCTTGTAAAATTTCAGAACTACTCATAAGAGTGATGATATATTATATGCTCTTCTATCAAACAGTCCTCCAGAGAGTCAATCAAATATGCAGCAAATCAATAAGAACTACTTCATTTTCAATTGTCTTATGCATTTTAACTGTTTGGACAAACAATAAGACATCTCTAGTCATTCAATAGTCATTCAAGGTGCAGCCACATTATCAAATCCAATCTCTTTTCCAACAGTGAAGAAAATATCATTAAAGGTGAAATCTTCAGCAGCATTAAATTTGACACCATTTTTATATAATCCACTAAACAGTATACCAAACAGAGGCCATGGGGAAACCATTTTGTAAATTTATTTTACAATCCCCCTCCTCCCCACTCACAAAAGGAGGCATGAAGAACCAGTTTGTAACAATGTTCTCAGTTGTTTAAGTAGAGTTTCTGAAAGGTTATTCCACTTAAATGAAGTGCATGTGAAAATGACATGTAAATCTCCCTTGGCCCTCTTCCTAAACTTAGACCAAACGGGGGAATGGGAGAAAAGAGAAAGAAAAATGCTCATATCTGGTGACCTCTTACTTGTTATTGCATGGCTTCAATATAGGGTACAGGTACCATGTTGTTTATTTATAAACAAACTGTGAAAGTGGACCCTTCTGTTCAGGAGGGACAATAAGAGGACCAATAATAACTTACAAAAAGTTATTCTACTGGAGGGGGAGGGGAGCATTAAAATAAATAATATAAGTTACAGTAACAGCTAGGAGTCAAGCCCTGGAAGAATACCCTTCTCTTGTAGCATAAACTCTAGCCCCAAAGTCCTTGCTTCTTAGGATGATGCACAGCTGTTAGGTGATCATGAATCCCAAGAATTAAAATCAAAGGCCAGCCCAAATAGGTGCAATGGTCCAGGCAGACAGAAGCAGCAACTGGGCAGAATTGAAAGAAGGTGAAATACAGTAAGAAAAGATACAGGAACTACAACAGGAGTCACCCCAAGGCATGAATGCAAACTGCAAGGCACCAGCAACCTGCAGCAGAAAACAGATCTTCTGAGCACCAGTCAGTGCTCAGATCTGTTCAGCGCCAGGCATTGTAACATAACTAGTGGCTGCCCTGGTGGCATGTGGAGCTGATAATATCCCAAAGGTTTATGAAGAGAAATAAAGTGGCCATAGATACATGGGTTAACAGAGTAGTAACTAAACAATGCTGGTCATCACAAAGTATTTTGAAGTTTTTCCTATGCAGTATAACAAATAAATAGGGAATGGGGAAGGAAGTTTCAAAAGAGGAGGGAGGTTTTTTGTAAATGTAGTGGAAAAACAGGAGAAAAAACATGGATGTTCAAAAAGTGAGGTTAACAAAAGAGATTAGAATCAAGGACTGCATCAACTGCTATTGTCACATAAAACATTAATTTTGTTTTAGAAAGAACCAAATTGAATGTGGTTACAGGCTTCAGTGACAGGCAGGACAGCAAATGTTTTCCAGTTAAAAAGTGTGAGACAGGAATAATTAAGGGATCTGTGCTAGTTTCTCTAGGCTTGAGTCATTGTTCGTTAGAGGAATTGAGAAAGTGACAGGAGAATTTTTATTTTGGACATAGAGTCACATCTGGAAAACAAAGGCAATTTTTCAGTACCAGTACAGAAAAAATACTTGAATGTATTCTTAGAGGAAAAAATGTAAACTCAGAAGTGAGATGACCCAGCCCAGACCTTTCCAAACTGATGCAAATCCAGCATGAAATTTATTTCCACCATCTTTGGGGTCACTACCATCACCAACGATAACAAATGTCAAATAAATGACAGATATTCAGATATCAAAATAATTTATGGAAACCATGGCTATCTTCCTAGCCAACTTTAGAAACCCAAATAGACTTCTGGAATTACTTGCATACACCTCTGCAACTTACTCTGAAAAGCCAGGCCATTTTTTCAAACTCATCTCAATCATTTAAACACTAAGGTTGTCTCTTGAGCTGACCAGAGGACTACAGTGACTTGAGAAATAAGCATTTCTCAGTTTGAAGAAGTGTTGAAGTTTCATTAGTTTTGTTGTATGTTCCTTTGCTGGGAGAGAGAAAGAGTGGATGATAGAAAAGAAATGTTGTAAGCAATAACAGAATTTGATGAAAGCCTATATTTCCAACTCAAATTCCATTCTCTTTTGAAAATTGACTCCAGCTGATGTATTAGCTGATGTTTGTGTGCTATTCGTTTACTTCCAGTCAAAAAATAAAAATATCTGTAACTGATTTTCCTCAGACTAAAGCATTGAAATATCCTTTAAGAACGATATATCTCTTATTGCTGAGAACAAGTTACAGCACTTCGAAACATATTCTACAAACTTTGTTTATCCTGAGGAATATCTTGTCATATGTGAAATGAATACAGAAAGCTAAAGGGTAAGATATTTTTTAGTGGGAATACTCACAGCAGAAACTCCCCTTTATTACCAGTATGTTCTGATTAAATCATTGATCTTTTCATTTAAATCTAAGAGCCATATAGCAAAGAACTCAACTCTCAGAAAAACTTTTCTGCTATTTTCAGTGTTCACTACAGAAATACAATATTACTGTCCCCTATTCTTCCACAAGCTGCTATGGTAACTGAGAATTAGCTGACATGAATACACCTTAATTCTTCTTTGTAAAATATACAGAAACGAGCATGACTTTTAATGAGATTCATAACACTAACAATTTCAATTTGACTCTAGAGTCTATAGACTAAGTTTGCATAGTACATCCTGTGATTATTTTTTAGAGTTTTAGGTATATACATAATACTGTGTGCAGAAGGCAAGGTCTTGTCAAAATGCTGAAACACAGCTAGCAAAGTGTCATGGGATTTTTTTTCTATAATGTGTTAGCAGCAATTTTTATGTTTCCCAATATCTGATTAATAGTTTAGCTATATATAATATACACAATCAGCCATTGCCTTGGATGTTTAAAAGAAGAGGAGGAGAACATCCATCTATTCCACGCACCAAAAGCCATTGAAAATTTTATAGCTGTTTCACCAGTGCACGATGCAAGATGAAAACAAGGTTTTGTCCCTCTCTCTGTTCTTCAACACACTGCAATGCAATGGTGTTCTGCTGGAACAAGGACTGTGGAGAAAGGTGTAACTTTAAAAATAGTTTGCATTAGAGAAGAACTTAAGGAGCACCACCAAGGTCAGAAGCCATTAACTAGACTAGCAAACAATGAGGCAGTCAAGTCCTCATATGTTTACTCTCAGAACAGACAAATATTTGGTGGTAACTGTGGGTCTGGACCCATTAATTTCTTTACAATAAAGGCAGCAAAATACAGGCTTTCATGAAAAGAAGTACTTGTTTCAGTCCCACATTCACCAGAGGAGCAAATGGATGGCAAAGCTAGAGCAAAACTATTAGACCGCACAACTCAGCAACTCTATGGCATGTGAACTGCCTTTGCCTTGAATCTTTGAAGAAGGGATCCTTGCTACCAGTAGCCTGGCAAAGGAGTGCGTGAAAAATCCTGTGCTGTAAAAAGCGGTCTCCCCATACAGTATCTTTTGAGAAGCAGGGGAAATGATAACTTCTGGGGAGGTCTTCCAGTATACACAGACTGCTTTTTGGAATAGTAAATCTATGCACCTGACTGAGGTCTTTCATGGCACTCTGCTTCGGGGTAATAAATTTATCTACTTCTGCCAAAGTAATTCCATATTTAGTAGATTAAACAACAGATTAACAGCATACATAAACTGAAGAACATTTATATGCACTCCAAAATTGAAAGTAATTTTCTGCAAACTCATATATTCTTTAAGGCAATTACTGGGGAATACATCCATACACCTTTTATTTTTTTCTCCTCCCCAGACTCAGTACAGGTAGGCAAATTCACATGACTTCTCTGTGACTGCTCAGTTCTCTACTCCAACAAAAATCCATATCTGAAGGTATCCATGTCAAATTCCTGCTTCTCAACAATAATTCTTAATTATTTACTTGTATCAGAAAATTAGGACAAATTTTGCCAAAAAGCAAGCACATCCGAGACTATTTTCATTCTGAATTACAACAGAGAAAACTTTATTGGAACAGCTGGTTGTCCTGGTTTTGGCTGGGATAAAATTAATTTTCTTTCTAGTAGTTGGTATAGTGCTATGTTTTGGATTTAGTATAAGAAGAATGTTGATAGCACACTAATGTTTTTAGTTGTTGCTAGGTAGTCTACTTCTCAAGGACTTTTCAGCTCACATGCTCTGTGAGGTGCACAAGAAGCTGGGAGGGACCATAGCCGGGACAGCTAGGCCAGCTGGCCAATGGGGTATTCCATACCATATGACGTCATGCTCAGCATATAAGGCTGAGGGAAGAAGAAGGAAGTGGGGGACATTTGGAGTGATGGTGTTTTGTCTTCCCAAGTAACCGTTACGCGTGATGGAGCCCTGCTTTCCTGGGGATGGCTGAACACCTGCCTGCCCATGGGAAGTAGTGACTGAATTCCTTGTTTTGCTTTGCTTGCGTGCGCGGCTTTTGCTTTACCTATTAAACTGTCTTTATCTCAGCCCACGAGTTTTCTCACTTTTACTCTTCCAATTCTCTCCCTCGTACCACCTGGGGGAGAGTGAGCGAGCGGCTGTGTGGGGCTTGGTTGCCGGCTGGGCTTAAACCATGACACTCCTTTTTGAGCCATCTCAAGGGGAGACTTGGGAGGACAAGCACCATCACTCCGAACATCCCCCACTTTCTTCTTCTTCCCCCAGCCTTATATGCTGAGCATGATGTCATATGGTATGGAATACCCCATTGGCCAGCTGGCCTAGCTGTCCTGGCTATGCTCCCTCCCAGCTTCTTGTGCACCTCACAGAGCATGTGAAGCTGAAAAGTCCTTGAGAAGTAGACTACCTAGCAACAACTAAAAACATTAGTGTGCTATCAACATTCTTCTTATACTAAATCCAAAACATAGCACTATACCAACTACTAGAAAGAAAATTAATTCTATCCCAGCCAAAACCAGGACATTGGTAAATATGATAAAAACTGAACTGCCCAATCTTAATTTAGTGTCTATTTGAAGGGTACTGGCTGCATTTTGGGAACTACTATAAACCTCAAGTTTGTAGTTAGTAAATGCTACCAAACTATCCAAAGTTTTAGAACAGTTAAAGTCAATCTAATATTCTATTAATAAGATGAAGCAGGCTTTTATTGTTAAAATACTTAAGACAACAGGGCAACTCCTTTACAGTTGTATATAACAGCAGGAACTGGTACACTATTATTGGGCAGGTGTTTAATTACATGAGATAATAAATGGTGTTTTGATAATATTTAAAAAAGAAAACATTCATAATAATTCCTAACTGAAAGAACCAGGCTTAAACAAGATTTGGTAGTTTTTTGTAAAACTATTGTAGCTATTTGCTTACAACCCCCAAAAGACCACAAAATCCAGGGTGATCTACACTCAAGAAAGCCCAAAGGCTAGTCAAGAAAGGAAATTTCATAGTGAAAAGAGACATTGTTTCCTTCTGTATTTCTCATAGTGAACTTCCATGTCCCTGGTCACTGTACTGCACATGGTGCAACATGTCTTTTGGCAGCACTATTAATTGATTAAGACCTCAAGAACTAATCCATAAGTTTTAATAAACAGAAAGACTAGGCCAGGCAGATTTCATTTACTTGTTACCTTTAAGTCATTGTTTATAAGATAACATTTTGAAAGACTTTCTCTTTTAGAAATCAGATTCCCTGACAAGGTAATGTAGACTATATTTTTAGGTATTTTGTTGAGAGTCCAAAACTCTCGGGTACTGAGTTCACATTAAGAGAACCTTTCCACTTTATCTAGCCAACACAAGCCTCCACATGTAGGAAGTTACGTGCATATGAGACTGCAAATGTCATACTAACCTATTCCATTTTTAGAAATTTAACTCCTTTTATTTCTGGCTAAGAGACAACTAAAACAATACACGTATAAGTATTATTCAGCTTAATTGTTTTCCTGAAGGATGCATTAGGTGCTTACTTTATCTAAGATTTGTAATTACGAGGATGAAAGGAGGGAAGTTGTCTCAGGAGTAGGTTCCCAGTCACTGTAGATATCATTGGAGCACACAAGGTGCTTCAGTGACCACTGACATTAAAGTGCTTTGTGCCAACTGGAGTATGTAAACAAAGCTGAAAGGCAAAGTCTCAGCCTTTGAGACAAAGAACATAACATCAAAATTAGCTTAAATAATTTCAATTATAAAAAAAAATTGATAGCCTTGTCTGAAGTGCCTTGGTTCCTAATTCAAGTATAAAGCAGAAGAAAGGTGTTAGTAGACAGAAAAATTCAATGTACAAAAGCAACCTCCGCTTAATTTAACTTTTAGAATCTGTAAGTAAGTTCAGCTATTTAAACTATGTCTCATGTTATGTTGAATCTCTGCTTTCATAATAAATCCTGCCCCTCAAGGATATCTATATCCAAAGTACCTATCCCGTAATGTAGACTATAATAGCCCTCTGTGTTAAGAGGAACAGGGACAGAAATAGATACTGTATGACTAAATGCTGATTGACAGTTCCGTCACACGCTCAGCTCTTCTTAAACAAAACTGCAATAAAAAGACTTCATATCATACCACTCAAGAGATAGTAAAATAGTATAAACAGATGTAACCCTGTGGAAGAAAAAAATTCTGCTTTATTATTATCATAACAGACTGAAACATTATTTTTCAAATACATTAGCCAGAGATCAGATTATTCAGTGTCTAATGAGAAAGGAAGTGTTCCTTCTCAATTACCCATTAAAATGCTGTTCCTAACAAAACAAAAAAAAAAAAAAAAAAAAAAAAATCACATGAAGACTGTTACTATGTAAATACTTAAAGGAAAATATTTTCATGGCATGTGGGAAAGAAACAGGAGGAAAACAGTACAGAGACAGTGACTGAAATGTCTGCCAGGTACCTATACAAGACAGCTTAAAAGCCCTTATGAAATGAAACCTAGCTTTTGAAGCTGTCAGAGTTTGCCACCTTGATACATTATTGTACAAGTCTGAAGAATTCCTTGACAGAAGAACTTTTATAAAGAGCAGCTGAGACACTAGGGAAAGCATAGGGCCTCTCTCACAAAATAATGGTTTATAATCACACACATGATAAAGAAATGTATCATCTTGGTGACTGACAGACACGTAAGTGCACAGGCAAGACAACTGCAGCCACCACAACAACTGGCTCTCAAGCCTGGCAAAAGACCTATCAACATTTCTGTCAGAAATAAGACCATTTACAAATTGGTACCTCAATTCTCTCTCACCCTTGCCCCATTTACTTCCTGTATTTCTTTGTCTTGTGTTAAAGCCCAAGAAATAAGTACTAGGTAGAAACTTCCAGTCCATTAGAGAGCTTTAAGCAAAGTCTGAAAATATCTTAAAAATAAAATAATAAAAATTTAAAAAAAACCCACCATACTGTTTTATTGCTTATTTTGTAATCTGTAAGTGACAACATATTCAAGAAGATACTTTTCTTAAGGAGTTAAAGACGCAAGAACAAATAGAGAAAAAACAGATAGGTGGAATAACTGAGAACATTATATGGATGCTTTTTAAAAACTCAACAAGATCTTCATCAGCAACACCACAAGACAGTCTTTGAGGTACAGATAAATAGAAGGGGAACCTTGAAGTGCACGTAGAATTAAACATGTAAAACTGTTCTGAAAAAAAGGTAAGGAAATAATTATAAAATTTCCTAGAAATGTACATACAGTTAAATAATTGCTGGACAAATAGGTGAAAGAAAACCTTACTAAGGACTGTAAAAAATATAAAACAACATATGGTTTAATAAATCCCTATCTCACAGATTACAGGTTGCTATTAGGTAAAAATATAATTCAATTTCTTGCCACGTTCCAATACCATGATCCCCAGCCATCAGTATTGAAGACAAGTTCATTGGTACAGGAAACCTTTGGTCTGACCAAATACAACCACTTGTAGGAGGACCAGGTAAATAAATCTTTGAAGACACTACTAAAAATCCTAAAGATGGATTAAGCCTGGCACATACTCCCAAGGATAATCACAATTTTTAAAAAAATTACAATCTCTGCAGCACTTTACTTTTATTTGGTTTCACTAACATTGTGATTGTCTCTATATTTATGATTAGACCAAAAATTTAAATATTTAAATCATGACGCTTGTCTTGAGAAACCAATTTTACTATGTTACCGTCATTACTCCAGCTGAAATTATGTTGCCCTCCAGGGAGATGAGAATCAGTAGATAAAGACTCATGTCTGTTCTCATTTCAGACTCTGAGCCATGTTTTATAACTCAATTTGTAGTAATTAGAAAAAATTTGCTAGATGTGATAGTTCATGCCTCTAATACCAACTTTTTATGAACTGTGACGAGCGGAACACAATCTCACCTCTTCCCAGTTCACCAACTTCAGTGGAATTTAAGTTTATGAAAGATTTTGGTTAAGATGTCTGCATCTACAGGGACCAGACAACCCAGAAAGTCCTTATGGTCATAAGGGTGAAAGTGTAAACATGTACGGAGCAAAGAGAACCTAATTATCAATTATTGTCAATTATTCTTCATAATTTTCTCCTATTCTTCGTTGTGTGATCTTTCAAATCGTTCCCTCTTGATCAAAGGAGATACCTCATTTCAGCCATATCAGACAGCACTCAGAACGCTAAAGCAGCAAATAAAGCTTAACAATCTAAAAATGAACAGAAAAAAACCCCACACAATTCAGACTAAAACAACCTGTGCTCTCACTTATGACATTATTCAGGTTTTACCTAAGTGTACATGGAAACAAAGTTCCTTTGTACAGTTTAATAACCTGACAACATAATCTCACCCAGCCAATCTTGGAGTGTGTCTTCTACTGCTTCTTAAACAATCATATAACAGAGCTATCACATATGTAGATTTTCTGAATACATGATTAAAGCCCTCTAAGAATTATGTTCAGCATTTTATTCAGAATTACTGCTCAACAAGCAGGTCCAAACATGATCTGCAGATCCTTAGGCTTCTGAAATGCATGAAACTTGTAGAAGTGTTCTCGACTGTGCAGCAAAATGATTCAATTTGGCAAGTACCTAACACAGTGCATGCACAGTTGGTATAATGCATCTGGAACACATCTAACTTTCCCTGTATTTGCATACACCTATTTTAGACTCGGCAAGTTAGAACCTCAGGTATTCCTGAGCAATTAGGACTTCAGAAACATTATTACAGCTTACCCTACAACATTCCCAGCATGGGGACTCTTCAAGATGCATAAGTAAATAGGAATCTAATCCTGAACTCCTCAACATTTAACATTGTTTCAGCAAGATAAAAGGCATACTTACAAAGGAAGTTAAAGTATTTTCTTCAAAATTAAGATTAACAGAGTTGGCTACACAGCTGTAAAATCATCTGGCCTCACTTCTACTTTTCCACTCTAATACCTGAACCTCACATTCAACTAGGAAAAAGTTGCTTATTTTGAGCAACCAAATGCACCATCACTTAACAACAATTAGCACTGAAGGAAACATGAGAATTTATTCCACACCGAATAGGAACGAGATATGCAGTGGATAGGTGATAAGACACTGTTACCAAGTACCAAAAGTAGCCTAGAGATTAAACTTGGGGTGGAAGTGTGCAAGGATCAATGCAGGGCCAGTTATAAATGCAAGAAATGCCCTTTATTCCACACTTAGTTGATACTCAATTTGGAAGTCACCACAGGTTCTTCCCAGAGAGGAAAGAGTGACCAAGGTGGGTATAAACATTATTTTAGAGCAATAAGATTGCAGGGGACTTATTAATCTTGCAACCAATATCTCAAATTAATTTCTGTGGAAATCGCATAAATCAAATTATTAAATCAAACATTTATTGTATGTTTGCCAAAGATGAATGCATCAAGAAGAACCTCCAACAAAGATCTAAATCCTAAAATTTCTCCAATAGTTCCATTTGGTTACATAGCTCAAGCACTTTTCAGGAATATAGATATTTTTGTCTCTTGGACAGGCTGACCAGATCCCAACAACCTGCGCTGCACTGTTGATGCAAAGTATACGTAACAGATCATAACAATGAGGAAAATCATCCTGTGGCCCAGAAACAATTTAGCACTTTTCTTTCCAAAGCATTTTCAACTATGAGCGTGGTGTTGTAGCTTATACTAGGTGACTGCTCTGGCAGATGTCTGGTCTAAGGTCAGCACAAAACCTCCTTCTTCAGTTTCATTTTTCACTTGCCGTGTGTAACAAAAGAAGAGCTAGGGTTAGCATTTTAAGGGACTTTTGAAAACATGGTATTGGAAAGCTTAAAGAAATCATTAGCACTATTCGGTGCTTCTTAAAACTACTCTTTTTTATATATATTTGTTTTGATAATGAGTGCTTTAATCCTCTGTCTTAGAACTAAACAAAACCCCAAAACAAAAAAAAGCCCGGCACTGATGAGCAATCTTGCAATAACGAATCAGTGTGCACACATGAGGGAAAAACAAATGCAGTTGGGAAACAGATTTCGGTGTCAAGTTTCCCCAAGTGTTGTTATAAATATCAGGAAATTAAAAAATGCTCTTAAAATGCATGAACATTATTTAGGTCTTTAATCTGGAAGGGGCATGATTGATTTTGCAGGGTGGTAACTGCCAACTGTACCAGTGCCTGCAGATGGAAGGGGCCGGCACATAGCTGCCAATTTCAGGGAAGATATTTCAACTACTCTCTAAAAAGGATTGCAAAAGCTTGTTGTCTTCTGCTTGCTCCTCCGGGCTCATGCTGCACTAGACAGCTTAGGGGGAGAATGGCATCAGTCTTTTCCTGAAACAGCTGAAGTCATAGAACATGACTATTTTAGGAACACCAAAAAATGAAAAACCTAAACCTCTGAGGGCAATGGGGCCACAACCTGAAATGGAAATAACAGTCAACTAAAATTAAAGAATCTTACTATTTACACAATGGCCACTTTACACCACAGTGAGAAGAAAACTGACCTTTCAAGTCTAAAGTTCAGTTTTACATCCTCATAGCTGAATAAAATCTTCATGCAAATAAGAACATTTTCTGGAAACAAAACTACACTGTGTGAAACATGTACTTGAAGTCCCTCTTGCACTGTAGAAAACAGTAAAATATGACAAAGTAGTAGCAGACTAATTTTTCAAATAAGACCAGCTCTTAAATCTCAGCTTGCTCATTTTCATAAATATGTATCAGATTTGAGAATCTGATTCCTGATAAAACATTTTGGGTGTGCAACTTTAGACTATCAAAGTTGAGCAGCTCCAAGTCACATTTTTACAGCCTCAAAACCTCCCCAAACAGCCATTATGTTAGTGTAAAGAGAATCACACTTTTTCTTTTCTTTTTTTTTTTTTTTTTTTTTTTTTTAAGTATCAAACTTACTTGGCTTCTTCTGCCCTTTCAGTTGGGGTAGGAATACTTACCTCTCCTCAATTTTACCTTATCTTTTCTCCGATATTGTAAAAATAATTTCCAATGGCAAAAGGAAATTGAGTAGCGTAAAGCAATCTTTTTAAGCCATTTTCTATAGCTTTCTTCTTTCAAGGAGTATCTATTCCCTTTCCTTCTACTCTGCTCTGGAAACTGTGCTTATGCCAGCACCTTGTTAAACTGATTGCTGAGTCTTTTCCTCCGGAATTTAGCACCACTACAGCASGTTAGTAACAGAGGCTGTCTCAAATATCTTGTGTTAAGGACAGATCTGAAAAGTTATCTGCACTGTGGAGGAAAGCTATTTTGCTGGCAGTGAGAATAATAGAATGGATATAAAGTGTCTTCAGGAAAATTGTCTTTAGGACTGCATCACATTAAAGACATCTGAGTGGTATTTTGTCCCACTGGTTCCAGCAGGGGCAGAACTTCATCCCTGCTTTAGTTCTACCAGTATAGTACACATCTACATATGTGACATGAAAAGAACTCATTCTCCACCTTTTAAGGATTCTTCCTCTGTACTTTTGCTCTTTTTAAATTATTATTTGCAGACCTAATTTGCAGACACTTGTGCCACTGCAGAAATGAAATCGCTGGCCCGAATTCATCCCCATTGCACAAGACTAAGCAAGGTGCAAGATAAGCCCTTTGCTTTCTCTTTCTTTTTGAAACTCTCCTTTCATGCTGCACTGCAGGCTTTTGAGATATACTCTAACATCATTTGTTACATATTTCATACTGTAGTGCCATGCTTGATTACATCAATCTATACAAAACAGAAACTGGCAGCCAGTCTCCCAATTTCTGCCAACTGTAAAGGTTAACATGTACGTTGGCATAATGTGGGTGTGTAAATAAGGGAATTTATGTAGTCCTTTATTTAGCAATGTAAGAAAACATATTTCAGGTCGAAGATGAATAGTTTTCCTTCCCTCCAGGTGTCTATTTTCTATTTTGGAAATTTCAAGGAAGGGATTAAACATGCACAAGCACTACTTAGCAACAAAACACTAGGGAACCATACTGTGTGTACTATAACTTCATTTCATAAGACTATCATCACAAACTGCCAGTATTTCATCACTGCCAAGATGTCTTCGGAGAGAGACAGGAGAAGTCAAGGAAGTGGCTCTCAAGACACCCCCAATAAGCTCTCTGCCATCACTCAAGCCTCCCATAAGGCAAGTTCACCATCCCCAAAGATAATTAACAAAATTT
The DNA here is from genome assembly GCA_030449065.1 of Oceanodroma leucorhoa. Lineage (NCBI taxonomy): Eukaryota > Metazoa > Chordata > Aves > Procellariiformes > Oceanodroma > Oceanodroma leucorhoa. The sequence continues at coordinate 7,140,164 of JASVER010000013.1, forward strand.
ACTTCTAGACCAACAACCTTTAAAAAAAAAAAACATTTGCCCAGTCAAGTAGGTTTATGTTTTCAATTTTGCACCTTTAGAAGTTCTTATTGTTGAACAAGCAAAGATGTAAATCAGCAATTGTCTTACACAAAAACTGGCTGTCAGTATAAAACAAAGCTATATATGTTTCTGTATTTGTAGACTAAATGCTTTTCTAATCAGATGCAGAAATCCAGATTAAATAAATCTAATGGAACTGATATGAATTTTCCCTTGACATTTTATTCTGGAATTCCAGAAAGTAACCAAACAATTTGGCGTGAATAGGAGTTATTTAACAGTGAGGATAAAAAGGAATGATTGATGTACCTGTTCCGTCTTTTTCACAAGCTTGGTTTGTGTAACAATCTGGGGTGATGACTATTAAACTAAAAATCCAAATAAACATCCATGAATGTTTAAATCATGCTGACAACAGTACCATATTTGCCATCCTTCTATGTATACTTTATTGTCTTCCATTAATTCTAAACTATAGCAATGCATTCCCCTGCCAAAGTATTAGAAAACAAAAAATCGCAAGTCATATGAAACACAAACAGTAGTCAGGAGGTAATCACTTGCAAGGATCCTCGTCTTCTGAATCTTCAGGGTAAGATGTAAGAACAGAAGGAAAAATTAATAGTGTGCAGTGTTCATTACAGGCTGCATGAAGGTGATCATGCCTTTAAACCGACTGCGTAATGGCTTAAACGTTGAAGGAATGCTAGTCCAAAATAAAGACAGTGACTATATACACAGCAAAGTACCTGCAACAAATGACAGCTTTTATGCATGGTCACCTCTGCTTAAATACAGAACATTAGTGCAAGACTCTCCCTATCAAGATTCAAAAGCCTGCAGAAACAGAAAATACCAAATTGAAGCTTCCATTTATAGAAACAGAATGCATCTATGACTCTAACTTATGCAAACAGAACAAAGCAAAAATAAGTTTTCTGTGTAATAAGCTATGAATCCATTGACATTATTTTTGTGCCTGCTTTGCTGTTGCGATGTATGACATAAGGGTCAAAAACTAAGATGTAAATATTCTTAAAGAAGATGAGACAATGAGCACAAAAGAAACCTGGTATCATCTTAAAACAGACAACCTCTGGCTGCATATCCCTAATGGAAGTGATACAAACTACAGACATACTCTTACAAAGTGTGATGTATTCAGGCTTGGCATATTTGCAATTGTCTTTAGACAAAAATGTGCAAAATTTGTAAAATGCAACTATAAAATACAAGAAATAGAACAATAGTAAAGGTGATAGACTTCCACTTGAAAATGCTGGATGAGTATTATGAAGTATTCTCCAAATGAAATGGCCAGTTGGAGATTTTGAAAAGCAAGTATAAATTAAATTATTTATTATGTTGCTGCAAGAGCACAGATCACTTTTCTTTTATTCTGAACTGCAATGCCAAAGAAAAAATATTTCCTGAGATGACTAATAAAAGCAGAGGCTGAGGCTCAATAGGAAGAATTGTGACTAGAAAAAGGAAGAAAAGATATGCAATGGGATTCCTAGAACGACTTATTGAAGACACTTCTAAGTCCAAACATCAATATTCCAGTACACTCGCATTGGGCCAGAGCAGAAAAACATTTAGATTGAAGGATCTGGTGATAAGAAAACATGAGAAAATGCCACCGTGTGATCAACACTTAATTAATTTCAGTAAATATGAAGCTATTTTAGTATGTCAAAATATGAATATACTGTAATTATTTTTCTTCTTCAGGGGAAGACTAATTTCTTGAGGAGAAATTATGCTCATCTTTACATATATTACTGCAAAATAAATAATGAAAACATACATCAGAGATTAAGCTATCACGTGTGAAACAGATTCTTAAAAATATTTAAGAATTATTTAATGTAAAATTTTATTGTCAGTTGTGAACGTAAACAGATAGGCTAAACCTTTTTATGCTAGGAAAGTCAGTTAACTAAACAGGATTTGTAAATTTCAGCTCAGAATCTGCAAGTATTGCAACTGTATATTTGCACAGTGCATAGTAGAATGGGCCCTAATATCACCTGCAGCCTCTAAACACTACTGTACTATTGCTCTTAATAGTAATAACAACAACATTCATCTTATTGGATACAGCCTTTCCTATTTTTGTATTCACAGTAAAGCTTTAAAAATTTTCAAGGCACTTTCAGGGGTACTTTTTCTTAAAGATAAAAAAGCCCCAAGTGTTTAACCATAATCACTATTGGGAAAATACGTTAGTAATGTACTTTAAAACACTTCTGAAAAGCTACACTCCTAATACCAGGTAAATGATATATGTTTTAGAAACACTTACGAATACCTATTCACTTATTAGTCTGGCATGGCCTCAAAACAGTATTGGCTAAACAATAGTGCTTCTATCATGGTTTTGTATATGGTCAATCAAGTAAACAATATGCATTTTTTTTAAAAACGCTTGAATGCATGCTTACACAGCAGTTTATTCAGATCCATTATGGACATCCAAGTAAATAAATGTTCTAAAGTCCATAACTATATATTCAGTAAATACAGAGCTGCTAGTTTCTCTAGAATAAATAATAAGCACTATAACAATACCACAATCACAGGGGTTTATCCAACAATGTACTTCGCCACAAAAAAGATTTCACAACTTCTCACTGGCATTTTTCCCCCCATCATTTCTTTCTTTTGTTTTTAAAGAAATGTGTTAAAGGGGAGAACATTACCTCTCAAGAAGCTGTTACTTGTGAGAATACACAACCATCATAAAAAATAATAACATGGAAGGAATTTTTTTTCTTGGGAGTCCCTGTAAAACTATAGGCCCTATTTCAATCTCACCGCCTCACCTTGGTAACCAGCAGACTTAGATGAGTTCTGCAGTTTGGATCCACAGTTTTACATTGATGGCATTTGTTACTCTGAGTAACTGCTCAGCAAACATTCAGGAAGGGTTTTGTTTCTAACTACAAACACCAAAGGAGTGCAAGCTCTTTAACAATCTGATGCATACTTATATGTGGGTGAGAGCTTGCTTTTTCCAGCCATTCTGAAAGCTCTTTACCCTTTATTCTTCTTTCATTCATGTTTTGGTAGTGCCAACAGGAAGAACAATACCCTAGAGATGAAACAACTACTACTCATAACAGAATTGCGAATAGATAAAGGGTTAGCATTAGGATCTTATATATGTTTTGTAAGAAGTTGGGAGCCCTTAAAGGAGCATGAAAAACTGATTTTGGCCACAGAAAGATCTGTATCACAGTGGTAAAAAATCCCAATTAATTCTTCACAGGCCTTGGAGTAGAAAAGATATGGATAGAGGGGAACAAAAAAGAGGGAAAGAGCCTAATCAGGAAGGCTTCTCCAGCAGAAGCCCAAGATTTAGCAAGTTACATCTTCTTGAGTGCACCAGGATATCCCATAGATATTTAAGACAAGATTTAAATAATCAAAATAGACAAAGTAAGGCTTTTACCTTTAAGACAAGCCCTCCACCTGGACCACTAAAATGATGATTTTCTAGCCTCCAAGGCAGACTAGGTTTGGAAGAACACAAAAACGTCTTAACCTCTCAGAGGCGGCAGAGGCTTCCACATTCTAAGTAGCCTGTAAATTTGCAGCAGTTTGATATATGTACATGACACTCTTGAAAGTATTGAAATTAAATTAAAAATAATGAACTATTAAAGTCTATTCATGGATATTCCTGGCAGGATCTACGTGGGCTTGGGAGAAAGGAAAATTTGCTAAATTAATAATTCACTTACGAACAGTTTACTCAGTGTATGTCCTATTTAAATGTTTTCAAATGTACTTTTTTTTACCAGTTCTACTCCTTTTTAGCCTTCAGCCAGCTATTGAAGTCACTTTCTAAAGGTCCAACAAAAGAGTTAAGTGAATACAGAACTTACACCCTTGATTTCAGGAAGGCTATGTACTCACCAGTGTACAAAAGGCTGACTCTAATGACTTCAGTCTGATTTCAGGGATGCTAAGGTAGGAAGCAATACAGACCAACTGGTTTTATGAAACGTCAACATTCTACTTCACCAATTGCATAGTGTTTATTCTTGATGTGCTGTTGGGAAATACAGCACAAAAACAGCTTTGTTGACACTAGATTTGCTACTATAATCCACATTTTATAAATATGGTAGAAGAATATTTAAGAGTGGTAGAAACAATAGCACTATATTCTAGGAAGCTTTCAGAACATGTATAAGGCATTAAATCTGTTCATAAGTTTCTCTTCAATATAGCAAGAAATTTATATATGTTTATCTTTTTAATTACTAGATTAATTTTCCCATTTAATTTATCTAATTTCTTTGGGGGGATCTTATCAATGCATATAAATACCTGTCAGGAAGGTGCAGAGACAGAGCCAGGCTCTTTTCAGTGATGCCCTGTGACAGGACAAGAGGCATAGAGCACAAACTGAAACACAAGAGGGTCCTTCTGAAGATCAGGGAACCCTTTTTTACTGTGAGGATGACTGAGCACTGGCACAGATTGCCCAGGGAAGTTGTGGAGTCTTCCTTCTTGGAGATATTCAAAAGGCATCAAGACATGGTCCTGGGCAATGAGCTCTAGGTGGCCCTGCTTGAGCAGGGCAGTTGGACAAGATGACCTCCAGAGGTCCCTTCCAACCTACGCCATTCTGTGATTCTGTAAAAGCTGCTTACTCTGATTGATTTGTTTAAAATTTTTCAGTTCCATCTCAAAGTCACGCAATTTCCACAGAAATTGGGTGTCCCATAACTTTTGATGAATAATGTTTCCATCCAGACAAAAATAAAATAGACTTTCTCAGTTCTTATTTTTTTTGTATGTTCTAAAGAGATAAACTTAATAGCACTGAATTCTCCACCCCCCAAAAAACCTACTAAGTTTCTGGTGTTTTTTTCAAATCCTGAAACCTACATTTGGATTTTGGTAAGTATATCAAATAATGAAGGACAGAGATCTACTAGACAACCGCAAAGGCAGATTTTTCATCCTAGATTTAATTAAATAGGAATAGTAGTAGTATTTCTTTCAAATCAGTATAAAATTTTATAATACAAAAATGAGGCGGGAATAGTTAATTTTGAATATATTCATTCCTATACTAATAAAACCAAATTATGTTCTGATTCCAAACAAGATAGCACATACTTGCCTTTTACAGAATTTGAATTAGTTCTTAATGTTAAACAATTGCTCATGTGTTTTGCCTTACTGGTGTTTTCATAAGTCTTTTGGTTCAATGAAACTACTAAGTTGTGAGGTTTTTTTTAAAAAAGTGGTTGCATTATGTAATATCATACATAAGAAGTAACTTTATAGTTATGTTTTGATCTTTCTAAAACTGGAGGTGTAATCACTGCATCCAGCACTGTGTGCTGTATAAGAGGAGATAGATATTACTCCATTAACCTGGTTTTGAGTTGGCAATCACACATTTGTTCTACTTTGCTTTAAGGATTACGTAATTAGAAAGTCAATTAGAGATGAAAAATGAACATGTATTTTTTTTTTTTGCAACCTCAACCTAATAAACATTACTTACACCATGACAAAAATTATTTACAGACAAGGTTCTAATCTCACTATGCAGCAAAATAGATGTGATGAGATGAGAGTTCATTTATAGTAATGATTTCATTAGTTGTCTTGCTGGAACTGGCTATGACTACTTTCTGCATGAGTTCATCATCCAGCAGAAAAAAAGTCTACTTACTTTGTAGTAATGATGTAGTCAAAGGAGCCTCCTCAAATGTTTTGTCTCTTTCCCATTGCAAAACAAAAGCAAAGTTTTCTTCAAAGAATAAACCACAAAGTTCCCCTAAAAATCCTGACAAGAACTTGCTTCCTGATAATACCACCTCCAGGTCTATCAGAAGGGAACAGGCCCTTCTACCCTTCCACAGCCGTTTCTCATCTCTCCTTATAGAATGACACTAGTAAAATGTTAATCAGCTACAGATTAAGCATCCTTTTGAGTCATCTGTGCTACATACAGGCAATAATGAGCAAGTTACTGAAAATGAACTAGTTAAGTTTGAAGAAAATACATTGCTCTTAAAAAATACTGGGAACTTTGTTCACGTTTCTTTGTTAAAATTACTGATAATACATGTACATTTGAAATCAGCATTTTCAATTGCTTATACAACTGGCCAAAAAGAAGGCTGGTCTTTGTATTGAATACTAGATTTAGTACTTTTTCAACCATGTTTAGTAGAAAGGATATCCAAGGGAAATTTGCTTTAGGATTTAAAGTAATCTGTGAAGATTTTTTTAATTTTACTGTTAGGGTTTGAGAACACTGCTGTTGTCAGGTGCACTGAAGTCTGCCTTCGCCCCCCCCATTTAGAACTAGCAATCCAGAAATTACTTGTCTTGTAAGAATAACTGTAAGAGGCTATAGTCAAGACATTTAATGATCTTTTAAAATGTTTTTATATGATCTATCTCAAAAGTTTACTCACCAGTTTTTCCACCAGCTTTCTTTTTATCTATTTTCTTGTCATACGGCAGCTTATTAGTGGTTCAGGAACCATATTTTAAGGCTAGTGGGAATACTTCCATTGACATGCAGTCATACTCAAGATTTTATTAAGTATTTATTTTATTTATTTATTTATTAAGCATTTTTTCAACTCCTGAAGTGCTTATTCAAACAGAATTTTAAGCAAAGCTATGTGCAATATCTACTGATTTAAAAAATATGTAAAGTAAAAGACATAAAGTAAAAGACGTAAGAGAAACTACTAGGTGAACAAAATGTTTCTTTAAGGCATATCGTCTGTTACTGAAGATACCAAACTATTACCAGCAGTAAACTATGCTATTGCAGCTTTAATAGGTGGCTACAAAGCCACAGTAGAGGAACAAGTGCAGAGACCTGAAAGTTCAAAAGATCAATAGATAAGCAGCATGTTACATGATAGTTGAAATGAGATCCTCTGAGAAATGAATCGTGTGCCATAACAAGCAAGTAACCCTATGTGATCCGAGACCAGCTTTAATATAGGATTAGACTCAAGATATACAATCTGCAAAATGCTGGTAAACAGCAAATAAAGGTACCACCCTCAGATTTGGCTGCTGATTTGAGAGATATCTTGCAAAACAACTTGTCTTCCTCCACAGACTTCCTCCCACTGTTAGAGGATAACAAAATAAGTACAATAAGGAGTTTTTCCTGTTGTGGCATAGAACGTTGCCTACTCTGGATATCTATCTTTCCTCCCTCAGCTTTTAGTGAACACCCAAAAATAAATAAATTTCAAAAATCATATCTTTTTTTAGAAGTGTCCACCAATCTTACACAGGTACAATCACAAACACTTTATGCAGGATTCTGATTTTATCTGTGAAAACAATCCCACACAAGAGGCTGAATGACAAAAAAGAAAAAAAAAAAGAGTCTGAACTTATGCTTTTCAGATGTCATTTACTACATACTTGCTTTTTGTACATTTCTTTACTATTTCCAGCATTCCATTTCCTGCCAAGTGTCCAAGCTGCTCTGGTCAAATTTTCATGTGTCCAAAAAGCAGAGCAAGAGATCACTGAGCATGGATCACTTTATTCTGTTTTAAAGACAAGGTAGATCTGATGCACCTCTGATGTAGATTCACTGCACATATGGCTGATCCATTTTTCTGCCGTAAATCCAGTGTTTCTGGTGCACATCAGACTCGCCATGCATACAAACACATTCTGTCTCTGACTTCCCAGGAAAAAGAAACACTGCTTTTGAAAGGTCAAATGATGGCTAGTATATCTGTCTGGGAAACTGAGATCATAATTTGTAGTACCCAAATAGTCATACAGACAAGGGTGCAAAACTAAAAGCTATAAAAGATTCTTCAGAAGTCAATACCTCAGAAAATCAAGCTATTAAAGAAAAGGCAAAATTAACTGAAACTGGGTTTTGGCTTTACTAATTTGAAAATGTGCTCACAGTTGGATTATTCAGATAAGTAGTCAAAACTTCCCATCCAGCAACAGAACAATTTAGAAATAAAAGTAGGCCCTTTCTGTTAAAAAAATTGATTTCATCTTTGAAATGTGTAGCAATGCAATTGAACTTATTTTTCCATTTCAGAATGTGAAGGGACTTCAAGTATTCAAAAGTTGTAAGAAATTTTTGTGCATATCTAGATTTGCATTTTTTCTTCCTTCCAAACCCTTTCCAAAATCTCATTGTTTCAACATGTTATTGTTTATTTTCTCTCTGTTGCTTTGCTTAACTGTATAGACAGACATTCCTCCTTCCCCCCTTCTCTGCCTTCCCCAAGTGAGGAACGGCTATTGGAAAGAAAGACAAAAAGGGAAAGCTATTAACAGCAGCTGACTTTGCTCTAGTCTTGGCCTTTACATATATTAGTGCAACATATGGCCTCAGATAAGAGCAATACATTTGAGCAGGATCTTACTGAGGAGGGCACACTAAAACACTACTTCTAGGTATATCAGTGAGTGGCCTTGACACACCTGAGTGCATCACTGGATGTGTGCTTTGGTCCTTAAAGCATGAGAGCCTTTCATCTTTCAAATTCTTTAAGCCATGCTTGTCAAGACTATTAACAGCAACAGACTTTGGGAGGGCAGACACGCAAAAGGAAAGTCCACTTAATTAAGAACCTGTTTGTTGAAATTAGGAAAAAATTGTCAAAGTTTCACTTGGAAAGAAAGAACAGATCATAGTTGCACTCATTCACAAAATACAACTTGAGAATCTGTTAGACATGTAAGAGGTAATTCATGAAACATTGAATAAGATCTCTGATGTGTGCAAGTAGGCAAACAACTGACACTAAGATACACCTGCCCTCCTCCTCTTTTCAAGATGTTTAATAGCTACCCCTCTGCTGAGATGGCCGTCGATCACACAGTCAGCAAAAGGGAGCATATGCCGCTCGCTCAGCAACTCCAAATCACAGCCTGGTATCTCAATGCAAGCCCAGTCTCAAAAGGTGTTCAAATCAAGGTGCTGGATAGTAAACTTGAACAGCTGGGGCATAGCCACGTATTCTCTGTTGTCTTCTGTTACAAAGGTGATAACCTTGGATAGAGGGATGAGATAGCAACAGCAAAAAGCTACAGGAAGACTCTGCAAATGTCATCTGCTAGACACCTTAGACCTACTTTAGGATATTTTTTCAAAGTGGTTGACAAACTCTTTAAAATTTTAGAAGAACATATTTTTAATTGATGGAAATATGACTCCTATGCAAGAGTGCAACTACATACAGTATTGCAAAATAGCGTGCTAACATTCTGAAACCTTCAGACTTCACTATTGTTATCACTTAGCTGCTGCATTTAGTCTGATCTGTCCCAAAACCTTGCTAAAACGGCTTCTGTTGATTTTTTTTTCTAGATTAGATGCCCTTTTCTCCCATCTGTAGTCTCCACAATTAAAACTACAGGAGGCCCCTATATTTAGTATGAGGAACCATACAGATATCACCTTTCWTCTAGGAATTTACACATAGGGAGGTGTTTTCTGTATTGTCCCTCAAGTAAGGTTCTCACAACTTTTGAATGAGCCAGACAGAACCACAAACAAAAGCTTAGTGTTTACCTAAACAACTTGGCACTCTCCTACTGCTACATCTAAAGGCGATTTATTACTAGAACAGCTATAAACAAAATCAAACACCATGTGTTTCCCTCCCTTTCCTTCTTTCCTGACAAATTTACTTCCAGAACATAAAGAACTTAAGCGACATCTAATTTATCCTTTCTATAATGCTGAATTGATTGGACACTGGTAAAACTTCAGCTTCCCAAAGGATGAAACCATTCTAATTTGCATGCCGATTAGTCTGACAGGGCTACATTGACAGTGTGTGTATATATTAACACACAAACTCCTGCCATTTCTATTAATTCAATGTGTAACAATATATATTTAGCTGAGACTCAGATTTCATGTTTATAACTTGACAAATTAGTTTAGTGCTGCTGTGGAGATAGAACCAAACTGTTGTGTTTACATTATGTTGCCTCTTCAACTATGACTATATAAAAACAGCATTTACTGAAGGAAATGGAAATTCACTTTGGTCATGAATGCTCTGCTCAAGTAAAAGTTCTGGAATTTAAGAAGCACTTAGTTGCTGCATTAGGCCATTTAGGATGTTTTAGCGTCTCAATTGACTGTAATACCAATCTGCTCAAGTGCCCTGTTAATGACCTTCCATCTCACAGCAAGCTCAGGAATTCAGTGTTTAGACTTTTCTTTTTTTTTTAACTATATCATGAACAGACTGAAGGACAGATCCTTCTTTCTTTCTCTATTGGGGCAGAAGGGAGTAAACTCTTAACATTATTTCAAACAAAAAAAAACCCTAACCTTCATGCCTCTTAAGGAAACTATCACTGGCAAAAGTTAGGAAAAGGGAACCACTTAAAATTACAGAGTGTTAAACATTAAGAAAAGTAGACTTTTAAATGTTCTCTCTAAACAAAAAAAATATTTGTATACACTAACTCCCATGTTGCAGCATGAAGCGTTCCTACTTTTGTGTTATTGTTCTAAATGAATACCTACGACACAGTAATATGAATCTAGACTGAGAAGCACCACTACCATTTCCCAAAACCCTCTCCAGAATTTTAAGATAAGTAGTAAGCAATGTAATATAAACTTAAAGGACTGGATCTTCAGCTGATGCCATGAGATAGCTTCACTGCAGTCAAAAATTTTAGTCATTTTCACAAACTTAATATGTGATCCAGAATATCTGCTTTGTTAACAAACATGAATATTTAATCATCTACCCTGCCATGTCTTCACTTCACCAGCTGGACAAAGAGCATAAGAAAACTCTCAGTTAAAGTATTCTGGAAAATACTAAAGCCAAATTCCTTTTTTGTATCTTTCTTCACAAGTCTCAAAAGAAAACTGCTTACAAGTTTTGCATTCTCTGTTTCCACCAAAAAGCAACATGATCCCATGAGATTTCACATTTATATACATTTTCTAAATTATCATGAAAAAACAAATCGGAAGGAAAAAAATCTTGTGATACTCTCAAAAGGTTCTAAAAGCTGAACACTAATTACAGAGAGCAATATAGAATTTAGAAAGTAATTGCTCCCTCTCTCCCCCCTAGTAGAAATTTGAGAATGTAAAACACTTGGCTTGCTTTTACAATTTTGGTTTTGCATATCCAGGAGAGCAATCAATGCCTCTGAAAAACACAAAATCTTTTAAGATATCCATTCTTAAAACCCTCAGTGGACTACAGGAACAGTACCTGTTCTAGGATAACAGCTATCACACAGTACTTCACATGCAGTTATGGACAGATTAGGGTCTTTACTATGTTGCAACATGACAATCAGACATATGTGAGCATACAGTTAGAGCCTTAAATTGTGGCTGTTAAATGAACTTGGTTCAGTTTAATTTTCAAGTCATTCATAGCATAGATCACCTCTAGTGAGGTGCCTAGTTAAATACCTAGTCCCTTAATAATGCTAGATAGCAAATACTGCCGCTGAAGTTAGTGGGAATTACACAGCCACAGTCAGTCTGTACACTCCAGTTACTACAGTCTGACTGGAATGTGAAATACTGTGTTCGTATATTAATTTTATCAGGAAGAACATATGGAAAGACTCAGTTGATACTAACTAATATTTAAACCATTCTAGTTAAATCAGTTTTCATTTTTAAAAATGTTATTTTCAACAAAATACTCTCTATTAATATTTTTTTAAATGTTTAATGCAAGTTTCTTTAAATGTGCTGTGGAGAAGACTGTCTATCAAATATTAATACCTCTTATTTCCCAATGAGTTCGTCGAGCCCTTAATCCTCATTTTTAGCCCATTAATAGACTCTTTAGGAATATTCTTCTACGGATTTTCTCATATTATGTTCATTTATATCATTGTGGAAATATGTTTCCAAAGTGTAGTAAATTGTTAAATTAGGTACCTCCAACCACAACTGATAAGAAGGCCTCAAGGCAAGGTAAGAAAAAAAACCACCTGCACTTAAGACAGCTAAATACTGATTTTACAAAACACCTGATCAGATTCAGTCAAGCTTGGCTTTAGTATTATGGCCACACCTACAAATATGGGGTTCCATTTCAGACACAGCATACAATGAACAAGACAGACTTAATAGAAGCATTTAGCAAACCCCCTTAAAAGTAGAAATCTCCATAGAAAGACATTTCCAAGTAAGTAAATGAAATCTGTGGACATTTCTGAGGGTACTGCACAAAGGAAGCCATTTTCTGGTCACAGCAAAAGTTAAGCTGGCTTTACAAAAACTAGGAAATAAACTATGTACTCTCGAGCACCATCTACTGACATTAAGTATTTTCCTACTTACAGAAATGGCACTCAAAGGTGTACCAAATTGAATCTTCTAAATAGCTCTGAAGCAACAGACAGAACTGACAGATTTGCTTGTACAATTTCTTGGCACAGAGAGCTTACACCTGTAACACATAATCAAGCCTACTGTGCTGCAACAACAATAACAAAGTCTTGTGCAAACCACTGCACTGTTAGGTTCATCAGCTAAAAACCTCCTCTAGAATGAACCATGACTTGAGGGGATTTGTTTTAGTAATAACCTAGCCCCCTAGATTTTTATGTGTTGAGAAGGACCAGTTTGGAAGGGGGAGACATTATAATGGACCATTTGCAATTTTTTAAAACAGAAACTCAAGCAATTGATTGTTCATTTAAAATTTAAAATTTTCACTTAAAATACAACTAAAGCTGCAGCAGTAGTATAAACTGTTTTTTCTATTAAAGTATTAAAACAATAAAAATGGTGTAAACAAAGTGGAACTTAGTCAAATATTAGTTTTTAGATATACTCAGTGTTGCATTCTTATTATGTGTTCTATAAGAGCAGAAACTTTATTTAACAGATATTTTACTATTTTAAATGGAATATCAATTCTCAGACTTTTGAACCTCAAGTATGTTTAACTTCTTCTAGTGTCTCACAGCGCTGCTATGAAAAATTTTCTTAAGCAAGAGGCTAAGAAACATTTAGTTGAAACATTAGAAAATTCTGATCCTGTGCTTTCTTCAGATTTGTCCTGTCAAGTCTCTTCTCTCCTTATCAGTAAATAGTAAGAGTGACTGATCTCAAAGCTGGCTCACAAGCATAGATGTTCCCTTACTTGCAAACCAGACTATGGAGAAAAAAGGGATGGTGGAACTCAGAAATGTAGTTTCAAGCCTGCTTCTTGTCCAGGCTTGGAGTTGAGATACTGCTACAGAAAACACCCAGACCTAGGATCACTGTTGCTGAGAAATTCTAAACTTTTTTTCATTACAAATCAGAAAAAAACATCTTGGAATTTCCTGCAGAATTAAAATTCTTCAAACTTTCCATTTAAGAGATATGAAACTGTTTGTAAGTAGTTTTTTCTGTAAAAGAAAAGTTTGCTTTCTCAGCTCCTTAACTCTGCAGGGACAGCCCAAAAATCCTCATTGCCTCATTTTAAAATGTCAGCCTTAATATTTCCAGACTCCTCTGGAAAAGCAGGCAACTCTTACCTAGAATACATCTTCAGGCCTCCAGGGTCTTCATTGGGATCTCTTTGGGATATTCATTGGAGTCTCTTACAAGACTGTCAATCTTACATTCACACCCCATGTCATTATTCCATTATTCAAGCTTGTTTAGACATGATATTAATTTATGATTTCAAGCAATACTTGTTTTTCCATAACATTTACAAAACTATCATCCACTGATAAGAGAATCTTCACATAGATCAACTCATCATGCAAGTAACTAAATTTCTGACCTGTTTCTCCTTGTAGAATATTTAGAGCATAACTAATCTTAAATCCTATTAAATTCATCCAGTAAGCTCATATTTGCTGAACAGAAAAAATTACTAACACTTGCTGGAAGTTAAGCAAGTGGTTGATCGTTTGACTGAATTGACACCTCCATACCAGCTTTTTATGCTCAGTTTAAGTGACCGCTTCAATATCAAGCAATTTTAGTACTGCCATTCAGGTATGAAGGCTGGCATTCTTCACTGTTTTCTATGTACAAAACAATTAAGCTTATATATGTAAGTGGCTACTTGAATTAAATTTGTTCATAGACAAGAGTCACTTCTCCTTCAAACAAGCAAACAAAAACTGAGTTGAGAATGCAAATATAAGTTGACACCTCACTATTTTGCAGAATTACAGTAGAAAATTTAATTACAAGTGAACTTTAGCATAATTTTTGCAAGCAATTGACAAGTTGCTGCAATTTCTAGGGCAAGAGAAAACATTCTAAGAGAGTGGAAGTATTTACAAGTGTTACTCTTTTAAAAAGAAATATGTGTAAGTAATATATACACTGTCAGCTACCTGGCTTTAGAACAACAAACACATCCTACACAATAAATTAAAACTCTAATACATTAAGTATCCACCTGAAATAAAATTACCCTGCAAGGTATTCTTAATTAGCCAAATATTTTTCCCAAATATGACACATCAGAACAAAAATAGAACCATGAAAAGAAAATCTATATATGAGCATAATGAACACACGTGATCTGGCTTTTTATGCATAATGATGCCAGGAAATAATCTGTTGGGTTTTTTTCCAAAAAATTATTTTCTGAAAAAAAAATCATTGAAGTAGATGTTTTCCATGAATATTCATATCAATCCTTCAGCTACAGATATTGAAAAATATTTGCTTGCTACTATCACTTCCCTCCCCCAAATATCAAAATGCCTTTTGAAAAGTTTGTTTCTTTGAATATGATTTTTAAAAAATAACAATTTTTAAGCAAAACTCCAGGCAAGGTGTTCTGAAAATGATAGGTCTAAGTGTAAAAGTTTATTCTGTTTCAAACCAGAAGTCTTTTTTAAATTTTCAAGTTGTCAGACTGAAGAAAGCGTTCACTCATAGGTAGATTCGTTTTTTTTAAAAATGCATAAAAATAACACCACGTTTAGTATGAACACCTAATCAAAAAGAAAACTCAAAGATACTCTCTAGCAACTTGCAGTTAAACTACTAGGAGGCTCTCTGCAGTGTGATTGCTGCCCGAGCTTTCAGGCCCCAGAACGAAACCAGCAACTCTCCCCACGGCAACAGCCAAAACTCACTGGACTTCAGTCTCTGTAGGGCACCCATTATGCCCACAGGCCCGACCTAACACCCACTAAAATTCAGCTGGATAGACTGTACAGGAAACATTTTTTTTTCTTTGATGCTGTGCACTACTGGGATTGTGCTGAGATCGGAGCATTAGGTACCCTATGGCAGTACGCTGTTTCACTGCAGTGAGACAAAGCTCCAAGTGACTCGTTGATAGCTTCAACCAGACTAAAAGCGAGAAAAGACATTGAGGTGGTCTGATTCACTATTTTGCCTCAAGTACTTAAACTAAGGAAATCAGGGCCTAGACTGAAAATCAACAGACATGGAAAGAGGCTTCTTTCCCTGCTGTCATATAATTTGTTAAGAAACAGGTTGCAGGATTCTTGAGATGATGAATCAATTATTTGAACAGGTGTAATCTAGCTTCTAGGTCCAGCTTCAATGTGTGCTTTAGAAAAAGGGTACGGCTTCATCAGAAAAGACAGAAGAGATTCCTCCTATTCATACCCTTCCCTCCAAACCTTTTCCTCTTCACAACCAAGTTCTCCCTTTGAAAGTGGGGAACATGCAATTAAATAGTACACTCTATTCAGAGCAGCAAGTCTGAAACAAAACAGGCCTCATGGGGCAGGCTACCCAAGTCATCAGACCATAGAGGTGTCCTGAATACCTGTCAATCTTTTCTTTGGGAAGTCATGTAGGCAGGTATTTGCTGGCCCTGAAATAAAAATTCAAAGTCTTCATCACTTTCAAGAGCTACAGTTAGTACCCACTTAGAGGAATTTTATCAGACACGACTTCAGACGTGATATCATTACTTGGTTACAAAGCAAAAGGGAAAGCATCTCTTCCTGTAGTAGAATCAAGTCTTTCATTTTGATAATACTGCAAGTACGCTGAAACATACATTCTGGAAGTCTTAATAAACACAGTTAACTCTTTTCCAAAACACTTATATTCCTTTTTCTCTTTGTGAAAGGAAAATTTAATCACATCGGCCATTGAATAAAATGTACTTGAATTTGAATTTTGAATGATAACCTGAAAATCAATTATTTGCAAAGTTTGAATATGAACTCTGAAAAACATATATGCATCTACCAAGATGCATTTATTTTTCCTCCAATATTTTTATTTGACACATTCTTATGGCCCACTTTTTTGCTTTCTTTTCGACAGTAGTTTTATTCCTTTCTAAATTCCAGCATGTGAATTATTTCACCTAGGATTTCCCTGGTGATTCACAGATAATATATGCAAACACTTTACTACCATGAAAATAGCAATGCCACTTTTTTCTTCTTTATTTTTTTAAAGAAATCAGCTTTATTATTATGTGGCAAGTATATTGCTCTCATGGGAACAGTATAAAAGGTAAACCGAAGGATGCTGAAATAAATGACCATCATACCTATCCAAGAAATATTAATATATTTTAGGTCTGAATAAAAGAGAGTTCTGACAGTCATCAGATACATGTGCTAGATGCACATTTTAAGCCATTTGATACATTTTAATTGCCAAAATCACATCCTTTACTGCCATTGGAGCAAGAGCACTTCTCATGCTTCTGTTATGGAGACTGGTAACATTTCCAGAAGTATAAGACCAGAAGAAAATAGCAGGACTGAAGCTTCAAGTCATTTAGATACTTTTGAAAGTTGCAGATGTGCCTTTTTGGAGAGAGATTTGAAATCTTTTCACTAGTCATTCACATTTTCAAACTCAACTTTGATAGCAGTAGTGTCACTCCTTTTGTAATTATTGTCCTGTCTTGACAGTCAAACCTTTCCATCATCAAATCAATTAAATCTCAAGATATAAGATGATAAATCATACATGGGTCAAGAAGCATGCAAAAAGTAGCTTCCAAACCAAGTCTAATTCTGTAGAGGTTAAAACTGCTTTCCTAGTTTCCAAGTGTATAATTACTTGTGTTATATTGACAGCTAGCCAAAGCACAGATCTTTGGTTTTTAAAATTTATGTTTCATCACTATGCTCAGTCTCAGTAAATCTGCAAAACACTTGGCATATATTGCTGTGCATGCCATAAATACATTCATTTTTCACCGTGTAGCACTACCTGAAAGGCACTTATGGCTTAGAACCACAACATCAACCTAAACTTAAACCAAACTGCATTGTAAAAGAACCTATTGAATTCAAATCAATTCACTGCAAAAATAATCAATGTGTAAGGCTCTGTACATGCACTGGATACAGGGACATTGAATGTGTTAATAATTTAAGTCTGTACAGATTGTGTGTGCCAGAGTGGCAACCAAGTGAACCACTTTAGCTCTGCTTTTATTTTCTGCATATCTATCCTCATTATAGGTCTTACCTGAATTCTATGTAAACTAACCTCAGAATTAACCCAGAACACCCACCCCCAATACATCTGTCTCAAAAATTAACATGAATATTGCCACAGGAATCTTCTAATACCCTCTTGTGGTGTGCTTGGCCTGCTTACTCACTTCAGTGCTTGTTACCAAGTCTGTCTTCTGTAGTCAGAGTGGTAAGTCTGTCCTACAGCACACTTATTAAGAGTTTTACCTTTCCAGGATCCTAAGAAAATAATTAACCCAAAGTTAACATGCAATACTTCTATTTTCTAGGCTTAGCATGCTCGCAGGTCTGAAAAAATACTTGCCAGGTGCTTCAGGTCAACAGTTCAATCTCATTCATCCATTCTACAGTGAACTGCAAGCCTCCAAGAGCAGAAGTGGGCCCTGTGCTGTCAGGAGTTTCTTCCAGAGCTGCTGCTCACCAGGCTAAGCTTCTCTTTTTAAAAGCCAGTCCTCACAGACTAAGTATAGAATCATAGAATCATAGAATCATCAAGGCTGGAAAAGACCTCCAAGATCATCGTGTCCAACCATCAACTCAGCACCCATGCCCACTAAACCATGTCCCGAAGCGCCACATCCACACGTTTTTTGAACACCTCCAGGGATGGTGACTCCACCACTTCCCTGGGCAGCCTGTTCCAATGCCTGACTACCCTTTCAGTG
>JASVER010000013.1:7158472-7178952 GCA_030449065.1 Oceanodroma leucorhoa
TCTTGTAGATGGGCGTCACATTGGCAAGTCTCCAGTCATCCGGGACCTCCCCCGTTAACCAGGACCGGTGATAAATGTTGGAGAGCGGCTTGGCAAGCTCCTCCGCCAGCTCCCTCAGTACTCTCGGGTGGATCCCATCCGGCCCCATAGACTTGTGTACGTCCAGCTGGCGTAGCAGGTCATTAACCTCTTCCTCTTCAATTATGGGGGGTTTACTCTGCTCCCCGTCCCCATCTTCCAGCTCAGGAGGGTGAATACCCAGAAGATAACCGGTCTGAATATTAAAGACTGAGGCAAAGAAGGCATTAAGTACCTCAGCCTTCTCCTCATCCTCAGTGGCAATGTTCCCCCCGGCATCCAATAAGGGAGGGAGATTCTCCTTGGCCCTCTTTTTGTTGTTAACATATTTGTAAAAATATTTTTATTGTCCCTGACAACAGTGGCCAGATTGAGTTCCAGCTGGGCTTTTGCCTTTCTAATTTTCTCTCTGCACGACCTGACGAGATCCCTGTACTCTTCCTGAGTCGCCCGCCCTTCCTTCCAACAGCTATAGACTCTCCTTTTTTCCCTGAGTCCCAGCAAAAGCTCCCTGTTCAGCCAGGCCGGTCGTCTTCCCCGCCAGCTCCTCTTACAGCACACGGGGACAGCCCGCTCCTGAGCCTTTAAGACTTCCTCCTTGAAGAGCTTCCAGCCTTCCTGGGCCCCTTTGCCCTTCAGGACCACTTCCCAAGGGACTCTCTGAACCAGCGTCCTGAACAGGCCAAAGTCTGCCTGCCGGAGATCCATGGTAGCGGTCTTACTGACCCCTCTCCTTACTTCCCCGAGAATCGAGAATTCTATCATTTCATGGTCGCTGAGCCCCAGACAGCCTCCGACCACGACATCTCCCACCAGTCCTTCTCTGTTGGTAAACAGCAGGTCGAGCGAGGCACCTCCCTTGGTAGGCTCGCTTACCAGCTGCGTCAGGAAGTTGTCTTCCACACACTCCAGGAACCTCCTCGACTGTTTCCTCTCTGCCGTGTTGTATTTCCAGCAGATGTYGGGCAAGTTGAAGTCCCCCACGAGGACAAGGGCTAGCGATCACGAGACTTCTGCCAGCCGCTTGTAGAACGCTTCATCGACCTCTTCATCCTGGTTGGGTGGTCTATAACAGACTCCCAGCAGGATATCCGCCTCGCCGGCCTTCCCCCTCATCCTAACCCATAAACACTCGACCTGATCATCACAAACGTCGAGCTCCGTGCAGTCGAAACACTCCCTGACATACAGAGCCACGCCACCGCCTCTCCTTCCTCGCCTGTCCCTTCTGAAGAGCTTGTAGCCATCCATCGCAGTACTCCAGCCATGAGAGTCGCCCCACCACGTTTCCGTGATGGCGACCAAGTCATAGCTGTCCTGCTGCACAATGGCTTCCAGCTCCTCCTGTTTGCCGCCCATGCTGCGTGCATTGGTGTAGATGCACTTGAGCTGGGCTATTGATCTCACCCCCGAGATTGSCACGCCACCCCTAGGCTCATCTCTCTCGAGCGTGGCTCTATCCCCTTCCCCCTTCGTACTTAGTTTAAAGCCCTCTCAATGAGCCCCGCCAACTCATGGGCGAGAATCCTTTTCCCCCTTTGAGACAGATGTACTCCATCTGTCACCAACAGGCCCGGTGCCTTGTAAACCTCCCCGTGGTCAAAAAAGCCAAAGTTCCACCAGTGGCACCAGCCTCTGAGCCACTTGTTAATCAGCTGTGTTTTCCTTTCCTTTTCAGTGTTCTTCCCCACCACTGAAGGGATTGAGGAAAACACCACCTGTGCTCCCGATCCCGCAATCGATCTCCCCAGTACCCTGAAGTCCCTCTTGATCGCTCTGGGGCTTCTCTCCGCAATTTCGTCGCTGCCTATCTGCATGACCAACAGCGGGTAGTAGTCAGAGGGCCGTACCAGATGGGGGAGTTTCCTGGTTACGTCCCTAACCCGGGCCCCCGGGAGGCAGCAGACCTCCCTGTGGGATGGGTCCGGTCGGCAGATGGGGCCCTCCGTTCCCCTCAGAAGGGAATCACCCACGACGATTACCCTCCTTTTTTWCTTAAGAGTGGCAGTCATAATGCGTGGGGTTTCCTGACTCACCCCAGGCAAGCCCCTAGATAGACCTTCCTCTGCTTCCGCATTTGCCTGGCCCTCAAGCTCCAGAGTCCCATATCTGTTTTGTAAGGGCAACCGGGAAGGTGAGGGAGGTTGGGAGGGGATTTGCCTGCCACGCCACGCAGGGACCCGTTTCCATTCCCCCCTGTCTCTTAGGTCCCCTCCTTCTGGTCGGTGGCAAGAGGGAAGGGGGTCCTCTGCTTCTTGGGGAGCCTGCACCTGCTGCCTTTGCCTCAGGGATAGCAGTGTGTGGCTCCACCAGTCTATCTCCCTCTCACACTCCCTAATGCTCCTTAACCTCTCCACCTCCTCCTTCAGCTCTGCCACCAGGCTGAGCAGATCACTCACCTGCTCACACCGCACACAGGARTTACGTCCGCTGCCCTCCGGTACCAGGGACAGGCCCAAGCATTCCCTGCAGCCGGAGGTCTGGACAGCTGCATGCTCCTGTGGCAGCTCCGTCTGGGTCCTCACACTCCTCCTGGCGGTGGCTTTCGGCCGCGTGGAAACCATGGCTAGGTCCCCTTCTGGGGAGGCGATGACCGCTAGTTAAGTTAGCCTCTAGAGCCGGGAAGGGGACGGCGCCCTGCCTGCACGCCTGCCCAGCATGAACCGCCTGCACAAACTGCCGCACCACGCCCTTCTGACGCGCCACGCCCAGACAGAGTATGAATTACTCTGTCCCATAGTAACTTATCTAGTGCAGAATCTGCATATTGTAATCTATAGCCTTACTACAAAATACCTGAAATCTTATCCACCGTTAGAATCACTCATAACAAGTGTTATATAAATAATCGGGAGAGATAAAAAGCTCAAGACCACATTTAGTCCATATGCTAGATACACCTTATTCTTTAAGTTTGCCCATTATTATATGATCAGGAAGAGTGGCTGAATGTAGGTCTGCCCAGTCTAAGACACAAAACTTCCAGGGTTATGCAGCAGAAGGACAGAGGAGAAACAAGTCCTCAGGGAAAAGAAGTTAGGTGCTCTTAGAAGCAGAAGGTGTATCTGGGAAAGACTAGTACATAGAGTTTTGTGAATTTATCCCTGGCTTTGTGAGACAAGGTGTGAACCAGCTGTAACAAGGTGGTTTTCTCCAGTTAAAAAGGTGGTTTTCTCCAGTTAAAAAAAAAATAAACACACACACACACACTTTGGCATAACCCCCAACCAGAACTCGAGTGAACACAAGCTCAGCACAGTTCACGGCCCCACCTGGATCTTGAATGCAGGAGATTCAAAAAGCATGAGGCTTTTCTTCATTTATTGTCAAATAATTTAAACATAGATGCCTTGACGGAAGAGCAGTCCGGAATCAAATTTAAGTTAGAAAGATAGCTCCTAGCTATTGTGCTGCATTTCCACATCCACTTCAATAAAGTTGAGACACATTATGGTTTCACTGATCATGCATATTTGCAGCTTTGAAATGCTGAAACTCACTGAGGTTTGGGACTCCAGTCATTGGGTTTCTTGTATATATGTGTATACACACATATACTTGTAGTAAGCTCAGCTTTACAAATCATACTTCACTTAAGTGAGCTATTGCTACCACAGAACTGCTGGTTGGTGATGAAGCCAATCTTATCCATTACAGCAGCTGTCATTTCTGCTGCATGACCTCCTTCTACTAGCTTTCAGTCACCCAGATGAGATTTTTTTCTCACTTGAAACTCCTCAGCCTGGCTGGAGAACCATCCAATTCTTCTTCAGTTGTCAGCGCCTACACACTAACAGCTCCTTTGAGCCTGCAGGGCCAGCACACTTTGCTTTCATCTTTCTCTGGAGCTCAGCTGCTCCCAATAATTAGCCAACAGAACCATAGAGTGCAGCCTAACAAAGCAGCTAAGGCGATTCAAAGGCTGACACGCTAAGAGGAAGTCCAGCCACGCATTCCCACTACTTCCCTACCACCATCTGACCCCTCAGCAAGTAGGTTAGAAAGCCACCCCAACAAACAAAAGAATGCAGTAATCTCCCCCAAACTAGCTGGTGGTAGGATTAAATAAGCATTAGTGCCAGGAGAAGCACAAAGCCAGGCTGAGGAGGAAGGAAGTAGGAACATCCCTTTCAGCAGGGGTTAGCCTTTTGATTGGCCTTATCTGCATTGTCACACTATGGTCTGAAGGGTGTACTTCAGGAGCAACTGAGCAGACTTAACAGCTTTCTGATGCCAAAAGGAGCAGTCCCATTCTCCTCTCCCTTGCATTCCAGTGCTCTGGCACATATCTGACCCCTCAGTAAACTGACTCATTAATCCAGCGGAAAGCTATTTGCTTTTTTGGTTGGGTTAGTTCGCCAGCTGTTTAATGAACTGAATTGGCTCAGAAAGAGGTCAGAGAAGCACCAGCCAACAAAGCAGAAGAAGGGGAAATATACAGCCAGGAGAAGGGGAGGACACAGTGCTGCTCCTTCAGCAACAGCCAGCAGGCAAGTCAGCTCAGCCATCTCATCCCACTGCACTCCCAGCCACTTGGCTGGCAGCTGGCCAGCTCTGGCTTTCCAGGGGAAAACAAGCCAAGAAGGATGTGGTTCTACCTACCCAACTGTTAGCTCTTCCTTTTGGGACTAAGGGYATCCTGCAGCACAGCTTAGCACCTGCTAGTCATAGCAGGCCAAAATTTATTGTCCAGCGCACTTTAACTGAGTTATGGTCGGTTAAGATTCATCATATCTGCTGAAACATCACAGCTCAGCTCCATCACCAAGCCTTCTGCTTCAAGACCTGCTTCCTCTCTGTAGCCCTCAGCCCCTTGCAGCAGTAGGCGCAGAAGCCCTCCCCTGTTGAGGGCCGTAGGAACCGGCACTGCCCCCATCCACCCCCTCCCAGGGTGGCCTTCCCTCCCTTTAACACCTTCTGCTCCACAGCCCCGTCCCCCTCCCACCCTCCACCTGTAGCTGCACCCGGCAGCAGGTGCCTGATGCCTCAGGAGAGGGACCGTGGTGCTGCTCTGCCAAAGCACAGTCCTTATACATAACACGCAGAAACTTGAAACACGTGTTATCACGGCTTATTGGATGACTGGAGTTTTCCAGATTGAAAACCACTTAGTTCAGTTCAGAACTGACAGATGAGGAGGGTAGGAAACAAGAACCTTTAGGTGGTGACCTTTATCAGATTTGAAAATCTGATTATGCTTTTGTATCAAGTATTTTTTTGTATTAAGTATTAAAACTTTTCATTGTGGTATGGAGAAACAATCATTATGACACTGCAAGTCCCCTCTTCCAGTATTTACAGAACAGAAGACATATTAAATACAGTTTCTAGGTTACATTTCCATCCTTCAAACAGCTTAAAAATTGTCATTAAAAGAACGTTAAAGAAAACAGAAAGAAATCAATAAATATGCAGATAAGTAAATGTCAAGGCCATTATAGATCTTTTCTTAAATACACTTAATAGAAAGCCTGAAATGAAAGAGAATTAATATTGTGAAAAACAGTTTGAAAATTAAAATCTTTTAGTTCTGCAGTAACTGTAGGAACGTATTACGAAGTTAGGCAGCAATCATATGCATAATTAAAGAAGTGATTATATGTATATTTATACCATCAATGCATAATCCTCAATTTGTTTAACATAAAACAGAACATCAAGGAAATGAGAATTTAAATTCCACTTGTTTAATATGGAACATTAAGTACACAAAAAAATTGCTTGTAATTTTAAAGTGTATAACTTGAACAAAATTTCAAGGTGGAAAATATTTGGGAGGAAGTAATAAAAAGAAAAGGAAAATATTAATATTATGCTTAACGAACAGAAACTTCATTTGTAATAATTAAGGAGTGGTATGCTCCCATTTCAAATACTTAAAAAGAAGGTAATGACAATTAACAAGACACCTCTTCGTTTTATACAAACAAGATAGATGTAAGAGTTCTTAAGCATTCACATAGAATTTTTGTCTGGCTCCAGCACGTCAGGAAGCATGCGCAATCATCTCCCTTACACCATATATATCTCTAATAACAATCATCTCAGAAATGTTTGCTTATATTCAGATTAATAACAGGATGTTTTCTGTTTGTGATGAGAAAATGGTGATTTTTGCACTATACATTCAAGTTGATTAGTACATTGAATGTGATTAACAAGAAGTCTTCACTTCCTTTGTGCCCTCCTACCCCAAACAGGGAAGTTCGGGAAAACACAGTGGACTTGCTGTAGAAAGGAATGAAAACACTGCCTGCAGTGAGGGATCTCTGTGAGATGCTGCTGAGGAGCAGCCAGACCTTCTTCACAGACTGGAGGATCCATGGTCAAAGATCTGTAATTTTGAGAAAAGTTGATCTCTGCTTCCTGCTAAGCACTAAATTTCATGGACCCAAACATAGCGACATCAAATCATTCTTCCTCCAGTCTCAGCCAAGAGCTGCGGCAAAGATTATTCCTTCATATTTTTTTCTCACAGAGTGTAGAACATACTCATCTATTTTGATAACAGTATTTACAGTGTTTTCTTTTAGTCTCTTTAGAAATGGTACCCAGCTGTCTTGAAGGCAGCCTTTTTTATGTTTGATTGACAGCACACTCAAGACCAAATATTGAGCTGTTCTAAGGAGTTAAAGAGCTATCATTGTAAATATAATGTTCTGTCTTACCAAGAGTTCTACGGTTAATTGGGTATTGGAAATAAATATTAACCCATATTGTCATTGTTGTGTGGACTTGATAGCATAAGGAGTTATCTGTCATCAAAATTAAAGGTATTATAGAACTTTCTGCACCCTGAATTCTGTTGCTCAAGGGATTCCAGCTTTCCACTGACCCTTCAGCAATCCTTCTGTGCACAGGTACCTACTATAAGATATTAACAGTCATCTGCTCAGGAGCAGGGAGGAAATAATGTTGCGTACAGAATGTGTGCACATCCCAGTGAAGTAAAAAAAAATACTAAGTAATCAGCTTTTCAGTTACTTACTTTTGAGAGTTTGTGTTAAAAAAATGACATATATAGTGATGTTAAAGTTGTGATATATGAGGGGCTGAGATGAGATGAGTATGAAATTTTAGTTTATGCAGCGTGTGTTAATGTTTGAAAATACTGCAACTTAACATTTAACATTACATGTATATTCATTATTGTCACRAATTATTTTACTATCTTAATACTTATTCAAGCCATTACTATTTGTGCCACAATTCCAGAAAAATACTTTTAAAATACTTGCTAAAACTATCTAAATATCATAACATTTGTTATTCATACATGTTGAAGAGTTTTAGAACAGCTAACACTATATTAATGCTTTGTATTTTAGGAAGAAATTATCTCTATTAATTGCTTACTTAGCATTGTATGTTTCCTCTGATTTAAAAGTGTTACTCAAATTAGTCCCTCTGGTTATCATTAGAACTGTGAGAGCCTGAAAAATCAAAGCTGTAGTGCAAGTCAGTGTCAGTGACAGCTGCAAAAATGGTAAGTCAATAGAATTAATAGAAGTATTTTTGTGCAAAGAAATGTTATTTTTCTGTCAACATATAAGCAACGTTAGCCAAGTCTATAAGTAGGAAAATAGGAAATGCCATTTTGTGATAGGATTTATAAAGTCAGTCAATCAGTTGTTACCAAAAAACAAAAGTTAAAAGTGTTCCTCATTTTAAAACATTTAGTGCTTTAAATATTAAAAGATGTAGAAACAGTGAAATAACTGATACTTTGCTTATGCATTACTTGTTAAAAATATTTTCAAATTATGTGGAAATCTTGTCAGTGCCCTGTTATGACATTCATTTAGTAAATTGTGTTATATAATTAATGTGCTTGATTTCCTGTGTGTTATCCTATATATCAGATCATCATGGTTTATCCCTAAGCCAAATGAAGTTCCTAGCATCTGTAACAGTACGGACAGAGAAGATGGTGAGACTTAACATGCAGACTATATGCCCCAAGGGGTGATACTGCATGTTATGGTTTATAGATTCTGCCAAGAGTTTGAGTTAGAGCTCTGCTGGTTTCTTTTGAAGAGGGTGCTCATTGCACACCTTTGCTCCTGGTATTTTCTTTTTGTTACTGTAGCCTGAAAATATCTATATATCCTCAGTGAAATATTGCTGTAGCTGTTGTGATTCAATCCACTTCTCAAATTTTCCATCATTCAGGAATCTGTCCTTAGAAATCATTTATAATAATTAAGCATTGCATGATGTGATCTTGCCTAGCAAAGACTTATGGATTGTAAAACCAGTTTTCACAGAGAACAACGCCTGGGATGATCTTAGGAACAGTAACATTTCTGTAGCATGAAATGTTACTAACTCATATGTATTTCTAATGAAGTAGACTGTTACTAGTTCTGATAACTCCTGCAGAGAATAAAGACTCTGTTCTACTTCAGTGCTATTTTTAGGTTTTACATAGAATTTAAATAATCTGCCTGTCTTCTGCTGGCCCATTCTTTTAGGCTGCGTTTCTTTTGAGGAGAAAATTCATGAATCTTGCAAATTAGCAAGTAAATAAATAATTATAATGCACTGTAAAATGTCATTTCATTTTGGTGAGTAATTATTATTTGATTACATGTATTACACGTTTAGAATACTACTTGTAGAATAGCTATCCTTGTGGTTTACCTTTTAAGGAAAGGGAATCTGAGTAAGAAGAGACCTCATTGCAAGTCTCTTCTATTAAGCCTTAGCTGAGAATTTTTATGTGCCAATTATGGAGTGTTCAGATTAGCAAAGCATGAATTACCA
Source organism: Oceanodroma leucorhoa (assembly GCA_030449065.1). NCBI lineage: Eukaryota > Metazoa > Chordata > Aves > Procellariiformes > Oceanodroma > Oceanodroma leucorhoa. The sequence goes on from JASVER010000013.1 coordinate 7,167,317, forward strand.
ATGCTTTTACAGCAGTTAGTGAATATCAGTTTGAAGGAAAAAAAAAAAGGATTCTATAAAATGCTTAAATATATACTAAGAGAAAAGAAAAACAAGTTCTTTTAAGTGCTACAATAGTCTTGAAAAATTAACATGAACCCACCTGTCCTTTTAATCATACTTATTTTAGAAATACCACTTTGGAAAATCTCAAAATTGACACCTGGATAAGTTGTTATCTGATGCTAAAGATGTAAAAGACAATGGATATTCTCAGATTTTTATTTCTATTAAATGACAGAATTCACAAAATAATTTGGAAGGAACAAAATATGTTCAAACTATTGTAAGGTAAAGAAGCAATATTAATTGACATCTATTGCAACACTCAATGGAATATAGTGTGAAGAGTTACACTAAGTCTGTGTGAATTCGTTCGTCAGTCCTGTCACTTCAGTTTTAAGATGTGTTATCTGGAATGATTTACAGGTACAAGGGACTAAAAAAGAAGACATCACCATTTCACACCAAGGAATGTTCCAATTATACTGTTACCTGTATTAGCAATTTATAATTTCAACTATCTAAAGTATAGGGCCAAGGTTTTATGTTGTTAATTGATATGGAAATGAATGGGGTAACATACTTTGCAATTTTTTAGGATATTGAATGTGATAGGACATCAACATTTAGCAACTGTATGTCTGACTAACATTTTGAAATAAGTTGGAAATGCCTACTCTGAGCACGCACAGTATTTGCACTTATAGTACAGTATATACAGTAAATATTTTTCATCAAAACGATTATACACATCAAACTGGAAGTTTAAAAGATGACAAAATGTCTAGGTGAATTGGCAGGAGGTATACTTTCCTGAATATTGCACAGTTAGGCCTGTGTTATATGTAGCCATAAATTGTTTTATCTTATGTAGGATTCATTCAGTTTCTCTTTTGACTGCACACATCATTTAAATTCTATAGCAAAAGTCAGACCAACACATCTTGTTGAGGAAGTTGTGAAAGTATTAAACACACATTCCCCAAAGTATCATAGATCATCATTGGAAAGATTTATTTTCCTGTAACAAAGGAAGAAGGCACTTCCATAGTTTCTACGTTGAACAATGTAGAAATTAATAAATGAGATCTTTTGAACCATCGAGGCACACTGCTGAGAACCATTGACACTTCCAGCAACTTCTGCTCCTAAAAGTCTTGTATGATCTTACGGGTGGTGTAACACTCAAGCGTGAGCTACTAGCAGAGAAGACCTACCACTGAACTTATAGGATGTCTTTGTTTTGTGAATGGCTTATATACACATAAGCACACATTCAAATTRTGTGAATTCGCACACTCCATAAATTACTCCATGAAATGTTTTCTGGAATAATCTGCCATCACTCTTCTATGGGTATTGCGCTCCCTTATTATAGTAACTATGTTACTATAATAGATAGAAACAAGACGTTAGAATACATGTGGACTTTCTTACCTCTTCCCAGTGTGAAGACAAGGAGGAATGATTCCTTCAGCAAACTTCATGCTAGCAGGTGCTAAGGATTCCACAGTTTGAACTCACAGTCCATGTCAGAAGGTGCTTTCAAACAGAATAGCTCGATCTAGAGAAATGAAGACCTCGTGTTCACATTAGATCATTCCTGAGGCACCCTATCTCAGGCTAAACTCACTCCTACGAAAACATTGTACAAACCTGTTAAAAGAATGTTATTTTATGGAAAACAAAACTGATCATTTAATTGATATTTAGACTGATAAATTGCCAACATTTACTCATTATCTGGTGACAAGTTAAAGACAACGTTATCATGTTACAACACAGGTAAACTTGAACCATTCAGTAGGTAAACTGCAAAGATCTCTTTGAAGTACTGACCTTTCCTTGATATGGAGCCCTATAGAAAGGCATTCTGCTCATCTTAGTCAACCAGGCAAAATTATATAGCATAAGGAAAGTATTTTCCATTTGTGAATAGGAAAAAAAAGTCTATTTGAAAAGTACAGAATGACAGAGGGGTTTTTTGAGTTTTATAGGCTTGTGCTGTAAGTAACTTTTGCTGAAAGAAAAAAATAATATAAATCAAAGTTAGGAAAGAGCATGCCAATAGACCAAGTAAAAGGAACTTACTGTACAAGCCTTAAATGTCTCCTCCCTTTTCTAAGGAGCCAAATGCAGTAAAATAAGTATTGTAAACCATTTTCTTTTGGCAAGAAAATATTTGTTCTCTTTCTACGTTATTTGTAAGGCAAAAATGGTCTTCTAACTGCCACTGAAGAACTACCGTTCTTTCATTGTGTAGATCAAATAAAATGTGTAAGAACCAAACTCTTTTCAGGCTCCTTTTTAACTTATTGATATCACAGGAATTTTAGCGCCTGAACACTTTGTTGGACTGGCCTACAAAGAGCCTTAATTTCACTGCCCTCTGTGTGGTCTCCCAGCCTGTTTCCTTCTTCTTGCGTTTGACACTATGAGGTTTCTGATTACCTTTCTTAACTCACTGTTTGAGGTATATACTGTGATACAAAAGTCTAATAATGCACTTTTCAGCCATCATATCGTGCATGACAGTATTCCATTTATTTTTATCTGCTCATTTTGTCACCGTGCTCAATATTACCTTCCTAACCCTTTGCCAACCAGGAAACTGTTAGTAAAATATGTATTGGCTTCATCCTGTAAACAGAGGGAACATTGCTATGAAGTCACAGAACTGCTCTATGAAGCAGTTTCTAAATGAACAGCCATTTATTGATGTGCAAATAACACGCTCTGCGGAAAATAGAGAGGGGTTAGCTGTTGAATTCAGAAGTGTATTGTCAGAAATATGGGGCAGTTGCAACCTGACTTAACTTTCATATAATTTTATTCATACAGCCTTTCTTTAGCATCATAAAGCTGGGAAAAAGCAATTCTCAAATGTACAGTGGAAATGACAGATGACTTAATGAATCTGGAAGCTGTAACTGTTATTCAAAGTTTCTTTTCTCATCCCAAGTAAAACTCTTGTAAAGATCTGCGTCTTGTTTCAAAAAGTTTCCTGTCTGAGCTTCAAAAGAGTCCTGACGTGAATAGTTTTTGCATAAAACACTGTTCAAATGAATTGATTCATCCCATTTAATTACTAAATTAACACTAATTCAGTTTAAGCCTTGAATGTGACTTCATTAGGGAAAAAGCTGAATACACAGTGTAAGAATCTACAAATGTCTCTTTTACTTTAAGAGTGGTAGACATTCTATACAACAGAAAGTAATGAACCTTTTGGAGCAACTGTCCAATGTTTATATTTCTTGTGGCCCAGTACAAAACATATTGTCAGGTTTGTGACTGAGGGTATTCTGAATATATGAGATGATTGTTTCAGAGCATTTACTTCATTGACGACTGGTCACCCAAAGACCATAAACTGTGAACCACCACTTTACAGAGTTTTATTTATATAAATGTAATTTATATTGAATGTAGACTAACCTGCCTACATTCCTGATAATAACTGAAACCTGCACCCATCTTTTAGGATCTGTGGGCTAGTGTGTATATGTGTTCAAGAGGATAGCCTATGATGCTTTTTATGGTGGCAGCTTCAGTAAAAGCCTGGGTAATGGAATAGCAAACTGTTCTAAGATCTACTATCAAATATCTCTGTGGAGAAAAAGAAGAATATTGTTGAGGCCAGGAGACACAAATTTGCAAAAGCAAAACTACCAGAATATGGCTAGGATAAATGCACAGACAAATAGAACAAAACAACCTAAGAAGAAAGCCACAAAGGAAAACGATACAGATCCTGTAGGCAAAATTTCATGGCCAAGGTAACACTGTGCTATGGGTGTTTCTCCTCAAGTGTCTCCTCAAGCAAGGTAATAAGCTAAGAATGTGTGATTTTATATTGGATGTCTAAATTTTGCAGGTGCAGGCTCAGTCTCAAGGGAACTGCTTGTTTGGGGAAGAATCCTAAGACGACAGTACTCTGCTTTACAGTCTGGTCAGATGAATGAAAAGCCTTAAGCTCCTTCAAGTGCCCAGCCCTGCAAATTGTCAAAGTCCGTTTCAGACGAGCTGTGGTGTATGAGGCATGTTGCAACTGCTTCCTGTCATGCTGTTTCCCAGTCAGTTTTAGAAGTCAGCCAATATGGTGTGCTATCTGAAATGCTATAGTAATTATGTGTTATTTAAAGTAACCAGAATTGGCACATGTGTGTCTGAAAGTGCTGGCTAATAACCAGATTTCTTCAGTGTACACTGTAGGTTGCTTCTGAACATTCAGGAGAGTATAGATAGAAAATGTTAACAAGGAAGTGAGAGGTCTATTTTGCATCCTTCTAGATGTGACTTTCTGTAGACATATCTAGATATTGTCCACGTACAAATGTGAAAGGCTACCAGGTCGCCTGGGATAGTTTGGGAAGCCTATAAGCTAGACAGCACAGGAAATTGCCTCACACATGTTGCTTGAAAAAGCAGAGGTTGAGTATGACCATTGAGAGTCAGCTGGTAAGCATCAAAGTATAGAGAGCACAGACTCAAGTGTGGTCTTAAGTACTGATCATGAAAAAAATTGAGAGAATACACATGTAGAGAGAGTTGCTGGTGAAGCCATAGCTCCAGGAAACACTAATTAATCTTAAGGTTAATTTGTTTAGTGAACATCAGGAATTTTATATAATTAAAGGCAGCAGTGAAAAAGGAGTTCCAGAGACACTAGAGGAAGCAGAAGTTGCCCAATGGCACTCAAAACCATGTTGCTTACAGGCTAATGTACCAATGAAAAATTGTTTTTCTATGGGGGAGTTAGAGAGTAGTTACCAGCTACACTAACCATTGAGCAGTGGTAACAGCAGTTGCTGTCCGAAATCAGGTCTGGGTCAAATATTACTTCTTCCTATTGTTTCCTTCCTTTTCCTTGTGAGCTCCATGTCACCACAAACTCTCCTGTCCTGAATGTACTCAATACAAATACCATAACCAATAATAAATAAAGACAGTTTTTGCTGTGTTTAGGGAGAATATCAGATTATTTCTTTCTTTGACAAAGAAACTCCATTTATTTTTTCTGATGCAATCTATGTTCTGGAACATATGTGTTGCTGTTGCAAGCATGACACCATTTTGGTTGTACTTCAGAGGTGTTCACTTTGCCAGCTCTAATGCAGTTTTTAACAGCTTGTCTTTTTGTGACATATTGCAATTATGCCAAACTATGTAATCACTTATTTCACATCGAAGTTTCAAGTTTTTGTATGATACGCAGCCTTGAAACTTAAAATTCCACTAGTCAGTAAAGCAATTAACTGCCTTCTGGGAGTGAATTTCACAGAAAAAATAATGATTATTCTTGAAAAAATAATTTAATGAACACAGCTCCAGAGATGTTATCTCCATCTCATTGAAGAAGTAGGTGGGAGTTTTGCTACTGACTTCAACTGAGTCAGGCTTTTGCCTCAGGACAAGAGGCTTCTTTAATGAATAATAATGAATGACTAAGAAAGACAAGGCTGTGGACTGTGTCGTTAAAAAAGTCCACTTAAAAGATTATTATATATCTTTTCTCTGCAGGCTCTCAAGCTTACATATGCTTACCTTGCTCCCATGTTTTTGGATATGGTACCATGGCCTGTTAAACAATCAGAATCCATCCTATTCATTGGTGAAAGTAGTGTGTGGGATTCATAGATATGATTTTTGTTTAGCCGGAGAAGCAAAAATTTTACAAAATGAAAATAAAAAAAAGTAAATGACTGTTTCAAACTCCTACTCAAAGATATCCAAGTATGAAACAGTTTGCTGCATTTTCCCAGCACAGAAGACAAATCCCTTGAGAATTTTTTTATAAATCAAAAATATCTATGAAACTTCTAATATTAACAGAATAAAAATGTTTTCCCCTTAGATGTGGAGGGAATTTAAAACATGAAATTTTAACAAAAATTAGGGAAGTGATTGTATTTCTTGGTAGAATAGACTAATACAGGTAGAAATTGTTAATTACCTATCATTCCTTAGGAATGTGAGCTTGTTTGAGTGAAAGAGGGTGTGAAAGAGCTTTTGAAGAGGTACAAAATTGTGACCCATGTCCAACACAGGAGTGGAATAAAAGTAAGCATATTAAGGTACTTGCATCATTTCAAAAGAAATTTCTAATTATCAGGTTTACATGGGGACCTAGTTGCCTGATTGCATACTTTGCTTTTACTTTTATTTATTTGGGATTCTTGGAGACAAATTTTAGTGGCTTGAATATTGAAATTACATAGATTCTTTGTTTTGCATGTGTGGCCTGAAGTATTATCTTGCCTCAGCATCTTTCCATTGTAATAAAAGTGGTCATCCTGCCTAAGCTCTGCATTTATTCCCAGGGTAGAATTCAGATGTAGCCTGCTATATCCTGTTTCAAAGACCTGTTAGGATAATTAAAATAAAACCGAGGAAAGTAGTTATTTTTATCACGACACAAACAAAGGATCAAACTCTTAAAAATATTGTTTGAGACAGACAAGGACTAGATTTTGTAAAAAAGAAATGCACACTGCAGCATTTGATTTATACATGTCTAATTTCTGAGTTCTATTTTAACTACAAAATAGATGTTTCAAGAAGGGTGAGCCCAAAATCTGCACACTTCATAGAGAATTCCAAAGAACTAGCAAATATGAAACTTTCAACATGAGATTGTCTTTGAACTTCTGACCCGCTCCAGGGCTTAGTTACCTAATTCAATCCATCAGACGGATGCTTTACACTCATATGCATATAATCTTGACCCACTGACAGAACTTGGGTAGAAGAGTGCAATGCAACTCTTTGCCGTTTAAAATAGGCCAGATAAAATGGTGATCCCAACCTGTGTTTATATAAATGCCTAATGACTGGATTAAAACTCATGTAAAACATAGGAGAGTTGGCTCAATTGCCCTTCTTTTTCTGGTGTGAGTCAAACACTTAGCACCAGATGTGCACCTGTATAAAAAGGAATGAGGCTACAGAGTACATAATTTTGTAACCCAGTCAGTACTTTCCTGGAAAGGGAAATCTTAAAGACTGGTAACAATTACCTAGCTTCTGCATTTTAATTATATCGTTCAATAAAAAATAAGGAACCTGGCTTCAGGAATCCAAACGCAATATGCCTACTCAGAGACCATGCAGCCACATTCTTTCCTCATTGCTTGTCTTTTCTAGCATCATGAGTTTTCCATTTCCTTATAGTGGCACAGCTTTTTCTACACAGTGGCCTAGGTTCATCAAGAATGATGTAAAGGGATAATCTCCCCGCCATCATGGCTGGGAGGTGGAACAGGTTGCTTCTATCAGATGGGTTCTGAGTGAGAGCTTTAACTATTAAACTATTACACAAAACCCTTAGCACTGCGAGCCACTGTGCTTTAGAACAGCTACAATGGCATTTTATAGGAAGCCTAAATGCTTCTTTTAATATGAGGTGAGTTCAGAGCATAACTATTACATGTGGCAGTCGGGCACTAGTGTGTATTGTACCTACCACGAGAGGCTCATGCATTTCACTCTTCTAAGAAGAGCTACTTACATATGAAAAGGCAGGTAAAGGTGCTTCTGCTGGTAGTAGAGAAGTCCTACTGCTACATTAGATATATGCAGCAAAGAAGAGCTTGAGGACTGGTGGTAACTGAAAGCAGCAAATGATTTCTCGGCCACTATACAGGTAAATTAACTCCCAGCAGAACCTTCTAAGGGTCAGTGGGCCATGAGAATGGATTATGTCCCTGACAAAGAGGCATCACCTACCTAATAAGGAAGCTGGTAATGACTTGACCATTATATCCAATAATATGTGTATTTGCAACACACAGTGTGCTGAATCCATAATTGATGGAGTTCAGGAGAAAGAAGATGAAATTTTTTAACTAAATTATATCCTTTTTAGGCATGGGATGGCCATGTCATATACATATAACAGTTTCTTATAAAGGTGAACTTTGGGGTTACCACAAATCGTAGGAGTGTTTGAAGTTTACTGAATTTTTTTTCAAACAGCTGCATAGTTCTTTAGAGACAGAAAGCAAAGGGGTAACAAGCACTTCCAATTAAAAAAAAAAAAAGTTTGTTTCATGGCTTCACAAGTCTTCAGTAAAAATTTTTTCAGGATCACTGCTGAAGTCCTGCCTTAAATTCCAGGAGGTTCAGGTTCCCAGCTGGACACAGGAGCCCTAGTCCTCCAGGTTCATTCAAGACAGTGATTCAAAAGGTTGCTCCTAAAGAAGAATTCACAGGCACATGCCCCAGGCTTGTATAATTTTATCTTTATGAAATGTTGACTTTATCTGTGTGAAAATGATATCTTTAATGATGGTACAACACAAACCACAACAAAACTATTCCAGTCTACTCTCCCTGTGGTAGCCACCAGACTGTTCCCCCTCCTCCTCTTCAACACTAATGCAGTTTAGAACCAGATAAAATAGTCTTTGTCTCTGTTGTTGTGTGTGTCAGCATGCTGTAATTTGGTAGAGCACGTGCTTTCTGATAATCCCTATTACTCTCTCAGAATCCTAAACTTAAATTCTCTATTTATTTTCCCTTTCAGAGACACCAGGAATCTATATTTGGAGCTTAAACATTATTTTTGGTTACCTGATTATTTTCTTCAGTGTCACTAGTAACAATCTAGTCTATATTACTGTACTTGTAGTGATTGTTAAAACATCTCTGTTGGCTTATCCTTGGGGATGTCTTTTTCTTGTCAGTGTGGGACCTTTATGCTCTTGCTCAGCTGACTTCATTATCAGGTTCATTGCAGCTGAAAACACAATAACCTACAATATAGAACCTGTTGTAAAGCTCCTTCCGATCTTTTTCTCGTTTTTTAGTTTAGACGTCGATAATAAATATCATGAAAATTGCTTTATAAGCGTCTCTCACCTGCTGCTGCAGTATGTCTGGTACTTTATTCCTTCTTTGGATTCTTATACCAACTTAGGTGGCCTAGTCTGGGATGCATTGCCATAGCAGAACACTATATTATAGGTAATGATGTTGAGAACTTAATTCTTTTTACAAGGTTGACATTTTAACGGCTCTAAAATTCACATGCTATGCTGGATTGCCTTACAGCTTTGTATCCTCATGTGGTTTCTTATTCAAAATTTGAGAACACATGAATAAAGCTATCTTCTCCCAGTTTGCTCTCCCTCACCACAACTTTTCACAAGATCAACAGATTATATCAATATTTTTCTGCACAAAACAAAGATCCAGCCATGGCTCTGATCACACCCAAATCCTTTTAGCTAGGCAATTATCATTCCACTGAGTGGATCTTGCTCATTGTGCCTTTGTGGAAGCAAAACTGAAAATGATATTCAAAAAAAGAATTTTGTTCTCAAGACAAGCATGAACTTAACACATATGAAAAAGACATTGTGCACCATGGTCTGAATAGCTGAAAGGCTGTCTATCTAGCTTACAAATGTTGCACAAACTGGGCAGTTCTGAAGCACATGCTATTCTCCTTAATTCTGAACTAGCCAGTATGAGTTTAGCTTAGCTTCTCTGCAAACTTGAGAAACCTAAGCCTGACTCTGAAAGAACCACAAAGGATTTCAGTTTCTCAGCATTTAAGTGAGCTTAAAAACATTACATATATGTGTGTGATACATTTTACATGTTATACATAATATATGTATGCTTATATGTAACTATTATATAATACCATATATTATACTTACATATATAATAAAATATATTTATATATTTACATGTAGAGGGAAGTGAAGCTCTTCCCCCCTCACTATATGTTTCTAAGCACTACTTTCTGTTCCTTATAGGAACTGCTGTCCAGAAGTTTCTATCACTAGGCTTTCAGAGTTTGTCTTCTTTCTGTCCTTGAAAAGCAGGATACGTTTCAGATGCAGAAACCTCAAGAAAAATTATCAGGCACAGGGGTACATGCAATCTGATAGACTCTATCAGGAGAATTGAATGGAAGTAGTGTGTGGGAGGGAGATACATGGGTGGTGGGGGAACAACTTGTTCCAGTAGCATAATTAGGAAAGTATTCAGCAAATATTAACTTTTTATCTCAAGCTATGTAACTGATAGAATCTGAGGCCATGAGACTCTCAAGTAAGGTGCTGTCTGAGATGCATAAAAAAGCAGAAATTTTTAATGTGTTGATGGCTTTTACCATGGTAATAGCTTAATGAGATGGATAGGAGGATGATTTAGTTACTGTAACCACCATAAAACTGAGAAATTTGGGCTTGTACATGTGTTTTTTTCCACTTACCCTATCTATAGATGGCCATAGCGCTACTGAAAAGAGGAAGAGAATTTCACAGTCACACAGAAGCCTTCATGTTGCCTTCAGCAGTAGCATTCCAACTGCAAACCTATTTATGATTATAGGTATAGAAAATATCACTGAATCTCAGGAAAAAAAATAAAAGCTAACCAGAAAAAAAAATCTGAACTAATCCAGTTCTCAGATAAACAAAAAATATTCCTAGCGAAATTTTWTGCTTTTTCATGATGTCAGGTTCAGTAACTCAGACCTCTAATTTGCAGGAAGTGAAAGGAAGGCATTTGATAATTATAGTTTTGAAAACTATAATTAAAATAAACAGCCATGCATCCTGAATTCTGCCTTCCAAGAGTGATTTTCTTAACTGCCCGGAATATACATACTCTTCATTTCCCTCTTAACTGTATTGAAATTAAGCTTCAGCTGCCCAGCAGTCAGTCAGGAAGAACTCAACCTGACACCTTTTTCTCATTTTGTGGTTGATGCCACCTAACACAATAGTTACACTTCCTCGCCATTATATCCCCAGATCACTCTTCTATCTGTCAGTTGACAACCCTCAGGCCGGGAAGACCCACGTGCTCTGCTGACACAAATTGGACATTTCAGTGGTGAAATGAGGTATATGGAATCCCTTTCTTTTATTCAGTCCCTTTCATCATAAGAACATCTGAGATCATGACATATCCTCAAATGTAGCTCTATAAAGCTTTTTTACTGTTCAGCATAGCTCTATCAGCTATACAATACAGTGAACTATCTGATGGCTTTCACTTTTACAAAAGTATCAGAATTAAGATTATTTCTTTATTTACAAGAATAAATATTCTCTATTTTATTGAAAATTCAGCTCAGTAATGTAGAAGAATATACTATACAAATACTTATATTACCCTTAATATCATGTAAATAAAGATTTTTTTATCATTTATCTTACCCCAAAAATTTTTTTGTCTCCTCTCTGTTTCAATAATTTGTTAAATTATGCTACCTGTATGTTGCAGGGAAATACTGCAGCCTGAAAGTAAAACTACAAGAACTTATTGATAAATCATCTATTGGATACATTTAAACAACATATCCTTTGGGCAACAACAAAAACACACTTATTTTAGCAGGTCAGAAGAAAAATAACTGAAGAAGGAGCAAAATAGTAAATGAATACATTTAAAAGGAGCAAGGGAAAAATCAGAGACATCAGGTATATTAGAGGAAGGAAGGGAGGAAGGAAGGAAAGGAAAGGGAAAGGGAAGGAAAGGGAAAGGGAAGGAAAGGGAAAGGGAAGGAAAGGAAAGGGAAGGAAAGGGAAGGAAAGGGAAGGGAAGGAAAGGGAAGGAAAGGGAAGGAAAGG
>JASVER010000013.1:7179536-7393670 GCA_030449065.1 Oceanodroma leucorhoa
GGAAGGAAGGAAGGAAGGAAGGAAGGAAGGAAGGAAGGAAGGAAGGAAGGAAGGAAGGAAGGAAGGAAGGAAGGAAGGAAGGAAGGAAGGAAGGAAGATTTTTGCACCTAAAGTACCAGATTTTCCTAGCAAGTTCAGAAGACCCTTGAAATCAATAACTTGTTTTACTTTGTGTCCTTATATCTAATAAACTAAATAGTCACCTGAAGAGCAATCCCAGGTGACCTACTGCCTCTGACTATGGCTGTGGCAATGCAAGAGAACAGGCTGAACATAATTTTAAGTTAGAGGACTCTCAAAGCAGCCTCTGATTTTTTTCTGCCTTACTGTGAAGTGTAAATGGTTCCTACTGCCTCAAGTACCTAGACTATACCACCGTAGACTATACCAAAACTATATCACTGATATCTTATTTCAGCCTGATATCTTATTTCACCCAGTCTTCGGAAGACTGAATGCTAGTTGTACTATGCAGAGCATCTCAATCTTAATTTATGTCAATTCATGTGTAAATTAATAGAAGCTAAAGGGGTTCACCATTTTACAGATAGTGCATAAATAATCAGCACTGAACCTCTATCTGCTCCTCTGTCTTGCAAAAAGATGATGACATTAGGCATTGACCTATTTGGAGAATGTTCAGACTCAATTCCTTAATACATGCAAATTGCTTAAAAAAAAGAAAATTGATAAAAAATATGACAGATGTGCAAAATTTTATAAAATACAATTTGAGGAGGTAAGTGAAACCTGTCAGAACCTCACATGTTTTATAATTTTAAAATGTGAAAGTACCTGCCAATGATTCATTGGAAGTAAAGCTTTTTTTTGCCAGGACAATCGCATTTTGAAAATAAAACATTGTGGGTGTAATGATTTATTTACAACTATCTTACTGTTTCCTCTCAATCTCATAATACTAGCTATTGAGTCACAGCCTGAAAGTAGCAAATGGGCAATGATGGACTTATGAGCGTGGCAAGCAAGGGTTTTCTACAGAGTATCACCAAGTTTTTCTTCTCACTTCAGTCCTTGTTATGATTAAAGGTTACTGTGTCTTGATAGCTAGAGTATGTAAAACCTATTCAAATCACTATTGTGAATATGCTTCTGTATAACCTGCTCCCTCAGAATGCTTGACTCCTAATTACGTGCTAAAATAAGAGTGAGGTGGAATTGCAGAAATTGTATAGAAGAAAATGATCCCATCTACTTCACAATAGGCCAAACTGAAGAATTCAAAGTGGTCCCTAAATTATGACCAAATGCTTACTAAGAATTTTCTTCATAAACAATTTTTTTTTCTAAGGAGCAGCAAGTCTCAGTTATTTATACTATTTCCATTGAGCCACATTTTTTCTTTTTCAAAAGATACAAAGGGAGTTTTAATCCAAACATCATGGCTGCTGTAAAAAAAACCAACATTTAAGAGTCTGAACATTTCTGCAGTACACAGATATTTCAAGCTGATTATGAGATTAAGCAAAAGAAATTTCAGTGGTTTTGAATGAAAAGCTGGGACAACAGAATTGTTTGTGTTTCTAGTGTGATATCTAATTTCTGCCTTTAGTTAGCATTACTTAGTGAAGCAGTAGTTTCATCATCTTAAAACCAAATATGGACTTTTCCTCCACTATACTACATATGGTAACTACACACTGTCAATATGCACACTCTGGGAAAGCAGAATACTCAAAATATTTGTTCATATTACTTTGTTCAAATAAAACATAATCTTATTCCACATTATTCACAAATGCTTTAGCATCGTTTTTCAAGAACATTAAAAACAGTTTGTGCCTAAAAAACTTTGTTATGTTCATTACTTACCAGTAAGACTGATACAAGGTTGTGTGTAATACCTTATTTTCATATGTGCACGCACACACACACAAAACTATAAAAAGTTTCTAGGAGAATGATAAAGTGGGGAAATCAGACTTTAATTTCTTACCTAGTTTAGGGAGGGTTTTTGTGTCTGTTTGTTTTCTTACAAAGGATGAAGTAAATGTGCAGGGAAAAAATGTGACACCAATTAGGGAAAACATAGGAGAAATATAATGGAAGAGAAAATATTAATGAACATATTTTTTTCATYTTCTTCCCAATTAATTATACTTTCTCTCACTTAGAGGAAAGAAAACTGAAAAGTGCAACTTCTAAAATTAAGGTAATATTTTAAATCCCTTTGTATTTTAATTCTCTCACATATTTTTCCCCAAGAACGCAGCATTTTGATTTTTTTCAAAAACAATCAAAATTACCTATTTTTTGTAAAGCAAAACCATAGATCAATTTTATTTCAATACTGCTTTCAAGAAAACTGTAATGTTACTCAAGTTGTAATACGTTGCAAACATAAATCTTTTCTTCAGGTTATTTTTGATTGAGCAGGTTGTATTTTCAGCTCATGTCTGGTGATGTTTCAAAAGTTGCATATATTATTGATAAAAAAAAAGTCTTGTCTTCCAAGTCACAGTTTCTACCTATGGGCTTCAATCACACCAGTTATCAAAATCACAGAAGGTTTTGATGTGTTATAGCCATAATCTCTGGTGACAAACATACTCTGTGAATTTTCTCCTTAGGGCAGATACAACACAGATAAACACCTAACCTACTCTTCATAAAATTATTTTTGTGGTTCTGTATTACAACTTGTTTCTAAAACTACAAGCATTTAAAAATAGTTGCAAATTGTCCAAGTAGCTCCTAGAAGTGGGAGTCATCAGATCCTTTCAATCTGGCAATTTTATGAAGAAGCATTGTTTACCGTCGAATTCTTGCCACTCTACTGACTGTTTGCCAGTTTCTGATTAAATGTTTTTCTCACATTCCCTTCTACAAAATGATCCTTCAAAATAAAGAGGTATTATGACATGAACTTTTAAAGAACTGCAGTCAGGATTTTCAATTAAAAACAAAATATTCCTATTATTAATGTGTTCATTCCATTTTTCATACACAAAGGGATAACTGTGTCTTCTGAAGGACAATTACCATGACTGAATTTTTTATTTTGATTGTGGGTTTATTTTTCTTATCAGTCACATGTAGCTGTATTGTAATGTTGCCACAATTTTGCAGTCACAAAATCTGACAACTAATTCTAAAAAGAGATGTTCAACTACTTCAAAAACATAATCAAACTTTAGAAATTTTTTAAACAGCTTATGAAAATTTTTAAACAGCCCATGAAAAAGCTCATTTTCAAGTTCTTGTTTCATGCATTTTACAGGCATCAAGTCCAGAAACAGAGGTAAAACCATGTGGTCAATAGTGAATGTTGCTGTTCAAATTTTTAATTTTAAATATAAACTTATGGGACAAACAAAAAAAAATATGGTTTCATATTTTAAAAAAGTATGTACTTCAGAAAAAAATATCAACTATTCACACGCAAGGAACAAAAAAAATAAGACCCAAATTGTCAGATAAGCTGTTTTTATGAGCTATTCACCCTACTCTCTTTCCTACAGTATCACAAAACGAGCAACATTTCTTAAGATACAGCATGAAATCTGCCACACGATCCAGTAGAAGTGTTGTTTCAATTCTTCTTAATATAAAYTCAAGAAGTATGTAAATATATTTTAAATTTTAATTCTTCAACAATGTGCATTCATTATCAGAATTTAGCTCGAATCAATTTTTTTGTTACTGAATTTAAAGATATGACCAAACCTCCTGGGTATCTTTCTCACTCCATTTCTGAGCATAGCTTCCATTAAGATTAATGGCTGTTTTGCATCTAATGGGAATATATATCTCAAGAAAGAAGCTGATGTAGAAGCAGAAATTTTAGTGGAAATGATGAACAATAGAGGTCATGATTACAATAATTGTTGAATGAGAAATTTAACAAGATTCTATGAAGGAAATGTTCCTTTCTTTAAACAAAAAGGCCACATGTTGACACTAATCATATTGAGTAGACCTGCTGAAGCTGATATTTCAAAGATTTCATTGGGGACCATTTTCCAGTCTAAGACTGAGATTCTTTCACTTAGTATAGGCTTAGCTGTATTATCCTCAGTTTTTTTCAGTGAGGCTGGGACTCCTCAAGGCTGGATAGCTGAGTAGGCGTGGAAATTTCCAAGGGCAAAGACCTAAACCACCAGCTTAACATGAAAGACCATTACAGAAGCTGGCAAAAAGTTTTCATCACTAGTATTGAAAATATTTACAATGCAGACAATCTAAACGATACAATGATATAAACCACAAATATGAGACAATGATATAAATCAGAAATCAGTTTTAGCATTTAATGGTTCTTAAATTGTAAGAACACAAATTTGATCTATACTATCTGTGCCTATAGGTACTTCAGAGTAGTATCCTCCTGGGTTTTGTCATTGACATACAAACACATTAAGGATTTATTTAACTGATTTGTCTTTAAAGTGAAAGCCTGATATGGGGCCACTGGAGTCAGATGGACTACTGAGCGTAAGTAAGATCTGATTCAGGCCCTACATGGCTTAATTAATTTTAAAAGGTACAAGGTTGAGAAATAAAAAGTATATTCTAAATATTTTAATTTCTTGAAGTTAGAAGAACTTTTCCTGTTTTCAGCCTTACTTTTTAATCCTGAAGGCATTTCTTCAGTGTGTATACATTTATGCTAATCATATACTACAGCCATGGGTTCCTCTATCAATATGAAATGTTTTGTACTTGCTGTTTTTGTGCATCTTGTATTGTTATGTGCAATATACAAAATAATGTGTCTAACTATGCCATTTATGCTTTTGAAAGAAAAAGCAAATTACTTACTGAAGAGAATGGCATTTGCATGCATGTATGTCAGCTTTCAAGCCATTTCCCTCTACAAAATATTGCTTTCTACACTTAGAAAAAGCATCCATCCATCAGTTACAAACCATTTCAAAGCACTTTATGAATCTACAGAGCAAAATGTACTTATCTTACATTGGCAGTGTCCCAGCTGTTACAAAATTGCTATTGTCCTAATACTTACAAGGCAATTTTAGCATCAGTTAATAATTTTACAGGATAGATAACTTCTAAAGCATTATAAAATGACAGACATTAAACAATAGCAACTTAGCATTTTTTGAAACAGTTCATGACAGCTTAAAAACTAAAGTGATTTTAATGTATAGTCTACGCAGTTTTAGTTTCTCATTGACAATTCCTTTAGAAGATAAAAATGTGAAAAATCCTTTTAAATAGTGAGTGAAAGAATAAAACAAATTTATCTTTAAAAGATATTCAGTAAAAATCTCAATTAGGAATAATGTCTTAAATCTTCCTGTGCAGATAGTAGGTGACAAGAATTAGAATTTATTTAGGCAGAAAAAAAAAATGATGGTATCATTTAATGGTAGGGTACCACAAAATAAAAAAGGCATATCTATTCATTAAATCTAATACAAAAAGGAAAATACAGTGAACAGCATTTTATATAAATCAGTATGCATTATTTCTTCTCAAAAACTGTTTTCTATCAATCTTAGTTTAAGAGCTTCAGTTAAAGGCAAATTCTAGTTAAATTGTTACCTTTAATCTTGTTTAAGTAGCCATTGCAGCCAAATGTTCGCTTTTTGGTTAGACATTTATAATTTACCTAATGTACAGTACAATCTGTGATAGCAAAGGATTTGATGATGTGTAAAGTGTAAACTGTTCTAAACAAATTAAATTAATTGATATTTGAGATCTTAGTTTGGTAATAACTCAAAGGAACCTTTTCAGTGCAACTAATGTACATCACAGTGGCCTTTTTCATCAATGTACTTATTAAGTTAAACCGATTGTACCACTTGCTGTCATACAGCACAGGTAATTGACCACCTCATCAAACCATAGCAAAAAGAATCCCTCAGTGCCTAATTACTACATTCTTCTATACTATTCAACACATTAAAGCAACATTAATGTATTGTGCTATATACATCATTACCCAATAGTATTAGAAGGTCCTTGTACTGGAGTTCTGATTGCAGTACAGCTATTTTCAAAATTCTGTCAATTTAACTTTCAAAACACGTAGTATCTTGAAAAATAGTTTAAACAGTTATCCAAAGTGAAAATTTCAATTAATATTGCAGTTCTGCTTTACCCAAATTTCATGAATGTTAGAAATTTGAGAAGTCTGCAAAGTGAAGTATAGAACAGATCTCAGGGCTCACAGAAGCAAATGGTTGAAGTGGTGACCCCAATCAAGAGGTAAATAGGTAATTCCTGACATGCTACCATTCATTTATCTCCAGATGGTTTACCTAATGGAACATTATTTAAAACTTCTTGCATAGGGGTAAAGCCTATAGAAGTGTGTCTAAATGTGATGGGAGAGTGGAGCTCTCTTTTCAGAGGATTCAAGTATGTGCAGCTGCCGTACCCACATTAGACAAGGTTCTTCTTCTTTTGACGTCGTGCTTACTTATGTGAGTGGGCATACCCTTGCTGGTTTACTCCCACAAAGGTCTGCAGGGCTAAATATGCAACTAAGCACAGGCAGAAGTTCTGAATTGTACTGAAGTGGGCTGAAGACAAGGATCTCCAGAAGAGGTTGTGCCTATATAAGGGACAGTTTTTCAATAAGCATCTTTGTGAAAGATTACATGTACCATGTCATCACCTGAATTGCTTAATAGTCCCTCGCTTTAAAAGAATCTCTTCCTTTGAAGCAGCCAACTTATGTCATGAATTCTGGCAATGCAAGATTGCACTTACGGTTGCATTTAATCTTTGTGACTGTCAGGAGACTAAGACCTCAGACACTGAAGCTTTGCAAAAAAAAAGTATGTAACCGCAATCTACCACCTTCTTTTTCTGTTTCATGCAGAGTTCTTGAGACCCAGCTGCTACCTTAATGTTATGTAAAACTTCAACATTTTTAAATGTGTGTGTATATAGAGAGATCACCTCATTATGAAAGAAAATAAGGTGCAGAGACAGCTGCTATAAGAATCTACTCTTTTCCAAATTACTATGGACTGTCTCATCATCCAGTGGTATCACACAGTGGTAAATAAAAACAGGTTGGTTCACATTCTGGTTTGTACAAGAGGAAGGTAAACTCTATACTGGTTAAACTTTAAAAAACAAAACAAAACAAAACAAAACCTGTCTATACACTGCAATGACAATAACCAAAAGTTAACTGATGGAAATTTTTAGGAAGAATCACTTTCTGCCCAACCATTTTTTACCAATGTGTAGCTACTAGTATTTTGAGTTACTGCCAAAGCCTGTCACTTCTGGACTCATAACCAGTTATTAAAGAACAGGGAACAGAGGAACCACCAGCAAGTACCTGTGAACTGCCTTCAGACTCAGCTGCTCTGACATTCTTCAATCCCTACCTTAGAGTCACCAGAAAAAAAAATTAAAGAGTCCACAAGACTTCAAATTGTTCTTCCTCTCTAGATCGCTTAAAAAGAACAAGAAATCCTTTTGAGGGTAAGGTACTTGACAAAAGCCCCCTTGTACACTCCATCACAGCTTCACCTGGATGGAGCAGCCTCAGTGTTGCTTCAGAGAAGATCTAATTCCTTCAGACACCTACTTCATTCTGTGCAGTGAGTTTCTAAGAGGGTTTTAGTCTGATTGTGCTGAATTTGTTCTGACTGTAGAAATCATACTTTAAAATTTTCCTAGCTGAATATATTTTCAAAACAGGTTAGGTAAGCTGTATTTTTCCCTAGAAAAGATAACAACTAAAAAGTTAGACTTCTTTATCTTGCATATTTTTTCTCCCCAGTTTCAACTATTTCTATAACAGAATCTACATTAATAATTAGCATCTGACTCATGTCTTCAGGTAACATTCAAAATGTATTACTCACCAGTAGCCTGGCAATTCCTGCATTTCCATCATAGAATATTTACTCTGTCCTGTATATATGCTATATTGCAAGATTTATTCTTGGCAGAAAGCATCAACAGTTAATTGGTCCATACTTAGTATCTCACACAGAAACAGTGACATTTTGAAAAATGTAAATTATAGAGAAAAGGTGTTGATAAAATATATTCTAGAAATAGCAAACAAATTCATGCGTGCTCCAGCCAACCATTTCAAGCTCCTGAAAATGACTGTTTTATAGAAGCTGAACCTTTGTATGAATGTCTTTTAATATTCTCCTGTAATGAGAAAGAATGATTCCCTTGCATCTTGCAAGATGCACAGAATGTATTACATTGCTACTGGTTTATTGTATTGCTAGTGTTTCAAGCTAAAGAGGTGTTTATACTATCTCTTCCCTGCAAAAATTAACAACTGTTTGAATGCTAGCATAAGAAATAGCCATTCATGAAGTCATGAGGCAGGCAGGTAAAGGCAAAACATGGAAATCAGAATTATATGGCCATCACAGTGGAAATAGAGTAACTTGGGTGAAGCAATGTTTTCAGTTCGAAGTTCTAAATGAGAAGAGCAGTTGAAATGCATATGTTAGACCCTTTGGCCCTATTGTTACATAGCTTCCAAGTTATATAGTTACAAAGATCAGAAATCTGATCTTCAAGCAAAAATCTATTTACACACAGGAGAATTAATATGCATTCATAACTGATACGTACATGTGTACATTTGAAATGACAAATATATTCTAATATTTAATGTGCTTTAAATGTTCAGATTGTCTTTAATTTTTGAGGTGTTATACATTTATGTATATATTAATATTTTCTCTTATGAAATATTTTATAATCATCTATATATATTCTAATAGTTATTTTGAATAAGGTACATAACTTGAGATTCAAAGTAGTTGGGATAGCAGAAAAAAAAGTTTAAAAAAATGATAGTTGAATTTTGAAAGTTTAATTGATAATTTGATAACTTCTTTAAAATGCTTTCCCTTTAGTGTTAACAATTAAGGGTATTATAAATATAAGTTATATGTCAAAAATTAATTTTCTTCCTGACTGAAATTTTCTTATAAAAGATACTGCCTCTTTTTCTGTAAATAATAATGTGCCTTGTTGCTTTTTACTGAAGGACATTTACTGGCAATTCTTTTCACTGATGTACTAGTTGTATACCATGCAAATTGAATAGCTCCTGGAGCATTGGATTCAAGTAAATAGTTGGATTCAAGTAAATAAACCTTAGCCAGTCACACTATATTAATTCCAGAAGTGAAGGCAGTTTGCATGTTTAACAACTTTATTCTGGTCATTGGAAAGTATGTTATGATGCTACATTTCTTTGTTTAGGTTTTAGTCAGTTTTTTTCTACTATTATATTTATGTGAAGGAAACTTTTAGCAGACACGATATTCTCTTATTCTAAATATGGTTTGCTGTCCTTTATTTTACTTTACTCTTACCCTACTCCTTTATGCTTCCAGAATAATTTTAAAGTGATCTCAGTTTAACAAGAGTGAAAACGGTAGTGTTCAATGTCAAAAAAAAAAACAAACACAGCAACATGTTACTGTTACATGTGTCACAAGATACTGGGGAAGTTCCTTTGTATGTTGCTCATGACTTGCTGATGTGTTTCTCATTTTTCCAGTAGTATAAATGCTTTTTGATGCTGGTTTTTAGGAGTACCTTACAGGACCTTCTGTTTCTTTAATGTCCTTTCAGCTTTTCCTTCAAGGTCAACGTCAATGTGAAGCTTTCAACAGGTAAATTCTATAGGCAAAAATAGATAGAAATTTCCACATCATGTTCTCCTAAGACTAAATAGGTAGAAATTCACAGAAAGGTGAAGCTGCACTTAGCACAGTTCAAAATCTATTCTGCCAGACCTCTGCTTACCCTGACAGGACCAAAAATGATAGTTTTCTGTTTAATATTGTTTTAAATTGGGATGTCTAGAAAAAAGAAAGGAAAACAAAGTATTTGTTTTTTGTTGTCTCCTGACGATCTGGTTGCCAAAGGTAAGTGCCAAGCATATGCAATCTGAATGTGTACATTTATAAAAGAAGGACAAATTTAATAATCACAGAACCATAGAATGGTTTGGGTTGGAAGGGACCTTAAAGAGCATCTAGTTCCAACCCCCCCTACCATGGACAGGGACACCTTCCACTAGCTCAGGTTGCTCAAAGCCCTACCAACGTGGCCTTGAACACTTCCAGGGAGAGGGCAACCACATGATTCATCCATGTGATTCATCATAGCATAGACAAGGCAGAAGGGTGTAAATCACACCTACAGTGATTTGGGTTTGGGGGTTTTTTCCATTTTCTGCATACCTCTTTTTAATTGCTACCCATGATTTAAACTCAGGGAACAAGGTTATCTGTAACTGGTAAACTTGCCTTTTCTGCTTGAAGGCACAGGGAACTTCAAATATAGTATGAATGGTACATGTACCATGTCAGATGGTCAAAAAGAGGCTAATGGCTTGTAGAGGCTAATAGCTAGGTGGTGTCTGAGACCTGGAAKCCCCTATACATGAGACAGTTATCAAAAGCCCCCTCAGGGGCAAAAACGAAAAGGAGAAGTTCTGGCAGCATAGAAATAGGGCTCCCAAGCCTGACAGAGAGAAACTGGAAGTCGCAAAGAGGCATAAAGTCCCTACCATTAGACATCATCCTTAACACCAGTGCCACAGATCACAGCTACTGTTTTCCACAGCCAAAGCTAATTGTTTGGACACTGGAATATTACCACCATGGGATTTTTCCCATTTTTCCACATGGATCTGCACAACTGGGTAAGGAACTCAGCTGTCTACAGGAAAGAATGAATTAGCTGGATATTTGCTGGTCTCATAGAGGTACAGTAGTAGACAGTACCCCTAAAACAGGATCATTGAAAGGATACTTTTAGTCAGGAGTATCTGTGGTGATATAGTTCCAAGAGTCAAACTGACAAAGACAAAAGTCCACTTGCGAACTGAAACTTTATTTGCATCCTATGGATCTTCTTGCAGCATTCTGTAAAAGGATCAAACCAATTCACCCCAAAGTGTAGTATAAGTGGTAATGCCACTAAAGAAATCCTCATAGAAAGTATGTTTCTGGGTTTCTCTCCTCAGGAAAAACAAACAAAGAAACAAACAAAAAAACAACAAAAAAACATACACCATTTTCTGCTTAGCTTTTATTATAACTGAAACAGGTTCAAAACAATAAAGCAATGTTCTACAAGTGGTCAAGCAGCCCTTGCAAAGTACTGAATCCCACAGATTTCAGCTTGTAAAAAGTGCTGGGAAGCATGTAGTCTTAGGCCCATGTTTTATGGTGAATACCCTTTTCTTCTGTGAACAAATTAAAAAACAACAAACAAGCAAGTAAGAAACACAAACCATTCACTGGGGCCAACAAAAAGAACTCAACTGCCTGATAATGAACATCAAGAAACATAAAGACTTTAAAAAATGTGTCCTGAAAGTGTAGTTCTTTGTGGTTTTATATGTTTATAAAGAATCTTATGTTACTTTATAATTGATTTTTGTTTTCTTTATTTCATTTTAAAAATAAACTACCAAAAACCCAGAGAAAAAGAAGGAAAAAACCCCTCTGCTAGTAGCATTTATTTTCTATACCCACATAATCTCACCTGCCATGTTGACCAACTCAGCCTAACCAAAATCCATTCTTTCCACAGGAAACAGGCTGTACAGAAAGGCACTCGTGTTCTCTACAGACAGCATGGAAAACACTGCYGGTCAATACTATGCAATATATAGCGGATAATTATGAGCTGAGTGTCCAAATTATAATCAGTTTGACAAATGTCCACAAGCGTCTTCAGTCTATTTTATATTTTCACTAAGACAAGGCAATCGTACAACCAGACAATTCCATCAGGGAAGCTTGTTAGCTGCTTAGTCTGTTAAACCCTGGTTGCCATAGCATCTAGAGTTGAAAAAGCTGCAGATTGGCATGAAAAAGCATGTCGACAATTGCCCTGTCACAGCATGCAAGCCAGGTCTGCTCAAAGGCAGCACACTACAAGTTTTCTTTCCCAGTTTGCACTACCCCATGCTGTTTAATAATATCCATTTACTGGTATTGGGATTGATCTAGTGCAGTGTAAAATCCGCATCTACTGAGATTTTGCTTTTCACGTGGGGGAGATTCTTTAACAAATAACCACAGAACAATTAATTTATAAAGGAAGTATTGTAAAAATTGTAGGAGGCATATCTGATTTAACAGAGAAACAATCCAAACTTTTAATGATCAGATCTTTAGCAAGCTAATCGGTTCTACAAAGTTAAAAAGGAAACAAATGCATTGTTCGGAGATTTTCACATAGTTTTGTTGCTGATAGCGAGTTTCATCAAACAGCGTAATATTGGTAATATTGCTTTGCATTTGGATTTTTTGTCATCAGAAAAATATTAACATTTATTATGGTCATACTTTCTTTTTAACTGTATGCTTTCTATAATTAAATAAATTATATGTGCTACCAATTAAAGAGAATTCCATTCATAATTAACATATTATAGTCAAATAGGAATTAGTGTAAGTAACTGAATAGCAGCAAAATATTTTTTTCAGAATAAACCTATTGTGCAATTTTAATAGAAAAAGTTAGCATTATGGGCAACGTCGAAGAACCTGCTCCTTTAAAAAGCATATTTTGGTAGCACATTCATATTTACTCTTGAATATGCATCACCACATAATAAAAAAGTTCATTAGTCATCTTCATCAAAGTGTTGGAGTTACAAAAAATTAAAAAAAAAAGCACATAACTAGTGGGCTTTACACAAGTGTTTCCTATCAAAAGTTTACACTTGGTTTATTCACTTTCCCTTCCATTATCGCCTTCTAATCTGTTCTGTCACTTCATTTTACTTTTCCTTCAATGCTATAACTGAAGAAAATCTTGAAAACTACATACCCAGGAGCACAATTAAACTGGCAAACCCAAGAGGATTCTGGCATGGATCTTTTCCCACATTTTCCAATAGTATTGTTTCACTATTTAATCTATCGATATCACGTAGACATGTTTTACTACAGCTCTCACTATCAGTTATTTTATCCTATTCATTACAGATCTAGATACATAATTAGAGAAAACACAGGAGAAGTTACATCTTTTCATAAAATTAGCAGTCTATTAAACTGCTCGCAGGAAATAGATCTTTTCCAAGGTAATTTTCTAATGCGTCTTTATGATCCCAGTGACAGAAAACATCACTAAAACTTTTAAAAACATTTTAGTTGAAATTTTTATTCTAAATTGCCATGTGAATTGCGGAAACAAAAAATCTTTGGTTAATAATACATTGTATCGCAATTTTTATCACACTGTGTATTTACTGTCTATCATACTCACATTTTCTTTGAATTTTCTTTATCCTTGTACTAAGTTTGCAACTTAACTGGAGTCGTAAATATGAAATTTGACTGAATTTTGACACAGGCTGAATTCAGGGAACACTATTTTCTCTTTGAAATCCGTATCTGTGTGTACTTATAATTTTTATTTTTTTAATATTGAGAATATTTCTGGATATGTTTTACTGGGAATTTTTAAGCATCTTAACAGAGTGCTGGATCTACAACTCCCCAGCTGACACCATAGACTACAAGATGCTATCATTCAGAAATACTATTTGTAGCTTATTAGTTTTTTGACTAATTAAATACTGTTTATTAAAGCAATTATGCATTTACCTGCTGCAAACCAAAACAAAAATATCCATTTTTGGTGCAGAACCTCTTAGAAAAACAGGAGATTTTTTTAAGACTGTTTAAATGATAAAATTATCAGATAAATAAAGCATGTAGCCCCTCATATAAATAAATTGACAGCAGAATGTAGCTTAGCACACAGGAAACTTTTTGGCACTTCACTTTCTCCTGTTTTTATGATGTTTCTCCTAATTAAAATAAAGAATTGCAGGATTATGTTGCAAGTATAAAAACATGGTTCTTTTGGAAATCCTCAGATGAAAGGCACTATGCGTCTGTGAGGAGCAATGTTTCCTCATTAGAGTTCAGAAGTAAGGCCTAAGTATTTTCTCCTACTGATTTTTGGGTGAGTCAGTACACAAACATATATAATTCTGGATAAATGGAGAAGAGCACAGCAAGAGAAAGCCTGAATGCAGCACAGCTTTACTTTGCTTTGATGGTGACTCTCACTGTGGACACTATGAGGAGTGCTAGAAGGAGGTGGATTGTGCAAGAAAAAGGTGGGTGCAGTGGGTAGCATGCTAACCCCAATGCCCCACACAACTTTGGGAGTCTCTGCTCGTGATGTTGCAGGATGGCAGCGCACGGGCACATTGAGGGGAACATGACTGAAAGGCTCCAGGCTGCCAGTCAGGAAAATCGAGGAGTAGCTCAACAACGTTCCTTCACCAGAGTGAACATTTTCTGCAGATRGTCAAGCTGTGTGAGAAAGAGAAATAATCTCCTTTGCTCCCTGGATATCCTTTCTGAGGAGGGAATGAGTCAGGCTCTGTGGGCCATCTCCTCATACGAGCCTTCRAAATCCACTGAAATGGGCATATGCTGATTTGCAAAAGCTGAAGTCAGAGTTGTTAAGTTCCCTCTGGTTGTAATTAACTCTTCTTTGGCATCCCTATTTCTATCGATAACGACAAATTGGCCCTAATGCTGCAAGTTTCTTTTACATATTCTATTTTTACATGGCTACTGGTTAGTAGAGGGAACATGCATTGCACGGGGTCACATTATGCTTTGGAGGCACTGAAATGGGTGGTAGAGAGGAAACAAGTGTCTACAAATGTGAAGTCCCCGGACCCACTCAGGATCCTTGCTGTATTCTGGTACTGGCCTTTGCCTATTATTCCCAAGACTGTTTTCCTCCGTCTACATCTATTTCGTAAATACCTGTTCTGTACTATTAAACGTACACAAGAATTTAATGTGCAAAAAACTTCCTTTGCCTATTTTTATTCTAAATTTTCTATATTACTTAAGATGAGCAGTGACAGATTATCGCTTAGTTAGACAATATACAATTTACACTAAATATTATCCTTCTTGTTAAGATACTTATTTAGAAACATGCTTATACCTTTTGTCTTCTAATTAAAGCCAAAGAAAGATTAAAATAGAAATTATCACACTTGAAATTCACTGACAGAAAAGAGTGGTTTAAAATAACAGTAAATACAGAGCTTTTACAATAGATGTGAATGATACTGCAAGTCAAATAGTTCTTTAAAACTCCCACTGCAAATTTCCTCATAAAACAGATTTTCTTTTTCTTAAATCTAAACGTTTTTTACAGTTTCAGTGAAGTCAAATGGCAAAATAAAACTTGAATAACAGAACCATTCCTATCGAGTAAAAAAAGCATTGCTCCGTAGTAGCTTATATTTTTTCTGTTACATTTTGCCTTATTGTAAAATTTTCTTCAACTGGCTGAAAGCACATTAACTGCTAGATAGGCATCACACTGATGTCTCCATGCTGTAGCTTACAGCCGTGAATTTGCTACGATCTGTTTAATCATCAGTGTATTGATTTTCCTCAGCTTTCCTTCATTTTAGCCCCATAGCAGGCTTCTGTAATTTCCTTTGGACAAAGTGTAACCAAACTGTGCTAAGTGATGTTGATTTGCAGGCAAAAGTAAAGGGGTAAATATAAATTAACAAGCTATAAACATTTTACAAGTGGGGAGTCAATAAAAACAGTGTCTGCAGTTCTTTAAAAAAATGATTTGAAGCAGATTGTTAACAAAGGTGTCCAAAGAAACTGACATCAGTCTGAGAATAATTTTTGCGCTTTGTGATTAAGAATTGATCAGTCTAAAAGCCTCTGATGCAACTGAATCACCCATAAGCTGCTGGACTGAAAAGGCTCAGCAGGGGCTGGTATTTGTTTGTTAAACTCCCATGATTCCAAGTAGATAATTGGTCTGTGAAGTTCATGGCAGAATCTGAATTTGCTTTCTTGCTTCCCAGCTGGCTGAGCACTGGTTTATAGACTTCTGTGGACAAATTTAGCCAGCAGCAAACCTCACATCTTTAATGTAAAAGGTGTTTTGTTGTGTTTTTCAGGTGCTGAGTGGAAAGCCCACACTCCAGAAGCTCATTAAAAGGGCCAAGTTACAGTACAGGTTTATTTCTGTCACAGCATTTCAAAAAACAGTGACAAGGATTAATATGTTTCTTTAGTTCTGGAAAAAGCCTGATACGATCCCTTGTGAATTTGATCATCTGTTTCATTGCCTGTCTAAGATTCAATCTCCTATTATATCCTGAAGTTACAGCTGTAAACCAGGGCTGATAAGAATTCAGAAAGCACTGCCAGAGCCTTTGGAGAACTAATTGTTTTATTAAGCAGCATCTTGTTTATTTGCAATTTATTTCATACATCACTCAGAGAACCGACTCTTCTTTAAAATGATAAAGCATCATAAATCTGCTGTACATTATCCGTGACAGGCACTATATTGTATAAATATGTACAAGTAATGGAGTTTAAAAATCTCTCAAACTGTTACTTCTATTCTGTTGTTGCTTATGAATAGCTATTTTTGAACATTTATGGAATTCCTTCCAAGGCTTTTCATAATTCTGACAGTAAACTCAGATCTACAGATTGCTTAAAAAGTCATCTCCATCTGAAGACAGAGCCTGACAGTGTAATTGCAGGCTCTGGCCTGATCTGGGGAAAGCATCCCTACGCAAGCACTCAAGAGATTCACAAGACCCCCCTCCTCCAGAAGCACAGGTAGCCCTGGTTCTAGAAAGTGCTCTGTGAACGGTGCACTCTCCTGAACGATGGGCAGCAGAAAGGGACACCGGATCCCTTCCGACAGAGATTAATACTTGTGTCAAAGCTTCTTGGGAACCCTGGGCCAACACATCTGAGGATAATGGTAGCTTTACCATTGCCTCTGATACCTTTGTGGTCAGACCCAGAGACATTACAAAGAATTACAAGATACTGTTTTAAATCACAAGCTAGAACAGATGGGCTTCACTGCATATTTATGAACTACCAGTATAATGGGATCATTTCTGGGAGTAGGAGGGAGAAGACTGAAGGTCCACTTCCATTTACTTAGGATTTATGTAGGCAACAAATAACACTGTCCTTCAAAGAAAGCTTGCCTCGTGTTCAAGCCTAATGTGGGGCTCACTTTTTTCCTTGCTCACATGTAGTAAAAGGCATTCATATGATTAGTTCCACTGGTTTCATGGGAATATTCACATGGAAAAACACTTAATCATTGGTACTCTGGGTGGAGTTTTGGTTATTATTTGTCTTTTTGCTATGATTCATTATCGTGCGTGTGAAAATATGTTTCAATATACCATAATTCAAAGCCCACACCCTTACACAGAGAAGGATTTGAGGACCGAACATAATCAAAAAAAGAGATACAAAAGATACACATTTTAGTGCATATGTCAGAAATTAGACAATAAACCCACATTATTCTTAACAGTAGTTCTTATTCCTAATTCCTTAAGTGCCACACCAGCATTTTAACCCATAATTGATTGTATATGATTGTCTGTACAATACATAACTAAACAGACCCTTGTTTGCAGCTGGCAATTTATTGCCCTCCTGCATTACAACAAAGAAACCCAAAATGGTAGCCAAAGAGAAAACTGCCAGTCAAAACACTCTTGCTCTCTTATTCACACTGTTGATTTCTACCTCCACACTCCATTTTTCTCTAACAACAAATTTAACTTATGAATGAGAAAGGTTAAAGAAAAAATATTTAGTTGCCAAAAACATGGCAAAAATATTATAAAAAGATCTGTTACTGTTAAACACTGTATGTCCTTAGAAAAATGCTAGGAACCACAAGAGTTACACTTTTATCTAAGAGGTAGCATATGTGCCATATAATACATATGTTGCAATCACAGCAACTTATTTTGCATGAACAGCAGCAAACTCTGAAAAAAAAAAATGTCCAGTGCTCAAATGAAAGCTGTCATCATGCCTTCATTTTAAATATGCATTCAAAGGAAAAGCAGTTTTGTATACTTTCCCTGACAGGTTTTTTTTTTTTTTTGGACAACAGTACCTGTTAGCATAAAAAGAAAAGAAGTACATTTATATTTTTTCTGTTATAAGATGTTTTGAACAGTTCCATAATGTCATCATTTTTATGTGGAATGATATATGTTGAGCTAAAATAATTATTCTTGTTCACATGTTCTGATTTCTTTCTTTCAGTGATCACTTAAAAGGAGGGTTCACATTTGCCTTATAACAGAAACTAAACTGCTATTCCCTTTAAATATTTGTTATCCAACCATTAACAATTTGTACCATCTCTTCATCTACAAAAAGGAAGTATAAAAAAATCCTCGAAGATTCTGGAAATCATAAGCTGTGTAGCTAAATATTGAGTATTATGTATTCAGCACTCCTTATTCCACATGACAGTAAGGTGTCCATCTGAGCCATAATAAAGCTATTTTAACCCTGTCCTCATATAATTTGACCCCTGCCTTCATTGGGGCTCTGTTGTACTAGCACTATACATTCATAAAACAAAGACAACCTGTCTGTCCTAGGCTGCTGCACCTCTTGATAATGGACCAATCTCTCTCTCTCTGGCCATTCTTCAAAAACAGGGATGGTCTTACATGAAGTGGAAAACAAGAGTTCACAGAGCAATAGATGGTCCAGAGGGCATGGTAGTGGAAAGACATCCATAGACCCTGAAGTCTAGATCACTGTTTTGATACACAACGACATGAATTAATCTCAGAAATTTAACACACATTAAAACCAGACAGATTTGTCTCCATATTCCTCCTATTAGAACACTGTATCCAGAGCTCTTATGCTGCCAGCAATGATGGCAGATAGCCCAGCTACCAGTCTTTGCAGGTTACATTTGCTTCAGACCTTAGACAAGAATGATTGATATCAGCTTTTCARGGAGGTCTTCTTCTTCAAAAAGCATAATGGCAGTGATCATAGAGTTTTAAGATTTGATTTATTAAACAGCATATTGATTTGAGTTTGTGTACTATTAAAATTGAGTGCAAATGAAACTAGCAAAGACAAACTGTATCTCAAAGCATTAATTTTATGCAACATTTCTACAAAACAACCCCAAATTATCCTGAACTACAGGACAAATGTGTTTTGCTAACTACACATGTTGGTACAGTTTTAGATATGTCACTATTCACTCTTAGTCTTACCACTCTGAATCCCATGGTCTAGACCCTCAAAATGCATGACGGCACTTAATTCCAAAAAAGACTTTGCTCTAAATTCTTGTGATCTCAAATTAGCAGTGTCTTAATCTCTAATTAAAAGCTCATGAGAACTTTTGCATTTTGATTCAAAAGTTAATTTGACCACCAAGTACTCTTACATAGTTGAAAAGAAAATGAAACCCTCGGCTGTCCAGCCTTGGAGGCCAAAAACTGGCACTATCCAAAACCGCAGTATCATATTTGAAGAAAATGTATACAAAACCAGAAAATCTATAAGTTTGTTCTTAGGACTGCATTACTAATTATGCTCTATTGATTTAGAGTCTTTCCTGGCATTAAAATGTTGGGTATTTATTTCTTTTATTCTGAGTTGTTACACAGAGTAAATACTCCTAAAGCTCTGAATTGCTACACAATGTAAATGCTCCTAAAACTCTAGATTATCTTCTTTCTGAAGCCAATTTTTTTTTTTTCATTAGAAAGGACTGGGGGACCACAACAAAACAACATAAAAACCCTCTCCAAAGATCCGCATCACTTTGTTCTCAAAACTGGGGAGAGGATAAACAAGATTTCCAAAGAAGTAAGTCCTTTAGGAAAATGTGAAAACATAATGCATAGGTAACTAGGTAACTACGACACAATTTCGGGGAAAGTTAAGTGTATGATACTTCACAGAGAAAGACCTTTCAACTCCCTGGAGCACAAAACCAAAAAACCATTTAGAAAATAATTTTTCAAAAGAAATTTCCAAACCCTTTCCCTCTCCAAAAAAATAAAATGACAGTCCAATTAAGAGATTTTGCAGTTAAACACACTTTTACTTCTGAGAAAGCTACCAGACCCTGTAACTTCATATCGTATAACTTTTCTCCTGACTGTTTGCCCATGCTGCCTTCACAGTCACCAGAGTCCCAATGACACATAGAAGCATACAGCCAGGATAGTGATGGGGGAAAGTACTCCGTGACACGAAGCCCTACT
Source organism: Oceanodroma leucorhoa (assembly GCA_030449065.1). Classification (NCBI taxonomy): domain Eukaryota; kingdom Metazoa; phylum Chordata; class Aves; order Procellariiformes; genus Oceanodroma; species Oceanodroma leucorhoa. Next base: position 7,199,599 of record JASVER010000013.1, read on the forward strand.
CCTTGATCCTTTAAAGCTCTTGGGAGTGCAAGTGTTACTTCTGGCAAGCAAATGAAGAGTCCTCCGCTGACAGGCTACACAGCTGCTCTTTAGCCACATCTTTGTGTGTGAAATACAATCTCCAGAGCTTTCACAAAGCCTAGCTGCTGAGCCTACCTATTCAAAGCGGGCAGTGGAGTGAGACTGAGGTTTTATTCAGTGCTTAAATATGAAAATGACTGTAATATGCATGATGGACAAGGACTTGGAGAGCAGTAACTCCAATAGATCTGAGTATTTGCACACATACATATTCTATTCAAAGCATCTGTAGGCTATAGAATGCTATCAGAAGACTAATATACCCCAATCAGACGGGATTTATTTATAGAGAACGCTCTTTTCGCAGTGTTAGATGCCTCATTAACTTGATTCAGCTTGCACACAGCAAAAATATTCCCTCCCTCTTCAGATTTTTGATAGGGAATTATAATTTCTTGTTTCGTTTGTTAAAATCCTTTTGCTATGAGGACATTTCAGAAACGCTTTATTGCACATGACTTTTTAAAATGCCAGAGTATTCATTTTGACCAAAAGGCTCTCCTTTTGCTGATTTCCTCTTAAGAGAGGATTGTCCTATTTCTTCTTTTCATTTGCCTCTTCCAGAAACCATTAATAGCCAACATTTGATCCTCCTACACAAAAGTTCATGGTAGCAAAGTTGAAAGAGTGGGTTATACATCGTGCTATGAACTGATTATAACTTTGGTATGTTACTGCTACTGTCACTATAAAGCTGAGGGAAATTATACTGTAAGAATTTTATCTAAATGTAAGCACAGACTCATTCCTGGAAGATGTAGGGGATCTGTGGTTTAGAAAATTTGGAGATTTTAAACTCAGCATTTCAAGTTAATGTGCGGAGGTTTACAGGAGTTATCATCAGAACCTGGTTAGGAGAAACTGGCAAAAAGTATAACTCTATTTTTGGTAGTTTACCATTTTCCCTTGATTCCATAAAGCAGCAAACTTCCTCACTGGTTTCAGCTCCACAGGCTGCTTTCGTTACTGACTACAACTAAAGACAGAGCAAAAGGAAAACATCCAGAAAAATATATGAACCTACAATTGTATTGAATTCACTGAATTCCAGTCGTACGCTTACCCAGCAGACAGGGTCTCTTTAATGACTGGAATACAACAGGGATTAGGAGCTGGGGATGCTACTTTTAAGAAATTAATAGGCAACGCATTCTTTAGTAGTTGCAGTTCATTTATAGCTTGATTTTAAACTACTAATATCAATTTGCTTCAGTGGGTTACTGATCACTCTTCTATCTTAAAATCTTTCAGATCAATGTAACTTCCTTTTTTAACATCTCCTACAAGAAAAACAACTTTTACACGTATTCTAACCATTCCCAATACAAGCCCCATTCTCTTTTCTTAACCATTCTATTTTTTCAATATCTGAATATAGAGAAATGTCCTTTAGGAATGGCTTATCGAATTTCTTTGGTGACGTGAAAATAATTCTTTCCATCAAAGGTAAGTTTGTTGCAATGTTGCTTAAAGTAAGATTCCATTCTCTAAGAATCTGTGCAAAACAGCCTTCATTTTAAAAACACAGTAAATATGAAGTCAGTTTTAGTCTCAAGAGTAATCCGAAGGCCAGTTGCCTAAAACATATAACAGAGCATTGCTGAATGTTGTGATTTTGTTGCAAACTGTCATGATAATTTGGTGGTCTATTAAAAACAAGAATGAAAGTTATGAAAGTTGCAAATCTTAAATCTTGTTGATTTTTTGACATTCACTTCCATGTACTATAAAAATAGTTGGGCAAAAGGTCTTGAAAATATGATCTGAAGCAATGTGAACCAAAGAACCATAAACATCTCTATTCTTATGTCTGTCTCTGCCTTTCTCTCTAGTTGTGTCTCCAGTTCTCTTTCTCTCTCTCTTCAGCTGTGTCACATTTTTAAGGACAATCTCATGATTTATGCACCCACTATGTAGCTCTTGAACAGTTCAAGTATGTGCATAATATTCTGGACTCCAAAGGACTGAAACACAAAGAAATTACTACAGAGTAACCACTTATCAGATGTACTCTGATCTGTGGTAAACACGTGTCTGAGAAATCCCATGACACACATGATAATGATGGTGAGCTACTTTGAATTAGCTTCACAGTAAGCATAAAGGCTCAAACACTTAACCTGGAGCAGCTGACGCATAGCAAATCAATAATTATGCTAATTTTATTGCAAAATTATTTCTACTCAAGCCTTTTAAGTTAGACAGAGTAAAGTAAGTTATGTGTACTTTGCAAGTACTGCTTAGCACCATTTGGATTAGAAAGAAAACCGATTTGCTGAATGCCCTGCAGCAACAATCTTGGTGCCACATAATACAGGGCTCACAAGGATTTCTTAGACTGTAAATACCCTGGTATGACACAGAATGACCAGGCCACAGACCAACCTCTCTCTAAGCAATATGAAAATGTTAGAGACATCTTTTTTAGCCAAACAAATGTGCTTTATTTCTGTCTCTATGAATGCTTCTTTCATATTTTGGCAATGCAGCCATACTACATTTCTGTCTGTATTTCCTTCCTTGGTGCGTTAATGCTGATGAGCCTGTGCAATTTCATCAGTGATGAACAAACCTGCCATTAAAAACACTGTTTAACCTAAAACATATAACAAGGATAAAAACAGCAGCAGCTCATAAATGAGCCTGAGTTTCCATGGCGGTACTATAGATCTTGCTTGTGTCTTAATTAGCTTCTCTGCTCTTTAAAAGTGCATTCTGGCTAATCTGATGGTCTGCTGACAGTACAGACTGGTTTTATAAGCATGGATTCTTCCTTCTTCCTGTATATAGTGACTGAGATGATCAGGATGATCAAAAAGTGGAACCTGCAGTCTGCTGATGAAACTACATATAGCACTCATCCAAATGAAATTTGCTCAAATATAAGGTCCTGGAAAGTGGGAGTAACAATAATAATTATAATAACAATAATAATAATAATAATATAGAAATTTTAGAAGAAAGTCTTCATTTTTTGTCTCCAGATTATTAGATTAAGGGACACTAATGGTATTTTTTCCTCAAATAGCTCCCCAACTGATGTAATCTTAATTAAAATCTTACCTGTAAGGAATACAAGATGGCTGCAATCAGCTGTTTAAATTAATAAAGGAGATTATATACATTAATCATGAAATATTTCTACTAAAATAGTTTTATGGTAAATTTGTAATAAAATCTGCATCATTACCACATAAAGCTAAAAAGGACAGATTCTCCAGAAAGCTTGTGAGTTTCAGCAGCTGGAGTAAAATTTTCCTTTTATCCCTTATCTTCATCTGTTTACCTCCTCAACAAATTATTCCAATCTATGGATGCATGAGGGCCTCCCAGTCATATTTCCAGCTTCTTCGTGTACCTATATATACCTTCTGCCCTGGCTCACAAGAATTACATTCAATGTGGCCCAACCTTTCCAAAGGATCACCAGCAAGACTCATAATTTACAAAAGAGTACTTGAGATATTGTTCTTATACCTGATCAGCTCCTGTATAAGGGAGGGTTCCACTAGGCTTTTAATATATGTATTCTATACGCATGCTTTTTGAACACTGGTCAACCTCCTTCCAACCAAGAACTCAAATTAACCTCAGTTTGCAAACAGTACTTTCTCACTTCTCTCTTGAATTTGATTCTCTTCCTTATTATCCTGTCTCAGCTTCAGGTTCTAATGTTTTGTCTTGTCATGAATGAGCAGACTTCGTAATAGTTTTATTAGCAGCTCAGAATGCCTGAGGTCCGGATAGATTCTTCCCTAGTGATTTCTCTTCAGAATAGACTTAGACAATTTTTATCAAAAAATGTATCCCCTTTTCTTCTCTGGAGCAATGACGTATCATTCTGAATTGCACCACAATAAGTCAGGCTYAGTTTCTTTCATGCTATAGAATACTACAAAAATAGCCAGAAAACATTACAAGGTGTTCTGTGTGTGGCAAACTGGTGCTGTTGCTGGGGGAACTAACCTTCATTTATGGTATTTAACTTTGTCTCTGAATACTAATCCAGGATCCTTGTGTATATTGTTGTCTTCACAGTTTCCAGGGAGCTTCTCTGTTAGCAGTGCTCCATTGCCAGAATTTCAGGCCTTAGATTCATATGAGGGTATAATCTCTTTTGAACCAACATGGATTGTCGTTATGATAAATTTATTTCTCTGCAAATACCAAAATAACACTTGACATAAGTCAGATAACATCTGACAGGTAACTAGTGGAGGCCAACTACCTCTGTTTTAATCACCATTAGATTCAATGGCAACAATAATTGTGTCAACTAGAGTTATCTTAAAGACAGGTTCAGATAACACAGACTAAAAATGTGTCTCCTTGTTAGATGAGTTAGACCACTGTGAAATTATTCCTCCTGCCTCTACAGAGCAATCTGAAGCAGTAAATAAGTGCCAAGAGGCTTGGACAACATGCACCAGAGGCACTCAGATACTTAAGCAACAATGTGGGAGTTCAGATAGACAGACAGATAGATGGACCTCAGAGAACCTTGTGTTGATGTGGTGGTATTCATGAACTAAAAGAGCAGCCCCCACACAGCCTGAAGTGAGTCAGGCTGATTATAAAATGCAAGGGATGCAGCCTCCCACATCTGACTCTAAATTCCCATTCGTTCTGCTAAAAAAAAATTCTTCATTTGCTTAATCTACTTTAAAGATTGTTAAGCACTTCTGTGGTCAGTGTGAGCCATAGCAAAACATGCTCAAGCCTTTAGACAGTACTGCTTACTGGATTAGGTAGGAAAACATTTTCTGAACCATCACAGTGGGGATTAATTTTAAAAGAAGGACATGAATCAATGTGTCTAAGCAGCAGAAACAGACTAGAGAGCCAGAAAGACTCTATGAGGAAAGCTGCAAAGGACTGTTTGCACAGAAAACCTGGGAGGAAGAATGTTTTGGGGAACTTGGATGTGGAAAGGTAAAGAGCTACTCAGATCTGGAGGGAACACAAAAGAAAACCATGGGGCGCTCTGGTTCATGAACTGAGTAGAAATATCATTTACATGAATGGCTTCCCTATATGTTTTGTCAGGTTGCCATTAGCACTCTTCAGTAGCCATTCTTCAGCCTGGAAAAAATGAATATATTTCAAGACGTATTAAATCCAGGCTGAACAGCAAGATTAAATCAGGCTGCACGTCAAGGAACGATGTTTGAGAGAAAAAGTACTTCATTCCCTTCAACTCGTGCTGCTGAGAAAGTGAAAGAACATCACAAACATAATGCCAGAATACATTAGGTACTAGTAAAGCAAAAGCAAAATAATTTTTTGCTTACCTTCCATCCCCCATGTCGAGTCCAATGATTTCCGAGTTGGATCAGAAAGCTGAGTTGGGTCAAGGCATCACAATCAACTCCACAACTTCCACTGCCACGTGCACTCCTCCCTCATAGTGACTCTCACTGCTTCACTCATAGCCAGTCTTACCTACACGCATGCAGGGACTGTGATTTGGAGAAAACGTACTATAAAAGGCAGTGCAGGATTAAAGGCTGCATAGTATTAAAGGCAGTGCAGTATTAAAGGCTGCATAGTAGTAAAGGCATCAATGGCTGAAAAAGTAACTGGCAAAAATGAGATGTACTTTGAGAGACGTACTTCTGTAGTCTTAGTCAAATCTTATTTCAGATTCTGTTTTGTCTCATTTCCATTTAATTATGATTTTGGATTGTATCCCTCTAAATCTGTACTTCATTATTACCACAGCATATCTGGGCTTTTTTGAATGGCACTAATTGGCATCCTTGCTGGCAGTCTCAACAAAAAGGCCAAAGACTGAATGTGCATGGAGAATGAATTGTCACCTTCTTTGAAATTGTCCTTCTTAAACAGGGCAGAGACATGGTGGAGAAGCAGGGTTTGTGGTTGCTGGTGATGTCAAACCCACGCCCTGGAGGCAGGCTGGGGATGTTACTGTGCGTGGACCTCTTTCTGCTAGTAGCCCACCAGCCAGCCATCAGCCAAACTCCACTCCAAGGGTCCTCGCACACAGCAGCTTGCAGGACCAGAGTGTAGATGAACCGTGGACTTCACCCTTAGAGGGCTGTTAATCTTGTCATTTTTAAAAGTAGTAAAACTCAAACATACAATTAAAATATAAATGTCCAAATACCTGCTACTTTCAGCTTCTGCTGCAGTATAAATTGGATGAAGTCCCATTCATATTGAAATGTAAATGCAAAACATAAATCTAAAAGGTAAAAAAAAAAAATGGCCAGCTTGGAAAAAGATAACGTTTTTCATCTGTGTGAAAGATAATGATACAATATTCAAGTTTTCCACTCTAAAGGTAATATTTTTTGTCTAAGTCAACATACTTTACCATTTTTAAACTTTTCTCATCATATTTTTGACAGCAGGTTTTCCAATTTTGACAGCTTTTAAAAAGTAATTTTAACAGACGAGTGATTTCTCCTCTCAGCAAAGTCAGATTATGTGAAATGTCAATGTAAAAACTATATACTGTGACACATAATCATTTTTCATTGAATTTACTTATTAATTTTACTTGCTATTGCTAATAAAATGTAAGTGCTTAGCTAATTGTATTGCTTATTTAAATTTTTTAAAGGAATGTATTTTGAAATTGCTTTTTTTTCTGACTACAAAATTTCTCAGAGGCAGCTATAATTTGTCACCCTTCCAATTTATTTAAAGAAGAAGAATTACTATCACAATTGATATTCCCAGCTGAGCGGCCAAAGAATGAATCAGCAGGGAGAGGTTAAACCAGCCTTTCATCCATAAGGGTGGACTCTTTGATTTAAAGGTTGGAGCATATCTGCAGAATTTTACAGGAAAATTTTTTTAGACGTGGTGCATGTACTCCATAGAAAGCTGCAGACTTTTGTTACCTATGCTATCAGTTGGGCACCTTCGGTAAAAGTGAACTCAGCAAAGAGGGGGTAAAAATCAGAAGGGGAATGGATAGGTGAAAATTTTCACTTCTAAATCAAACTCAGCTCAAGTGAGGCGCAAATGAGCTCGACCAACTGCTACCTCTTAAGGAATACAGTAGTTTTAAATCCAAGTTTTCTATTTCTGTGCAGTGAGTTTTACTTCTAATTTTCTACACCAGAAATCCAAAAGGGTTATCTATTTCTACTCTATAAGTCTAAATGGAAGAAAAAAAAACAAAACCAAACACCTCACACTCTCAAGATCAGTACTATAGGTAGAACGTGTCTTCAAAGCCTTCGGGGTGTAAGCCCAAAGTCATGGATTCACTGCAGTTTCACACACCTGTAACAAAGACTGGAATGCAACCCCAGCATAAAACTCTTTCTTTATTTGTCTCACTTCATCCAGGAAAATACTTTAGTGCCTGAGAGAAAGTACCCAGATAAGAGAAAACTAATAAGAAATAAAGATTTTCCCTCTTTATTAGCCCTTAAACCATCAAATAATCTTATGAGGTAAGGGGTATGTCTCACAGGAGGAAAAAGGTTCAGTGTCAGTATTTTCGCTGAAGTGTCATTACAATCTATTTTGAATTCCATTTTGATCCATCCACTTCATATGTCACTGGGCCAAAAGTATGCTTGCATTCAAAACCGCTGACAAACTTACCATGATGTAGGCTGCTCCTTCRCATTAATGTAAAACAGTTCTAAATCAAGCAATGTTCAATTATCCCTGAAAGTACAGATGACTTAGTTCTTCGTTAACTTAATTGTTTTCCAGTAAAAGTGAAATGTGCTGTATGCAAATTAAATAATACCAAGTGTCAACACTTAAAAGAAATGCTCATTTAGCTTCAGTAGAGTTTTTTTGTTGCAAATTTTGTTCATTTATTTTATAAGAAATTGTGTTTGTCTTAATTTGTTCCAAACACAATACGATTGTGAGACACAGTGCCTGCTGGCAAAGTTGGAATTGCTGTCAGCAGGAAATGGCAAACTAATAATAAATGGTGGTAAAATATTTATGTTATAGTTTACTGGGAAAATGAATGCCGTTTTATATTTCATTCCCGCCTGAGACAGTACACAATAACATAGCTGTTTTTCAAAATAAGCGGATAGGATTCTAAACGCTGTGGTGACTTATCTTGTAACCATCAGCTGGAAAAAAAAAAAAAAAAGAAGACTTTATAAAAATAGAGCCTTTTACTAGCTCCAATTTAAGAAATTTTAACTGGGAGTACGTAGTGCAGTAATTAGTAGCATCTCACATTCAATGTCACTGGAGATTAGTCTGATAGATCAAACGCTTGTGCATGTGGCCTACTTACTTAGTTGCTCACTCATAATTTTCAATAACAGCGCTGTTCTCATACAGGGAGGGGTGGTCCAGAGCCACTAGAGCACTCTGCAGGATGGTGATGTTCAAGTACAACACTGTGTTTATGTACTCCCCAAAGTGTATCAAAGCTCAGATCCACAGAAATAAAAGAAAAGTCAAACAAAACAAGCATTAGACTGCGTAAAATAAGGTATGGACAAGGCAAACAGGTGAGGCATTGTTTAGGTGGCTAAGGTAGATCAATATCTATGCTTGCAAGCCAGGAATTCTGCCTGCTTTCCTCTGGCACTATGCAGATCATCTTACAGCCTGCAGACAGACTGTCGCCTAAACCCAACTGACAGACAACCTATTTCACCCTTGCAAAAATCATACCCATCTTCATTCTTGTGGTTCACGAGGGGAAATTAAAAGCCCCCGTGCCCGTGCAAAGTCATGCTGAAGTGTAGGCACAAAACAACATTGCAGCTGACCTTTTTTTTATTTTATTATGTTAATTACACGATGAAAGCAGTTAAGTTTTCTGTTTCTTCAGTTACCAATGACAAGTCCGTGCATTTTGCCTGGGCTGGTTTATCAAAGCACACTGCAGTAGTCTTTCAGGGTTTGAAAAAGATTCATATGACAGGTTGATACTGTTCCCTCTTTTCTCTTCAAATGATCTGTTTTATTATCTGAGGTGTTTTGTGATTTGAGACAGGGAGGCATCAAGAAGCTCTGACTACACATCCTGATAACACAAATCAGTTAAAGCCTTTTCCCCTTCAGAAATATGTTCTAATTTCAAGCAAGTTAAATTAACATATGGTCAATTTAAAGAACCACTGGACTCCTTCAGTAAAATCTTGAAGACCACCAGCCAGATAACCTGGACCACAGCTACAAAGCAGAACCAGGATTTTGTAGGAAACCATGAAGTACTTCATTTCCAGCACCAGAACTTCCTGTGGGAAAACCTGCCTACAGGAGGGGATAAGCTGTAAATCATGCCAGCTTCAGTACAGGAGAGACGTTCCTGCAGCCTGCATCTTTTAGGTCTCAGATGCACAGTATCACAATCTGAGGTTGGGGAAGGAAGTGAGGATAAGAATACCTTTTTAGACCCTCAGAGAAAGCATCATTCTTGCTTTTATTAAAGATGTTAGTACAGATACTACATTCTGTTCACTTTTTAAATTGAAAATCTCACGCTTTTTTCCTCATATCTCTGAACCGATTAGCTATTAAAATAGAGTTACAATTTCAAAATAATGTCTATTTCCCTATTTTAAGGAGGTAAAATATTTAGCTTTAATCTCCAGAGTGTAAAAGGTCACCTTTGTAGACTGATACATATCATATCTCCAAGTAATGAGAACAAGTGTGCTTTTTCTCAGTGCAGCAACATTAGTTACTCTTATATTGCAACCATTTTCCTGCCTTACCTTTCTTTATGGTAGAGGAAATGTAATTTACCTGTCAGATTGAAATGTTTGATATAAATCTTTAGCCTTTCTTTCAAACAAGTATTTCTGAAACATTATATTATAAACAACTGGCATGTTTAATTAAACAACTGCTTTATTTTCAGCAGCAGAAGAAGGTATGATTATATTAATTGAATAGTAGGACCTGTGACCAAATTTAAAGACAACATTTTCAGCTCAACAAGGAGGTATGATTATCTTAATTTCAAAGCAAGACAAATGAGTAGAATTGAAACAAAATATGTAAGTCTCTGTCTTTACAATTATTCAAAAATATTTTCATTGTAAAAAAAAGTGAATAAATGCAATTTACAAAGTATACCTTCCCATGATAACTCTTGCTTCAAATCACAAGCTGGCTAACAAATTAAAATTAGTTAAACAGAAGTCCTAGAGAAATTTATTTCTATGATGAGGAGCGTTTTAACTGAAACCGCAATTTTAGCATATTTACTGGTACTTTTGAATTAAAATACTATGTTTCTACAAATGCATGATAGTAAATCTTCTCTACATTTTATAAGCTTATTTTTCCAGCAAGACAAAGAACCAACGATTAAGCTCACATGGCTTGCTCACATAAGTCCATTTAATATAAGTGATTTCACCAGCATGAGTGGAGGAGCAAAATTTTACCTAAATTGAATAACAAATATTCTTTTTAAAGTATCAATAATATCAATACATAGATAAATACATAATATATTACATATACAAATATATATTGCTGCTGTTTTTTATTCTGTTGTCTTGAAAACAGTTTCTGTCATTTCCTACATATATATAATGAATAAATTTAAATGACCATGATTTCCCATGAAGAGAAACAAGTTATAAGGTGTTAATAGGAAAAGGGGTGAGACAGAAAAAATATTTTTTTTAATCTTCTTTTGTTTGTTTGAAATAAAGAAAAGCAAGACATGTATAATTTAAATGCTTATGACCAAAGGAAATTATCAATGAAAAAGGAGAATATGTTAAAGGAAACATAAATTGAGTTATGATTCTAATTACCCATGTTTAGATATGTTTATTTAGGTAAACAGATTAAATATTTTTGATCCAGATGTGACAATTTCCATGCTGTCATCTACCTTGCAGAGATCATAGAATTTTTGCTTTTATCACATTCCCCCGAGTACTTTCATGTTTTCGTTAAAAAGCAGTAGTTGAGAAAACATGTCAGATGCTAAGCACAAAATCCACAATGCAGCAACATGGAAAAAATGTAGCAACTGTTTTGGAAGAAATGTCTCTAAGTCAACCTACGTACAATCTTAAATGACTTGCCAATGAATGTTAATTAGCTTTAAACTTACACCATGACATGACTTCAAGTGCTAAAGAAAACACTTGCTGATTTAGCTGGTGTATGACCAAAGAACAAAAATTAACAGGTATGGTTTTGACAAATAATTATAGGTAAGGTTGTATTGGTGTTTGGGTTGGTTACTCCAGTGCTAGCTAAAAATTAAGCCAAAGGCTAAATAGCGTCCACAGAGAAGTTGGGATCATTAAAGACGTGGGTTTTTTCTTAACAACTGGCTTAAAATGAAGCTTAACTGTACTGAAGTGCAAAAATGTCACTGTCTGAGACTAGAGTGTTTCTCTTATAAAAAAACTTCATATTTTTTTCCTGCTGCAGCTAATAAGACTCCTTGGGGATTTAGGTTGAGTATATTATACTAGTTCATTGTATCATTATCCAGCATATCTAACAGTTTGTAGGATGCTCATTAAGAATATTTCCAGTCACAATTAAGTTGAACATGAACATTGTTTAAGTACCCCAAAAACATCAATAAGCGTCAAAAGTATTATGTAACTATTTTGTATAGCAACATTCCTTTGTCAATTGTGGGCAGTAGACTACTTCCCTCTAATTTATTTACCTTTATACAAGCAAGTGCAATATAAAAGGACAAGTCTTCTCATCCTCTCGCACAGGAATTGCTTAGATGTCAGTGGAATTATTCATGAAGAAAGTTAATGAAGTTTAGTGCAAGATTTCTGAATTGTTAATTTACTTTGGGGGAAAAATGTATATGCGTTAACAAAGATGGATTTTTCATTTTCCTGATAATAGGAGATTTCCTTAGAGCCTTCCATGACATATCTCATCAAGATTCATTATTCTGCAAAGGATATAAAGAAATCAAAAGCAAGCATTCACATTTGCTGATATATCCTGTGAAGCCTGTTGAAGAGAAATGAGAGCAGTCTTTATTGTTGTGTTTCTGTACAAGGCTGAGCAGACAGTCAGCACTAAATAGATAAGTGAAAATAACTGGTTTGCAGGAGGTGAAATCGAGACAACAAAACTAACAGCCAAACTCCTCATGGTAACCTTGTAATATTTCTCTGCCATATACCTTTCTAGTTAGAAAGTCCTTCCACTCAATCTGTAAAATGTTTTGCTGATTCAAGCTACATATTTAACTAATGACTCTTCTTTACTTCTACGGCTATCATTTCAGCCCTTTACTTTGTCCCCCCTCCTCTCTGTGTGTATACTCAGCTGAATTTTGCAGTTGYTCCTGAATCAAGCTCTACCTCCTTCTCTTTTGAGAAAGGAAACCGCTTCTATTAACACCTGTGATCCCCAGCCTACATGCGGTGTTGACAAGAAAAAGAAAGTCAGCCACTGACTTTTGTGCCTATCACCCCAAAAGCCTCCTCTGCACCTCTGTTTAAAATATGATACTGAAAATCACTGATCTTCATAGGGCAGTATGAATTTGCTTTGGTGATTCCCGCAATTCAACAAATTGTGTCTGCTCTTTCTACTTTTAAAGAAATTTAATAGCAGTTTAATCTGGTTTTTGCTGCAGACTGTGTCCCTGCTTCTCCCTGATGGTCAAAGTGATTAATCCTGAGGAGTCCCTGTACTCAAGTGAGCTCTAAGTAGCACCCACTTCCTTTCACACACCATGTATCTTGGATAATTGGATGGTCTCCAATCCTCTGTCCTGAGGTCCATAATTTGGAAAAGTAAATAAGAATGGCTGATGCCAAGCTGATCTTCCAAACTACACCCATGTTCACAGCTGGAGTTTTCTCAGACTTTTAGGACATCACCAGCAAATTTTAGTCTTTTTCTAACTTACTTTCTCATTTTGAATTGTAAGAGTTTCAGGAAAGTCACCATATCTTCTTGTCATTTTATAGTGCCTAAGCCAACATCCATGTACCTCAGTAGTATTCTAGGCATTTTACAAGCAACAGCAGTTCAACACAGAGAAAGCAGCATATGTTCCATTTCGCTGTTGCACTCAACCAAAAAACCCACTTTGGGTTTTCATTCTTGTCCCTCTTTCTGCCTGCAAATCAACACAGTTGCTTAATCCTAGTAATCCTCTTGCCTTGCCTTTTACTCTCCCCTGCTACAGTTAGAAATATGTTAATATCTCCATTGTCTTTCATTGCACTGATTGCTACCTACTTCATCTGGATTTCTATTCCGTCTTTTTCACCATCTGTTGGAAAAGTTTCCTTTCTTTGCATTCCTTCAGTCTGACTTTCCACATAAAATTAAAGCCACCTGGCCTCTTCTTTGGGGCTTCGTAGCAACATCCCACCTGTAACTACAATCCCATACCATGACTTTTCCCGGTCACACTTGTTGCTGGATCAGTTATGCCACAGTTTTCTGGCACTGCTGCTTCTGCCTACAACTTTGTATCTGTCCCATGGTGCCAGCCTCCTTTTTGGACCCATTTTTCAAAGAGTACGTTGCCAGCTTCACAAGCATTTGCTCTCATTGCATTGCTTATCCCTTGCAAATAAATTTGAAAAAGACCCCATGCTAGGCTTTTGGCTACCTTTTTTGCCACTTTTATGGCTTTTGTCTTGCCCATCTACTTAAACTGAAGCAACATTGGCACAATAAACCAAAATATGTAATTCCAAAATAGAAGCCAAATGTTAGTTTAATGTCTGAGCAAATGTGCTTTCCAAGAAATGTAAGTTCTGTCTGTTGTAACCTGTACTTTAAAATCCAATAACTTAATTCTATTAAAATACACGTAGGTAATGTAGATACTTAAAGTTCATGGACATCACTTTTGATAGTCTGCAACACTCACAGATATAAAGAATCTATCCTTCAAGTCCTTGTGCTGATTCATCCTGTGTGTGAACAGCAAGCAGGTAAATGGCCTTATAAATGCAGAATGACTTCCTAGCTCTCCGAAATGCAGAATAACTTCTTAACTCCTAAATACAGAATAACTATAGAATCAGATCTGTGGAGTGACATTATAACTTTAACTTGGATCTTTGATTTAGTGATCAGCTTTCTGCTTCAGTTCTACTGTTTTATGCTATTCCTTAGAAATCTTGGTTTCTRAAAGAAATCCGATCATTCTGAAATTTAAAAATTTAAATATAAGGACATTCCATTAATTTAAGATTCCATTCGTATTATTAGAACATGCTCTCTTGAAGGCAGGGATTGGTTTTGGTCTCTGATTGCAAAGAGGGTTAGATGTTCTTTCCTGGAATGATAAGGGTTTCTTGTTACAGGTCAGTATTTTCCTTCATTTTACACAGACTTCTAGTGCCAAAAATGCCTTATTTTAGAAAGACAGGGTTTCCTGATAATTTGTTATTCCTGCATTAGCCATTTTCTGTGTTCCACATTTGCAGCTAAGCAAATGGAAAACTAACTGAAAACATTCTGCACTGATTTCTGAAGATAATTATGTGTATAGCAATCCTGTAGCCATTAAACAATCCTGCTGGCCATAATATAATCTAGTCAATGGTAGATGCTGAGCCCTGCCAACCAGAGCAGGACTAGAAATACACCATTTTCCATCTTTTTGAAACAGATTGCTAACATTAGGCTCAGCTGTATGCGAAAAAAAAATGCAGTAACTTATAGCTAAAGAAAGAAAAGCATTGATGGGGCCTGTGAAGGAATGCCACCCTTCTTAGTAAACATAAAGAACATTTAAAGATAGTCCCTGAAATAACAATAATACAGTGAATCCAATGGCAGAGACTGCATGCATATGAGAGTACACAGGAAACCTCCACAGCTTCCTGTTTCCTATGGAGCCCAAACCTTTCTGCAATGGAAGATATTTGTCTTCCAACAGCTTTCGTTGTTAGGTAGAGAGCTGTTGGCATTACTGAGGTCTATTCAAATTATTTGGTCTGAAGAATCTCTAGAAAAAATGTCATGTAAATATTAGTTCAAATTTGAATATGAATATCAATTTCACTGCATTTGTAACCAGTCATATTTTATTTGACTTTTTTATTCTCATCTAAATGTCTTTCCATTTAAGCCAAAATGTTTCATAAATATGTGTCAGTTTTAATGAAGTTTTCAATGGGAATGTTCTAAATATCCTGGCTTGTCTATTTAGTCATTTCCTAATGAGAGAGTGAAACAAAGAAAGGGTTGGAAAGATAACTATACGCACACAAAAAAATCTGTCTTTTTTTGCCCCCAAAAGAGATATATGCAATTTTATGACATAAAAATGTTCCAAAGAGTTTAGTTTTCTTTCCAATGTGGAACAAGAAGACATCTCAAACCATATATATTTTCACAGACTGGAGAATAACATGTTGCCCTTAGGTTAGCTCTAGGTATGACATTTTGTGTTTGCTTCCTGCAAACAATACAGTACGTCCGTAATAAGGAATACGTAGGAAAATATTTTTCAGCTGGAATTCATTAGGAGTCACAAAGGCAAATTCCAGTTGCCTGTAATTTTATACCTACAATTTTTTATATATGTTGTGTTGGCCTATATAAATCAGCTCTTTAGAGAAAAGAAGCAGTACTTACAAACATAACAAATCAATACCATATATACACACTTCCCCAAATCTTAGGATTAATTTAATTTAGGATTTATAGTAGAAGGTCAAAAGCTAGAATTAAGATGTATCAGAGGTTGAGAACAAATGTCACAGGCTCCTGTAGCAATAATTTTAATACGTTAAATAAAACTCCCAGATAATCCATGGAATATAATCATATTCCTCATTACAAAAGGAGGCAAAAAAAAATATTGAGTGGTCCCTCTAGTCAGATCTGGAGGAAAACAATCTTACTAGTGGAAACTTGGCAACAGGTTTTACCTCAAAGCCATGACCGTGACATGTTATGACTTTTGAAAATGAACCAATACGGCATGCTCTTGTGTCGTTACTCAGATTTTCAGCTCAGGTAAGCTAGCATAATGTAGACCTATCCATCCTGAAAATAAGAGCACAGATAAATTCACATAGCTCACTTAATTAACTAATACAATGTAAATTGCAAATTACCAAAATTCACAACAAACAGGAAGTGTCTATAGACTGAGGATTATCCACTGAAGTGATTTACAAATCATTTTAAAGGGTAAAAGTGGTAGAGAATTTTATAGCCTGTTTGCAGACAATTGGAGAACAGAAAAAAAAAGCAAAATTTGACACATCAATTACTCATTCTATGTTGATCAGTTCACTTCAGTTGATACTATAGTAGAGAAATTTTCTATAACCTTTTCATACTGCAGTGATGTAAGGCACGCACACAGCATAGGAATGAAGGAAGGTCATTTGTTGGCTTCATCTTTTTTTTTTTACTCACAATGCTGTAGAGATTCTTTGGACTATCCACACTGTTTACAAAGTGGTACATGTATCACCTATAAAACATCTGTAAAGCACAATATCTGCTAAATGTTAGTCAAGGATCGCTTCCTTTCAAAGTGATTATTGATCCACTGTTAAAACAACTTATAAAAAGAACCATTTGGGAAAAGACTTATAACTTTCTACTGCTATTCTATTACACACTTTAAAGTTATTTTTAGAGGAACTTTCAATATTGCCAAATAATTTTTGATCTAATTACAAATGTCTATGAAATCTAGGAGTAAAACAGTATTGGTATTATTTATATTTTATAGAAAGGAAAGATAATGTCCAGGACTGGCTTTTAAAACTATTAATGAGCCCTGGCAATGCAAAAAAGAGATGGATTAGGTAGATGTAATGAGATATGATTAAAGGGTGTAGGCACTGAAGGGTGTTGGAGAAATTCTTTTCAGAAGGAGTATAATTAGTGTCTGATAAAAGTACTTAGTACATGAGATTTTTGAAGAAGAAAGGTTAAGATAAACACATACCATATGACAAACCTGTTTAATTTTTTTCCTTTGGTTCTTTGCATACTCAATAATCTGTTGAAATTTTATACATAAATAACATTTGTTGAATACTTGATGAAACTTCGCAAGACAATTAAAGGGAGTTTAATTGCCAAACATAGAAAGCAAAGAAAATGATKAAATGTCCTATTGCATTTCCATTATGCATTTCTCTTTTGATTTATGGAACTTAGATAATAATACGCAACCTTTTCCTGAAATTAAACAAACAAATGAACGTCTTAAAAAGCAAGCTTTCCAGAAGTTGCTTAGCAACTTTCAAAGCATTTTTTATTAAATTGGAAGCTACTTCTTTTAGCTTAGGCTTTAAAATATGCAGCAGTCTAAAGTAGACCATCCCAGTCACCTTTATATAAGTCCTGGATAGAGATGCTTTTTTGTCCATTTGGCCAATAGTATTTTGTACACTTTAAAATATCTGTTAGAATGAGATATCAGGCCTTTGATGCTCCACTTTTAAGTGTGAACCTTCAGTCCACAACTGGAGTTTGAAATATGCCAAATGTTAGTCCAGTTAGAGCACTCGTAGATGAATGGCAGATTAATATCTTGGATACTTAGGGATCCAGAAGAGAGGTTCACCATTAAGGGTCTTTCTGAGCATACATATGGTCATGCACCTGTGTAAGGAACTTACGATGTGAAACATGAAAAAGTGAAATAACAACTGCTGCCCCCTGTGCATCTGGGGACTTCTTACTGGAGGAGACCTACCGCATCATGATCGATGGTCTCTATTTTCCTCTATTTTCAATACCAGCAATGATGGATTCCCTTCTTGTTTCCTTGCCCTTATGACACACTATCTTTTCTACAATAGTTCATTGCAACAGAGGATTGTTCAGGATTTGCAATATTTCAATAGTCCTTTCATACTCATCACTTCATGAGGAGAATAATTAGTAAAGCTTAGCATTAGGAGCTCTAGCCTGACACATGGCTTCTGAAATATCTCCTCTGAAAGCTAATTCAGGCCCATGTGCCAAGAGAATCTGCCTCAACACGGCTGCTTCTCCACATTTGGTCACTGAGCAAAGGAACATACTTGACAGTAGCAGAGCAGAAAAGCAAAACAGCCAGAGATCAGCCTTTGCATGAAACCCACATGCTGATAGCACTAGCCTTGTTTCAGTGCAAAGGCGTAAACTATGATCATCTTTCTCATCCTCGAAAATGTATCACCTTAAAGGACCACGAGACATCAGGAGCAGCTTTTCTTCCTCTGCCCATGTACAGGAATGTCCATTATTTCTTATGACAGACTTCCTATTGTGCAGAGCATGTGTGATCCTCGAGTCCCTACAAGGCATGGAGTGTGGTCCTACTTATGGAAAAATGCACAGTTATACAAAGCAGTCTCTAAATCGTTGGCCAAGTTATTCAAGTGTACTTCTTATTCAGTACATAAAACCAGTTCCCACTAGGCATCTAATCTGTCCAAAGAACATTTGAAATCCCTACAAGGTGCTGAGTTCAAGTGTCTTGCAGAAACTGCCCCAAGAGACTTATCATTATCAATGAATAAATAAATAAAACAAATAATGCAGTTGGCAAAGAGCTCCTGTCCCTACTAAGCAAAAAACAAGTACATACATCCAGACTTGAGGATTATTTTCATGAAGCTAGATATGGGCAAGGGGAGCAGTGCTTTTGTGCTATTTCAGTAGTAGGTCAAGGTCTTAAAAAGAAATGGAATAGATCATTTGTCTCATGACTTCAGCAGTTTATACTGAAGATCCTACCAGTCCACTACCAATTAATTAATTAATTAATTATGAGATTTGTAGGTCCTCCAAACATCAAGCAGACTTTTCAATAGAAGTAAATGCAGGGTCCTATTCTAGGTGCCAGAAGGAAGCTTCAAAGTCATTCCTAATCAACAACCCTAAAAGAAGATTGAAAAACTCCATTTCTTGGCAATAATATGTTACTTCTGAAGTGTAATGATAACACTCTATACTCAACATTGTTCAGCATTGTCAACATTGTTTATTGCTGCTTCTTTTTCAGCTTCAGCTAAATATGGTGCCCCAAAAAATGTGAAATAACTGATTTTTTAAATGAGTATCCCAAGCTAATATGCTAATCGGGCTTATGTTTTTGTGAAAGTATAAATTCTAAAAATGTACAGATGCAAGATGCTGTTAGGCCATCTATTCCCTATCAATGAAAGGACATCCCTCAGATTACATTGTTCTCTAGATTTTTTGCAAACTTGGCATCAAATGGTTACACTCATGAGGCTTCCAACATTTACTTGGAGAATCTTTTCCACCAGATTCCATCAATTCATCAATCAGGAATATTTCAAGAACATTCAAACCCAATTTTTACAGGTTTTTAGTGTTAGTCTATTTCTCCCAGTGATAATCCAGGACCATCAGGCAAGGAGGCAAAGATTCAATGGACTCCGGAGGAGCAGGAAAGACAATGGAAGTGCCAGGAGCTCTATTGTATTGCAGGAGGAGAAGGTGAGGAAGGTCTTTGGAGAGGATAAGGCAGCTAGGCCGCTTCCTTCTCACACACGCTTCTTGTATGCACCCACTCACACAACCTCCTTATGGAAGTCCTGATGCCCAAGTTTCTTCCTGTAAACCAACAACACTGTATTTCATAGTTTCAATAGAGGTCATGGTGGAGATGTACAGGGAAAGCGGGGACATCTTTAGGATCTACATGAAAACAAGGCAGCGAGCACTTTTTTGTTTTGCTTGTAGGAGCATGGATATGTCAGAAAACTCTTAGAGACATTGCAGAGGTGGCTTCATGTTCTGCAAAACAGAGACAGCACTCAGACACCCATAGATCAGCGCTATTTTCTGCTGTCACCTGTCTGGGTACTACAAGCTGTGGCCTGCTCCATGTTTGGGGAAGGAATTACATAGGCTGGAAATCAGTAGTATCACTCTGCTCTGTAAAACACTTCTACTTGCTTGCCTTCACTGCTGTTAGCACTTCTTTCTTCTTCATTCTCTTTTTTCTTGATATGGTCTTAATGTTGCTGTTGCTGTTGTTGCTGATGCTGCTGTTCTGCTTGAATCAGGAACAAAAAACATGCCACTTTTCCTAGCTCTGCACTTTTTTGCAGTTTTTGCACCCCTCAGACTGGTGGCACAGCCTCCAAAGCCACAATTTTGGGCCTTTCACTGGGGAGTCTTGAAGATGCAGTACAAACACACCACAACAACAAAGAAAGGTACTCTGCACTTTTCACTGAGCTCATTTAAGCTGACAGAAACTGGCTGCAGTGCTTGAGTGACAGAATTTACCCTATCAAAAGTGAAAAACGGTGTAGAGGAGAGGAGCATCAGAAGCATAATGAAAATCTTTAGTAAAGATGTGGGGGCATGTCCTGTTTGAAGGGAAAGCTGTGGACTAAGGCCTGCTGGCCTTAAATGCTTTAGGTGTTTCTGCAAACAGAGAACTGAAACCCATCATTGATTTGATTTTTTTACACAGGGAGATTATGACTAATATTTTCTGCTATAGAATTGCCAGTGTGTGTGGTTTAGTGTTCCCTACGATTGTTATGCACTAGTTCATGATTTTTTTAAAATGTGAATTTAGAGGGAGTCTCTTCTGCTGTGTTCTCACTTGCTTTTGCTTTTTTCTTTTTTTCTGACTACACTCAAATAGGTTTTACTTATAGGTGAAGGGAGTATTTCCCTCCTCCCCTCTCTCCAAAATAAAAAGTGGCTCTTCTGAGTATCAGTCTCCTTCAGGAAGGTCTCTGCAATCTGTTGAAGATTAGGGACACATTGTATGCAGGAAGAAAGTTGTCAGGGATTAGATCAGGCAGTGGGGGGGGGGGGGGAAGAAAAAAAAATCACCACGCTGATCTGAGAGACTGCAAGGCATCCAGCTCCTTCTGCGTCAGGGAAGCACGTATCTTTTCCCCACTACTTTCAAGGAGTTTAAATAACTATTTGAAAAATAAGGAAAATCGCTCCTCACCTCAGGCTTAAAACAATACTGAGATTTAGGCACCCATCGTTCTGAGCTGAAGCTTTAGGAAAATATTGGCCCCCTTTTCACCTCTCAGGCTGTCAGAAAATTCTTTGCATGTTCTGTTTCAGACAACCCCAGAAATAATGGATAGTTCCTTTCAGAAATTGCCAGTAACACCCCATTCTTCCCAGGTTTTCAGAGCTCACAGTAGTGGCTGCATAGATGAGGCCATCACGAGCCAGAGACATCATCAGCACAGAACACTCTGCTATTTATTTAGACTCTGAAAAAGAGCCTTCTTGCTTATGTTCCTAAAATAATTAAAATGCATCACTTAAGTTCCGATTTGCTCAAAAAAAAAAAAAAAAAGGCGTGGGAGCGTAAATGTTTTGGCTCTGAGCTGACAGTAAATATATCTTCATATCATGTTTTTATTTTAACATTTTTAATGCATCTATCCTTCCTAGCCCCTTCCCCTCCCCCATTAATTCCTGAAGTGTTTGAAAGAGCCCTGGAGCTCGCAGTATTCTCTCTCCCCTCTTTGCAGCTGAAGATCAAATGTATTACTTTCCCCTTTTGCATGCCTGATGAGGGCATAGAAATCTTGGTTCAGCCGAGATTTACGGGCCTGCGTCTGCAACGCCACACGGGGAGAGTGTGGCCGCAGCCCCCGCTGCGTGAAGCCGGAGGAGGCACAAAGCCCGGGGAGGGCGAGCGCTGGGGCGCCCGTCCCGGCTGCCGCTGCGGAGCGGCGCGGAGCTCTGCGCGGCGGGGCCGTCCGAGGCGGCCCTGCCCGCCGCCGGCCCGCGGCAAGGCTGCGCATCGTCAGTGGCCTGGGACCAGCCTCACCCCGCGCCTGTGCGGGTGTCGGGTTTGGTTTGGGGTTTTGTTGTTGGTTGTTGTCGTTTGTTGTTGGTTTTTYCACCCGCGAAGCAGCTCGTGGGGGCGTTATCCCAAATTCCTGCACTGCTGACTTGGCTACACCGGAAAAGGAGTTTCTTGGATTAAACTATGGGAAAATAGATATAAATTTAAATCTTCGTTCCCCTCGAAAGATAAAAGATGTCTGTTATTTGCACGTTGTCCAGAGAAGCCAGCTCGATATTAATTTAAGAAGGGTAACTCCGGCACTGCTGGTGATGTTCATTTGCAATTCCTACACACCGGCTATTATGTACAGTGAACTAATCCTGCCTTGCCTTGGAAACAGAGCTTCCACTTAGCTCACTGCGCTCCTCAGATTTCCTGTATAAGAGAGCCGTTGTTTTACTAGGATTTTATGATTATTAATAATAAATCACAGAGGTCTGAATGCTCCCAACACGCGTGTTGAACTTTCCTCCTTTTTCTCTTTTTCTGGCCTTTTCTATCCTGAACTTTGGGGGTCCTGCCGTGCTCCCCTTGCCGTGGGACGGGGAAACTGGGAGCACCCACGTTTCGTTTCTGTTCTCCCTGTTGCAGCTGCCGGGGGTGAACACTAGACCGCAGACACTGCATAATGGCCAAACCTCTCACACCCTGTATCGGTGTCCGGCCGTGGAGGACCTCTGAGGTTTAATTGCATCCATTTGCTGGCATTTGCTGGAAGGGTGAGCGATATGGGCTATGCTTCACACCAGGGAATTCGTCCCTGGGAGAGCTGCTTCTCCTCGTAGGCAGCCACTAAGTCGGACAAAATTCTGGCAGGGGTGTCTCCGGCCGCTGAACTTAAAGTCTTGAAATCCTGACCCCGCTGAAACGAAACGAGTCCTTGACTCTGCGACCCCTTGCAAGCCAAGACTGTCCCCTCCAAGGAAAGAAAACCCAGCGGCCGGTGCAAACAGCCCCCCGCCCATCCACCCACATTTTCCCAGAGCACGAAGTGCACCCGAAGGCAGAGAGCGACTCCGCAGCCCCGGGCCGGGACAGACCTCGTTTATTCCGGGCCTGAGAGGCTGGAGCATCTGCTGGCCGCTAATAAGTCGCGTTTAAAGCGTTTATTGGCATTATGGCAATACACGGTCAAAAACAATGCAAGAAGTTAAAGCCTTCCCCGCCAAGCCCGAGGAAGAAGCCTGAGATCTGCACAAAGTTACCCAAAGAATTAAACAATGTTTGCGGTTTTAGTGAGTTTTGGTTTATGTCATCCTGTCTCTCCCACTTCGCCCCCCCCAACCCATCCCCTATGCCGGGGCAGATCTTGTTCCCTACGATTGTACGGCAATTATCGAAGAGCCTGGCTTAACCTCGGACATCTGCCTGGGAGATTTTGGGACTGATTACTTTGTAAAGTACTGTCCTTCGAGCCGTCTTGGATCCAGATTTTACGGCGGCACCTCGGAGCGGTCCGGTGGCGCCTCTGCCTTTCGTCTGGGCTCTAGCGCGTTTGACAAACGCAGCCTCCCCTTCTCCCGGGGAGATGATGGACTCTTGTTTACACTCCAGACAGCCACTAACTTCTCCGATCTCTCCCTCCCAACCCCCACTGCCTCCCCTTGCCACCCCCCACCCACCCCACCCCCCCTATTTTTCTTTTTGGTTCTAGCGCGCAAAAACCGGCATTTGGTGCCGGCACACTGTCCTGTTCTGCTTTTGCATCATGACCACGCAGACCTCATTCATCACGGATCCTTCTCCTGGACAGTTCCCCACTTTGGCTGTCAGGCGTTTCTCGTCACGTCACCTTCTTCCTCCACAGATACCTAATCAGGGAGAGAGCACATCCAAGGCACAGCCGCAGGCAAGAAAGCCCGCCCACCCCCACTCCCCCGTGCTCCCTGCGACCGCCCTTCAAGCCCCATGGCTTGGTTTTCCCAGGGCTCAAGAAACACAGGAATAGCGAAAAGGGCCCACCTCTGCACGACCTGGTGCTAGCACAGCTTCCCCGGGTCCCAAGCTAAGGGTACCGATTTAGTGACCGATTTCCCCGACCATGTCACGATAGCCCCAGACACCTTTCTGAACGGGCTGCTCACATCGGTCACTGCCAAAATACTTGCAGTGCTGGAGAACGATGCTGCTGAGATAGTTAACAGCGTCTGAAGGTAGATAGGAAATACTGAGTGGCTGGTTAGTGGAGAGTGGAAAAGGAGACGCCAAGAACTGTATTTCAGGGGGTCCTAATAAAGCCCCAGTAGATCACCATTTTTCTCAGAAGAAGGGTAGAGGTATGAGGGCATCTGTTTAACCCTTTTATTAGTCTTTTAAAAAACAGGAAATAAGGTACAATCTTTAAATGATGGCTCATGACTCACACAGTTGGTAGCTTTTCAATGATCAGCTACCGCAAGATGTGCATGTAGAATAAAAAAAATAAAAAATAAAAAAAAAACAAACAGACAAAAACAAAAACAAAACAAAACAAAAAACCAAAAACAAACAAGAAAAACCCACCACAAAACCACAAAACAAAAAAACCCAACAGGAACTGTAGGCCCAAACTCCCATGACTCACAGTGTTTAATAACTAACTAGGTTCAACTCTGCGTGTCTACGTGTGTTTGTATTTCCATTGTCAAAGAATAAGGGTGTATGTTCTCCACATGTTAGATTTGCAATTTCATGTTGATTTCGATATTCCCTAACGACCCATCCCACAGAGGTGTCTAAAAGCACCTACAGATTATCTCCTATCTCTCTACTACTCTAATGTGACACACCTACCTACATTTTAGGGGTACATCATTTGAGACAGATTTACAGTTCAACCCTCTCAGCAGACAGGAGGAGAGATCTGCGTGGAATATAAATTCAAGAATGTAATTCTTTCTCAAACAAATAATCTGCTCCCTTTCAAATATAATTAATGTTTTGATAGTGCATTTCTTGTGAGAGAGAGATACAAAAACAGAGGCAACCTCTTGGATCTCTGTTTGTATATTTGCAACAGAAATTTACAGTACCTATCTTGTGAATGTGACAGATAGAGTGTTTTAAACATTTAGAAGTTTATTTATCAGCAGAACTACAGCAGGAAACTGATAGGTCTTTGCTATCCACCGTGCCCATTTTACGCACGTTTTTGTTGCAAAGGAAATTGCAGTTGCAGGAGGAGGGCATTAGTCTTTCATTGGGATGAGAAATGTTTCCTAGCTCTCAGGATGCAGCCTTCTGTCCTGTTGTGCTTGGGAGGCACATGTCCTTGCGCTTTGTCTTTCATTCTCTTCTGTCTTTCCTCCGTGGGGCTGAGCCTACATCCCTTTTTTCGCCCGCAGGGAGTTAAGGAAAACAGTGGGAACAACATTTCGGTTTTGACAGTCTTCAGCGTTCAGACTGGTCCGGGCAATGACGTGTTTCGAGTCATATAGTCTGAACAAAGCCATGTTTGAAAATGCCCAGAACATTTGTCAGATGCTTCTTGAATACTGTTATATGATCGTATGGCTCATTAGTTATAGATCCGCTACCAAGTCCAGCGGGGCTGAGTTATCTTTTTTTCCTTCTCACCCTCTCTCCCTCTCTTTTCTTCTCTCTCTTTTCTTTCTAACACCCGTTTCAGAGGAAGGTACGCAAAGGCGATTCTGCCGCGCTTAGGGACACGAAACGGAACGATATACATTCAGAATGCCTACATCGTTCCTAAAAGCACAGCACAAAATTGCGTTGGTGAAAAAAACTCTGTGTTTTAACTCCAAATGCTACAAACGCTGGAGATCGGCTTGAAACCAAAGCCATCTGGATACTCCTATCCAGTTCACGAATGGCCAGATTCGACTTCCACCAGTATCAAAAGTAAATTTCCCATTCGTATCACTGGAAACTGCATTGGGTCTCCATTATGTCTATAACCTTGCAACACATTTTGGCATGCCGTTTGTTTTCCAGTGTCATATTATTTTTGAAAGTCCGAGTATTAAACGGAACCGTGCTATGGAGAAATTTTAAAAAGCATTGGTTTCCAGCTG
The DNA here is from genome assembly GCA_030449065.1 of Oceanodroma leucorhoa. Lineage (NCBI taxonomy): Eukaryota > Metazoa > Chordata > Aves > Procellariiformes > Oceanodroma > Oceanodroma leucorhoa. The sequence continues at coordinate 7,225,414 of JASVER010000013.1, forward strand.
GGGGTGCCTTGCCTCGCTTTGCTCAAAGCGGTATTTTCAAAGAAAGGGAGGACACTTTTCACAAAGAGAACCAGACTTGTAGTCGGTCTGGAAGTCTTTAGCAACAATGAACACCGGTAATATGCGTCATTAAATAATCAACTGACCCTAAAAAATAATCAGTTGACTTAAAGGAGTGAGGTTTGCATTTTCCAAATAGTGCAAGACCCTCTAGTTGTAAAGGAAACAGACCTGTCTATTCTGATGGCAGGTTTTCTTTAAAAAAATAAAAATAAATAAAAAAAGGCAAACCTCCAAATTTTTTCTCCTGAATTTATAGTCTCCGGATAGATTGTTACAGACCCACAGAGTGTTACCTCCCTGCACAGGAGTAAGATAACTTGGATTTGAAGTCTACAGTATTGTAACCCCTTTCTAATTTTATCATATGTGTTCTCTGGGTTTACCTTTTCTAGAAACGCCTGAAATGTCCTGTAAACACCTGGACAATATACCAGAGGTAACCTTAGTTCAATACAAAGTTACCAACCTCAGTCATTGAGATCCAATTAATTCGATGTTTGCCTCCAGTGATCTGTGAAAAAAAACATACGCCGGGGGGGGGGGGAACACAAAAGAGGAAAATATTTACCGCATTGATCTGATATTATCTAGGAAAATGTCAAATACATACTTTTAAACTAATGGCTTTAGAAAGAATAAAAAATAATAGAAATAACTTCGGTGCCATTGGGATATGCAACTGGTCTTTTTTTCGTCAAAGGCTAACATTAGGGACGATCGCAGTTACGTTCAGAAAATATTGTTATTTTTCTTAATGGGGAAAATTGGACTCCCGCGACTTAGATCTGTGGTTTTTAGAACTGGGATGGAAATTGGACTGACACCACTTTGCACTTTAACAATCGGATTTCGTCAGGGTACAAGTTGTTTGTTTAACCCGACAGCTCCGTGCACCCCGTCGCACGCTTTTACACACTCATTAAAACGATTATTCACGACCTGTCGAGTGTTTTCTCGTTCATTCACAGGAAAGACTTAGTGCTCTAAGATTCAAGCGCATACGGTCAGCTATACCACGGGCCGAGAGGAGAGATTACTTATCTCTGTGATCATCTGATGCGAGGCCGTCTTATCTCTACAGGTTGTAAAGCAGCAGTTGCTGGAGGTAAAAGAAGAAAAAAAAAAATCCTCCCCCCCTCCCCGACAAAACTTGCCGAAAGCAGAAGACAAGGAAGAAGCGAAGAGCGCTCCTCGTCGCCAAGAAGGGCTTGACAGTGGCTTAGCACGGCACGCAGCTCCCGTTCCCGCTTCCCAACCTGTGGCTCGGGAGCCGGCGGGAGCTGCGCCCCGGCGGGGCGCGGGCAGCGCGGCCGGCGTGGGCCGTGGGGGGACGGCCTTCCCGCCCCGCACCTGGCTTTCACACCGCCCCTGCCTTCCATCCCGTCCTCTGCTCGCCCTCCGCCGCCCAGGTGCCTGTGCCAGCACGGTCGGAGCGGAGAAGGAAAAATATTGGTAAAGCAGAGCCCTCCCCGAAACGGCCGAAAAAGAAAATGCCGGTGTCGGTGGAGGGGGGGGGAAAGTGTGTTAAAAAATATATCAAAATGTCAGCCTTCTGCGGTCCTGGGAGGGGATGGCTGGAACCAGACCGTGTAGCAGAGAGGCTGGGGCCATTCCTTTTGAACTGGTTAGATCACTAAGCCAGAAAGCAACTTAAAACATCGCCTGCTTTGGAGCACTCTGGTATGTGAAATCCGGTCTTTTTTTTTTTTTTTTTTTTTGGTGTCTTTTAATATATCGATTCCTGATTTCTATATTCAGATTAGCTCCGATTCTTAAATTCCATCTATGAGGAAACCTCAGGGGCCACTCTATTGCTGGGAAGGTGTTTTACACTTACAAAGGAAGCCAAGGGCCCGGAAGGCGAAGCATACGTTGACTCCTGTTCAGCTTCTGCAGATCCAGAAAATTATTTTTCATTTGGAAAATATCTAAACAGAATGCCCCTTTATTTAAATGAACCGACCTCGAGTGCAACGAGGGATTTTAATCTGAAACGGTTTCCTAATTGCTCGAAAGGCAAGCACGTATAAGTAATTTGTTAAACTTATTGGATTGCAATAATCCACTATCAGGTTAGCTAAGAATGGATCTGTCAAGTGTGTTTCCCAGTCTAAGTTCTTTCTTTCAAACCAATCTGGTATAATAATTAGCAGACAAAGAACCCGAAATATGTAAGCAAATACCTAAAGTTCTGCATAAATAAACATACTAATCAATAGCAAGCTACTCAACACTTGTCTTATTGATGAAGAGACAATCGATTTTGCTGTTCCAACCTGCAATCAGAGATCTGTATTTAATTGTTAGTACTTTTACCTTCACTGATTTAATAATAAAAATAGAGTCCTACCCTTCCGCCTCAATGCAAATGATAGTGATGACATAACTAAAGGCAACTTACGGTTCCCAGAAAAACAAACAACTTTGCTCAAACAGAATAAACAAGCAAGCAAAAAAAGGAACATGCAGTGCTGTCTTTTCTGATGAATGCTAGAGGACACTTTCACATTCAGAAAAGATCAGGCAACTTATACGTGCACACGTGTGTATATATATATAGCTATAGAGATATAGATATAGTGGGAAAAGTTCATTGATAAAACAACAATGCGATTTTTATTTGGATAATTTTCATCTGTTTTCTCATAGACCCATATGAGTGTGTGTATACTATATGCTAATAAAAATACCCTTGCCATTCCGTACCACTGTGATTCTCTCCTCCAGATGCACTCGCCATCAGAAGTGCAGTTCAGAAACGTAAAAGGAGATTTACTTATCACTAGCGTGTTTTAAAGTTACCTATGAGCCATGCATAGCTACACAAGTGATTATATGATGCGCTTAACCATATCGCTCCATAGACCGCTCTAACAATCTGTCCCTGCTTTGTTTCGTTCGGGATCTAGTGAGAAGTCCTGTCGGAGCCGTCATCCCCATTTGGAAATATACTGGTGTGGGGATGCGAGTGTGTTCGGGTGTGCACGGAGCATAAAAAGGGGGGGAAAAGCAAGTTCTAGTATAGCATCACCGAGATTTTTGCTTCAAAAGAACAGTCTGGTAACCGGTGAATATTACCCGTATTTAATTCTCAAAAGTATTGCAGCCTTTTGGGACACGCAGTGCTTCACAATGAGGTTTTGTTTATTTTTATGAGAATGCAACTTTTTTTTCTCTTTCTCTTTTTTTAAACTGTCTTCCAAGGCTGAGAAAGAATTCCTGGTTTTTACTCTATAGCCAGATTTTTTGGCAGATACCTGTCTCCTCTTGGATATGATTAATTTAACAGACTATCTAATCTTAAATACTTGCGATCAGATCATTTCTGGGTGGTAACCAGGCAAGGGGGGGGGGGGGGGGGGGGGGGGGCTGCGAGTTCTTCTCCTTCCATTAATGAACAGTGCAAGGCGAAGACTTATCTTGGAGGGCCTCCAAGCTTAATGGGGAGCTCGGCGAGGTCTCCCCCGCAGACCGGCCGCTGCAGACCCCATCCCTCCGCCACCGCCACGGGAGAGCTGCCGTGAGCGCCGCCAACTCCCGCCGCCGCGGACCGGGAGCGCCCGGGAGGGGAAGGGCTCCTTTCACGTGTTCCTACCTCCCTGTAAAAGATGCTCCTGCGAAATCAATTGTAAACCGCTCTGAATTCCCCACCGCGGGGGGAAGGAAAAAAAAAAATAAAGAAAGAAAGCCGGGCTTCGTGCCGCCTTTGTAGCTCGAAATTCAGGCTCCCTGGCCAGGCGACTCCGGGAGAGGAGAGCTTTCACCTCTCGGTCTTAGGTTAAGCAGTTCTTTGCAGCTAACTTTACAGGGATGCTTTACTCACCTTAGGGTAGGGTGACAATGGCAGGCTTTTCTCAGACTCCCTCTCGTTTAGTCTTTCCTCTCAAATCACGGATAACCCCAAATACACTTGGAGGACTCCCTAGAGATAATTCTTTGAAACGGACTTTGCAGACGGTCCGCATTCATTTCCCCAACTGAGAATAGTAAATCCGCTCGCTTTAAGTCTAATTCGTTAGCCTGATACTGTATTCTGTTACACGGTCTTGAGAAGTTGGGGGGGGGGGAAGTTCCTGGTAGTTGCTTTGGTTATTTGTTTATTTTGGCGGATTGATTTATTTCCTTCAGTTTTATTTTTCGAATTTTCTCTGGTTTATTTTGCCCCGGTGGAGTAGGAGGTAGGTTTTGCGGTACCGTTCTTGGATCGGAGCATCCTGGACCAGGTCGCAGGAAGAAGACTCTCAACTCTAAACGCATTTCCCTACGGCAGCATGTATCTCTTGGTGGCTACCAAGACGTAAACCTAAGTCAGTACGAAGAAGGACACTTCAAATTTTTCCTCCTTTCTGGAGGGGTGGGAGGGGGCACGGACTCAAACCCTCTGAATACAAATGCCTGTCGTCTGCAAATCGCAGTTTTACCAACTGGCAGGTGAGTGCCGGGACGTGACAGAGGCCCCGCGTAAACACCCACTTTGAAGAAGGCGGCCGGGCTCTGCGCGGCCGGTTCCCCGCGGCGGCGAGCAGCGGCTCTCCCGCGGGGCAAGAGCGCCCCCAGCCCGCGGGACGCGCAGCGCCGCCCGCCCGGCCCCCGCCTCGCCCCGCGGACACGCGTGTCCGGGCATGGCGGCTTTCCGCGGGGCGTGAGGCCGCGGGTATCTGGTGGCAGCGACGGGTCCCCGCTGTCCCGGAGACACGGGGGAGTGGGTGCCGCTCTCGGCAGCGCAGGGCGTGTGGAGCTCCATCCGTGCCCCGTGGGACCCACGGGGCATCCCTGGGCAGGTTTGAGCCGGGCAGAAGTTAACGCCGGCGTGTGCTGTGCGTGTGTGCGTGCGCTGTGCGTGTGTGCGTGCCCGCTTCCCCGTGCACCGGTGCCGTTTCCTAGGGTGCGAAGGAGACGGCCGCTCGGTACCGCTTCCCCCTGCGCTGAGGTGTCTCAGCTCACAGCGTCATGGAAAACTTAATTGCTGTATATTAAAAAAATTAATTATTTTCATGATGTTAGAAATGGCAGGAGCAAGGGGCTTAAAGTCATCCACCGGGTGGGACACGAGCCGTTGCTTTTTCCCTCCGCCACGTCGGGACAACAAAACAAGAACAAGTCGGTCCACAGAGGGCCCCGTCCCCGGGGTCCTGCCCACGCACCCGTACGCCTGCCCCCACCCGCAAGCATGAGCAAGCTGAGCAAATCAGGGGTTTAAACTTCCGCCCCTATCCCGAGATTTCGGGTTGCGGCACGTAAATCTCCGTTTATCCAGAACGCAGTCACGGAATTTGGGGAGTGGGAGGACAAAGGGAGTGCCTGGAGCTCTCCGATGAACACGAACGTTGCCCGTGATCGGGTCGGCGGTTGTAAGGGCGCATTTGCTCCGCTGGAGCACTCAGAGCAAAACCCAGCTCAGTTTTAGATGTACGGCTTTTTACAAGGTCTTTCTCCTTGCTCTTCCAGAATTTTTGGCTTTTAGTCTCTTTCCTGAGAATTTAGGAATATTAGCACTCTTTACACAACTCCCGAAAGGTGCGAGAAGCCCGTAGCTTTTTCTCAAATGGCAGGCTCAGATATTTTAGAAATAATGCATTACGGAATCCGCCTATACTCGCCATACTGGAATCGTCTTTCATAGAGCAGAGGTAGAACAAGGAGCAAATTTCATCCCGGAATGAGTGGTGGGGTGAATTTTGGCTAGTCCCCATAATATTTCTACGCTCAGCTGTGACCAAAAAGGCAGGGCACGCTCAGGGATCTGCGGGAACAGCGCTCCCTCCCATCCTGATACCAGCGGACACAAATCACGAGTGTAGCTACCTGATTCCTGAGCGTAAAAGAGGAGTAAAATCCGCACTCACCCGGTGCCGGCGGAGGACTCCCATCCCCAAGTGCCATCCTGCGCCTTTCTTGCAGGTAGAGGCAGTTTCTCCTGGCATCTTAAAAAAGGCAAACACAACATTGCACCCGTGTGACTTTCTCTGGCGTTAGTGGCAAACAAGCAAACAAAGAGCACGTTAACAAAACAAGCTAAAAAATTTCTACAGATAAACCATGAGAACTGCTAAACCGGCGAAGAAACTTCCAACTTACCGATTGAAACGAAAGAGCCCGAGGGGGAGGGGGGAGGCCGGGGGAGGAAACACTTTGAGGAAGAGACCAAAAAAAAAAAAAAGGACAAAAAAAAAATCCTAACATTAGGCACACGCAGTTTTGGTGTAACTGGTGCTTTGAAACTGTGCTTCGGTTGCACGGGCGATCTGCTTGTCAAGGGGCAGGGGGAAACAGTACGTTTAGACAGAAGTCTGTAATTCATTCGTATCACATGGATCTGCCTGTTGGGAGAAGAAGTAGGGAAGGTTTTCTGGAAGTGCACCTACCCTTCTGGCGGGAAGGCTTGCTGGGATTGCTGGGCAGGTTTCTTCTGGAGGGTCCCATCTCTCTGGAGTAGCTGCAGTGGAGTTGAGGGCAGGTTCTCCGGTGAGGTAGGAATGTGCAGGAACTCCGCCCTCTGGGCACAGTCACACAAACCCAGCAAAACAGCCACAGCCAGCCCTAAAACCTCTAATGATCTTCACCTTCACCTCTTTCTAACCCAGTTCTCCACCACTTTTTGACCCATTTACCCAGGCACCTTCACCACGGGACGGGAGGGCGGGGTGGGGGGTGGGGGGGGAGGTATTCAAAACAGGAACATTTCAGTGCACAAAACCGCCGAGCAGCTACGACAGACATTAGTGCATGGAGAGACCCCTCTGTAGGGTTGTCTGTGTCTATATGTATGTACACATATTTATTGCCATTCGTTGAATTTGTAGTCGTGTGATATGTATGCGCGTATACTTTCTTTCTTCGGAGGGTGTATTATTCGCGACTATACAATTAAGTACATAGCAGTGACTATCTACAGGCACTTTTTTTTTTTTTGTCCTAAGGGAAAATATGAATAATTAAAGAATATAATCACTAATAAAACAGTTACTTTTGCTCAATGTTCTTTCTTAAGCAAAACTCTGATGTGGTTCAGTCAAAACGTCAGCGGAGTTCAGTGGGAGTTTTGCTTGAGTGAATAGTGAATACGTGGTGATTGAGACCTCATATTAACAAAAGTGGTGAGGGGGTGTGTACCTGAATCATAATTTCTGACATAAATCTTAATAATCATCAGAAGAAGTTATAAAGAGCAAAATGACGTCCCGGCTAAACTATTTTTTCAAGCACCGGATTAAAAAAATTACCACTCCCCCAAACAGTAGTTTTGTGCCGTTTAAGGGAAAATATATTATCGTTCACTTTCTTTCAAACCCTTTCGTAAGAATACGTTCCACATAACGGATGCTATTTTACCGAAACAAAAGAAAAATATTTAAAATATGTCAACTGGTTGGCTAAATATCCCATTGTGGATTTGAGTTACAGTTTATTATCCCTCAAACATATTTGCGAAGGCAATCTTAAAATCGTAATTGGAGGTTTCTTGATGAGCAGATTTCTTCTCCTAAGATCTATGCGAGCAAAGTTAATCACCTCAAACATCAACTAGGAAAATAACAATAGCTCCTTAATTCCATAAAGACCACCCGTTCCCCGTAAACAGTCTAAATTAGGAAACGCTAAAGAAACGACCCTAAGACACTGCAACATTCTGGAAATGTGCATTAAAAAAAAAAAAAATCCTAAAAGCTTAGCTTGAGGATTTGACATATGAAACACCATGGAAACAAATATCAGATAACGGAATTAAAAAAAAAAAAAAAAGAAAAAAAGAAAAGAATGAAAAAAACCCAACCAAATCCACCACCTCACATTCAGTACCGAACGATCCTGGGCAAAGATTACTCTAAAAGACATYCTCAGCGAACAAAAAGGTTTCTCTGGCTGGGGAGCAGGCAAAGGCAAAGCATATTTGGGGCCTTGGCAGTCCTGCTGCAATCCATGACAACTTCAGCATTTTTTTTTCTCTTTACAAAGACAATCTCATTGCTGGTAATATGTGTATGGAAATGTGAATAAATTACCAGCTTAACAACCAACCCTTCCCCCAGCGTAAAGGAAAGAGAGAAAAGTCAGTGGCACCTGAACTGCTTAGGCAGCACTTTGCTACACTAAACCTAAAGGAGAACATTGAGAGCGAGTGCTTGCTTAAACGAAGTCTGGAGAGACATACATCAGGTCTACCCTTTTCAGGAATTATTATGCATCACGCTTATCTAATTAATGCTTATTAGCCAACCCCAAACTCTGACATGGCGAGATTGTGCTTTCCTCCAACCTGACTTGTCTTTTTCCTCTTCTTAGTACACTGCCAGCGGATTTTTTTCACATTGCGAACTAAATAATACTTTAAGTATGTGCTATCGGATTTCCTACAGTACACAAGCAATTGCAAGTGGTAAATAATAAATAATTTCCTTTGTCAGCTGCAGCAGATGCCATTCTTTTAATTTGCTTAGGCACAAGTATACAGAATGGGGTCTCGAGGCTTCAAGAGTTTAAATCACACCTATTTCATTTTATTGTTTCCGATAGGTTTGTTGCAAAGGAGTTTTGGTTTTTATTTTTTTGCAATCATTTCTTTTAATAACAATAGAGTGAAGAATACGGGGGAGGGCAGGCGCTTCCAAGTGGTGGTATCATCTCTTCATCCCCAAACAAAGCAACCTTTTTATCATAGTGATGATTAATTTTGAATTGCAGAAGTGAGAGCGAAAGCCAAGAATATCAGAGATTTCTCTCCTTCACCCCCACATAGTGCAGAGCTGGGTGTCCCATCTCTCATCCGTAACCTTTCACTCCTCTCGCTTTCCTGCAGATCTGCTTGCATCTGTTTATTTATTACTTATTTTCGGAAGATTTCCCCTCCCTCCTCTTATTCTTTCAGCATGACAAATATTCTGTTTGCAAGAATTCAGATTTGCTATTGCCTCTTCATTAACCCCCCGGCATTCTTTTTTCTCTTTTTCTTCCTCTTTTCTGTCTTCCTAAAATCATCTCTTTAAAGCGTTGGCGATAACATCTCCGAGCTGGAGATTATTTTTCATTGGGCCTATTGTGAGCAGTCGCCGGCTTATGGCACTGCTGCAGAGCCCGGTTTAGACTACACAGACGTAACAAATGAACAACTTGTCCTCTACGGACTCACCGCGGGATCCAATTAGTTCCTAAACCTTTTGCACAAGTTTTCTAATTATTTTCAAGAGTTGCGGCTTTTATAGGCTTCCTTAAACTCATCAAGAAACCAATTCTTTTTCGGATTAAATGCTTCTTAAAACTAGTCGTAGCCTTGCCCCCTTAAACCTAATGGATTGGTTCTCCGGGCAAGGGAGGACACTCACGGACGCTGTCTTGCACGGGTTAGTGGGCTTCACCAAGCATTACCACCAGCAGACAGATAGTGAAAAAGAAGTCTGTTCCAAAACTTTAAATTTAAGTGCAGCCACACAGGTTTGGGGTTTTTTGGTTTTTTTTTTTTTTGGTTTTCCCCCCCCCCCCCCCTAAAACCTTTCAACATCGGTATGCAAGCCAGGCGTCACGTGACCCCGCCAGCCCTCTGCCTCCCTGCAATGTATTGCAACTTCACCTCACCCCTGCTCGGCCGGGGGGCGGAGGGGGCAGAGGAGAGAGGTTCTAGCTGAAAAACTGTCGCTACTTTTACAGTACTTAAAGCCGAAGTGTTTGCAGCATTAGAAGTATATAAATGCGTATAGTTTAGATACTTCCGGAACAGTGTTCCTTTAAGATAAGGATTGCATTTTATACACGTACGTATCATAGCTTGCTAAATTTGATCAAATGATTACATGAAAGCTAATATGTATATGTATATACACACACACACATCCATAGTTAATAGATCTCCAGTTATCATGGAGGCGAAATTAGTATCTTCCATAAGAATAATTCTTTGAATGCATTTCAGAGATCGCAAGAACAACACGTATCTATGTAAAAATGCACCTTGTTTTTGTCCTAATGTGTGCATATATGCTTAAATTTATACGTATGTGTATATATATACACGTACGCAGTTTTAAGCATTTCCAACGTAAGACAGTTTTTAGTAAGACGCCCTACCTCGTACTAACATTTTTTAAGCAGACTTGATAAGAGTTCTGCCTCAAACCGGACATCACAATAGTGACCGTGGTGTTTAATTAAATACCCTGATCCTTTACATTTGAAAATACTGCTGTTAAAGACAATATGATCGGGGAGGGGGAGAAAGGAGCATGTGAAAAATGGTGGACTGCTGTAATAAGCAGCGCTCTGATCTCCCTGTAACTTTAAAGCCTCTGGCATATTAATTTTAGTTAATAAAAGAGACAAAAAAACTATCAAGTATATATGAATTTAGCCTATTTTTTTATTTCTGTGTGTTCATAGTAAACATTTTTGTAAGTGACAAACACGGGCATATGACCACAGTATCACAATCAAGAAATTTTAAGACGACATTAACAATCACTCAAATTTATGCGGCATTTGCGCAACACAGGTTACATATTTGCAAGGTTTACCTATAAGTACAATAGGTATTAACATTTCACTACATTTAGAAAAAAAATAAAGGTGACCTGTTAGTGACCACATACATCAAAATATACACAACACAAACTGAAGGCAATCATTAATTTTGTCCCCTTCTGATTCACTTGAACGGGCAGTGCTGCAAACTGAAATAATGTTGCTGTTTTTTAAATTACTCCGTACACTGAGTGCATTTTCTAAAACCCAATCTTTGGTCTAAAAGTAAACAAACAAAANAAAAAAAAAAAAAAGGAAAAAATTAATAAACATATATGGCATTTCCCCTTTTTCTTTTCAGTGAAAAGAAATTCATACTAAATTTCCCATCAAAAAACCCAAACAAAAAAAAAACAAAAAAAAAAAAAAAAAAAAAAAAAAAAAAAAAAAAAAAAAAAAAAAAAAAAAAGGAACCCAAAAAGGCAGTTTAGTAAAGAAAAGGATAAAATAATAAATGGCCAAAATGTAGTTCTTGGGCATCTTTCAGTATTAATTCTGCTTAAATACAAATTACGTTTTAAGTTTTTTATAGTTTTCATAAATTTAGTGGTGTGGTTTTTTTCTTTCAAGGTCTGCACCCACCGACATATCCATGATAACTTATAATACTGCAAACATGGAGAATCTGGCGGCTTTTAGTGATAGACTTCTCGTATTTGAATAAAAAATTGCAAAAGCAGTCACTAGATACACATTCTACTATAATTTTGTCTTCCAAACTTCATAGTCTACAATGTAATCTCCCCACATTGCACCTCGCTGACACTCCTCACCTTGCTGGAATAATAAACAACCTTAAAGACTGAACAAACGTACAGAAAATGGGGGAACTTAATAAAAAATACCTGGACTTTTTTGTTTTGCTTTTTTTTTCTTTTAATTATCATTTACAATGCAAACGTGTGTAAAATGTTCACTTACAGTCTGATCCCATGGATGTTAATGTATTAAAGGGTTTGAAGAAGACCCCTGATTTTGATGTGTGAAATAATCAGAAAGTCCTCCGGAAAGTCCCGTTGTAAAACTTGGCAAAGAAGGTCTTAAGGACTCACAGGGGAGAGTGGAGGGCGCCTGTGGCGACGTGGAGGAGGAGGCTGCCCTGGCCGTCATTGAAGTGCTGCTTTGAGAAGTCATTGAAGGGTGAGGAACATGGGGGAAAAAGTAACTCGTCTGTCCTGCTAGGAGGTTTACAGAGCAGGGGTTTAGGGAATAGGTGCCGGAGCATGGAACTGACAAGCCACATGGCACTGAGGCAGCCAGAGCTGCTGCTGTGAGGTGATGAGTGGCATAAGGTATCTCTCCATTGACTAGTCTATCAACACTTAACCCATTTGACGTGGAAAAGGAGTGGTTGTTTCCCAAGGAGTTTTGAGTCAACACTGAGCTGTAGGGCATGGGGTGGCTGGGGTAGGCGGATGTGGTCCCGTTGTAACTCAAAGTGCTGCTGGCCCGGGGGTGGTGCAGGGAGAGGAAAGGGGACATAGGCCAGTACAAGGATCCTGCCCTATCCATGAATGTCAGTCCGGTGGAGGTGAGCCGGGCGCCCCGCTTGAAGGCCAGCTTGGCCCGCGAGGTGGTAGAGCGCCGGCGGAGCTTGCCGGTGGTGCCCCCGATGAAGACGTCGTCGCTGGAGGGGTCCAGCATCCAGTAGTTCCCTTTGCCTGGGTCGTCGTAGTGGCGGGGCACCTTGACGAAGCACTTATTGAGGGAGAGGTTGTGGCGGATGGAGTTCTGCCAGCCCTGCTTGTTCTCCCGGTAGTAAGGGAAGTTCTTCATGATGAACTCGTAGATGCCGTTGAGCGTGAGGCGCTTCTCGGGGCTCTGCCGGATGGCCATCATGATGAGCGCGTTGTAGCTGAACGGCGGCTTCTCGTACTTGCCGTTCTTCTTCTCCCCCTCCTTCCCGCTCTCCCCGTCCTTGGCCCCCTCCGCCGCCCCCTTCTTCTCCTCCGCCGCCTTCTCCTTCTCCTCCAGCTCCGCCGCCGCCGCCGCCGCTCCCGCCTCGCCTTTGCCCGCCAGCATGTCCGCCTTGGCCACCTCCAGGGCGCCGGAGGCGGCGGCGGCGGGGGGCGGCAGGAGGAGCTGGCCCTTCTCCTCGTCCTCCTCCTCGGCCGCGGCGGCTCGCTGGGGCTGCTGCGGCGGCGGGTGGTGGTGGTGGTGGTGATGGTGGTGGTGGTGGTGGGGGTGGTGGCTGTTGTGGTGGCTGTGGCTGCTGTGGTTGTTGTCGCTCTGGACGGCTTCGGGCACCAGGCTGTTTATGCTAAAGGAGGATTTCGGCAGCATTTTCACTTCCTTCCTATCTCCCATGTCCAACATCACACACTAGTCTGAGGGGGAAAGTCGCAGCGGCCGAGGGAGCAGCGCGCGGGGCGGCGGCGGAGGCGGCGGCGGCCGAGGCGGCGGCGGCGGCGGCGGCGGTGGCCGAGGCGGCGGCGGCACCACCGGCGGCGGCAGCGCAGTTGAACCGCAGTCTCAAGCGCTGGCAAGTCATGTAGCAAGGACAGGAACCGCCGGGGAGGGAAAAAATAATAGTAATAATAATCACCAATCAGATAAAATCAAACCGAGTCAGAGCGGAGGAAAAAAAAAAAAGGAGAAAAAAGAGGAAAAAAAACCCTTCGAAAACCCAACAACAACAAAAAAACAACACACAAACACACACAAAAAAAAAAAAAAAAAAAAAAGCTACTTCATGGTGCCCGGTTCCCCCGGCAAGGCAGAGCAGGGGGGGAGGAAGGAGCAGCCGCAGCCGCGGGTCGGCGAGGAGCGAGCGGAGACGGGCTATACAGACCGCCCTGGCCGCAATTAATTTCAGAGCTGCAGACACGCACCGGGGCTGTAAAAAATTTTTTGGTTTAACCTTTCCCACCGGCCGCCCAATCAGGGACGGCGGCGTGCCGGCGCGTCTGCCCGCCCGCCGGCCAATGGCGGCTCGCCGCTCCGCCTCTCCCCGCGCCCGCCCTCCGTCGGCCCGCCCCCCGCCGCCGCCGCCGCGGCTCCCGCGGCGCAGGGATACCGGCGCAGGGGCGCATCACCGCGGCGGGTTGCGCGCCCCCCTCCGAACCCCCCCGACCGTGCTCCAAGCACAAATCCCCTCACGCCAAACACACAGCGCCCGTCCCACGGCTGCGGGCCCGGCCGGTTTTCCTACTTCGTAGTTCCTCCGGTGGACCAAAGTTGCCCCGTCCCTCTTTGCCCCCTCCTCTGGCGGCGAGGGAGGCGGGGTGGGAGGCCGGGTGGGTGAGGAGGCCGCGGCGCGCCGGCGGCGGAGGTACTACTTTGCGGATCCCGCCGAAGTCACTCGGCGAGTTTATTTTTCCTAGGCCCCGGTGCCGCTTATTTCTATTTATTGTTTTACCAAGAGAGAGAAAAAAAAAATCAGCCGGAGGGGAGGCAGACGGCGGGGCGGGCCTGCGGCCGCCACGGGCCCGGGGTCCGGCAGCGGCCCGGGGCCGGGCGGGACAGAGGCCGCTGCCCGCGGCCTGCCGGGGAAGACGCTCTCCTCCGGCCCGCTCGGCCCGTGTCTGCCACGCTCCGGAATGTGAGTTGGGAAGGCACGGGAACGAGCGAAACCTCTCCCCTCTCCTCCTCTCCGCTCGCTCTCTGTGTCTCCGGCGGCCGGGCGCGGCGCCAGGCCGGCGGCGGACCCGGGCTCCGCGCTCCCCGGGCCGCTGCTCCCTCCCCAGCCCCGCGCAGCTCCCGCTCGCCCGCCGCTTCCCCTGCGGGGCCGCCGGAGCAACGCGGGGGGCGTCGGGGTCCTTCTGCGTCCTCCTTTGCGCTGCCGGGTGCTTGAAGCCAGAAAAGCTCAGGCCGCGTGTCAGGTGTAAAAAATAAATAACAATATTAATAACCCATGAAATATATCTTGCGGTTTCCTGCCGGCCGGCGGTGTCTGGCCACGGGGTTTCGGTTCCGCGGGGTTTAGTCTTGCTGTGGGAGGGGAGAGGGCGGGGGGAGCGGCTCGGGCGCTCCCGGGGCGGCTGAAGCGGTCCGGTGCCGCTGCTCTCTGCCCGGCGGCCCTTAGCACAGGCGGCGGGGAAGGCTCGGGCTGACGGCTGCGAGTGCGCGGGACCGAGGAATCGGGTGTTAATCGGCCACATCAGATCGTTTCTTACTGTCAGCATGGGGAAAAAAAATCAACATTGAAACAAAGCGAAATAAATCGCGCAACTTTCTTACTCGGGAAGTAGAGGGGGAAATATAGTGGACAGAGAGCGTGCTGATCACGTTCAAACCGAAGCTGTGGGCAAAGACAACGTATAGCGCCGCGTTCAGCTACCTAAAGTTTACGTTTGTGCTGTAGGAAAAAACGTTCCGTAGAAATAATACGTGCAGCTCAACCCCAGCTAAAACAATTTGTCCCGGGGAAATTCAGGTTAGAGCTCAGTGCAGCAAGTGTGGTTGTGTGTAGATGTGCGTTTTATATATGTGTGTGTGTGTGTGAGCGAGGGAGAGCGAGTGTGAGAAAGAGAGAGTAAATAACGAGAAGGATTACAATGGACCGGTAATAAACAATTGCGATTGGGAATGGCATGAACTCTGTGCATTGGATTAACCTCGAATGACCTTACCACAATTGTATTTATTTATCCAATTTCATAACAGGTTGCTACTGACAAAAAAAAGAGATAAAAGTCAATGATCAACTACGCTTATTTTTTACCTTTTTTTTTTTTTTTTTTTTTTTTTTTAGAAATGCGTTTTAAAAAAAAATCGTGTCACTTTGTAATTATTTCATTGCTCAACACTGAAGTCAATGTATGGGAATTCTCGAGAAAGAGTGCGATGTGGAGGATATCACTTGACTCTACCATGGCAAGGGGTAAGAGGAAAGGTAAGATTCCTGCATATTATTATGATTATGATGATCATTAACTAATATGTGTCATTATGGTGCACTAGGATCCCATTAGGGTGGCTGGGCCCAGTGCATTTTCCTACTCGGTCTAGCATGTAATGATTCGGTGTAACCGGATTCTTGAGAAAGGACAGGTTACGTAAACATTTACTGATGTGGAGTAACTATACTATTTGTACTCTGATATGCAGGAAGGAAAGTGTTGATTAACACAGAAGAAAAAAAAGCGAAATTAGCTGATTGCATGCTCATAAGTGCAAGCTGTCATTGAACTGCTTTTAAAATAGACACAGCTGGGTGTTTGTGTTGAAAAATTTCTTGTGTTTTTGCTAATACTGAAATAAGCATGATTTTGTATACCAAACATTTTCAGATCATTAAAATTTGTAATCTGTGCTGGTTTTAAACACAAAGAAAAGAAACAGATTCATTTCGCTGTAAAATTTGCTGATATTATATTAACTCAATCAGGTCTGTACAAATGGTGTATTGTGACTTATCAAATCTCTTTGATCCATTTAATACACAAAGTGCCAAACGTGTGTATTGTTTGTTAACATTGAACGTTTATTCAAATCCCAGCTCTGCAGCGAACTGGAGGAGTTCTCGTTTAATGTAACACTGACATTGCCTGTTGAAATTTTAATGCGTTGAGGTGTTTCTTAGGTCAAAGCTGAGTTTACTTTGCGCTGTGATCAGGGATGAAAATGTAGCAGGGAAGAAAATAAACCTTTTATCTCTTTGCATTTCTGAGCAAAGGGCTAACACCAAAAGAAGTACGGTTTTAAAACGTTTGATGATCTGGATTTAACATTCAGTCATTTGTCTTGGGTGCAGAATAAAGCTCTGTGCACAAACTTAGGATTTATGTTATATTTTTTTTTAATGCTGTGGATATACAGTTCTACCAAAAAAGGAAATGTTGCGTCCAATATGTAGTACATATCTTTCCAAGCCCATGAAGATTAATTCACTGTTTACAGGACAGAAAAGGATATGTAAGAGAAGCCACGTCAATTATTATTTCTGCTGGACTTCAACTTTCGAGTCCCTGTATTTTTTTCTTCCGCAGAAAATTCTCCGTTTATAAAACTGGAGATATTTACTTTGGAAATGCGGGAGTCTTGCTCTAACGCCAGTTCTTCCCTGAGCTCTGCCCTGGCCACGACTCCCATTCACTTCAGTGGTAGCTTTGTGCGTCGTAGCACTGCACGGGCGGCGGATTTGACCCCTCAGCTCTGGCGAAACTCGAATTCTTGTAAGGAGGTCCTTCATGGCAGCATTTGCTAACAGGGAAGTTTTTGTGGGGTGTCTGGAGAAGAAGCTTGTGCGTGGAACGGAAGCGCACGGCCCCAACCCTGCGAAACACGGGTGGGTGTGCAGAAGGGACCCTGCGCTCTGCAGAGCGTGGATGCTCCCTCACCTGCGCGCTCGCCTGCGGTGTGGGCCCGCCTCACTGAGCGGCGGGGATGGGCTGAGGGTGTCCAACTCTGGGGTCAGGATGGGGGTGAATAGCTGAGCTGAAACGTCCTGGCTGAAGTGCCGTTCAACAGCCGTCTCCGTGCAGTTTCTTGGGTATAACTCGTAGGGATTGTGTTTCAACCGCACTGTTTTCTCCCTCGTATATATTTTTTTTTTTAATTAAAGGACAAAGGAAAAACAGATCTTCTCCACTGTAAGCTCAATGGATATAGCGTACCCCCCGCCACCCCCCAGTTCCAACCTTCAATCCCCCTTCACACGGCTATAGCGGCTCTGTACTCTCAGGYTCTTTCAAGGGGTTAAGCTGCTAAAATGTACTGACAGCTTAAGAAATGAATGAGGTTTTTTTCAGCCATGAAGAAAGGGTATTTAATAACCACGCTTCGATGGCATCATGCTTCCATGAAACGAGTCGGGACACTTCGGTTCAACAATCAGTAATATCTCAGTCGGTACAGTAAATGCCTGGATGTACGCATATATAATTCTATTCTCCCTTGACTCTAAGCTTGCCTTCTTTATTCCAGGTTACCTGGGCAATTAAGGTAAGGGCTGCTCAGCAGACACTGATACCCTGCTGGTAAGGCATGGCAAATGGGGACTGAGCGGTGCGCTAACAAAGAGAAAGAGGTAGTCAAACATTTTGAAGAGGCGTGAATGGGACTGAAGGTGGATGGATGAATGGAGGCAAAGAGGGAGAGGAAGAAGTATTCAACGGTCCACCCTGCTATCCGCGTTTGTAGATTTAAGCTTAGGTGTCCGTCGCTAGCCAACTTCCAGTTAATCCTCAACAGCTGGTAGTGGTGCTAACGTTTAGTGATTAGAAGTTAGTCTATTTAGCGTGCTGTATCCTTTTTCCATGGGTTTTCGTTACAGGTTATACGATTAGGATTGCGAGAACAGTAGTGAACTAAACTTCCCAGTAAGAGGTCTTCACACCAGGGAAGTGTTACTTTGCGGCAGCAGCCCTGCCTCGTCAGTCATTAGGAAGCTGCAGGTTGTCAGAGGCTTCTCTTGCGCGCACACACGCGCAGACACACACACGCACACACACAAAACCACAGCACTAAAACTAAATTAAGAAGCCGATGATTAAGACAAGCGTCTACGAGGCCTGTCATTTCAGCGTCCTTCCATCATAACATTGTGGCACCGAGAAATTTGCTTGAAAACCTTGGAAAAAATGTCTATGGGAGAGCCTCGTGTTTGAGATAGCATAAATGTTAACATCAAATATAGACTGGGAACTGCCTCGGATGCAAGATAGTATTCCGCAGAGGAAAGGAGCACCGCAGAGACCTTTGGGCTATCCGCGCACTCCCGAAACTCTGGTGAGTATCTCTCCCTTCTATTGCAGCAGGTACGCAGGCACTCTGTGACTGGAACTGGACCGGGTTTGAAATCCGCAGCTATGTTCCCTTCGGAGACTTCGGGGAACTCCCCCTAAGGATAGAGCTGTAATGAAAAGTCCCTACTGGATGACTAATGGTTATTGGCACTCGGTGCCCCTTTAAGGAGAGCAGCACATATTGTGCTGAAGACCTTGCAAGCACCCTTTAAATACAAACATTTTAAGTCCCCCTCCCATGCATCCCCACCCCTGTTGTTTTCGGGCTAGTTGTGTTGTATCTCCTCTCTCCACCCTCCTTTAAGCTCTCTAGTCTTCCCTCCCCCCACCCCCATTCAGAACTAATTGCTCAGTTGCTTAAATGTTTCAAGAAGAGCTAAATTTCTCCATCCGATCATCTTTTGAGAAGCTGCACTGTACCATAAAGAACAGCCAGCGGGGCACTGTATACCTTTGAGAAGCCTGCGCAGCTAGGGGAGAGGTGGCGTTAAAACAATGACATTAATCAACTAGGTGCAAAGAGTTCCCCTTTAGGGGGAGTTTAGGAAGTTTCTTGGACGGGCAGAGGTTGGACGGAGAACGTGGAAATGGGAAACAATGGCTGCAGGGCCCAGAAAGCTTTACTGATGTCGTAAGCGTAAGACAAGATAGAATAGTGACAGAGATCCGAGTAAACATTGGACTATACATTTCCCACGGCGGCTACGCTGGGTGGAGAGGTCTAAATTAAATCGCCTTAATTAAAAGCTGAATATTTTATTTATTTATTCCTGTAGCTGTAGAATACCATCCACAGAAAGCCTATTTAGAGAGTGTAGAACATCCACTAGATTTTGTGTGTTCTGCTGCCATTGCCAGAATTTTTCAGAAGAGAATATTTTTACTCTCGCTGACAACTTTAACGTTAAGACGTGAGGGTTGTTTTACATCCTAAATGTCGCTATTATTTTATATGCCAGCGTACATAAGAAAGCCGTCACACCTGCCTAGGTAATACGTGTCCCTGTGTAACAAAAGCTTTCCCTAATTCAGGAATCAAACGGAAAATTAAAATATCCCGTAAGAATTATCCACAGAGTTATGCAGACGACGATAATAAAATGCGGGGGCAAAATGGACAAGTAAAAAACCTTGTACTGTTCTCGAGGTTTAAATACATAATTTCATCTTCTTATGTGTTTACTGTTAAAACATTCTTGGCCAACACAGTGCTTTTACCGGAGTTATCAGATTGAATTAAAGAATTGGGAAATAAAATACAGGGAAAGAGAAAGACCTGGAGAAAAAAAACCACCAAACCCAAGTAGTGCTAGAAGAGACTTCTAGCTGCTCTTTGACTCCTAAGAAACTGTTGCTGGACTATTTTCATGATGTTGTTCTAAAGCTCTTTAGCCACTTACAAACGTAATCTTTGGCAATTGACACGTATCTGGTTTTGCAGTTTTTCGGTAACTCGAGAGAAAAGACGCCCCCGCCCGGCCCTGTCCCACTCCCCCAGCGCGGGGACAGACCCAGGCTCTCCCCCACGCTGGTTCACCCCGCGCTCCGCCGGCGCCGGGGAGGTGCCGGTCCATCCTACCTGGCCGTGCCGCCCCGCGCAGTCCCGCGCCCGCCGCTGCCCCTCGGCGCCGCTCCGCCCCGCCGCAGCCCTCTCCTGCACCGCACCTCCACCGCACCCCTCGGCCTAGCGGAATCTCGGGCTCGGCGAGATCAGCTGCGGATCCAATTTTTAGGGCCTACAAAAGCGCAACACCCTCCCCTATCCCCCAGCCCCCGTCGCCCCGGGGCCCCCTTGTAACCATAGCAAAATGCCCGGGGTAGCACAAAGGCCATAAACAACTATACACCCCTCTAGGAGGAGGCGTTTGGCGAGCCTCGGGGCAAAGACGGTTTTAGCTTTCTCCGTGCCTGGGGCTCAGGCGGGAGGAGGAGGTGCGGGAGCGAGGTGCCGGTGCTGCTCCGGCCGCCGCACGGTAGCGGTGGGACCCGCACTTGGCGGGTGTCGGGATGACGGGGCTTGCTTTAGCTCCGAGGAGGCTGCCCGGGAAGCAGACCTTGCTCGCTCCTTGGTCTCCTCGCATGAGTAGGGATCGCAGGAGCTGGCTCTTTATGTAGGTTGTTCTGAACACTTTTTTTATATCTAGCAGGGTGGTCTCCATGTTTTCTTTCTTTCTTTAGCGGTGGGAGGGGGGAGGGAGTGATGGTAAGGGGCTTGTTGGATGATTATAACCGCTACCACTTATAAATAAGTTTCTTGGGGAAGGGCTGATATCGTACCCTTGATATCAGTGGGTGTGTTCATGTATTATTTTAATACGATATGTCTTTTATACAGAGCTTGTTTTCCTCCTCCCTCCCTCCCCAGCCCACCCCCCCACCCCCCCSCTTTGTTTCTGGAATTTGTTTCGCTTTTAAAGCACCAGCACAAACAAACAAACACACAAAAATGACTGGCAACAAGTTAAATCCCATTTGTGTCCCTCCCACCGAGCACGGACGGTGCCTCGCTAGAGCCTGGGGTTTGTAGTTTTGCCTCGACAATAATTTGACCAAGAAAGAGAAGCGGCTGCAGACAGACTTTCCGTGCAATGACAATGSGGAGAGGAAAAACGTTGAAAGAAACAGTTCTCCCGGGATGCATCTCCTTTGTGTGTTTTCTCCTCTCCGTCTTTTAGATGGGGCGCTCGCATAGGCTTACACACACACACACGCACACGCGAGGTTATGTTTCCTAGGGAGTTTTTAGAAACAATGTTTATTATAATCGAGCTATAAACTCCACCTAAATAATGAAATCATGCCGTAGCTCCGCAAACTCGCACAAATAAATAATTTCCATTTGCCTACCAGCAGAATACTAGCAGAGGATGACATTACACTTTCACACTGATTTCAAAACATCAATAAAATAGGGTAAAGAAAAGCCTCACAAGCCCTTGTCCCCGCTGGAATTAATAAAACGATATCTTTTTAGGAGTAGATGACTTTTTTTTTCTTCTTCCAAGACGACTACAAGCTAATTTCTGTGGTAATATTAAATAGTGAATCCGCAAAAGCAAGAAGCGTGTTCTCACTGAGGGTCGCGATCATGTCCCACTAAGGCTTCACTGAAAGGYTCTCAGAGTGAGCCACCTGGATTCCCGCACCTTCCCTTATTTTTACCTTACAGAATCGCAGAAAAAACATTCGTGTTTGGCTGCGCTAAATGTACCTAAGAGATACCTTTTCACGCAATCGCACGGTTTGCAAATGATAGTTTAACTTCAACTGTTGTGGTGGGCACGTGTTTTGTCATATGAAATTAACTTGTGGAAGCCTTTGTATCATTTTTTGATTTGTGTTTGGCGACAACGCGGATCATATCTCATCGCGTCGATGGTTGATACAATTGCTAAATTAAAGGCATGTTTTCGGCTTTGAAAAACAACAACAAAAAAACAACCCTCTGAGAGCTCATCCTCAGCAAAACAACCCGAGGAGCAGTATAATAATGCAGCGCAATATTCTCCATACGTGTGCGATATCTCCATATACTTCTGTATCACGCTGCGTCTCTGTTGACTGTGCCTAAAGATAGCCAAGTCACTCCTGGGCTTGTCACCTATAATCGCCACCTAAAAGAACATACGGACAATATACGGATAATCGCTTTAATTGCTTGGAGGAGTGTAATTGGCGTTATACTTTTTCCATGTCTTTACTTATTCTCCCGTGGTAAATATTAGCAACTGAACTGCTTGTTTTGACGTGTTTCTATGTTTAAGCCCCAAGAAGCGCACCAAATCATTGCAATAAAGTGATCAAACCTTCCTAGCACGGCGCAGTTTTGTTGTCTCTGCTTACGTTCTGCTTCTCATTTCAAAGGAGGACACCGCGTTAAGCCAAGTGTTCTGGTTTAGGCGCTTTCCGGGCTTTYTGATTTTAAGTCTAAGGCTTTCAGTATGTTGGGGCTGAATTTATGATTTTCCACATTTCAAAAGGGACGAGGCTCTATTTATAAATGTTACAGAAGGTTTCGTTACTTCAGGAACAACAAAACAGCAATAGAGCTGCAATTTTCAAGAAAATAGGATTTCAAAATATAGAAATAAAAAAAAAAGTAGCGGAGACGATGTATAATTCAATCAAATTACAGAAAATTGCTTTAAAATTCAGAACAGTAGCGATCCATTATGTCTCCGTTTTATTAGTGACAAGTACAATTACTCTAAAATAAAGAACACTGGTGAATATATAATTGGCTGTAATCATGTTAGTGTTTGAATAAAAATGACGGGGACATTTAACACTTTGACAACAAAATGTTCAGAAACAACTTATTTATTCAAACAATTTTTATTTGCATCCACGTGAAGGAGAAACACACTTTCGCTTACGATAAATCAAGTCTCTTTCACTTTCAATAAATATATAACAAAAAAATTTATTAATTATTTTATTATCCAAGGCTTAATAAAGTCTCCTGAGTACGACTGTATTATTATTGATTACTCAGTACCCAAAGGACGCCATCTACAGGAAAAGGTCTTTAGGCTTAACACAAATCTAATCACTGATGATTTAAAAAAAAAAAAATCAGAGTTAATATTCCTCTATAAACCCGGCTCCGATTTTACCCACAACACCGATCACAATATTTGCTTTGTAATTGCTTCTTGCGATTCAGTTTGTTATAATTTGACACGATCTAGGAATCTGTTACAAGAGGCCTTTTCTCTGAGATACGGCGTTTAAAAAAAAATAAATTGAACTCCACGAAGAAACATTTTCTCCTTCTAAAGCGACTCCTTTCTCTCAGGATTGACTTGATCGTCCCTGAAAATGCAGAACAGCCCATGAGATCTCTCCTTTCAAACCGAGGGTGTGGAAGATGCTTGCAAAAGAACCCTGAAAACAAAACAACTTGACTGAAGGCAGTTTGTGCAACAATTGTATCATGGAATAACTAACATTTCTTTATCTTTAACTTATTTCCTCTTGGGTAATGTCAATAAATATCAGCTTTGCCAAGCGTACTCTCATCTGTTCTTACAATGCATCCTTTGCCCCACAGCTTGGTACTTAAAGGTGCCATTTAGCCGTGTTACTCTTTTCTGAGCCCTTGCTGGGAAAGCCATAGAAGTAGAAAGAGTGCCCCTTAATATTTTGATCATACAAATACAGCCCCACGGAGATGGCATATGCCCTCCGTGATGCAACTCCAACAACCCAGTTCAAACTACAGAAAACACGGGGAGAGCTAGAGGAAACTTTCAGGACTCCTCTGTCTGCGGGCTTCTTTTTTTTCGGTTTTAATCCCGAACGAATTTTCCTTTTTCTATTTTTATTTTTTATTTATCTTCCCCTCTCGACAAGTGTCCAAATTTCTGTCCCTGCTSTGTGTGTGTGTATTCATAAGGGGGTGGTCCCTACACCGACCCGTGCGGATCCTGACTCCCGGGGCGGGGGGTGGGTAGCGCAGCGCGGTCCGACTGCGCCTTCACAGCCGGTTCCCAAACGTCTCCCCTGCCCAGGCGGGTTTCGCCAGCCTTTGCGGCTCCTTACAAATAAAGTAGCTCTGGCTTCTTTCTGACTCAGGCCAGAAATCTGGACGGGATTGGAAAAATTCAGGGGTGGATTAAACTATGCAGTGAGGAGTCAGAAGCAGAGGTCCGTTGACGCAAAGGCTGAGAAAAATGACCCAGGGTGCACCCTTGATTTTATTTGTTATTTTGTAAACCGGGGACAAAAGCCTGGAAACTATTGTTCTTTGTGCTCCCGCTGGAATCAGGCTCAAAGTTTATACCGAAGGTCTCCCTCTGTCTTCTTGCTTCTGGGCATTGACGGTCAATGTCCCAAATCGAGAGACTGTGTCGTACCCCTGCTTTTAAACTTGAGGAAATCTCAGAGAGGAGGTTTCCTTCCCTCGGGCCAGCCACTCCCGCAGGCGCAGCCGGGGACCGGCGGGTTCCTCCCCGCCGGGAGCCGAGGCGGGGGTGCCCCTCTAAACCAGAGGGTCTGTCATTTCTCGGGTGCCTCGTACCAAACCGCAGATGTCAGCCTTCTCCTACGTGTCCGGGCTGCTAATGCGGGCACTTCACACAACAGAAATGCTCATCTCTGGAGCCTTTCCCAGGGCCAGCCGCCGATTTCGCGCGTCGCCTCTCTCGCAGGCGGCCCCGGGCGGGGGAGCCCGGGGTGCCCAGCAGCCGCTGCCGATGGGACGCTGATCCCCTCGGAGCCGAGCACCCCCGGCCCTCTGCAAACCGGCTGAAGCACAAGCTCCTCGCATCCCCGCGGGGATACGCTACCGAGGTTCCCAGCTCGACACCTCCCGTGTCTTCCGCAGAGACCATTTTTTCGGTGTAGTTCACACCAAAAAGTCCCTCACCTAGCAGCCCCCCGCCCCACCCCGGTGTCGCCAACCGAGGGAGCCCCGGCAGGGACCGCAGAAAGCCTTGCCGCCCCTGGGACCCTCGAGGCTCCCCCCCCGGGACCCCATGCCCGCGGTGCCCAGCGGAGGGCCCCGCAGGGGCAGGGCCGCGCCGAGCCGCGCCGCGCCGAGCCGAGCCGAGCCGAGCCGAGCCGAGCCGAGCCGAGCCGAGCCGAGCCGAGCCTAGCCGAGCGGCGCCGAGCGGTGCCGGGCTGCCGTTCGCGGGCCGCGCGGAGGGGAGCGGCGGCGTTGGCGTTGGCGCCTTCCCGCGGGGAGGGAGCCCGATGCGAACGGCACTGGCGACATCTAGCGGCCGAGGGCCGCCATCGCCGGCCACGCCGCGGCCCCGCGGTGCGGCGGGAGGCAGCCAGCCCGGTCAGGGAGCGGCGCTACCCGGCCTGCCCGTCTGCCCCAGGGCGGGGGAGCACACCTTACACCCCCGCCCCCGGCATGCGGTTTCCCGT
Organism: Oceanodroma leucorhoa; assembly: GCA_030449065.1. Lineage (NCBI taxonomy): Eukaryota > Metazoa > Chordata > Aves > Procellariiformes > Oceanodroma > Oceanodroma leucorhoa. The sequence continues at coordinate 7,250,550 of JASVER010000013.1, forward strand.
TGGTTTTCTGAGGATCGGGCACCGCTGTATTCACCACCGCCCGCCAAACGCCCCGAAGTTTTCGGCGCAGTGCTGGTACCAATATCAAACGCGTGCTCCCTCTTCGAGGCGTCGTTTTTGCGTGTTTACGCACAGGGGGCACTGAGAAAAAAAAAAAAAAAATCTAAATGCTTTCTTCTTCCCCCCCCAAAAAGACCTCCGTGAAAACAAAGCAGAAACGCAGGAGTGGCGGTCCCTTCCATCTTCCCCCTCCGAGGTGTCCCCTGGGCCAGCACTCTCCCTGTGCGCACTGCCCGAGCCTAGCGTGGGCACTTCCCGGAGCTGTGAAGAAGAAAAAAAAAACCACAATATTGTTGAGACACCGCTGGCGAAACGAGTCTTTAATATTTAAATCTTAGTGTCAGCTCTCATTAACAGCTCAAGTCTTCTTTTCCCCCGGCCAGACCTTGTCTGGTCTATCGACTTAATGGAAAACAAAACACATGTTTGTATTCTATTATTACAATCTCGTTCCTTGCCTTGCAGAGGGCAGGGACAGGCTTCACCTGCATCGTGAGGGGCTTCCCGAAGCGACAACTCTTTCCCTTCGTTCCTCCCTCCTGCCCTCCCAGGAAAAGTTAAGGATTCCGGCGTCCGTCTCCTGCCCTACCTCATGAATAGGGGCTGCAATGGCAGCCACAAGAAAAGGCTTTCACTGAAGCCGCGAAGGCTAAAAAGAGTCCGAGAAAAATAGTTACTGGTATGTTCAGCCAAATTTAGCAAAGCACAATAGTCTCTGCGGGAAACTTTGGGGGTTATTTGTGCATCAGGTGAAGTGCTCAGCGGCTCGGATCCAGCTGCCAGGACCACAGCATCGCCCAGGGAAGCCGGCCGTGAGGAGACGAGCACGCTAGGCAATAACAAGCGACAGACTGAGAGTTTCGAGCCAACCCAAAACAAACAAACAAGCTTCCCCGACTCTCCCGCCGGGAAGGTGGCTTTGATAAGGAAACACGGAAAGTTTTGAAGAGCTGCAGACGCTTTTGCAAATGTATTTTAACTCGTCTGTGCAGAAGCAGCTTTTTTTCTTTCTTTTTTTTTTTTCCCCTCCTGAGACAATGGAAGGGGGAGGGTGAGACTGAGAGCTTGATAAAAGGAAGGAATACATTTCTCACCCAGCGAAAGCAGGAGAGGTCCGTAGGAGTGGCGACCTGACCTGAATAAGAGAGAGGATTCTGGTACACGAAAAAGAAACGATTAATTTCGCCCCATCCTCCGCGCCTTCGCGGGGGTGCGGGTCTGTGCGCAGTTCCAAGCACAGGACACTTGAACCTGACAAGAGTAACCGATGGAAACGAGCTGTCTTAATGTTCACCTCTTTGCTCTACTGATCTTTTTAAGCCATCTCCAGCTGACCATTTCCCCCCCTCCCGCTTCGGGACGCGCAGATCTCAATAGGGAAGGTGCGAACGTGGAGTTGCCCAGAGGCAGCACCGCGCCCGGGGCGCTCCCTGCGCGGCTGCGGAGGCGGGCTGCTTCTTCCCAGCGGAGGGAGCAGGGCCCCGGTCCCGGGTCCCTTTCCTGCCGGGGGTCTCTCTCCGGCCAGGGGGACCCTGGCACCTCGGGCATAGAGAGTAGGGCCCACAACTTTCCCGCTTTTGAAGCGGCGTTTGCTCTCAAGTGCTTGGCTGTAAATAAACGCTATGGCAGTAACAACACAGCCGTCCTGCAGTCAGAGCGGAGGCTGCCTCTGCACCTTTCCTCTGCAACACACGCCGTCAGCGTTTTAATTCCAGCTCCAAAGGGAACGTGCAATTATGAGCACCCCTCGTCCCCTCCCGCTCACATTCTCTTGTTTGAAACATTCACTGAGGAAGGTTATTTGGATTGCGAGTAAAACCAAACAGGGAGGGGAGGAAGAAAAAAAAGCCCACAAACCCAACAACCCAGCAAACCCTTCCATTTGCTATTTACAAAACTCATTGTCATGCTTCACTCAGGCTGTCTGCCTAGCTTGGGGAAATAAATGTGACTGAACCAGAGACAAAGCCGATGCAGCTGTATTTGAATTTCTCAAACGCTGTCAAACGTGCTCTTGTCTCATAATTCTCGGGGTTGTTGTTACTATTATGATCATCATACCTAATATGAACATACTCGAAAGAGAGGTGCTTGGCGGCGTAGAGACCTCGTTCCGGTCGGGAATGCACAGAGATTCCTTTAGCAAAAAGCCAAAGGCTCCTTTTCCCTCCTGCTTGGAAGCCTTGGCAGATAAACTAAGGAAAACTGGAGACCTGTAATTTCCCTCTTTTTTTCTTTTCTTTCTTTTTTTTTTTTTTTTTTTTTGACGTTCCTTGTGTTTCCCTGATTCCCGCAGAAGTGGGTAGGTTTGATTGCCTAATTCCCCAGATGATAATCCGCTTCAGCAGCCTAGCGCTGCAGTCGCGGAGGGGAGGAAAACGAGAGTACCGGTCTCTTGCAAGGGGAAAGGTGTCCGCTGGATGTCACATCCAAGCCGTCGTGTCAGCTTCCCTCTTTGGAGGGTTGTTAGGGGCCTGCCAGTATGTTTGATTTTACCAGGGCTACTACGAAGCAGATCCTTGCCCTCGACTCCTTTGGAGAGGAGGAGGCTAAAACACAGCGAGGCCACCACAGGAGGTGTCCCCAAGGGAATACGTTGGCGCATTCCCATATACCTCGCCTTAGCTGCCCGACTTCTGGCGAGGACCAGCAAACCCTGCCGGCCCCCTCCCCAGGCCCCGCCGCAGACCGGGTCGAGCCGGGGAGCGCCGCGGAGCCGCCGGGGGAACCCGCCAGCCCCGGCAGCGGCCCGGTGGCCTCGGCGAGTCGCCCCCGCCCCCGCCCGGCCCCGCCGCCGCTGCGAGGAGCGGCCCTACACATGGCGGGAGCGGCGGGCGCCGGCCGGTCCAGGCCGGGAGGAGACCCCGGTACTTCGGCGGCCGCCCCGGCTCAGCCCTGGGTCCCCTCCGCCTCCCGCGCCCCTGGGCACCTCCTCCGAGACCCACCGCCGCCCCGTGTGCCGCTACCTTGCCAAGTGGCGCCTGAACCCTGGGCTTTAGGGAAAAAAGTGGGGTCCTGGGGGCCGGGGGTACCGCTCGAACCTCGCCATCAGCCTAGGGAGCATCTCCCCAGCCCTCCTTTTTCAAATCAGCTTCTTCGTTGGCACACTTCTCAGAGCGCACTCCCGAGCTCTTCGGCGAGGAAGAGGTCTTGTATCACCTCTGTCCGGCAGGACCATCGCAGCAGAGCCGGGCCACCCTCGCTCCAAAGCACGCTTCGTTTCTGTAACGCTCTTGGCGGTTTTCGTTGCACAGTGTCCTTCAGTAAGTGGAAGCAGGGAAATGAAAAGTAATGTGATCAATTATTATTTTTATACCATATGTATGGACGGGTAGAAGTAATAACAGTTATTTGCTTTGTCGAAGCGTTTATTTCACACTTGGTGTATTTCCTTACAATCGGAGAACCGATGTGGGAAAAATAAGCACAAATAAATTAAAGTAACGAAAATACGTTTTTAGCAAAAGGCGATCCTTCTCCTGTCTAATTTTCCCGGGTGCGTTTCTTCCTCCTGACATTAATTCAAACGAACGAAAGGGCTAAATAGATTAGTCTCTAGCCGTCAAGTCAAGCAAAAAGCAAAATAATCATTTACTTGTCTGCCCCCTTCATAAAAAATTACTTTTTTTCCCTCTTCAAATCGGGGATAAAGAACAATCAAAAAGCAAAGCAGCCAGGAGGGCAGGAACCCGGGCCGGTCTCTCCAGGGTACGGCCCCGGTACCCCTTCYCTCCCCCCCCGGCCCTGCGGGCTCCCCTTTCCTCCCTCCCCGGCCGGGTTGCTGGGTATCGCCTCCCCTCCTCGGCGCAGGACTGCGGGCTGCTTTAACCCCTCCTGCCCTGCCTTTGTCCTTTTGGAGGCTTGTTACCTTCTCTAATTTGTTAGCAGCACTTCGGCTGCCTACCCCCCAGCTCCGATGCAAGAGAGGGAATGATGCCAGGGCTAGGGAAATACACGCCGCTCTGGGATTTCACAGTCGTGGTAATAGCACTTTCACATGCACATATCACATACATTGCATACGTCGAGTACATCAGGGTCACCTGAGCGAGGGGGACAGGGAAGGGCGGGGGAGAGGAGAATTAAAAAAAGACACAATCCTCCCGTGTGTGTCAAGGATTTCAAATAGAATAGTGCTTGATACCAAGGTTACACTTCCCTATTGCTGGCTCTTACCCGTCTTTGAATTGCTGCATTTCCCATATTCCAGCTATTTATTTTATCGCCAGTGACTGTGTGCAATAGTGCCACAGGTTGGGTGACCTGTGCTAGCAACAGGCAAGAAAATAAATGACTCAGTTTGTTCCACTCACATGGTGCAGTGGGTGCCTCCCCGCCATGGGGCCACTGCACCAGAGCTGCCCCGGGCCGAAGCTGGGGCCGGGGGTCTGCTCCGGGCTGAGAGCGGGGCTGGGAACCCTCTGACCAGCAACCCACGCTTCTGCAACCATCCCTTTCTTCACTCATTCCCACCCCCTGAGCTGCTCCACAGGTAAAGCTGACACTTCTTACAGACCAAGGCACCTCTCTGCTGGATCTGCTAGGGCAAGAGCACAAAAATCCTGGAGAGGACAGGGCACCTCATCAATCCCTACAGCTGTTATTTTTGGAAATGTGGGTTTTGTTATCAGTCTGTAAACCCTCTGCGAAACATACAGTCTCCAGTCTGTTTTCTCTTTTGGGCATAGCAACGTGCTGCCCTTTTCCCTAGCTACACATCTTTGTTCAGTGCCCATAAGCAATAAATCAGACAGTATTAGCTGGATTCAGAACCTTCAGCATCTTCTTCCCTGTTCTGTGATCAGGACTGCCCCCAAGGCAAGGTCCCACCAGCACCAAGAGGTACCTGCTGTCAGTGTGCTCCAGGGCCCTAGCCTTGTGCCCTGGCCCTGAAGGACAGGGAAAAGGGCCAAAGATGAAACTCAGTACTCAGCTGGGCCACCATCCCAGCCCTGCAGATCCCTCCATGCAGCACAGCCGTCCCTTTTGCAGCACAGCCTGCTCAGGACTCAAGCAACAGGCACTCCCCAGGGAACCTACAGGGCTGACATTGCAGAGGCTGCTTGGGTTCTGGCTCTGCCCTTCAGTCCACCTTTGCAAAGCCCAGCAGAGCCAGCTGGGCTGGCTGGAGGGGTCCTCTGTTCTCTCAGGAAAGACAGGCCATAAGAAGAACATGGTAGCTGGAGGTATCTTTATGTTTACAGTCCTGAAAGAAGGGACAGAATAAAGGAGGAAGATACTTGCTCTTGAGACCCACAGTTCTGGGGCTACTTTGTCGCAGGGTTATTGTTAGAGCAGCTCTACCTCTGACAATAGTATACTTGGCACTTAGATAAAGTGCTTCCGATTTGTGAGCCAGTTAATTCTCCCGGTAGCTGCCTGAGATTATAGCCCTATCTTTCAGACAAAGTGAGGTAGACAAGTTAAACCCCTATAAAGTTTATAACCACAAATTACTTCATTTTTTTTTTCTCAAGTGAACTATTTTAGTTAAGTTAGACAGATTACTTTGTATAATAATAAACCATCTGAAAGCTACCAGGAAGTTTCCAACATATAAAAAATGGCAATCTTATTTAAACTCTGGGAAGGATAATTGTTTGCCCTTGCTGTATGTTTTGCATTCTTGAAGTATATCTTTTAAGGCATAATATACATTTTGAAATCCCATATATGCATCTTTACAATAGTAATGGCTTTCCACAAGCTCTGTGGGAGGTGACATTTCAGCAAGATACTTCCCCTTGACTTTGTTTATTCCAGCAGTTTAAATTCTACCTCTGGTGATAGCTGTTAACTTGGCAATGTGAAAAGTGCTACATGATGTGTACTGTGCTCAGTCAGCTCATCAGAAGCTTACCAATTACGACTGTGGAGCCCATTCTTCCTGCCACAGCATGCCACCCACCATGCATGCCTGGGACAGCTGATCTTCACATGTGCATAAAATCTGAAAGTAAGCACACATTTACACAGAGCCTGTACAAAGCAGGCACAATAAGTCTGGTGCTTCTTAGAAGCCCTTTCGTTTCCTGCAATAGCTCCTACACAGGCAGCTGTAGATCATTTCTTGCTCCCTGCCTGCCTTGGAAATGTCAAAAAGGGGAGCTTTTGAACCCCACCCTGCAAGGGGATGAGCTTTGTACCTGTCAGGTGATGACGATGCCTGTGTTTTGGGCAGAGGACCAAATTGTCAGGATGACTGTGAAATAGGTGGTTGCAACTATCAGGATTATATCTCACCTGCAGCTTGGTCTCCATTCACATCTTTGAGGTGCTTGGGAAAGGAGGTAGCTGGAAGTAGACTGTGGACTCAATTAAATAAATGAAATATGCTGGAATGGCCCACGAGCTGGGCACCTCTGCATCATGAAATGAAGAACTTTGTTAACAAAAGCCTTTGTAAGCCTGTTTCCCCAGGATGAAATCTGATCTCTGTTTAAGATCTCCTGATGACATCAGCGAGGCAAGATTTAATTCTAGACAGATGCTATTTGTCAAGCACATAGTGAGTGTTCGAGCTTCAAAAATAATGCTACCTTTGAACATTCATTTTTGTCTGGAATATCCCACTGAACATGCAAAATCCAGAGTGGTATTTTTGTTAAACCATGATTTGCACTTATCCAAAGACACTAATTTTCTTTATTTTGAAGAAACTATTTACAAAGCGATTTAGTGCCAGACTCTGTCACCTTTGACTGTAGTCTCTTTTGCATCAGCTAAAATAGAAGTAACTCTGTTCAAGTAAGCAGAGTAACACTAGTGAAAACCCAGAATAAATAATCAGAGAATCAAGCCCTTCCTTTGAATAGCAAATGACTCCATAAATAGTCCCATTGATTTCAGTGATATTTCATGGCATAAGTAGCTACATTAATGGAAACAGCATACAAGACTTAGTGCTTGGACAGAGAAAAAAAAAAGAACTTATAATTATTAAAAAAAAAAAATTCCATGGTGCATTAGTCAGTTGACATGTTACTAGCTTATTGTAGGACTTACCAAAGACAGAATCAAGTGAGGTGATAACAAGGATGACTCCTCTGTTAGCTGCTGTGACAATTCAGCACACCTGTGACGTGAAAGCTGTGTCCCTTATTTAAAAAAACAGAAAGCAAATAAAGCCACATGAGTGAAATGCTTTCTATTACCCTTAAACAAAAGCTTCTTTAAGCAAGAAAGAATAAAATTTTAGTGAACAAAATTGCCCCTTTTTGGGAGTTTCATGGGCAGTATCAAAATATGAGAATGTCATAATGTGGTCTCTCCTGGCTTTATTGCTCTGGATGACTTGGAAAAAATTCTTTTGCTTGCTTTTCCTGAAATCTAGTAAAGAACTAAGTGAAGTCTAAACATGCTTTCTTAATTATGTTTCTTTGGCTAAACACATTTTTAAAAAATAGAGAAATGTTCTCTGGAAATGTTTCGCGGCATCTTTAAGCCTGAATATGAGAACTGGGTCTGGATCCAGAGAGCAGTAAAACACCTGCCCGGCTTTAAGTCTTCTGGAGCCAACAAAACTGTTGCTGGGATCTAATTGCTTTGCTGTGCACCCATTTCTGAAAGTGACTTTGGGTGGTTTGACTCCACTTAGGGAGTTGTAACACGATGCACAAGACCAGAGGAAGAAACAGCGATGATCAGGGAGCATCACAGCCTGACTAGCAATGGCATGAGGTCCCCACACCTTCCTGCCAGTACTGAATTTGCTGTCAGCATTCTCAGGGGTGCAGGTGATATATTTCAAGTATTGAATAAAGAACTGTGCACCCACGTACACGGTACTGCGGACAACTTTTGTAATTACAGTAATTCTGATGAAACCACATCAGCTCTGTCCTTGCCTTCCTCTCATTGCTTTTCTTTGTATTCTCTTCTTGTCATATCACATAGTAACTGTAAAAAATGCTTTGTCCAAAACACAAACTCCCTGTTCCAAATGCCTGTCTGCTATCAGCAGGAACAGTATTTCAAATAAGCTGCTGGGCATTTGCCTCTATGAATAGCTGCTTCTTTGCTCATGCTAGACCGTAAAAAGCTCATATGTATCTTTTGAGTGCACATTTTTCATTACGAACCTCCAGAGCACAAAAGGAAGGAGTCACGAAAGGTGAAAAAAAGAGATCTTTTGCTTCATCGCAAACAGTTCTCTGCTGCATTTCCTCAGTTACAACCAAGCTGTAGCCATTTTCTATTGAGTGTGGAGCATTCTTATTCCCAGGAAGTTTTTCAGGGAAGTACTTTGAATAAGGTCGTACAGTGCTGATTTTTCAATGCTATCTGAAACTAGTCTGCCATTTCTTCTGTGACACAAATGGATAAAATGTTTCCTCTCTATCAGGTAAGGACAAGGCTGTGTACCAGCCCATACCTATGCCACCCGTGCTGTTATCCCATGGCTGAAGGGGAGGAGGGTCTGCCTAGACCCCCCGTTTTGGGGAAAGGAACTGTTTAGTCCTCACAATGTACATTGCAACAGTGGTTGGAGGAGGTTAGGAAGAGGCTGGTCCCCTATAGTTGACTTCCATAACCTTTTGAATTAGGGATAATGTCTTGCTGGTATAGGCTGCTACTGAATTATTGATACCCTCGAAACAGAGAGGACAAAGGGAAGCTAATGAGATATTTGTGAACCAAGACAGCAGTGAAAGATTCCCGAGAATGGATTTCTCACAATCTCACCACAAGCCTGAGGGATACTTGGTGCTGGCTGCAATTCTGGTCCCCAGTCTTATAAAGACCAGCTCCCTGCTCTTTCCAAAATGGGACTCTAACATTAAAAAATAAGGAATTTTCTAGTTTACTAGTAAAAAGGTTTCCCAAACTCCCAGAAAACATAAACAAAGATTCAGATTATGCTGCTTTCTGAAAATCACTTGTTTCTAAGTGATCTCATGACATTTAGGGGGGAGAGGGATGATGCTTGATTTATCATTTTTTGGTGCTTGGATAAATTTTTCCATACTTATAAAAAAATTTGAAAAGGATCTCTCAAAATATTTTCTTGACTGAGTGATTGTATTATGTCTTACTGTACTAAAAAAAAGCCAACAATGTGTAGTATGAACTCCTGGGGGTCTTTTATGGGGTCTTATTTCTAAATATTTTAAGTTTTCCTTTTTTATTTCCTGGACTGAAACAAACTTCTTTCCCTTTCCCTTTCCCTTTCCCTTTCCCTTTCCCTTTCCCTTTCCCTTTCCCTTTCCCTTTCCCTTTCCCTTTCCCTTTCCCTTTCCCTTTCCCTTTCCCTYTCCCYYTCCCYCTCCCTCTCCCTCTCCCTCTCTCTCTCCTTTTCTCTTTCCCTTTCCCTTTCCCTTCCTTTTTTCTTTTTTCTCTTCTTTTCTTTTCTTTTTCCTTTTTCCTTTTCTTTTTTCCTTTTCCTTTTTCCTTTTTCTTTTTTCCTTTTCCTTTCCTTTTTCCTTTTTCTTTCAAACCAGCCAACCAAACAACTAGCCAAACCAATTTTTTTTTCAGTTCTGCTCTGAGATAAATTTACTGCCCAAGATAGTACCAGTCAGGAGCCCAGCAGTCCAATGTTCTCTAATTACTCACAAGCCTACCTCTGCAATATCAATGCAACTTGATCTCACTGCATCAGTAACWTAGCATCCGGTTTTACAAGCTTGACAGTGGTGGCATGAGAAGGAGTGAAAATTGACAGCAAGTTGACAGAACACTCCTGGGACTATGATGGGGTCCGTCACACAGTCATCTTATCCCTATGCCACTAAAAAACTAAGAAATTTGTCACCAGAATAGCTGTCACAGGGAACTGACTTAACAGTAGTGGTTTTTTTAGGTGTTTGCTGTGAATGAGGTTTTCCTCTTCAGCCACTGGAATTATCCTTATGTATAGATGGAGGAGACATAAAAGAAGATGGATGAAGACAAAATCACATGGGAAGTGGAAAATATTTGTTTTCTTCATGTGCATGCATTGTGCTGCGTGCAGCAGGGTGCTGGGATGGACTCCTCAGATGCTATCACATTAACTGCAATATCATGTAGCTGTGTATCTCCTTCAAGGTCCTCTGCAAAATTCTATAGTGTGATCACTTAGTTGGCTGTGTTCAATCTATACAATCTAAAAAGAGAATGCATTTTCTTTTAGATACTAAGCTTATTTTCTGTTCTTGTTGGTGTTCAAAATTCATTGTAATAAGGAGTATTTTATTGTCATGGTTCCTTGGTTGTGTTTTGGTTTCTGTTTTCTTAATAGAAATAATAAAAGAAATAGTTCCGAGAACAGCAGAGCTAATGAAGTGATCTTTTGAGGATTTGTATTTGATATTCTTACATCCCTTCCTTTGCCCCATTGCAGCAGCTTTGTCCATTTATGCTAAGCTTTATGCCCAGCTCCACTAGACTTCCCTTTCCAGATCCCTCAGCTGTCTTTCATATCTGCAGATATCAGCTGTGCAGAAGACATTACATACTCTCAGTAGTTCAGAGCTACTTTTGCACTGACGTGCTGGCAGAATACCTGTTGACTGGATAGCAAGAGGTCAATCAAAAAATATAACTGCTGAGCTGTGACTGATGCTTTACTCCTAGCGGGACATCAGTCTGGCTCTGTGTCCTCTATCCAGCCACCAAACTCAATGAAACTTGTGAGATTTCTCTTTAAGGCTTTGACCTCCTTCTTATCTTTAGCTGAAATTGGCCAACACTTTTGGAAGTTATGAGGAGTGGGGAGACTGACGGACAGTGAATCAGATGGATCAATAATGCAATAAGGGCTAATTTAAAAAAATACGTAAATATCCAAAACCAATTGTCTCTCAGAAACAAAATAGATTTTAATGGAAAATTAATGGAACTTGTATTCCTAGTTCATATAAGTACTTTGAAAATTCCACTAAGAAAGATTTTTTATAGAGTTGGAGTGAGAGAAAAACACATCTTTTAAAGGCATGATAACAAAATATGTTAGTTATGAGTCCATCTTGGCTGAGAAAAGAACATTTGAATCATGGCAGTGACACTGAAATGCTTTCTTTATTTTAAATTTGCGTCTGGCTCAGAACCTTGCACGCTTGCTGCGTGATTTTGACTATCTGTTAGCGCATTCAAGCTGTATCATAAATAGCAGTATTGAAAACATATGCCACAGGGGAAAGAAATCTGTAATAATACCAGCTGCCATTATATGATAATGAATTTCAGTCACTACTAACCTGGATAAGTGTTTTTCATAGGGAAACAAGTGGCAAATTTACTGAAGAATAATTTGTGTAAAACTTTCAAGTTTTTAAGCCAGCTCTAGAAGAGATAATCCACTTTCATCAACAGGAAAAATCATCTGGGACTAATTTTGAAGCTGAATACATCTAGTTTTATTAAACAGTGAGTAAGAGCAACATGGTAACAGTTTTCACATATGTCAAAGGGAAATCCTTTTAAGGCAGCAGTTTTAGGGTACATATTCATAAGAAAGAAGAAATAAATTACAGGAAAATTTAAACTGGGTGTTTAAAACCCTTCTAAAGGCTAGAATCTATTAGACAGCAAAGCCACTTGAAAAACATCAGTAAAGGTTTTATTATCTGGGAACTATGAAAAACTTTGACTGTATTACCAAAGATGTGTACTGAGAAGCAATCTAGCTTTGGAGTGAGAGAGCTTAGATGGTCTCATTATTCATTCACAGATTTAATTTCTATGGTTCTATGACTGAATCTCATGATGAGGTCTCTTTCCTCTTCTGGAGCTAGCTAGCAGCTAAAATAACTATGTATATTATGGCAAATACACAGTCAGGTTAGTGTTTGCATTTCACGGCCACTGAGTATTTTGCTATTAGGACAACAGTCTGTATATTTCTTTCAAATTCTCTATTTAAAGTAGGTCATATTCCAGCTGGTGACCATTATGTCCTGAAGAGGTGTGATTATCTCCAAGGGAAATCTGCAAGAACACAACTACTTCAGGAATCTTTTGTCAAGGACAAAGTCCATATACACACAGCCACCATCCACCTTGTATATGTACAAATAACTCCTTTAATGTAGAATTATAATAATAGATCATATTTTAGTATAACTGAAAGTAAATAATTTCTCATTGGAAGGATATAGGGTCAGTTGCAGGAGGTAGGAACAAACACATCAAAAATAAAGCTGTGGGATTCTAAACATGCAATATATTAAATAAATCCACATGACTAAACTCGCTTGATTCAGAGGTGTTTTCAAGATACATGAAGTGGAGTGTCAGTTCATAACAGGAAGAACAAGACTTTTGAATCACATGTAGTTTAACTCAGTAAGAATAAGTGAGTAAGCTTGTAAAGTCTTACTGAGCTTTTCAAAGCAAAAATAATGTATTTGCACTGTCAGAGATTTCACTGGAAAATAGGCTCATGTAAACAGGTAGGATGCAAATGTAACTTTCAGCTGGGATTACAACCTGTAGGTTGCTTGGCATAGTGTCACATAACTAGTTACAGAAAAGCTGCTGGCTTCATTGATGTCATTTGGATTTCTGTCACTGTCTCAGAGGGGACAAAGTCTCATGGGTGGTTTTTAGACATTTTCTGAAATCCACAGACAAGATTTTTTTCATTGTGTTTTGGCTTCTGGTATTTAAGGCAATAAAGAGAGCTGGTAGGTTTGATCAAGCGCAGAGCTCCTTCTGTTTTGCACAGGTGACCCAAACAGGCCAGCACAGGAATAAAAACTTCCTCAGACAGGGCCTCTTGGTCCTGAAGGACCCAGCTGAGCTACTATACAGAGAGGGTAAAACCTTTTCCTTTCAGGTGCTCTAGGCTGCTGCATTAAGAGCTTTGGGAGGTACAGGCACATCCAGGGCTTCCTGCATAGTGCCTAGTCCAAGTGGGAAGACCTTTCCCTGTGACAAAGCTCAAGCTGTTTTCTGACAGACCCATACCAATCAGTCATAGCACAGATGTCATGCTGTTAGTATAAATAGTGCACAACAACGTTCAGCTAATGTATAGTTCTTTCAGAAATGTATTTACTTGGCATCATTTACAGCAGCCCCAAGGTACCATTAACCTCTGCTGAAACACAGGATTGTATAGATCTGTTCTGCCAAACTGATCTATGGCAAAACAGAGATTCCCAGGCCTCTGCATTCAATTCAGAGAGCTGTTTCTTATTGAATGGTTTGTTTTTCCAGCACAAATATGGGTCAATCAACATTTTCAAATAACACACAAATGTACCAGTTTTATTACAATTTCTCTCTGTAACATTTTTATAATGGCCCACAAAAATCAACCTGAGATAATAGCAGGAATAATTGACCAAAGAATAGCAGTTTCTTTAATCAAGGGAACATGATGATTAAATCAAAAGCTTTAGATCTGTGGGTATCATCAATGGTCTTTTGTCTATTAATAACAATATGTCATCAGAGATTTAAAAACGCAGTTGCTAGAAGGTGAAATGTCTACTTCTAGATGGAGAAAGGTCAGAACAGTATTATTTGTAATTAAATCCATTAACTGTACTGTGGACAGTTTTTCAAGTGACTTAGATTAAAATATATTACTGAACTACAGCAATACTTACAAAGACAGATGCTCAAATCCTACAATTTCTTAACATTCAAGTATGCTTTCCTTGGACTCTTTGTTGCTCTAAATAGAATTCAAGCTGTAATATTTTAATTAAAAAAAGAAAGAATAAAAGAAACCAGAACAACAAAATGTTGCTAATGAAAGGCTTGGTTTTGATTTTGAACCATTGGCAGAAATATCCCACAGCACTGAAGTTTCACAGACACCATCGCTTCCTCTTCCTGTGCTGAGGCATAGGGACAGTGAGCATTCTTCTACACCTTTTATGCATAACAAATCTCTTTTGCACAAGAAGACATGCAAGCTTGTAGGGAACTTACTAGCCTAGGAAAGGTAGCCAGCGTATGAAAACAAGAGCAAGCATATGCTGAGTGTTAGCGTGGTCTGTTACGGTGTAGAGCTTTCAGAACCCAAGGTAAATCTTTGCACCAAACACCATTGCACAGTGCAGCTATACTTTGTAGATATTAGTGCATTAAAAGGTGTAGTAAAAGACTATCCATACATACAAAGGACATGAGAAGGTATGAGTCTTCTGTTTCCTGAGCCTGGAGGGAAGGTAGGTTACAATTTTCTATGGCAATATTCAGTGGCCTTAGCTCATAGATCGTCCCTTTTCTTTCCACTCTTCCTTCAGTAACTGAGCTACAATTTGCAAAGGAAAAGTCTTTTATAGACAATGACGTCTTACTGGTTTATCTGTCCTGTGTATTGGCCAGCCAAGAATGCCATGAAAAACAGATGTGATTTTCTAATTAGTGGTAGCCACAAGGAGACCTAATGAAAGTTTTATAAGCATCTAAATTCTTACACTTTGCTACTATTGAATGCAACCACTAATTTTGTGTTCCCCTGATTGTCTCACTAAAATAGATACCTTGTACTGATTTATTAACTCAGAATACATTTTACAGGAACTCTGTAGAAAACTGGGAATAAGACTGTTTAACGTCATGTAGGCACAAAATTTGGGTTTTGTAGACAGTGCACTTTCATCAGCAGGAAAAGTGGCACCAGAGACACTTTTATTGTCTGCCTTGGGAAAGTCTGTAGTGACAGTATGAGCAGTCTTCCACATTAGCTCTGTGACCACTGAGACTGGAATACAAAGATGGTCCAGCTACCGTGGCCTGAACATGGTCACTTTCTTGGATAGAAATAGTGTGGCTACCCATGTAGATCATATACAGTGAGATGGAGCATGAGAGGTGGGAGGAAGCATGGCTGCCTGCAGAAAAGTCCCAGAAGTATTAAACTGAGTATAATCTATCATCCCGTGCTTTTGAGCTCTTAGCCACAAATAGGCAGAAGTGAGCAATTTTATGCTATAAACAAAGCACAAATAAACATATAAATAAAGTATTTGTAAAATATTTTAAAGCATCTATTCAATTAATTTGTTATAAGTGTGAAATCTTTGCACTTGCGTTGTTTATTACAAGTCCTTTAAACTCAACTGCAGGTGGTTTTTTTTTAATTTTTTTTTAGCCCTCCATTATTTTAGCCCTTTCCTACTAGAATCTGTCATTTTCATTTTGTAAGTGCTCATATACTATCAAACTTTTTTGCTGTCCTGAACACTTTCAGTGTATCTATTTCTCTACTTTTTATAACACCATTTCCTTTAATATCAACAGCTTTTCTACACTTCTTTCTGACTGCAGCTCATTTGTTGAAATTTCCAGTATATCTTCTAGAATATACTGATAATTTAAACTCTTTTTTTTTTTTTTTTTAATGTGAAGGGATCCGAGCTTATCACAAATTGCCATAAATTCAGAAGTACAATGCGCTGTAGGAAAGTCGAAAGTATCCAATATGTACTCTTCTTTCATTTTTCCGATCATCTCTATTTAGTTCTGTTAGCACTTTGTCAGAACAAAAAGTAGTCCATTTAGAAATGATTGGATCATCTGTTTTACCCTCAACCAAGTGACATTCATTCACCCATTAATAGTCCTTTTTTCCCATCAAGATGTCACCAAGAAATAATTTTTTCTACTTAAAAGAAGACACCAAAAAACACAGGATAATGGGAAATCAACAAGTGCAATTAATTATTTCATAGTGTAAAATGTTATGAGTTTTTAATGGCATCAGAACTTAAAAAAAAGGGAATGAAGGAAGAACACTGAAAAAATTGGCAGGTAAGTAAACGACTACAGTCATTTCCTTGGGGAAAACATGTGCTTTCTCAGGTTATAGCTCTACATCAGAGAGTCTAATATAGACTGATAATTTCTACATAGTTACAATTGCAATCAGCCTTCTATTTTGAGACATCTTTTTACTCTCTTCATTCATTATTTTTTTTTTTTCCAGAACAGTGAAGTTAGCCCTTCAGACAGAGTAGATCCACTTCATCCTAGCTCTTTGGGAGGAAATGGAACAAAAATTTTTTTAATTTGAAAAAAATTAAAAGCAACTTCTCTGAAAATGTGAAGGGGGTAGTGTGTCTCAGTGTTCTTCAGGTGAAAAAGAGCTACAGTTGAAGTCTGCTGAAATGCAGTTTGGGTAGGGATCATTTTCCCTTCAGTTCTCACTGATGCTTCTCTGAGACGAAACCAACTCCCTGTCCAATGCTGATTTTCCTGTTCTGTCCCAGGTCTAGGCGATGTTTTTCAWAGTATTGTTAATGGTAATATAATTCATTTTTTTAGCATATCAAAATAACATACTTAGTTCGTTCTTGTACCATGCGGACCTTTGCAAAACCGATTCTTACTACAAGCAGAGTCATTGGCTTTGGGCCCTAGGCTTGTTTTAGAATAGAAGGGGTAGTCCAGTCTTGCCTTCTTGTCCTTTCTCAAAGGGAAATGATTGTGTGCATTGCAATGTTTGTTTTTTTTTTTTTTTTTTACAGATCAAATACATCCATGTATGATCACTGTGCAATTATGCTGGGGAACTAAACTGCAAGATGGATGTTGTAATTGAATCTGAAGGTGATGAACATGGGAACATTCCTGAGAATCACAGTCGTGGTCTTGAGGTGGGTGTTGAAAAAGCTCTGTCTCCTGCATGCAGGATGATAAAAAATAACGATAAATAAATAATTATGGTGTCAGACAGTGAGATTTTACCAGAATGATTCAGTTATCTTTTAGGCACACTGAGCAGTTCGAGTACCTGGAAGACATGAAATCTACCACAGGAAGTAGGCTTCAGTTTGTTAAGCATGAAGACATCTATCACTGACCAACTAGACTTTTTATAAAAGGAATGGGAAGGAAAAGTGAGGCATCTCAGAAGAGAATACCATGATTCATAATACACAAATCCATTTAAGACCATGAACTCTCCCATGCAGCACTATATACAGAGTGTTGAAAAATCAGGGTGGTCATTGTTGTGAATGTACCCTGGTGTTCATATGGACTCTGAGGACAAAGCAGTCTGTGCTTGTAGGGGTAAGTCAGATGGCATGTGTACAATGGATCTAACGCAAACACTAATAGATCCATTGAACATGAAGCTCTATCTATCATCAACAAAAGTGTCCAGCTACCTGTAAAAATTGAATATTAAAAGTCACTTTCCACATACTTTTTACAAGAGATAAAGGAGCTGAACGTGGGAAATCCTGTACTATGCAGGATGTCGAGCAACTCTAGTGCTGGCTGATAGGCTCTTGGAGACCAGAGACTGGGCGTTGTCTGAGGATGGTATTTTTCAAAATTATTTAACAGAATATTTGTCTTTCTATGAGGTTTTCTGATGGAAGTGATTATGTTCTCTTATAGAATACATATATTCATAAATAGATTAGAAGTTAAACCTTTGTCTTGTTGCACACTTCTGAGCTATTACCACTGACTTCGTTTTTGCTAAACAAGGGTTTATTATTTTAGAGAGGCAAATATGAACAATTTACATTCTTACAATTTACTGAAGACAGTATATTTGACATGGGAAACAACAATTGTGCTATTAGCATGTAATACAACACGAGGGGAAAAAATCCTAGGAAAAAAATAGAGCAGTAGCAAAGATGGTAGCTGGAACCTGGAGGCATGGGGTAACTGGAAGAGAAGACCTAATTCCATACACTGTAGTTTCAATATGTTTGAAACTTGCTACAGAGAATGTAGAAGAACCAATTAACAGCATACATGGTGGTATCCAGGTTTATCTGTTTCAAACTTTCACTCAATAAGCAAAATTTGTTTATGAAGTAGCTAATAAAATATAGAACGCCAAAACAATATTCTGAGTACAGTATTCAATGGCTTCATGAAGAGTCATAAAATTGTCGAGAGCTGATTACTGTTCCTTCCCCTTTTCTCTTTTCTGTCCTGGACTCGAACTTTTCATCATTATCCTATTCTTATTCATGGCTTAATTTTATTTTATAAGTTTGGAAATATGAAATACAAGTGGTCCTCATGTTATATCTTTTTTTATATGTATACATTTTCCTGAAGGCAAGAATGGACACTTTCTTCATTTTGGACTTTTGTAGTAGTGTCTGCATATGACACAAGTAGACTAAGATGTAAAGAATTTATCCTGTTGACTTTAAAACACTGGTGTGATCAACTAACCTTTTCCAAAATCATGAATTGCGGCATATAATTATAATTTCTTAAAATRATGAAGTAAAACTATATATATGTCATATAACTATCCATATAAACAAACCACTTGGATTTACTATTAATTTTCTTTTTTTTACTTATATCTCATAAGATATGCTTTTAAAATATTTCAAGACTTTTTTTTCATCAGATGAAGTTTGCAAACTGTTTTTACAGAGAAAAAWTCAAAAGAAGAAAAAGATATCTCATGTAATCTGAGGACCCTAGGAACAATGGTATTTAAGAATAATGCCATATTCTGTGAGACAGAAAAATTGGGCATAGGAATGTCAGCTAGATTGCTATTATTTCCTGTTTTCCATATTTTGAGCCCCAAACAATTTCCTGCCCCAGGCTTTTTACATCTAGCCATTCTTACCCTTTTTGCAGTCTGGAACTAGCTTCAAATTTTTGCCTTAGCCATATTACCTGCTTAAATCTATGTTTCTACTGCATTAGACTCCCTTGAAATACTTTTCTACTTCTGTGGTACTTCAGTGGGAAATATTCCAAGATTCCATTAGTTAATATGTTTTATTCTTCAGCACTTTGCTTCTAGTCTTCTGTTCCAGGGTTTGCAGACCTTAACTGTAGTTACCCACAGTTTCCTCACAGTTTGACTTTCATTGGTTTGTGATATAATTCTGCTTACTCTGCGGAGTATCTTACACAGCATGTAGGTACGCTAATACTGGTGACAGAAAATATTTCTCAAAGCAAGGATGGCAAAAATGAGTGTACATATACCTGGCCAGTCAAACTTTGGGAATAATAAGACAGCTGTGTAATGATTATACTTACTGCTTTTAATCTGAAACTGTATTAATTCCCCAAATCTTTATTAAAACTACTTAATGCCTTAGTTGTTTGTTTTTTGTTTTTTTTTTTTTTTTTGCAATCCTACCAGAAGGTTGCCTTCCTTACTAAACTGGTGACGTTCCCAGTAGCTGTTGGGTATCACAGTGCTCACTGCCTGCATACGGCTGGCTGCCTGCCTCATCGGGGGCATCTTGCTACAAGAGAGAAACCGGTGACATCTCACCTCAAAGTCTCTTTAGCAGAGGCAGAATGAAGGGCCATGGCTGTGACTACCTGACACCACAGCAGGCCACGATAGTAATATTCTCCTGGTGGTATTTTTTCCAGCTTAATGTAAGTCAATCATGCATAAGATCAGCCCCAAACCAGGAAGCGGCTTAAACTTTGTATTTTACGTAAACATTAATCCCCCTGCGACCTTAGAGTGCACTCGTTACAGTTTGGCTGGGTGGCAGGATCTGTATTCAGGAGAAACAGAGAAATTCTGTGAAGGAATTGGAAACAGTTTTGAAAGTCTTGTTCACTGTAGATGAGATGATTGTTAAATTCGTTATACAGGAATGAGTAATTTTTAGATAAGTGTATTAGGTCTCCCAAGTGATTTGCATGTACAATCAAATGAAAAGACCTCTGAAATATTGAAACTCTAGATGAGAAAAGTGAGATTCTATTAAGAAAGAAAGAACCTCCGCATTTATAGCACATTCAGAGAACATATCGGAGTATAAATTTAATGCAATGCAGCAATGCTCATCTTACTTTAAAGGTAATTATATAGAAAAAGGGGCATTTAAAATGCATAAGTAGAGTCTTTTTTGCACTCATACAGCGTATAATTAACAAAGTTCTTTAAACCTATTCATAAAAGAAAGTAATAAACCACTTGTAAATAATGGCAGTCTCATATTCTTTACAGCTAAATGTCAATAATCTGAATGTCTTTTTTATACTCAGTTATAAAACTACTTTTTTGACATATTAAGTAGAAGCAGGTATTACTAGTGTGGCATTTCAATTTTCTTGAAATTTAGACATATTCATATAAAAAGGATGCAAAATGAAGAACTGTAACTATAGAAAACTGGAATGCTTGTAAATTAAATCAATACTCTACCCGCAAAACACAAAGCAATAACAGAAAAGTGAAGTTGCAGAACATTTCATAGCAAAATTAAAAGGTGTAGGTGTTGAGACCTTAAAATACTAAATTGTAGGTGCAGAACAACAGAACAAGAGAACTACAAAGGAAAGTACCGAAGCTTGTAGTATCGTACAGATCAATTAATAATGATTTGTTTTGCAGCAATTACTGAATCCTCACAAGATTAATTTGAAAAACAAATCCAGCTTTCTTCAGTGCTCATTCTTTTAGGAGTGAACACTTCTAAGAAATAAGGAGGAAGGGGGACAAAAGGAGAGATAAAAAAAATATAAAGTAATGAAGGAAAAGAGTATAGATCATAAGTGATTTTGGACTTCTTTTTGGTTTAATTTGATGATTTTTTTCTTCTTCACCTCATTCTTTGAGAGCCTGTATTGCACAGCGGACCCCTGTTCTGACATATGCCATCTTCAATAGCCAAAGTGCATGATGCTTCCAATATATTCTTCTCTGTTTGACCTTGCCCTTTAGCTTGTGGGTACCCAGGTAGGGGTGTACAGCTGAGAAGAGAATTGCTAGGTGCCAGGTCCTACCAAAGCAACAGAGAGATTGGGCTAGATTGAAGGTTGCAGGCCTGGAATAAACTCAGATTAAATTAGTTAGGGTTGGATTTTTTTTTTCCTCTGGTCTGACTGCATATGTTTAAATTTCAGTGTTTAGGAACACCTAAGATTTCTTCCATGTTTACTACTGTCCATTAAAAGACATGGCACTTTGCCAGTTTATAGCAAGAAGTGACAAAAAAAAAAATCAATACTTCTCTGAAATTAAGCTTTGGTTGCCATTGCTACAATTCAGAGACTGCACATTAAGAGCCACAGTTTATGTTGCACCAAACCTTGCATTTTCGGACTGGTTAGTTTTCCACAATATAGGCTGAATATGCAAATTCTTATTAGAATGATTCAAAATCTTAAAAAAAAAATCTTGATTGTATATTAAAAATATAAATGTGATGCTTGCATGAAGTAAATATTTAATGTCAAAGAATATATTATCATAGGTAAGGTTTTCCAGAGGACTTGTTTCCCTGTTAGAACCACCAAAATTTCTTCCTCATATTTTTAGCTAAAATGTAATTATGTCTGAACAGTTTTCTATATTCTATTTAAGATATTGTATAGATAGATACAATTTATTGTATAGATACATTTATATCTACATATATATCTATGTATCTATCTATACACACATATATACATACACACACACCCCTGCATATTTTTCAAGATACATTGAAACAAAGTGATTGAAATAGATAAACAGAAATTTTTGCTATTCATTTTTATTTTATGATGAAAGAAAGCACCATCGGTTCTTGTATCAATATTAACAATCACTTTTGAAAGGCAAAGGGCAAATCCCCTTTACTGTTGCAGATTTTCCAAGAGTTGAACCAGAGACAGATCAGATCAGAATGCCTCTTCCAGGTAGTCCTCTGTCTTTCTTGGCTGTGAAGGAAGGCTAGGTTAAGTGAAGCTATGTCCAACCTGGAGGTGGACACTTTGAGACGTCCCAAGGTCTTGGTCTTTCACTTATTCAGTTTAGTGCCCTGGCTGGATGTCACCATGTTTCCCTCCTGCCTGCCTGTTCATGTGTCCTTTCCAGCAAAATCCAGGTGCAAGGGGAACAATCGTGAAGCCTGGGGGGCTTCACTGCAACACAGAGTGCTGGTGCAACCATGTCTGACAGTTTAGACTTAGCCTAAATTCCTCTTAGGAGCCTYATTTAGAGTCTTAAAATTAGATGGAGTAAACTCAGGCTGTAGTCTTTTAACACAGGAATTAAAGTAACATTTGCTATTAGGCTGGGTTGTTTACACTGGGTTGTTCCAGTTCCTTCTTTCCTGTATACATCTCAAGACAATCTTCCACATGCATGATATCCATCCTAAGATGAGAGAAGTCACTTGCCCTTTGCCTGTATGTAGTTCAAGTTCACAATACCTCTCCTTCAGATCACCCAATGTGTCATTGCCTATGCTGAGAAGGGTGGAAAATGAGCAGGCAGGCAGCAACAGTGGACTGGCAAGAAATTTAAAGGAATATTTAATTGAGGTTTTTGAAACTTAAAATTCTGGATCAATAAGGGATCAGCACTAGAAAATCCTTTTCTGTGGCAAAATCTGCTGGTACATCTGATTCCTCTTTTTGCTTCATTTCCATGCTGGAATGAAGAAAACTGAAACAAATGAACAAATTTCATTTTGATGCCAAAGTAGCATCACTGCAATGTGGGGAGGATCTGAAAAAGCAGAAATCTGGTCTATAGCAAGGATATTCAGACTTCTCCGACACTCAGCTTGATCAGACTTCTGAGCTTGCTAGAAGAAACTAGGCGATAACAAGTCAGGAGATTGAAGGCGCAAGTGCTACAAGGATATAAAGAACATGCAAACTAAATGCATTCTTCATTAATATCTGAAATTGTAGGTTAAAGAATACCTGTGCGATGAAGTTGTTCCTATTTTTTGGTCTCATCTGTCTTTTTTTAATTAAAGCTATCAAACATACTTGGAATTTTTGTAATAATTAGTGATCACACAACAAAAGTGCATACCTACTTCAAAGATATCACTACTACTTTTTGAATTAAAACATGATGGTGTGATATGTCATTATTGAACTGGTAACCCAATGATCATTCCTCTTTTTCTTTCTTCCATTCCAAATAGTAATTTATTCATGGGATGGGAATCTTTGTCTGCTTTTTGAACTCAAACCTTGACACTGTGAAGCAAGCTGCTATGTTGATATTCATGATTTGGGAATTGAAAGCTGTTTGCTTTTTCAATCTCCTAAAATTTGAATTTAATATTTTATTAAAGGTACCATGGTCATTCCCTCATTTGTGCAGTGAACAAACATGAAAGAAAAATGACATAGACAATTTTAGGTCCAAAGGCCAAAGGATGTACGTGCAGAAGTAAAATAGGGAATAAAAAAAAATATGAGCCATTTAAATCATAGAAAATTCATCAAACATTTCTCTGCTATAAAAGAAACATAACTCTACTTACATTAAGGCTAATTCCCTAGTGCGACTCTGTAAATCTTGTTCTTTGCACTTTACTTGGATATAAAACTATTTAAGAAAGTAACTTACCACTTCACTGTTGTGCAGTATGACACTGTTTCTACAAAAATCACCATTTCCGTAACTTGTTCCAGGAGAAATCCAATGAGCTAAACATCTTGAGTTACTAATTTTTACCCCTTCACCACTATGACAAACGTTTCTTGAACCTTGCTTAAAAGTTCTCTCTCATCCTTGCAGGGCACCTGGAAGCTTATCAAGTCCAGGCTATTTTGAGCTGCAAGTGGGTGGGAGGTAGTAAAATCAGGCTTGGATTCTCATGTTTGATGGGTTATTGTGATGGTAAGGAAGACCCAGCTAATCACAGCATAACCACTGTCCTGAGCAGATGTGAAAAGTCAAGTGCAGTTTTATCGGTTAAAGTGTTAGCAGTAGCAGCACGGAAGTAACACTGCCATTTATAGAAAGAGACTTGTTTAAATACAGGAAAGGGACACGAGCAGGATTAAAGAGATGGAGGGGGCATTGGACAGTAAAGGGTAAAATAAAATAATAGAGTGTACTTATCAATAAGAAAACTGGGCAGTGACTTCTAGTGTGAATAACTTCACAGAGTGAAGCGAAATCTGAGAAAGGAATGGCAAAATCAGTGATTAGAAGCTGAAGTTAGGCAAATTCAATTCAGAAAGGAGAAGATATATTTAACAGGAAGGATGATTCATGCAAATTGTTGCAGGGAGTCGTCTAATTACAAAAGTAATTACCTCAATGCAAATGTACCTTTATTGGGCTGTGAGGTACAAAAGCACATCAAGTGACCTATTGGTCTTTTTTGACCTTAAACTCTACTGATATATTACAAAATATAATAGACATCTTTGCTGTTCTTTTCAAGTCCCTTATCTGAGAGTTCATGGGAGGCTGTTAAATACGGAATAGATTCTTACTCTAGTTATTTTTCTGAAAGTTTCAGGAATGAAAAAGTTCTACCCATAGATATTATAGTTCATCTTCAGGTCTCAGAACTGGTGCTCTGCCAAGATCAAAAGAACAGGCACTGCTGCTTGCTACTGTTTCAGAGTCTGCAAACTCAGGGAGACATCTATAGTTTTGCTTAGCTTTATGTGAAAAATGAGGGAAAGATGCCTATATAAGTACAATAAATTAATACAGATGTTGATTTAATACTAATAATACTAATACATAGAATTAAACTAACCAAAGCTATTAGGGAAATCAGTCAGAAAGTGTGTCTGATCAGTCAGAAGTGCAAGTGTGGCAGAAAATATGCCCTCACAGGAGACACACAAGATTTTTTAGAAGAACAGTGGATAAGACAGTAATTGCAAAAAGGATACCTGCTTATTGTTTGAAAAAGAACAGGCTTATTTTTACAAGACCTGAAATGAAGGACTAAGTCTTGTATAAAAGTTCATATCTTAGAAAAGAAGAAGGCTGAAGCAGGCAGTGTTTTCTGGGGGAAGGGATGCTGTCGTAAAGGCACGCCAAGAAAGAAGGAAACTGTCTTTCCTTAACAGTTGTAGGCAGAATTTGTACCAGAGCCATGATACTAAGGCTGAATCACTAGAGGATGTGTTTAAAACAGCTTGGTCTATTCAAGTTTTAGAAGAGCTGATGAACTGCAGTTTCAGTAGGGAAAAAAAAAAAAAGGAAAAAAGAAGAAGAAAAGCAAAACTGTAGCAAGGCTGGGGCAAGAGGCCCATATGCTGACTTTCTGAGTAGTCGTTTATTTGATAGTAAAGGTAAGAAGCTTTTGCCACTTATTTTTTGCTACTCTTTCATTAGATGTGCATGTGGAAAGAAGACAGGATGGTATTAAACTGACATCCTGCCCCAACTGCCAGAATGTCTTGTTATGGCTTCAAAGTCTAGATTCACACAGCAGAAGGCACTGTCTGCTTTACTCACTTGCACACTAGTAAGGGCTCTCATACAGCCTGTGGGAAACCTGGGCTCAAATCCCTCTTCTGCTGCTGGAAGACTAGAAAATATAAGTCTTTTTCATTTAGTTGGTAAGAAGAAACTCAATTGCCAGACTGTATGGTATTTTGAAATTGAGAACTTCTCAGTCTCTTCTGTTAGTTCTTTTCCATTTCACATGTCATACTTAAATGTTCTTCGAGTTAGAACAAAAATAGCCATCTAGTGCCTTGAACACCTGTCTGGAAGATGGAGAACCTGAGTTTTTTGGTTCTGTTTGACTTAATGATAGACACAAACAGAGTCTGTGTCAACTTGCTCTCACTCCTCAGTGCGTGAGCCACAGTGCTGCTCTCACCAGGGCTGTCGCTCAAGGCAGCACCACTGATGTTCCCAAAGGAGGAACTTGTTGGTGACACACAAGGGTGAAACCTCTTGATGGGATTCAAACTGCAGCTCTGGCCAAAGACAATTACTGCTAAACTTTCTTTTGCCCATGTGAATCACACTTTGGACTTTGATTTGCAGGTGCCAGCTCTGCTCACTAGCTTCCCAGCTCCTGCATGTCTTGTTGTCCATTCTTTCTCCAGTCTGACTTGTAATCCCTATATTTGACTGCATGTTTTTTGTATTGAATTCCATCTTCTTTTGATCCTACCTATATTATTCTGTCTTCCTCAGAATGACCTGGCTTTGTTTTTGACTGCAATTGCTATTTGCAGTACAAGCCTCCAGGAAACCAGCAGGCTCTAAAATTCCCATTACTATTTTTGATATACAAATTCCACATGTTGATGGAAAGATCCAGGGGTAATTGCAAAGACATTATCTCCAAGCTATTGAGGTCTGTTTCATATATTTTTCTTTAAATTCCTAGGATCTGAAAAAGTTTATTATGAAAATTTTGAACAGACTATACCATTCTAATAAACTATTCCTGTTTCATCTTTCCTTTTATGCAGATATCAAATTGCAGATCTTTGTCAGAAATGAGTTATCTCAGCAGGGTGCAGAGCAATAATTATTCATGCCAGGGCTGCGGTGATAGACATTACTCATAACGACTCAAATTAATCATAAGGCGTATGATTGATGACGAGTACATCAAATTGTGTGGTGTGGACGCAGGAGGACTATGGATATTGTTAAACATGTCTTTGATCCAAAATCAGAGGTGATTTTTTTGAGAGAGCTCAAATCATCTGGCTATTTTATTTAGTCATTAATATGGATCCACATAGCAAATAAAGGCAATCAAAGGCACTTCAGTTGCCACTGGTAACTTTAAAATCTCTGAAAGAAGAGGCTATAAACATTATTGCTTCACCATAGAATATTGTCAGCGAAACATACCAGGCATGCCAACATAACCTTGTACGCTTAAGACCCATGTATGGGTTGTAAGGTTTTATGGGTGGTGTCTCAAGTCAAAGAGAAATAAAAAAAAAAAGCACTTTAGAATTATCTTGATTAGGTAGAAGAAGGATTTGACTTTTCCACTTTTGGGGATTTTGTTTCCTTAATCACATGCTGTTAGCTGATAAAAGGGTCAGATTGATGCCTAGGTTTATCTGTCCTTACTGAAGCACTAAGTCGCCACATGGCCTCCATAGATTTTGAGTTTGCCGCAGGATGGAGAATAAAGGCTTTTCACTTAGAACTCCTTTCTTTTTCATGTCCTCTGCACACATGAGAAGGGTGTGAAAGTAATCTTGGCTCCCACCCCGCAACATGGCAGTGAGCTGAGCTGAGCTGGCAGGGGTGGTAAATAGTTTATACTATAGAGCATTTGCAGGTTACTTTCTTTCTGGAGCAAGTAGGCAGCTGAGGCTGAGAAAGGGATTGCAACTCTCTGAGTCACAATTTCTTCCCTGGCTTGCTCTGGAGGTGCTGTAACTACTTGCTGTCCCAGACATGGGCAATTGAACACAGGCTCAATTTGGCCCTCAATAAAGAAGAAATCACAAGTCTGAGAAAAATTGTTCCATTTCATGAACCAATTTTCTCATGAGAAGACACAGCACATCTACAGAATTTCTGCAAACAGCATAGAAGACAGATGTATATTATCTGTGATGAGAGGAAATGGCTGAATTGCTTATTGGGAAAAAATTAGTTTCCTTGATGACTCATTATTTCAAAAATTGCCTGTCAAGTTAATAGGCAGACTTTATTATTATTATCGTTTATTATTTCTATTACAGTAGCACTCAGGGGCTGCAGTCAAAAACTGGGGTCTCACTGTGCTAAGCACCATGTACAAATAAAATCTTCTGATGGTCTCTGCCCCAAGAAGCTTACTGTTTCGAATCCTGAGATTGCAAAAATTTGGGCATATATTTTATTTCAAGTCTCTGGGTAAGTATTTTAAAATCACTTTTAGTGCTGCTAATCAATAAAGAGCTTTCTGCAAACAAACTGCTGACAAATGTTGCCTTTTTTTTTTTTTTTAAAGGAATTTTTTATAGCCAAGGAAATAGCTTGAAATGGCAGAACCATTCAAAAGAATCCAAATATATGTTTGCCCTTAGCAGATGGTGGCATAAAAAAAACTCATGATGAACTCTGATGAAGAAGCCTGGACAACCAGTAAAAGTACTGACTCTTGTGGATTTGATTAATTCCAAATCTTCAAGAGATGCTTAAATGGATAGATTCTAAAATAATAATTTTAGGTTGACAAAACATGTATGGTCAGTGTTCATATACATAATACACCATTTACCAAATAATGAGTTCCTTAACAATAACTTATTTAGCACTATCACATTAAAAACGTAGCATTAAATGAAGCCATTCAGTACTGGAACCGGTAGAAAAATGTTTTACCAACTATTAGATCTAGGAAATCAAGAGAATATAAGTAAGTTCTTAAAAAGCTGATATTTTAATAGATGCTGAATAATAAGCAAATCATTAGGTACTGTGTCATGATGTCTTTACAGCTTTGCCTGTATTTTTAGTAGTAAGTATATCTCCATAACTCCCACCTCCATATCTTGTCCATTATTTTTTCTTACTTAATTTGGCAACTCTAATTGATGATAATTTCAGAGTCACAGAGTCACATTCACCTAACAGTATGAGCTGCCCACTCCTTGTATTTCAATGGAAGTTTTAAAAGAGAACATTTTGTTACAAGTGTATTCACTGCTTAATTTAGTGTGCTCAGAAATTATCATCTTGATAGTCTGTAAAAATAACAGTACACCAATTTCAAACAGTCTATTGGCAGAAGTGGAACCACACTTATTTGCCTCAGGCCTGACTTTGACATTGTCTTTTGATATTAGTCGAATTTATATATATATGATATTGGGTAGTTTATTTCTTAAAAATGTAGATTTCAAAATCACAGAGGCAGAAGTTATTCGGTAATTTTTCCTGGAATGTAAAAGTGTGAGGTTTTTGAAGCAAAGGTTAAGAGCTGCTTTTACGTCTACTTTATATTCCTGTATAGTACACTACGAAAGCTTCTTTTGTGGCATTTCCTAAGAGCAAGTGAGGAAAAACTTTAAAGACTGGTGGTTTAGACTTTTCTGTTCTAGATTTCAATTGAAGTTTTCATTAATATTCCAACTCTAGAGTATCATTTTCTCTTGGTGTTACCTGAAGGCTATTGCTACTTCCAGCCAATTGCACTGTATTATTTTTTTCATTTGGCTTTTCCTAGTGAAGTGTAGTTTATTTACAGAATTAACTGCCCTCTCCCATAAAATTCATTGCATGCATAGTGTACATCACCAGCCTGCTCAGTGTAATGTGACAAATTTCAGGTAAAGGTGAGAATGGAACCTCACAACTTTTTAAGCATTTCATCCCAGTGTCTTAAATGCCCGAACATTTTCTCCAGGTGTATCTTTTTTATAAGCAGAATTAGTCCATAGTGTTGCTCCAGTGTGCATTAGCTGCACATTTTTGTGTTATGTTAAAGCATCAAGGTATAGTGAGTGGCCTTATTCCTTGATATCTGAAGGGCAACCATATCATTTTGATATGTCTTTTAGAAAATTATTTTCCAGGATTTTTTCCAGTAATGGTATCCCCCCTCCCAAGTATTATTGACTATCTTTTGATCTGTACTTCTCAATTAGTTTTGAGGAACGTCATTGTGTACCCTGAGTCTGAGAAGTGGAGTAATCAGGTAATATTCAGAATCACTGGGCCATGTAATCTGATTATGAATATTTACCTTGTGATTCTGCTATAGAGGAGAATCAAAGCAGTGGGAAGGGCACACGGAGGAAAATTCCAAAATGAGCTCTCAGAAGTTTATCCTTCTGAAATGAATATTCCTAATTGCAAACCACATTTGCAGTAATAGAGATTAAAAATAACAACCCTTTTGTGCTTTACAGTACAGCTTCTCTTTTAACTTAATAGATCAGGCAGTAATTCTTCTATCCTTACTGGATATCATCTGCTCAAGCTTGCTCAAAGCCATCACATTGGATGTGAGGCTACCATAGGAGACTGAATCAAAGAATTTTGGAAGAAATTTTTTGGTTAAATTTTTTGGGCAGGTGGGTACTGGTGATGGAATCAGTTCTTTGAAGCACTGAGGTTGCCTGATGCTGTACAGCAGTAGCAGAAGAATGTTAGATTAATGGATGTCTTGTTTGTGCTCACAGTGGCTCTGTAAGAGAGAAAGATAGAGATAAACTGGAAAAGAATTAAAAATGAGGATTCAGAGACAATGAGAAACAGAAAGAAATCTGAGAACCTCAGAAAAGCCACAGGCTACATAAGGATTTGGTTGAGATGAAGAGTCTGAGAAGAATATGGAAGTCTGGTGAAATAAAACATCTTCAGACATATGAGCTCCTAAAGTTCTTCTGAAGATTAACCTAAATACATGACAAGTAGTATATCTGTTGGGAGGTCATTTCAGATCCTAAAAATACCTTGAAATGAGCAGAGCTTTTTAATGAAAAATTGTGCGCGTATGAATAATACCAAGAACACTAGACTGAGGAGAAGCTATTAGGGTTTATAAGCTACGAGTTCCCATATCTGCTGATATCAGTGATGATTCAGTCACCCTCTTAAACACAAGTTACAAGGTTCTATTTTTGTCCACAGAACCTGACGGTGTTCTTATAGGGTGGCTATGATTTAAGAGAGTATGCATCTCCCCATCAGCAAGCGAAGGCAAAGTGGATGAGAGAGAGGAGGGAAGGGAAGGGGAAGAGCCATCATTCATTCCTGAATTCACTGAGTATCACACAGGACAAGAAAGAAGCAAGAAGGAATCGTGGTTCTGTGATGAGAGTGCAAATCCAGTAACTTCTGGGACTGTTCCTGGCATGCTGCATGATGCACTAAGATTTGCCAAATTTACCAGTCTGACCCTACCCCACTCCTACTCCAAAACTTACAATATCTATACCAGGGATATATACTCCACTGAGTGCCCTGGCTACAGTTTCTGGCTAGTTACATGGTCCAAAAGTGCCAGGGAAGCTGGATGTTACCTGAAATTTCACATATAGTAGAACAAAATATTCATAAAATGTGCAGCATCTGTTGTGACCCATGCATAACTGGTTCAGATTGCACTGCAGTCCCTCATGAGAAACACCCTGTAACCTCGACAGTCTGGATGAAGACTAGATGCCTGGCAAGTCTAAATACAGTTCATCTTTCTGTGGTTATTGTAAAAAAGTCTTACAGCCATTTCTTTCCATTAAAGCCCTGGTGACTGACAAATGGTCTGTTTGCTCTAAGATTTTCCTTTTCCTCCTTGGGAAGAGATAGTACAGCTGAATACAGCTCAGCCTTCATTTGTTTGGAATCACTTCATGCTTTTCTTCTCTGCTGGCTGATTTCTTAATGCCTGCAAATATCATTCTCTCATGGAGGCCTCATTAATAATAATTTTTCTTTTCTTTATTTCTGCAGGCACTACCAGCTCAGGAAGAGTGGTTTCTAGTGGGAGGTAACCTTTGCCCTTCAGCAGTCTAAGGTTTCCATTGCTGACTTCTTTTCTTCACCAATCACTATTTTGCCTTTCCATGTCTTCTATGAACTGTCTTGATTGCTATTAGATATAACACATTAGAATATGCTGAACCTTACATTTGATTAAGGGATGCTATGGTAAATTATTACCCTTTACAAATTGTTAAAGGTGTGAATGCGGAACCACAATGATTACAAAAAATCAGGGGAACTGTCTTACAGAATAGGTATTGTTATAGAATTTATTGGACAAATCTGAATTTTTGGGTTAATTGGGGTCTGAATTTTTTGGGTTATTTTATAGTTGCATCAGTAAAAGGAAGTCATCAGGATAGAGAGGCTAGATCACCCAGGGGAGGTTTGGGTGCCTGGACATGTAACCAAATTTTTGAATAGATATCTCAATGAAAAAAAATATGTTATGTCATGTATCTCTAGCATTAGGTAAAAGTGAAATAGGTGGAAAAGCAAAATTGCCAGTCTTTTAAAAGTGTGACTAAATATGAGAATGTCTGATTCTCACTAATCCTGCAGCAATAAAATAAGCTAAAAATCACACATGCATTTACCAGAAATGCTAAGATGCTGTTAACACTGTATAAACAGTCGACTGATCCATCTTGACTGTCTCATAAAACCCCCAAATATTATATTTTTCCATTATTAGATCCTCTACTTAGGCATCTCTGCAGTTAGCTATATACCTAGGTTTTATTACCACATTTGCTCATTGAGAGATATTGGGGTTTTAGATCTCTTTTTTTTTTTTTTTTTGAACATTAGTTGCTGTTGAAAAGGGCTGATTGATTTTAAATTCACACTTGATTTTTTAACTCTCTAATGATATAAGGCCTTGTGGAATTCTAGGTGATTTTTCTGTATCATGTTCTTCAGCTTTTTTATCTGTAGTTAGGTACCATTAACCTTCCAGTGATGCCATCTCTGTGTTTTAGACTGGCAAAAGACTGTGTCTTCTGCTTTCTATCTCCGCTCTGTACATTGATATTTTTCTCATTTATCTCCTTACATTTAAATAGCACTGGTAATGTTTCTTTTGATGAATGTATTTTTAAAATAGTCAGTCTCTAATTCCCTTTTTATGATCTTGATATTGTTAATTTGGACTTATATTTCAAATCAGAAGCCTGATTTGAACCTGAGGGCTGCAACTTTAATTGTAATCATACATAACTGGAACTAATGGTAGTTATATAAGATGTACCAAGAGCATGAATACAGACTTCATAGCTTATTATCATGGGTTATTAATTGGATTTCATTGGGGAAAGATTAAATAGACATAGTTTACACAGATATGGGCAGACTTATTTTCTCTCCTTCTGCTAAAAACCCCATGGGATGCCTACCACTGTCCTCTGAGCTGGGTGATTTTCTTATCACTGAGATCCTTTGGCCTTCTACTGACTTTTTCATGTCTCAGATGTGGCCACTGGTTTCATGGGACCCCTTTCATAAGTATGCCTCTTTGCATCTTTCACCCTCTTAACCCTTACCTGGCCTGGTGCTGTGTTTAATACTTTTACTCTATCAAGATATTGGACACCTTGTTCAATAGTTGAAGGCTATCATACCGTAATAGCTTTAACCAGATACTTTGGGTTTCCTCACATCCAGTCTATTCCCTCCACCAAGTCAGTTACCTCAAAATGCAGTTTGTTTTCCTATTTAGAAGTGCAAAGTTAAACTGAAGGATATCATATTTGCCTTACAAAACATTGGGCCATAGAAAATACCTTGCATCCCTTCGATTGATTTATGTAAATTACCAATGTTTAGTTTTCTAAGATCATTATTACAGAATTGGATGCAAGGGAGCTCAGTAGCTGTCTGTTCCCTGTCCCACAACACTG
Organism: Oceanodroma leucorhoa; assembly: GCA_030449065.1. Taxonomy (NCBI): domain Eukaryota; kingdom Metazoa; phylum Chordata; class Aves; order Procellariiformes; genus Oceanodroma; species Oceanodroma leucorhoa. The sequence goes on from JASVER010000013.1 coordinate 7,283,523, forward strand.
TAATGAAACAAATTGTTTCCACTGCAACCCAGTAAAACGTCCAGTTCTATTGATGTGCACAGTGATATATTCCCTCCCTTCTGCTCATCTGCCTCTCTGGTTTTACCATTCTTATAGATTTCTTAAGTATCTACAGCATGACCAACTGCAATTAGATCTTCACCCTCCAAGTGACTCAATCCTGTCATACAGMTTGCCTATTGATATAACATCTGCTATACAGAATATTTACTTCCTATATTTAGTAGGTTTAAACCACTATGATATAGAAATCTCTTCATTTCAACTGCAGCAAGCTGGGGAGTCAAATTCCATTTCTGTGCAAGAGTAAGTGGCAACTTCCTTATACTTTGTCTGTTAAGGAATTTCTGGTTATCTGGAATGAACTTCAAGTTCCTGAACACTTGAGCAACCAAAGCTGAGACTAAGGTTTGGTTTAGGACCATTTAAACTGAGTCTCAGTTAATTCTGATGATAATTTAATGCTTGTGACACTATGATTCCAAGACATCCAATGCTGATGGAAAAACTAACACACTTATTCCTTTCATCTTACTGACTATGCCAAGAAATTCTGCATGAAATGAAGAAATACCCCACTGGAACAGCAAATAGCTGATACTGACTCCAACATCTAGAACAATACATTCTGTACTCTTCAAACCAGGGTCTATTGTCCTGCTTTTTCTCTCAGCTTGGAGTAAAGACACTGAATCATAGTGAGTCTGGGCTTACTGAAACGCTAGCTGAGCCTCTTGCCCCATTTAAACCACATCTGGGATTCTTAAAGAAAGGGCCAAGCCGCAGGGCCCCAAGGATCCAGTCAAATCCAACAGTCAAATAGCACGTGCTTAATTTTTTCGTGCATTTATAATTTTTTTTCAAAGTTTTGAAAGTATACCTTAGCCTTTAGAGTATGTTCCTTTCTTCTTTCTCAGAGAGTGCTCCTTGCTTTCAGCTTCATTTTATTTGTAGTTTCGAAACAGCAGAAACCAGAAACAAAAGATGCCCTAGTGCAAGAACTAGTTTTAAAATCAGATTGAAGACAAAACAAAAATAAGAAGTGTAGTGACAGAGAACTTTTAGTTCAAAATCTTTCACATTTTGTGCACCACAAGCTTTCTTAATTTCTCTTATTTACTTGCGGGCACACAGTACACAAAATCACCTGTACCCATGATTRGAATTCAGATTACAGAAAAGAGAACAAACATCCACTCTCATTAGTCCAACACTGCTATTGCTCACACAGAGAAGGTCAGTTTTGGGAGCAAAGTTAAAAAAAACTTTGTTGTGGTCTTAGGCAAACACTGGGGAATGAAGCCACAGTGACATGATTGCTGGTTCTTGGAGATCTCAATTTCTCTCTCTCAACAGAAAAATACCATCTTTTCATTACAGCTAAAGATTAGAGGTAACTAGTAGAGACTCTCATGTTACAGACTCTCATGCCATAGCTTTTAAAAGCATAGATAAGTCCTGATGTTTTTGCCTAAGTCTGGGAAATTCCTGTTTTTCTTGTGGTGGTATTTATCTCATCCTTATCAGTTTTATGCTGACATTGTTTGAAGCTGTACTACTGATGATTCACAACAGCATTACAAAGGAGAGAATTAGGTCTCTTTAGTTTCAGACAGATTTCTCATTTCTTCTCAGAACAAAACTGTCATACACACAGTAGCACACAAGTTTGATTAATTCAATAAAATGGGCAAGATCCTCATTAGCTGGTGTAGTTCCTTTGGAGTCAATAAAAGTAGATCGTAATTTGATGTTACTTGGTCTAGCTCCACTTCCAGCAATAGACCTATCCTTGTTTATACCAGCTGACAATTTATCCAGTGTTCTGGCACAAATAAATACGATTGTTTTGTAACTAGTTTTATTTTTAGGTTGTTGTTCTGTCTCTTGTAGGTTGCTCAAAGGTTTCTACCTATTTAATCTATCTGCTTTGCTTGCTGTGAGTCTGTTCCTCAAAAAATGTCTAAGGCAGGGCAGCAGCCCACRCATAAGCACAAGCGAGACAGAAGGAGAAGGAGTGAAAACAAGAAGTCAGTGGAGCAGTGCCAAGTTTCACTAGTTGAGGATCTGCTCGGAAACGTTTTCAGTGCTTCTTTCAGTCTTGCTAATGCTGGTGTGTAGCTTGAGTCTTTGGTTTGAGTCCTTTGGGAAATATACTAGCAATAAGAATAGAAAAGCAATTTAGGTGGCATCTTTGATCATCATTGCTGTCAATCAACCCAGGGGTTGGCATTAACATATGCTCTTCAGAGGAAAAACTAATCTACTCCATTTGGTAACATATTAAAATCATTAATATTACAAAAATGAGACTGAAAACCTGAACTTTTTTGTTGGAAGCCTGTAGAAGAGAAGGTGAAAAATGTATTTAGTGTTCTTTTTTTTTGTTGGAAAACCGTGATTCACTGAAACAAGACACTACTGATAGGAAAATATTTTTAAAATGCATTTTTCATTTTCAGCTTCAGGAATAAGTCTAATGTTAGTGAAATGCTCTATGTTAATTTTTTAAATTAAAACCTCATTTCCAATTTCAAGAGCTGTTTTATTTATAATTTTAAGCTAAATATAGTAAGAAGAGAAGACAAACTGAAATACGAATAAAACAATCAAACGCTACGATAGACTTATGCTGAGTTTGTTTTCAGTTCATTGTTTTTTAGATGTTTTCAGGGCTTTGACTTTTTTCATCCAGAGTCAGTCTGAGAAATTTTCTCTGAATCTCAATTTTCTTCCAGGAATGGAAAAAATATTTGGTGTCCAGTTCTAATCAGTCCCTTTATAATTTTTAAGGCTGAAAAGGAATCTCTATAGTCAAATTACCTAGCTAACATAGGCTGTAGACACCAGAATGAAAAATAAATTATTTTATAAATACTTTTTCTGTAATTATATTTTTTTAAATCCTGACAGTGATCTACCTACATTAAGCTCTAAGCATTCTTAAAAATGTGATTTCTTTCTGATCATATCTGCACTGAACAATGCTGTATGTTATGACATATATGACTCAACCCAACCATATATAACATGTGTATTTCATTGCTTCACTAATAAGAAAACTGCAAGAAAGCCAGTACTGGGTTTAGCTGAGATTCTCTTTTAGTCATAGGTTCTACAGAAACTTAGTGCCATGAAAAATCTTACTGAAGCTAATCAGAATCTTTATGCAGTATATGTTTTGTAAATGGATGCTTAGTTTATCCACAGAATAGGATTTTTTAAAAATTAAGCATATTAATGAAAAAAGTGACTGTTCCGTTATCACTTTCCATAGTTTCACACTTGGTTGAAAATTACTGAAATAGATTATATTTTGAGAGTACTTCTTCTCCTGAAAATGTTTAAGAAAAAAATTCCTATGACTATAGAATTGGTCAAAACGAAGTAATTTAAAATTCTATACTGAAAAAGAGGCACTTCACACAAACTCAAAAATTACCACCACTTTAGCCATCTCCAGTGTTCAGGTAATTGTGAGTAGATCCTTTTTAGAGAAACAAACAAAGGCATAAATGATCCGATCTCTAGAATTTTAGCTTAATAGATTGAGGCTGGAAAAACTGTTTTTAGCTGGAGTCAGTAATCATCAGAACAAATTATTGAGAGAGTGCACCACAATCTGCAACCTTGAAAGCAAGACGGTACACTTCTTTGGAAGGTATGCTGCAGGTAGAAAGTAATGTGGGAAGCATGCTGGGCTCTGCTTTGGAGGAAATCCAACAGGGCAGTCAAAGCAGTCTCTTCTGGGTTTAATTCTGAGAAACTGCAAGTCACACTTGATTCCCCCCAAGCGACAATTCTTGTATCTCACAGTTAGTGACTCTTGTGTTATATTATTTCCACGGCAGAATAAAATTGAAAGTGTTGCATGACACGTACTAAACAGAATGTGTTAAGATGTCTGTCTTAGTTACCCAGAAAAAAATCTGGAGTAACTCAAGAATTTGGCTCATTGATTTTAGACTTTACACTTAGCAAAATGTAAAGGCAAGTGTAACTGAAGAAGTATCAAAGTCACTTGGAGTTAATCTGTTTTAGGTAAACTGATACAATGTTGTTAAATCATGTTTATAAAAAACCACAAAGGGCTCAAGAGAATTGGTAGAGAGAGCTTAAAAACATGCTTTTTTTTTAATGAGTCAGAAGAAGAGCTGTCCTTTCTAAATATTCTGTTACTTCCAACTGCCTAGCTTAGTGCCTACTGACGTGATGCAGAGATTTGGCAGAGCATAAATATTTTTTAAAGCTTACTCATTAACACCTTGGGCCCATCCATCAGCATGATTGACATCAAGAGACAAAGCAATTTGTTTTTAATAGGACACAACATGTACGAAAGGCTTTCTGTGGGCTAATGCAGCACACCTGACAGATGTGTGAGTCATTTGACACAATGGGTGGTATTCATGAACACTATCACCTTGCAATCAACTCAATATAGCATTCCTTCTTATTTTCTGAATCCCTCTTTCTTCAAAATAAAAGGAATTTAGGAATAACTGTACAGGATTCAAAGCAAAATCATTTATATGCTCCATCCCTGAGATGCTACTAATAAAGACGTTCATGACATTATCCGAAATGTTATTAGAAAAATAATGACTTCCTGAACTGTGTCTAAGAGATAGGCTTCATGTGTCCCATGCCATGCACTTTGTATTATTGCACCAAATGAATCCGGTAAAGACTATTGGCATGAGTGAGTAACATAGCAGTGCAATAACGATAACTTGTCACCTTTTGCTCGTCTGCTCAATATTGTCTCTAAATGGTAATAGGTTTCATTATATCCTGCTGTATTTCATGGAGATTCAGCAGACAGAATATGCAAAAGTGAGAAAATCACAGGGGGTTTTAAAGTAACATTACCTTTACGAGGGAGGAAAAACAACAAAATGCCCAAAAGAAAATATCCCTTGGTTGAAAAACAAGTCTATGAGAAATAGGTACTAGGAATGTGGAAACTTTTAAAAWTTTCATCTTTCTTTTAAGTGGTCTGGAAATCTTTTGCCAAATGTTTCAGATGGTTCCTCTGCATATCTGTAGTAACAAGGGTGGCTGTATTCTGTGGCTTGCCCTGTGAGCTCAGACTGTGCAAGCCAGCCTGATCCACAGTCATATTCATCAGTGCATCAAGCCCTGCTTCCCACCTTCCATCATGTGTTTGCTGGATTTTTGTCTGTTGTGCTTGGATCCCATCTTCATGAATCTTATCTTGATCGAAACAGTGGTATGTTTCCTCTTACTCTGTAGCTCTGAGATGCAGCAGTTACCTTCTGCATTGGTTACAAGCCCATTTCCTTCTAATAACCTAAGCATTAGGCATGGCTAGCCACAGTTTATTTTGAAGGACAGCTCTCTTCTGCTGTGGCTGATGAAATCCTGTCTGGACAATCAATATATGGCTGCCCAGAGCACTGATTTATACTTGTAGCAATTGAGGAATGAGAATGAAGAGTTTATCTGAAAGGCCGAAGACCAGAGGACACTGCAAATTGTTTAGCTATCAGTCTTGCAAAACACTGTACTGCTGCCTGGTGCCTGCTGTGTTCTCAGAAGCTTCCTGAAGTAGAATGGGGTTATTGGTAAACTGTTTTATCAATCTGCAAAACCAGAAACCATCCCTGTAGGTGATATGACCCTCAAAGTCCAAGAAAGCTGAGGAAATTAGGAATGACACCTGTTGTCACGTAAAAATAGTCACAATAAAAAAGCATAAATAGAATACCATAAGAATGGTGTTTTATTCAGCACAAACAGTTTTCAAGCAGTCAAAGTCAAAAGTGCAGAACAATACTAAAATAGGCAGAAATATAAAATTACAGCAGAGAATCACAGAAATATAAAATCACAGCAGAGAAAGTGGCAGACCACATCAATGGTTACAATATCTGAGTCCTCATTTGCCCTCTTGTTCTCCTTTCCCTTTCTAAGTCTCCGTGTAGGTGCAGAGCAATCCAGGCATGGAACAAGGGGTAATCGTTCTAGATTACCTAGATCTGCAGGCTCTAATAGCTTTCCAGAAACATTTGAGGAAAAAATTATATGAAGAATTCTTAATACCAAATTTGGTAGCCAGAGAAGCTTCAACATGTTGAAAGGCATGTGAACTTTGTCCCAGGGGATCAGCGCAGTGATTCCTGCTAGCTCCTCCACTGGAACCAGCACATGCTCTTGTTTCTGGACTTCAGAGTTGCTTGTTGGCATTACAAAAAAATTCAGTACCCAGTTCCATGGCACCTCTTTCCACTGAATCTCTCTAGGTTTTGCTGTTCCCCCCTCCCTTCCTTCCATGCCAGCAGGTTTCTCTGCACCAGCTCCTCCCTCAGTCACAGTGGCACTGGGTGTTCCACCCTTCTCTTCAGCGTTTCAGGCTGAAGTTGTAGTGCTCTTTTTTTAGTCCTTTTTTGCTGGACAGCTGGTCTCCTCTAGATGTCTGCAACAGGAAGTAAACATGGTCCATGCAATATTTGTATTTCTTGGAGTTTCACAAACATGTGCAGGAGCTTTTTTGGAAGCCTGGGAACTATCCAAACAAATTAGAGGACCTTCTCAGTCACATAGATGGTATGCCAAAATCTCACCTAGAACTAATCTGAACAATTAGAATCCCTACTACCTGAAAAGTCTACTAAAGATAGTAAATGGGATCTGTTGCAACTTATACTGATGTTCCAAAGCTTGGTAGGGTACTAGAGCAGATTCTGCTGCATATTGCATTTTCTCCTTGTGTCTGTTTCCAGGATTGAGTTCTTGTCTGGTTGCATAAACAGTGCACATCCCCTTCAAAAAATAAACAAAAGCAGAGTTTTTAGGGCATTTCAAAAGAGAACAACCCCTAAAAGCCTGAATCATTCCATGTAACATTGTTGTCTCATCCATATTTCCTTCTGGCAAGATGCTATTAACCATGGGGCACTGCCCTGTATGCTGGGAATGACAGTGGCAGTGGTATTAGGAACATGGTGTTTCTCAGCTTGCTTCAAATCACATTCACTACTCTTTTGTTAAAAGCTTCACAGAGATGTGGGATAACCTTTTTTAGAGATTGATGTGTGGGAAAGAACTGAGTAAGAGGGATCAGCTGTGACTAAGTTTGATTTGGTTAGAGGTGGAGAAGCTAGGGCTTGGACTTTTTAGCAGTGAAACCAGGCCTTTAAAGCCTCATGTTGTTTTTGGCAGACATTCTCCTCCTCCCCATCTTATTTACACTCTCTGTTCACRTCGGCTTCTCTTTGCAGCCTGTTATTTGCAGAGCAGAGCTTCTTTGCACTTCCTTCTGCCAGCCTCCAGCTGATCATGAGCCACAGAACAGTCACCCAGAAACCTGTCACCACTGGAATGGTGCACCAGAACGGGGGATAGGGAGTTGGACAGCAAACCCTGTACGACAGGCTGTGGAAGAGGCTGAGTCAGCCCCTTGCTCAAAAGGCCATTATAGCATTCAGTTGCTGATCTACTTGCCATGTGTGATTGCACATTGCTGTTAAAATGGCATATTGGCCCTAATCCTGAAAAGCTTTCAGACATGTATGCATTCAGTGAGATAAAAGACTATAGGGAGATGCCTACATTTCCTATAAGGACGTCAGATTGGTAAAAAAGGATAGGTGCAGTGATCTCGAAGTATTTTGTGATACAAAAGTGTGGACAAGAACATAAATGCACATATATGTATTTTGCACATATATATATAGAGAGAGTACACCTCTGTAACTGAATAACATTACCACAGGGATAATGAGGCCCACAAATAGCATAGTCAACATATTTAGCTTGCTATTTTTGTGTCTTTCATTTGTGAACTGCCAAGGAGTAGATTGCTATATCCTCAAATTTATCTTTGAATATCATCTACAAATAACTTGTCTGTGAAACTCGTTTGACAGGGTGCCTCGCATGATCACCTCTCTATCGATCCACTGAGGATGCGAGTTTGTTCTAGTCTTTAAACTAGCAAGACTAGTTCTTTAGTTCATCCTATAGCAGTTTGTGCTCCCAACTCTCAAAATTCATTTAGCATTGGGGACACTGTGCAAAACTCTTAGAAACTTAATAATTTTTATTCTGCGTCTGACTGTGAGTGTGATATCAAATTTCATACAATATCATACATTTCACACTGCTTAGTATACAGCAACATGTAAGGAGAGAGATTGGGAGCTGGAGACTCCTATCAGCCTGCCAATGGCACTGTCAGTTCAGATAAACAGGTACCATAATTTTTCCTAGTTTCCTGTCAAGTGGAGGTTTAACAATGTTTCTTGAAGAAAACGATGTTTTGAGAACACTAACAGCAAAATTATGTGATGCTTGTGTGAATTTAATTCTTTCCCACCAGCCAGCAGTGTGGCCCATGATGCTGAGGATGAACTAGAGCCTAATGCCCTGCCTTACCTTGTCTGCATCTTTGGTGCTTTAACCAGATTGGTCTTGCACCCCCTCCTCTATCAAGAACTATATTTCTTGAAGTAAGGCTGGGCCTGGGGCACTCTCTGTAGGAGAAGGGCTGTAATGGGGAGAAGTTACACTGGACACTACAAGCCTCTGCTTCTGCTTTGTCCTGACTCAGTCCTGTCTACTCTGTTTGCGGATGATCGTGTAGTACTCAAAACCAGGTTCACTGGCAGGAACCCACATCTTCTGAACTCACAAACTACAAAGAAGCCTGAGGTGACAGAATCAGSAAAGACTGCACCTTAAAGATATGTCACGTGGTGCATCAAAACATGCTCCAGTCCACATTGAAAGTGGCCTTACCCAAGCAACTGCCTAGCATTCAAGCTGCGACTCTTCTCCTTGTTCCAGGCCCATATGTCCTTGCTGATCCATTACAAAATCATAGGCACAAGGTGATTAATTGTTGCTGGTATATAATCCTAACCTTAGCTACTTGCTGGTATTAAATAAAATTTAGTTTGAAAATTAAGATACACATTGCTTGATAAAAATTACAAGCAGCTTTTATAATTCAGAAACATCTTACCATCAAAGACAAAGGAAACTTTTTTGACAACACAAACTGGTGTTTTTCATCTGTATGTGTTTTATAGCTTAGCATACGGTGGCTTCATTTACATAAAACTAAAAATTTGCATTTTCTTGGACCAGAACAACAAAATATATTCATAAAATTACAACATAGATAGAAATAAATTAAAAAAAAAGGAAAATGGAATAGATTTAATCAGAAATGGAGGAAAAAAGCCCAGGAACTTTAGAATTACATATTATGCACATATTTTTGTAAGTATAGTCTTATCATTTAAAGTCTCACAAAGAGGTTTCGCAGGATAACTTGGATTAAAGCCTCCCCCCGGCTCAGCTCTAAAGCACATTTTGCAGGGGSAGCGGTACTTGCCAGGCGCTCCCCCCCCCGGCAGGGGGCCGTGCCCGCCCGCGCGGGGCGCAGCCTGCAGTCTCCCCGGCGGCCACGAGATGGCGCTGTGACCCCTCCTACCGCGCCCGGCCGCGCTCCCGCCGCCCCGGCCCCGGCCCCGGCCCCGGGGGTGGAGGCGGGGAGGGAGGATGCGGGGAAACAAACCCACCGGTTTTGGCTCTGTGACCCGCCGACGGCCGCCCCCGGCGGTGGCCAGCGCCGCCGCCGCCAGGCGCCGCGGGGCAGGAGCGCTCCGGTGCCCTGCAGGGGCACGGCGTTCCCAGCGAGAGGAGCAAGCGGTAATACCGTCAGCAGGGTCTGCAGGAGCGTACGCCTCTCCTTCCGGACCCCAAGTAGGAAAGCACTCCAGAATTCAGCAGCTTCACTTCTGCCTTTGGTCCCTTTTGGGGCAATTGCAAAACCTGAAACCTTTCAATCTCACAGGTGTAACTTCTACCATGCTAAAATCTAAGCGCCGAAACTGGTGTCAGAGGATGACTGTGTGAGTGAGTACGGCAGTGAGTGGACTAAGTTCTCATCAGCCTCCTCGTCAGGCCTGATGATTCACCCCGGTGCAACAGCAAACTTGTGATTTGTCTTTGAATGAGTGCTTTGCTGTATTGCAGTCTATGAACGCGTGGAGATAAATCCTCAGTGAAAACAGTTTGGTAATCATCAATAGGGATGAAGGTGCTGAGTTCAGTTCCTAAAGTAGCATTCCTGTATTGGGAAATTTAACCTTCAAGCATCATTTCCTCACCTCGTGCTTTTGCATTGATTCTGCCTTTTGTCTGCCTCGTCTGTAGCAGCATATAGATACTGTTCAGGGTACAGGCTGCCTGCTAATTACTATATCTGCACAAAATTTACACAATGCCTGGCACACTTGCTGCTTTTGTATTACAAAATAGTCAGTAATAGTGATAAGTAAGACCAATGGGCAAAGCTAAATTAAAATTGTTAGTTTTATGCATTTGTCTTACTGGTTGCTATTGACTAATGGTGTTGTTTGAATGTGAAACTTGTGGAACACGAATTTAGTAATTTCACTTGGCACTTTCAGCTCTGTTTTAAATGGACTGTGTCTACAAGCAAGCTGTTTACCCGTGCTCTGGAAACAGGGTGAGTGCTTATATAATGTTTCAGTATCTGAATTCAGAGGGAGAAATGTCTCATTGAGGGGTTAATATACTGGTGTAAATGAAAGTCATATCAAGGATGAATGTAAGGAAACRTGATTGTTATTATGAAAACCCCTTCCATGCCCTCATATTTCCAGATCTTGGATTTTTTAGAAGATGTGACTTTCCAAAATGAGACTAAGGTACTTGTCTGTGGCACTGCTTGGAAAATAAAAACACTGCTTTTTATTGTATGAGCCTTTTCAGTGGATTAAGTGAAATATGGCTGAGACATTTTATTCTTTTCTAGTTAAGCAGGCTGTATGAATTTTGAGAAATAATGCTTGAAAAAAGGCATTTCACTCACATGTATTATCTCTGATGTTGTTTTTCTCAGGGGTTCTAGAGGTATTTCAATTATGAATTACCCACTCAGCTAATTCATTTCCTTTAGGGCCAAGTCGTTTATTCTTAATAAACGTTCTTGTCCTGGATCTATATGTGTATGTCTACTCCCGCATATTCACACACGTAATTTTTACAATCTAACTAGTAGAAGAGGTTAAAGAACTTATGCAAACGTGTGCAAGTGGGAGGCATCGATTATTAGATGAAGCGGTTGAGTCCAGAGTGCAAGTAATTGTGTAGAAACATCCAGTTTTATACGAGTTGGATGACACACTGAGCCTGGCTGGTGAAAAACATTTTGAAGTCGTTTATTTTCTCTCTTTAAATGATAAACATTTATTTCAAGGCTCTGCTTATAGTGGGAGGTCTATTCTACCCTGGGTCCACCACTGATGAGTAGACTGACTATTAGTTGTTGAGCTGGCAGCAGAGCAGAGGAGACTCGGTAGGGCTGGATTTGTTTCAGAGATTTACAAAATTCTGATTTTTGAATGGTTTTTTTCATGAATGCATGTGCATGATAAAAAGAGTATGGAGGTAGGGAAAGATTTTGGAGGGAAGACCTTAGTCAGAACCATGCCACTGCAGGAAAAGGCATTTTTGTTTCCTTATTATAATAATATCTGTAATTGCTGGAACAAGATTTCCTGAATTTAGCAGTCACAAATTCCGAAGACTCATGATGAGTCTAGATCTGTGCCCTGACTTGTGGGACAGAGACAAAATGATTCCTTGAATTTTCCCTGAGCCACGGAGAGGAGTAAAGTTGACAGGTGGTAATTTGCAGGGGTGGCAAGAAGCCTGCTCTCTGCTGCCCCAGAGATGGGGTTATCAACAATAATCAGATCCCCATCAGGCTTGTGAAGAAGCTGTAACTGTCTGCTGAATTGAAGTTAGGATGTTTGCATGAAAAGGCAGCTTTTTGTTCAGATCCCATATGTGTTCAGTCTCAGTCATCGCTGATCAGATTGTCATTCTCTCTTTGTTCCCCTTAAGCTTCTTTCGAGTGCCCTGGGGCAATGCCAGTGAACTGGGCACCTAATCTGGGGTGTGTGCACCAGCGTAGTCACCCCTCCTGCCTTGGGCCCTGCAGCAGGAGCTGCAGCTGCAGCTGGAGGACCTCTCCCTGTATCTCTTTTGATGTTGCAGTAGGATCAGAGCCAGTCCCCAGCTGCCTTCACCACAAGCAGCCTTCAGCCTTCTTTGCAACAACAGGTAATGAGCTATCTTGTCCCCCTACCCAGATCGCTTCCCTGTGTGCCACCTGGCTTGCTCTTACGCCTTGGCCATAAGAAGCCAGGCTATGTCTGGAAGGGGAAAGAGTGGAGTGGGGCCTGGCCACCCATTGGTGCCCTCAACCAAAACCTGTGTTGGGCCTGTTGCCCCAGAAGCAAACGGAGCAAGGTTGCACCTATTGTTGGGAAGGGTCTTCCCTCTCTGGGGCAAAGGAGCAGATGAACTGGAAGCATTTAATTTCATGCATCTGTACCGCTGTTGGAGCATGCTTGTTGCATGCCAGCACTGGAAGTCTTAACCGAAACCAAAAGAAGTTTAATCATAAGCCTAGTCACCTATTGTGAAACTTAGTCTGCTGTTAATATTACTTCAGTCCTCAATAGTGAAGATCAAGCCTTTGTGTTACAACTGAAATGTTATTTATTTATAAACATTAGTTTTCTTAGATTTAATGTAAAAATCACTGCCTCAAAAAAGAAGCCTTTTCTGGGATTCTGACTTCTAATTTTAAGCAGCACTTCAAAATCTGACAAGGGGAGCGCTTGATGTTAATTATTTTTTGATGTGAGCATAATCATGTACAAAATTTGCTTTCATGCACAAACAAAGTCTTTTATGTGAGTTTATGTTTTTGAAATGTGAACCTGAGCAGGGAACAAAATAAACCTTTACAATCTTCAGAGTTGTTATAATCTGATTGTCATAGAACAAAATACCTTGTCATCTCCCACTATGTGGCCCTTCCATATAACTGTTGCTTTGCATCATTTACTCTGTTATAGTTCATTGATTATATTACTTCAAAATTGTTATTTATCCAGCCTAACAGTTGTTCCAACAAGAAAAGGTAAATATTATGGGCTAAATCTATTTTAGATTCTTATAAACAAGGCCCACAGAGTTGCAAGCCTGAGCTCAAACATTTGTGACATTGGTGACCACTGGAACAAAATAGAACTGAATTCTGGATCAAGCAAGAGGAATAAAGTTGGACTAGAGGAAGAGTTTTTATCCTTACTAAGCTGCCACTTGGAACATCCAGATCTGGAGGAAATTTAATGAACTGAATTTGCTCCCTCAGCTGGAATAGTTTTGGCACACATATCTGAAGAGCTATTTAGCTACGAGGGAGCTAACCAATGGTTTGAGATTATGCACATCTGTCAGCTAAATCAAAGATCCAAAGGCTAAACCCAGCATTCGGAGGCAACATGTGGATCCATGAATTTTATGGAAGACAGTGTCTAGACACTGATAAGCAGTTTTCTTACGTACAAATGCTTTAAAACTGTATATAATTGTTCTCATTTTAGTAATAGCTTTCAGAAAATTACTGTTAGGAAGATGGAAGAAATGTTTTATGCCAGTGACCTCAAAATTGTAGTCCAGGGATCTAGTTGTGTTTTCAAGTCATTTATGCCATGCAAGTAATGAGTATCCCTTTTGAGATAAAAAGACACATTATGTAGGAAAAAGACACTTTTCCTTATAAGAAAAGAAAGTAATTGATTTGCAAAAACTGTAGACATGCTATTCTTTTGTAAACACAATGCAGGTCATAATGCTAGTTTTATTGCATTGTTACTCTTTTTGTATTTTCTGACTTCAAACATATTAACAGGATGAATAAGACTGGAGAAGCAAGAACTATCTACATGTGTGTGCATGTGCCATTCAGCCAGTACATGCATTTTTATTTTTTTTTTAAGTACATGCTTTTAATTTCAAAATTATGAAATACGACAGAGAAATTATAAGCCTGCAAGTCATTTACAGCTATTGCAGTTCTGGTTAATACATTCCCAAACAATTTTTTCTGGCACAGATGGTAACATCATAACTTCAGATCTCCTTCCCATCCATTGCTGGCTGTTCCTGGGTGTGGGAAGAGGTGATGATTAGCTAAGAAAAAACTAGCTGTTCAAAACATCTTGTTGAAACTTTGTTGTTATTGGTGACAAAAATGGCTTTGGAATAAACTGAAGATTTTCATGGGAAAATGCGTATTTCTGTCAAGGTTTNTTTTTTTTTTTTTTTTTTTTTTTTTTTTTGAATCAGCTCTACATGCAATTATATAATGATATTTCCTGTGCTATATATTTCTTTTGTTTTCATGCTTAAACACATTAAGGATATGAGAATGTCACAAATGCAAGACAGCAGACATTACTGGGAGAATTTGTAAACAGCAACATTCTCTGACAGCACAGAGTGTCTACATTTGTGAAGTTCTTAGATATTATTATGTCATTTCAGCCTTTCCATACAGTTCTTTATTTTTCAATGACACTTTCAATGGATTTTGAGTGTACAGGAAGCACATTTGTATCATTCTCCACTCTGCTACTAAAAGGACCTTTGTGTTTCAGTCCATTTACAATGTATTCCTTGCCTTCCTTCACTGAGCTTAGTTTAGGAAAGAACACATGAAAATTGGATGTTTCCCATGCTCCTCAAATTAGTTGGAGTTAAGCAGAGTTTTGCTACTTCTGCTTTTYACTTTTGTTTGGAATTGGATAAAGATAAGTTATGGTGGAAAAGGTACAAACACATAGGAAGACCAAAAGGGATTATAAATGGAATAAATCAGAAGGCCAAATGTTGGAACTGATGTCAAAGCTCACATATTGTGATAACTTCTAATTCAGCTGATCCCTCTTGCCCAAGGTATTTGCTCTTAATTTGTCAAATAGTATCAGCCCTTCAAGTGACTTTGCAGCATCCTTCCCTGCCACCTTGCCTAGTAAATTAATTGATGGCTTTTAATGTTAGTGTGTGTTGTAACGTAAACCTATGCTCTATGTTCCCGTCGATCTCATGTTGAAAGGAGAAAGGAGAATAGTTCTGGAAGGCTTTGGGTCTCAGAACATCACGAATATCAACCAATACCTTTCCAAATGCTTTTACAATAGTGTGAAAATGTCCAAAAAGTCAAGTCTTCTCTACAGCTAATGGATATGGGAGCGTTTGAAAGTTAAAGCAACTTTGACATGCTCACTTTCAATTTTTGCGTAAATTCAGTAGCCTAAACCTCTGGCCGTTCAACTCTGCATTTGACTATGCCCTTAGCATCTGTCAGAGTTACAGGACTGTACATTCAGCGTATCTAATTCAGGATGCTTAAGCCTCTCTTTTCCAAGGTTTTTGTGAACTCTTTTTGCATAAAAATATCAAACTCCAAAAGGCTTGCTGTGTTCAATATTTCCATAAAGACTGAAGAGTCATGGGAGTATAACAGTGATTTTCCACATCAGCTAACCATTTAAATGTTTTATGGTGTTCTCCATAGATATTTTTCCCTTTACCACTTTACATGTGTTTTTCTGTTTTGATTCACTTAGTGGCCTAAATTTACTGTCTTTGCCAGCCTCCTCATCTGATGCCTCCTTGAGTTCTTCTGTCTGGTGAGTTTCTGTGCAATTCCTTTCCCAGACTGTTCTGGCAGTGGGAACATGACCAGCTGCCATTTACTCTTACAGGGAGGTTCTTCTTTAATTGTGAGATGTTCTGCATGCTCACGTGAGAGTCACTGCAGGTGGGATTTGGTTGGGCAATGAGTGAGTGGCATGGAATCCCTAAGTGTCCTGGAGGCAAAGGCCCTGTTACCTGAGTAGCAGCTTCTGCTTCCGAATCCATGGGATATGTGTTGATAGGATTTCTCTGTTTGCAGCCCTGGCAATTCTGATGACTCTTTTTAGGCTTTAGAGATGGACTAATCCAGATGCGGACATATCAGCCTCTCAAATTTTCACTAATATGCAATCCACTTCAGCCGATTCTGTGCTAGATTTGTCAGCTGGCTGGCTTTGATTTAGGCAGTTCAAGTTTCAGGGCATTTTCATGCATGTGGCTTAAAGTGCAGCAGGACTCTTTTACAGGCAAGAGACTCAAGCTTTGTATAACAAAGAGCTCTTGGGCTTTTTTGGACCGCAATGATGAGATCCATAAGATACCTCTCACTGAAGACATGAAAGAAATGTGGCTGCCCCTGCAGCATGCTGAGGGTGGGAGTATTGCTGTGCATGTGTGGGTCCTGATGCTCTGCAAGAAAGAATGCTACAGACAAACTATATAGCTATATTCTGAAAAAATAGTGACACGAATGTGATGGAGTTGTTAGTCTTTAGAATGCTTTGCTCTGAAAACTAAACTTAGGGTTCCTTTAGGATGTAGGACTCCTAAATCTGCAGTATGTTTGCCTGGTAACAAATTCCATGTACCTTCTTCATTCTGTTGTTTACTAGATACAATCGTTTGCAATATCTTACAAATAAACTGCAACTATAATTTGGAAGAGCAACAAAATTTACTTATGTGGCTAATATCTATACTGAGCTGGTAATATTTTGACAAAAACAGTTGAATTTTTTTTTGCCTCAAATTACTGTTTGTTGAAATCAGAACTTAATGTCCAGTTTTGATGAATTTCCCAACATAAGGAATTATTAGAAAAAAGTTTTTAGTCAAAATGCCTCCCATTTTTTAATTGAGGAAATTTTAGGGTTTTTAATTCAAAACACTACTTTTTTTTGTGAATTTAGAATAAATAAAAGTTTAAAGGAAAAAATATATCTAACTAAAATGCAATAATTTTACCTAGAGAATACTTTTTATGTGGATAGATAATCCGCTCATGCAAACACTGAGACTTTCATTGTCATTCTATTCATGACAGTCACATTTTTTTAGAATCCCTCAAATGTTCACAGAGCTTCTATCTCTGCTACTTATCTCTACAAACACCATTTCACTGTAATGTACACAGACTGATATGTCAGCCCTCCTGCTCATAACAGACAAGGTTCACTGTCATATATGTTTGAAATGGTGGTCCTGTTATGCTCCCCTCTGCCACAGTGGAATGGTAATGTGAAAGTTTTGCTGAAAAATATTTCACATAGACAGGATATGGGAGTAAGAGTTATTCAAATAATACGCAGCTTCAGCTCTTGGTCACTTCAGTGCAACTGCTAGTTGAGTGTTAATTAACAAAGTTTGCTCTGGTAACTTGTGCATCTGTACTGATGGACAAACCAGACCGTGAGCAAATCTGGAACACCTTGGAGCTGGCAGAAGTAGCAATACTCAGCCACTGCCAACATCAACCAGTTTYGAACTGATTATCTCGAACAAAAAGAGTTCTGAGCTCATTACTAACCTCGTGGGCCATCCTGCCTGCTTTCTGAAGGTTTCAGACTGAAGAACAGTTTGGCCTAAGAGCAATGTCCTTTCATTACCTCTGTTTGATTTAGTGGCTGCCTTTGAAACTGTCAACCAAAGCGATGGCCTTCAGCACCTTGCAGGACCCTTGGGCTTCCTCAGGATTCGAGTCCTCTATGTTCACTTTTTCTGAGTGGCATTGGCTGTTCTTAACAGTCCTCTGACCTTGTTTAGCATGATTTTTCTCTGAGTCCTCTGGAAAGTTTAAAGATTTTGAGATGTTGTATTTGCTACATTTTCAGTGAACTGATACTGATAAACAAAGGATATACAACTTTACCCCTTTCTGTTTGCTTGAGACTCTCTGTCTTACATCCAAATACTTGTCCTCTTCATTTCAGCATTTTCCTAAACAGATTTTATGTGAATTTGCTTTCCCATTTTTCCTTATGAAGAGCTTCTGGGGAAAACCTCAGCGTTTTCAGTTTACATGATTAAAATTCTCAAGCTGCTTTTCAGTCAGCTGTTAGTTTTGCAACAARCTTTAATAAGAAAATAAAAGATGTTTTCTAGCATATCAGAATGTCATGCAGGAAAAGTAGATATGAACCTGTGATCGGCATCAGGCCCGAGCTTCCAGTGAGCGGTGTGGGAGCTGCTGCTGTTACACGTATTGTGCTGCTGCAGAAGTGGGAGGAGATGAAACTTCTACCATTTCTATGGCATCACTCAGCAAGGTGTAAATGAAGTATGAAATAAAAACTCTCAGCCCACTCAGTGCACAGACAGAAAAAAAGATAGTGCTTTRTACTTGCTGCTGTGGTATGTTATTTGCTGTAATATTAACCTTACACAGTGCCAGAATGCTCCCTAAGCTTTACAATCTCAGGTCAAAAGAGAAATGGTTTCTTGTTAGGTGTCCTCCTTTTTCTCTCTTTGTACCAACATGCTACTGCATGTCAAAGCTGGTGATGCAGAGCAGAGCAGGAGCGAGGTGAAAAGACTGACAAGAGGATCCTGTTCTGAGAGAAAGAAATTGTGGAAATGAGTCAGTAGGCAGTTTGCAGGGTAAAAATGATAAAACACTGAACGCTGGATGCAGCTTCAGATTCAGAAACATTTGTTGTCTTCATTTTATTGAGTTGGAGCTCAGTCTGGGTGATTTGGAG
This sequence comes from Oceanodroma leucorhoa, assembly GCA_030449065.1. NCBI lineage: Eukaryota > Metazoa > Chordata > Aves > Procellariiformes > Oceanodroma > Oceanodroma leucorhoa. Next base: position 7,302,020 of record JASVER010000013.1, read on the forward strand.
GGAAGGRGCCATAGGTGGTAATGTATCTGTGCTATGTTTAAATTCATTAGCACCTGGCAGTCTGTTTGTGTTGCTAGGTAGCTTATTTGGTGCGGTAGCAGTCTTTGGATGGAAATGCTTTTCAGCCCCAGATTTGCCCCTAGGTCTTGCCCTCACAGCTTAACAAATTGCTACCTAGATCCTTGTGGGATCCCGCTCATTATTTTTAAGCCATAAACAAGTCTCCTGGCAGCCTCCTTTTTATTTGGCTGGAAATGTTCAGTTGTTGAAGCTTCTGAGCTAGATCCTAAGCTGGTGTAAATAATGTAGCTTCACTGATGGCAATAAAATCAGGCCCGTTTATACCAGCTGAAACTCCGTCCCTTCAGAGGCAAGTCAGCTCCTAATCTCCATGCCATTCACACAGAGACATATATTTCCCTCTGTTTTTCTAATCCCTGTGTGTCCTTTGTAGAACTACATGATTTGTGCTGCAAACAGTGCTAAGAAATAGGATGAAGTGAGGCAGATGCTGGTTTAAAATGCCAGACACCCGGCCCCCTGCCTTGTTCTGCCCGAGACCTCTGTGTGGCAGTGCAATTATTTCCCTCTTTATGCCCACACCGTTCCCCTTTTATTTTCCAGTCTTACAGAAGTGTGGGAATAAGCCAGTAAATATTGAGACACTGCAGTAACAGGAGTTGCAGTACAGATTAGTAGGTAACATCTCAAAAAAGCCTGACAATGATTAGAGAGGGGCATCCAGTAATGCCACTGTGAACAAGCACGAACTGGAAAATGCAGCTAACTGGGCAGCAGCAACCTGCAAACTGCTCGACTACTGGACTGCTGTATAAAGGAAGGGCCATACGTGGTTGGAATGCTGTGCACAGTGGGATCCCCTCTGGTTACACTGACCACAGAGGGGGCATGGATTCATACCGTGATCTTTCTGCAAGGCTGTGCAGGAGGAAAGGGAGTGTGCAGCACACACGTATTCAGAGTGATTCAGCCTATAGATCTGAGAGCTCTAGAAAGGCAGGATAAATTCTAGCAGGAGGGGTTTATATAAATGCCATTCTGATTAAAGCAGGGAGCATAAATGTAAGAAATTACAACCTGCTCCATCCTGCAACACTTGCCAGTGATAACATGTCCATAGAGAAGGCTTTGCGATAAGAAATCAAAACAGCAAGATTCAAAGAAAACCAGACACCTTTATAAAGGCACGAAGGAAATTGGGTCATTAAAACAAGCTCCAGGCTTTTTAGGGCCATGGGGAAGACCAGAATAGCGTTCATGTAATATTTGTATTAAGTCTTAAGAAGGCCAATAACCCCTTTGGTGCACAGAAGTGAATGTCACCCACCTGGAAAAAAGCTGCAACACAATCAGGTGAAGACAAATTTGGAGGGCTATTTGAAAATGGGGCAGCAGAGGTCTTGGGCTGGTTGGTGGAGCCATACATGTTCCATAAACTGATTTACTACTTAATTTGTTGGATGACTGTTGCAGAGAGAATTTTCTCTATTTCTGCCCTTTAATAAATTCTAAGTAAAAGGAAGCTTCCTTATGGTTACAAATTGAGAGAGTAGTGGCAACAAGACTTGCACTGCTGCAAAGGAAAGTCAGATAGAGGAACAGTGCATTAGATGGGTTAATACAATCTCGGCATAATCAAATAATAGGTACCACAATATAAATTGCTTTCCTCTAGAATAAAAATGTCTGTGAAAACATGTTTTAACTATACCTCATACGGGATCAACATAGGGCAGGACTTACATTTATCGTGTCTGTATCTGTTTGGTCATAAAGGTATTGCACTGTCATATGTAAGTTCTGGTCAGATGCACATTTTGGAAATAATGCTACTTTGCTCTTCTAAGAAAGTTCTAAAACTATAAATCATTCACAGAAAGATGAGTCCTTGATGATCTTACTCTTTATTTATAAATTGTAAATGTATGCTTACAAAGCCAAGAGATATACATTCACTCACTATTTATAGCTGACTGCATTATTTCAGAATTGCCTTTGAAATTATTACAGATGCATTTAATTCAAAGCGTTCATTTTAGTTTCTAATGAAAAACAGCATCCTGATCTTATCCTAGGAAAAGAATGGGTAACAAACAGAAGCTGTTGGAAACCTTTCTGAAAACTGAATGTTGTAATATATATTGTTGTTTTTATTATATTTATTTATGTATTTTTTGTTTTCTAAAATAAGTAAAACAGGTAGTAAAAAACAAACCCAACAACAGAAGATTCTGGATCATTTAAGTAAGTGAACTACCAGGTAGCAAATGCAGTTTAATGTAGAAAAATGTTAAACAATTCATATGGGAGAAAGGAATCAGTCTAAGGAATATGTAGTAAATATGCAGTCATCCAGCATACTGATTCGGAAAGAGATGGAATAGTTACAGAGAAATGACTGCAAACATGAATTCCAGTGCACTGTAGCATTAAGAATTTTGAACAATACATTAAGGAAGAGAAGGCAGCATAGCCGTCATAGAAGCTGGATTGAAATTTCATTTGAAACAGGATTACAGTTTCTTGGATTTTTTCCTCAGTGGTTGAAAAGCAAAATAATTACTCTAAGCAATTTTCGTATCAGTGAAATATTTCCTTTAACTTTTGCAAGGAAATGCCTGCTTCTGGAGAGTCTGCTCTCTCGAAAGGTACTGCTTTAGTTAGAAAACAAATACCAAACCAGAAATTCCAAGCTATACAGATGCACATGTCCGTGCACACACACCCGTGGGTATTGATGTTATCTTAGGCTGCTATGAAACTGAAATGTAATGCAGAGAGTACTGCATTTAGTGATTAACTGCCTTACATCTAAATTAACTACCAGAATGGTCAAGAAATAATTTCTGTTTTTTCTCAGCCTGCTTCTCTGCCCAGCAGCTCCTTCACCGAGACCACAGGTAACCAGGAAGGCAGGCTGGATGGCAGGGGGTGCCGATTTAAGCTCTCGGGCACCTTGGAGTAATGGGATACTCCTGAGTATTAGGCRTTTCGAGACTCATGTATTTATTGATGTATTGGTATGTATTGGTAATGCTGCAGAATACAGCCAAGTGCTGCTGTGTGGGTAGAGGCATTCACGTGCCCTGCTCCCTTAGACTCTTATCACGCAAAATATTTTTTCCATGTTTCCAGTGTAGCCATCTATACCTACACTACTCCTATATTCCTGCTTAAAAGCCTTCTATTCTGTCTCAAGCCTTTTTTCTATTGGGCTAGAAAATTGACAGTTAGAAAAGCGTGTATGTTTGCCTGTGTTTGTGCAGCCTATGTGCAGCTCTGCAGGGAATGAAGCAGGTCCACAATACTGCTGCGCACTTCTCTCCCAGGACTCTGAAAAATATCCAGTGGCCAGTTGCCATGTCACAACTTAARTGCTGCTGTAGTGTCTGTCTACCCCGTGAGAGGTCAGTGGCCCTGAGCAGAGCTAGTGAGATGGAGTGTGTGCCTGTGTCAGCTGCCTCTCTTTGCAGTGCAGTATTTTAGCACTATCCTACTTTACATAGGCAATTTAACCTACTAGACAGTGAATGGGCATCCATGCCTTTCTGCCAGCATTGCAAGAAAGTCACAATGCCCAAGAGAGGGGTGAGCTGAGCAGTCGTGAGCAGGAATATCTTACGCAGAAGCATGATGTCATGGGTATTTTTACGCACCACTGCCCAAGAATGGGGCAGTGGCAGGGCTGAGTGTGTGCCGCAGCACGCCTGACACCCTGTGCCAAAAGCCACACTGCTGTAGTGAGGATACCAAAACAATGCAGAGACTTGCAAGACTCTCATGCACCGCCGCGCAGACACAGCGCGTCCTCAGGCTGTCTGCACAGTCCTGCTTCCCAGCTTACACTTCTCTGACAAAACAGCCCTCTCTTGCCATTCAGAAGAATTACATTTCTGCAGATATCTACGATGTGGTCCACACATGCATCAGAATCTCTATAATGTTATACAGCTGTCATTCAGCCTTATCTTTGAAATGACAGAACTTTACATCATATGGATGCTACTTGCCATCTATCACATCAACTCCCTGCACAGCTAGACTGGAACAGGTGACCACATAGCCTGGCTTTATTTTCAAATAAACGCTTATTTATGCAAAAGCTTATTTATGCTTTGAATACGCTTATGAAGAACGGGGAGAAGAAAAATATCATCTGCTTTAAAGAAAGTCACTACAGAGATCCTCACTCAATACCCTTTGCCCGACTTCGTGTGGAGGCCAGAGACCAGTAGATGGCAATCTCCTCCTGTGGCAGGACGAGCAGTGTTTTAATGCAGGGGCCCTTGTGTGCATCTTCCCTTTGCTTATTACAGTTTACGTGAAGGGCAAAAAGACCTGGAAATCGTAGGCAGCCTTTGTTAGGCTCAGAATGTCAGAATATGGCAAAGCAAAACTGAAGTTCTACTTTATGCAAATCCTAGCTGCCGGTATCTGTGAAAAGAAAAGCAAGCTAACCTAATGGAATGAATTTGTATTAATCTCTTTCATTTTTAAATACAGGACACTGGGTTATTTTACAGCATCATTGTGCTTTTCCTCCTGTGTGCTGCTAATCTTTTAATGCACTCTTTAGAAAAAAGAAAATGGCTGTTTTTCCCGTAACCTAAAATATCCCTTTTTTTTTTCAGTGTTTAAAATGGGAAGAAATAACATGATCTTCAGCTGACTTTAAAAAGGAGTCAAGGCACAAAAGAAAAGCATTTTCCTGCTATAGTGACAAATCTGCCACGCTAGAGTAATGTGTCCAAGCAGCGGTGTGAGAGTCCAGTTTAGCATTTGAATTGGAAAGTGGATGGTATTAAGTATATTGCTGTGTAATTTTTACACATTTTTTATTGCAGAAGAAAAGATTAATGCTGCTAATTTCAGTTATGTAAAAACTCTGAGCTGATAAAGGACCTGGAGATTTTTTTTTAAAGCAAAAATTAATAGCAGAGAAAGGAATATTCCTATCCTGTGTTGGAAATAATTGTGTCAGTAATCTCACCATATTACTTTAAATGAGTCTGCATCATTTCATGCAGTATCATACTGCAGGCATTTGACCATCCATAACATAACGATGGAATAATGAAAAAGAAAGCTAAATTAATATCCTGGATATACTGACACTGGTAACAATATAAGAAGGATTCTCTGGGAATGTAGGGTTTTCTGTACTATGCTTAAATGTAGTTCTTGATATGCTGTCCATCTGGTACCCTCTAACAGTAGATTGCAGTCCTGATGTACCCTTTATGCTACGTATTAGTACTTAGGCTGAGTAGCATAGGCATACCTTTATGAATAGCATTAATTAGAGAGAGAAATTAAATGTAAACTGGATCAGTGCCTTGTCCTATAGGATAAAAGATGAAGAGGGAACTACTACACTACCTGTGCAAACCCTGAACGTTTGGAAGATAACTAGTGCTCCCACTGTGGAGCAGGAGACCTGGAGGTTCATGTGAACATGCATGTAAAGGTAGCTGAGGTAGGGGGAGATGGCTTAAAATGACTATTAGGGGCAAAGCTGATTCTTGCACTTTGTTTTGCTCTAYTGAGAGGATTTTCACCTGATTATGTAGGTATGGTATGATCTGTAAAAGGTAACACAGAAAGGCTTTATGAAAAACATTGACTATAACCAGACACTACACCATGTATAGCCTATTCCAGCTTACAGGTACTCCTCCATTTTACAGTCAACATTTCTTTATATAAGAAAACTAAAGGGGGAGGAATCCAAGCAATGCTCATGGCAACATTGTGTTTTGAGCAAATGGTAAGTGATGGACATGCCATAACAGAAGAAAAAGGCTATCTTATATTAGGAGGGGTGAAAGAAAAGAAACAGGCTTGTTTGGTGTGTAGAAGGAACGGATTTATGAGGAAAAATTATAAAAAGCTTAAATTTTCTAAATGATAACTGATACAAGTGATTGAGTACATGCAAATGTATTTCTGAAAATGTAGGCTCATAAGCACAACAGAAATTGCTGGAATTGTTTTTCATGATAGAAAGGAATATCTTTTGCAATTACATTAAATAAGAAAAACAGAGATGAAAATCTCCTTTTTTGCAAGAACCTTTATGTTGTAAAACAACTTCCAAAGGAAATAATACACTTCCACCACTTGAAACAGCTAAACATTCGTTAAATATTATAAAATGGGAATGTATAAATGTTTTCCATCTCCAGCTTGTGTGGTTAAAAGGCAAAAACGCGCAAGTGCTACATGCAATTTCTTCTCATTCAGAGTGGGTTGAATGTGTGTTTACACTATGGTCGCAGAAAGAGAGAAGTATTTTCAGTGCCTACAGTTGAAGCCTGTTAAGGTGCCTGCATTCGTCAGCTCAGTTCCACGTGTCCTCCGTGGAGGACAGGGATACATCTAGTGGGTGATTAAAGGTACTGAAATAAGACTAGGCTTAATTTAAATGTTCTGAATCACTCTTTAGAAGCACCTGTGKTTTTTTTTTTTCCACTGGTTGTATGAGGAACCTGTACTCCTCTGAGGCCTAAGTTAGAGGCTTGAAGTTTTAGGTAGCACCTCACTCTGTATCTGAACGTATGTGTGTGCTTTTGAAGCATTTGACTTCTTCTCTGGATACATTYACATGCTTTTATTTTATTCAAAATCAGTAAACAAGGTTACAAATCAAAATTCTCCTTTTCCTCAGATGTTGGGGTGATTTTACACCACTTTACGTTCATGCAAATGACTACAGAAGGTGCAAAGATAAAAAAATGTTGGCTTATTTTCTTCTACAATTGTGAATTTTTTTAAAGCAGTTATTGTGTTCTTTTTCTCTTCTCTGGTAAACAGGGACTGAGAAATCTGGGGCTCCCATATAGGTTTCAGGACCGACATTGGACTTAACTGCTGCAAGGGTTTTCATCAGCCTTCCCTGTTCCAAAATTTTTGAAATGCTACCTAAAATGAAGCTTCTCTTTTCTGACAAAGAACTAGGGATGGCACCACATGTCTTTCTGGTATGCTAATCACTTTTGGATTTCAGCACACAGCGATAAAAATCTGCTCAGCAGGATAAAACTAGTCCATGGATTGTTTCATTCCATCAGCCCTGCCACGCATGCTGTGACATAAATGTTACCAGAGTACTTTTGAGGGGATTTTCTTTGCTAGAACATTAGGCCCAGAATAAAGTATTTCCAACTATATTATCACTGACATTTGCAGAAGAATTCTCAGAACTGCAGTTCTTCTTGGTTCTATATCAGAAACACATTTTATGGGACTGTCATCCAGTTAGGGATATTCTGGTGCAGCAAAATAAGCTAAGCTGGTTAGGTGGCATTGCTTTACTGCAGAATTTTTTAAAACTTAAATATCTGCTGAAAAGAGAATGAAAGGATCTTAATAAAGTATAGCAAGTAAAATAGCTACCATGCAAATTCAGTAGTGAATTTTAATTTTATTGAATTTTAATTTTGAATTTTAATACTTATCTGTATTTTGTGTTTATGCAGTAGGAAATTATTTTTATTTCTTTGTTTTGTTTTCTTGCTTTTACTTGAATTCCTTTCCAGACCCTTAGCAGCAGAGATCTAGTATAATCCATGGAGCTGCTCCCACTGAGAACTGAAGTCTCAGAACCCAGCACATTACACTCAAAATCTTGTTCAGTGGGCAAAATGGAAGAACATCTGAGGTATACACATGCATACATCTATCTAAAGCCAGAAATTTATTGTTAGATACCTGAAATTGCTAGATAACTGGATCTAATCATTGTTAGTCCAGATCYAGTTATTACAGCAAAAGCAGAAATAAGAAGACAGTTAAGATTATTGTACATGCACTCAGTTTCTACTCCCGTTCCTTTCCTCTGCTCCTCTGGGTCCTAATGTCAGTGTTTTCATTCTGGTTGGAGGGAGTGGGGAGTGTTACAATGAGTTGTCAGCACCTGGAGTCCTTCACCGAGAGGGATATGATGCTCACGTTGATGAGTTCTTCTTCTTCACTGCAGAATCCGCTTGCATATTTTTATATGTTAGCTAACACGCTTGTACATCTTGGTTCTTTCTTTGTTGGTCTACAGGGCCATGTTAATCACAATTTACTATATATGGTACCTTTTATATACTTTAGATAGTATTTCTTTGTACTCTTTGTAACCACTAAGCTCAGTTTCGACCATCTCCACATCTGCATTTCTTTAACAGACTGCTGAGGAGGTGTTTACAGATCCAGTCTGTGCCCATCTTTTGTCATTGCACGCCTGTAGTCCTCCATACCACATCCTCTGTCTTCACCTCTTAAGACCTCTATTTACATGTCAGGCTTGTATTTTCTATGCTACTATGGTRATATCATACAAAGATAAACAATAGTGAAACAAATTAGCCATAGACAATGAAAAATATTGGTGTTAACAGCTAAACCAAGCAAAACAAAGCTGCAGGCAGGTCAGGAAAACTCAGACAGAGCAAGCCTGACACACTTCAGTCCTGAGGCCGTGCAAATTCAGTACAAAGCTTATGGCTGGCTACTAGCAATGATAATAGTCTGTAGGAGAACAGGTGGCACAAAGCAGATTCTCTGCACTGATATTCCCTAATACTGAGGCTGTAATCTTTTGTATTTGATTAGTTTAAGCCAACTTTCTGACAAAAGACTGCACAGCTGATGACCTGATACACTCAGAACTTAAATAATACAGGAAATAATGTTGTGGCAGAATGACAATGATAAAASATGTCTCCACACAATGCGTTCACACTCCCCGGGACAGCTGGGTGGTGTTTTCCTGTTCAGTGATGGGGAAGAGACCACCACGACAGGTGTGGTAGAAGTCATCTATGGCCACTCAATCACAAGGGAAAATATTAAAATCAAAGCTGGAATCTTCCACTTGGGGAAATAAAGGTCAGCTGCAGTGACCAGTAATTCTCTGCAGTTTAATTTATACTGGATATTCACAGATATTAAGACAAAGGAGGTGCTTATTGTTTTGATTTGGCAGCATTTTGATTTTTAATCTGTGTCTCATAAAGTCTGATCCTCATGATCAGCTTACTTGCTCTCAGCTCAGGACCTGTGGGGAAGGATAACAGGGTCATATGTTACCTTTGCACTTTGTAAAAAGAAAGCTGCAGTGGAAAGCAAGAAAGGGAGAGTCAGGGCTCTGTAAGCTAAGATCTTGTTTATGCTGGAGCAGAGAGTCCTTTATTCTGWTTCTTGCTCCTAGCACAGCTGTTTTACGTTACACAGGAAATGTACCTTGAGACCTTAGTTCTTATTCTTCCACCACTGATCAGTATGCTAAACATTACATTGCAGAAACATGCATTCTGTCTGTCTTTTTATTTCCTTCCCTCACCATGATACATGCAATTTTTATGTGTTTTTTGGTACAGCTTCAGCCAAGAGGGGTAGGGGATTATCAGTGTTTTTGTGAAACTGAACTCTATAACCTAGAGACTGAGCCTTCCCATGGAAAGTGAGAAATGCGGTTGTAAGACTTTTTCCCCAGGGCTCAAGGAAGCAATGGAGCCATTTTCCCCTTTTCTAAACAAGCTCTTTGCAACAACCTCTACAACATTATTATTTTGTAAAAGTTGATATCATTCCCAGATGTGTTTTAAACAAAATCCCAAATAAACTGATAACTGTATTTTGTCTGGAGTTAGTATTTGTTAGGAAAGCTCTTGGAACATGTATGAGATGACACCTTTTAGAGAACTTAGCTGAAAGAAACCTAGTTACTGATCTTTAAGTTGGCTTATGTGTGCTGGTCAAATTATAGCAATTTTGTTCCCAGCTAGAAGTTAGTTCTTGGCGTCTAAAGAAATTTAAACTCAGAATAACATGATGTTTTGCAGTAATTGAGCAGTTTTTTAAAGACTGAATTCTCAAAGAATACTGAGTTTACATGATAATGTATTATATCCCACTATGCAAAACACCTGGTAACCTGAAAAAACATTTTTGTATCACATATTGATAACAGATTTTTACAAGCAGCCAGGCAAAAAGAAAATATCAAACTAGATGCCTCCTAGCAATTTTTATTCCCTGGTATGGGTAGAATTCATGAAGAAAAAGAAAAGAATTAGAGTAAACCAATCTGTTCTAGCAGGGAAAGTACAGGCTGCAGTGTGTCCCACTGCATTGCAGGTTACCCAAAAGGAAGCACATACAATTTCCTCAGGCAAAAATTCATCCTCTTTTGGAGGGGAAAGGGTAGTGGCAGTTGGTGAGGGCAGTACAGGAAAGGGCAAATGCAGACTGAACATTGAGCTAAGAAGAAACTGAGAAGGGTAGAGAATATTTTTTAGGAAACCTGAAAACAAGCCTTTAAAAATCATCTTGGTAAACATAAGATTACCCTGCTGAAAATGAGAAGATATGGACCTGTCTCTAATTATTTCCTCTGCTTCATATATGAAGTATTCAACCAAAGCTAAAAAAATGACTGCCTTGTACTTCAGATGAGGCTGTAAGACTGAGACAACAAAATGACAAAGGTGTGCAACACTTGAAAACTGAGCAGGTGTATTTTACATTACACCAGTACTTCTCAGGATGAAGGAAGCATATTTGTGAGTTACATTGCACAACTGCATTGAGTGTTGGGGTTCTTTTCCATCCCTCTCAAACTCACTCCTCTCTTCTCTTTCAGCAAACTGCTAAGTGTTAAGATCAGTTACACTGTGTTTCTGTGAGTATTGTGAAGCGTGATAGGTACATAAGAGSAACATTTTGTTTCCTTGCTTAACTGTCACTGTTACATCCATGAGCTGAAAATAATACTTCAAGGAGAGCTATTATTTATATAATCCCACTATATTGCTATTTCCTCAAATCAAAACGTTATATGTGCATGCATGCACCCATCCATTTGATTTTCACTTTATTTTACCTGAAAACCATCCAGAGAGGCTCAGTTCTTTATACAGTGAAAAATACCAAATTCTGAGTGGTGGATTTACAATAGCAGGTCAGTGAATCACAGATATGAGAMGCAGAGAAAAAAAGTCCTTTGGGTCAGCTAGTCTGACCTTTGCATTATGCAGTATTACTCTTACAACATACTCGCTAACCTCTTAATCTAACCTTCTGTTGATGGTTTGTAATTCTAAGTTGCTGAAGGTGGAACACACAACTACTTTCAGCTTGAATTTTAGTAGAAAGAAATAGGTGTGGAAAAGAGTGTAGAAGTTTGCAACTGCAGCTTAGCAGTTCTCACTATGCTGTTTTAGACATTTGTTTTTGATTAGCAATACAAAACTTATAATGTCGTTTAAAAMCATGAGGGTACTCCTTTGGATACAGTAGGCCCAGACTTATTTTTTGTTGGTAGAGAAGTTTTATGGAGTCTCTGGACTGATTAAGACTCCTGAAAAATGATGTAGTATAACATAGATATGACAAGGTGCCTGTGACATAACAAATCTCTGGCGTAAAAGGGAGTTGCTGTAATTTTTTCTAGTTCTTAGGACATCATCAGATCCTATATTACTCCCAGTGTTGAATGACAATAGCACTTATTTTTGGATATTTCTGTTTTCTTCATTAAGAAAGGGGAAGGATAGAAGTAAGGAGGGAGGTTAGGGTTCATTAAAAATGTGGATATACAGATATTTACTGTTAAGAATTTTTTTTTAATATCTCAGTTGAACTATTTTTCCTTGGGTATAATTGTCTTTTTGAATTGCCATCCTTGGGTAGTGTGATTTACAGGCTTAAGGCCAGAAAGGCATTATGATAATCTTTTAGTCTGACCTCATGAGTAAAACAGACCATAGAATTTCATCCAGTGACTCCTTCTGTGGGGAGAATTATTCTTTTCAGCTATATAAATGAATTCCTTTCCTTCATTTATTTTGAAAGCCTTGAAAATATGTATAGATTGTGATCTTACCTGCTTGAAGGCCTTTGCTTTTCAACACTATATAAAATTATGCTGTCTTGTTGGGTCTTTCGTACTGTTTTATTTTCCTGTATTTATATTATCAGTAAGARGTCTTCAGGAAGTGCTAGATTCATCAAACTAATGAGACTGTTTTTTTCTTACTTCAGGAAATGTATTCACTTTCCTRTGGTTAAAATATAAAAATAGATAAATAATAATACAGTATAAATGCTGATTTTTGTAATTTAAAAAAAGACAAAGAATTCAAAATGGGTGAAGAGCTGATATGATTCCTCATCAGYAATGTGTCAATGATGTGAAATTTTAAATAATAATAATTTATTCATATCCAGGAAATCTCAAAGGGGCAATGAAAAGCCATGTACAATAATTACATGACCTTCTCTTTGGAAAAAAAMCCCCAATAATCCAGCAACAGTCAAGAAAAAGTAGAAGATTACAATTTTAATAAGTCTCTCATCTAATCAAGACCTTTCATAAGTTTCAATTTTAATTCAACATACAGAYTAGCATATTAGGAGTTATTTTCATGTTGAGTCATGTGGATTTCCTTTCCAAATACATCTTCCAAATTTATAATAAATATTGTTCTTTATTCATATTGTTAACTGTATGGTTGTTATCCTATAAAACTCAGTTTTCTTTTATTCTGGGTTCTCTCCACTCACTCAATTCATCAAGTCTTCAAGGGAGAGCAGAAACTCTCTGGGACATGAACCAAGACTTTATAGCCATAGATAGGCTATAAAGTGTCGAGCACACTCTGTATATAGATTTCAATGAAGTTTCTTGAAATGAGAATATTATGGCTTCTGTAGCTGTTGCTAAGCCCTATTCATTTCCAGAGAGTTAAAGTTCTTTAAAAGGCAGACACACAGACACAGACAAAACCCCATGTCTCTAAGGCTTGCTCCTAATGAYTGGTCTTAATTCATAAATTCAAACAACAGAATCTTTGTAAGTTTAGGAGTTTGAATTATCTTTATAATTGTTATAATATTTATAATAAATTATAATAGTTATAATTTAAATTAGAAATTACAATTTTTGCAGTAAATCATTATGGTAGTTTCTAATTTTCTCTGCAGGAGACTGTAGAAGCATGGCATTTCTGTAAGAAAATGTGTTTGTTTTTATTTTGAGTGCAGACATATGCCCACAAGAGCCCATAATGAGCCCTTGGAGATAGTATTAATGTGTGACTTGGTGAAGAAATGAATAAATTCAGCTGTTTTTCTCCCCCAAAAGTTGAATGCATAAATTTGTGAAGAAATAGTTTCACAGGTTTAAATTTCAACTATCCAGAGAACTGTTGTACTTGTTATTTTCTAGCTGATGCAAGCACAAGAACATTGTGTCAAAATGTCACCACGGGAGTGAGCTGAAATTAGCAACCTACCTTGATCCCCACATTGGAAAGCTGCCTGAAGTGTGGTTGAAATCAAAGACACACAATGCTGAAACACAGACCATTTTGTTGAAATATGTGATTTGAATAGCTACTCACGCACACATCATGTCTGGTGCAAACCCATAAAACCAAAATATTCAAGCTGTCTTTATACTTACAACTTACCTATTCTTCATATATCTCCTTTCAACAATATACATTTTATTTCTATCAATCACAAGTGTTCCATCCTACAAACAACATATCTTCTTTTGTTTTTCTTATTTTTGCCTCTCTGCATACACCTCTTTCTATACAACTGGTAATTGATAAAGATTAGGTTGGAGGAAGAGACCATAGAGCAGCCAAGTCATGTTCAGCAAGTGATCAAACGTGCATTGGAAATCTGGAAAACTTGGGAGGGCAGAGTGAAGGTTGTGGTGTATGGTCTATGGTTGTATTAATTTAATTCTGCTTGCTTTTGAAAAGAAGAGAACTGGTCCTCCCTGGAGTTAGATAGATTAGATACAATACAGAATTAGATGTTGATGGTTCTTCTGGAAGCTGACATTGCTTGTGTCTGCAACACATGCCAGAAGCAGAAGAACCATGAGTAAGGCAGGGATGATCTGCAGCTGGTGGTTTCCCAACCAATTCACAGAGCTGAGAGCTCTGGAGGATCCAGGGAGAAGTCTCAGAGCAGTGTTTTGAGATCCTGCCRGCAGATGGTGACAAAACACGAAATAGAAGAGGAAAAAAAGTTGAGGCAGTGGGTCTGATTGAAAGAAGGTAGCCATTCTTTCCTCCTCCAGACTCATTCTCTCTCATGCTCTGGGACATGTAGTGCATTTTGAGGATGGCAGTCTGAGAACTCCGTAGAGTTTAGCTTTGTAACAGCTGCCACTTTAAGCCCATGAAATGTCATTGCAGACTCTGCTGAAGACCTAAAGTAAGAATATTAGAAAAGATGAAAGGAGTGCTGGAGCTGGAAGGGAAACAGGGCAGTGGAAGGAACTTGGGGTTGAAAAAAAATCAGGGAATTCAAGCTGTAGGGATTAGCAAAGTGTGAAATAGTTTAAGATCAGGGAATTAGGGGAAGCGGGGAGAAGGGAGTTCATTAAAGACTTAGTTGCTTTGCATGCAGAAGGTTGGAAAAGCTTTTGAAGTTTGCCTCTTGCTATTTGCAACATGCATCACTTGCTTGACAAATGATTTAAAAGACTATAAAATGTTTGCAGTGTTCTTAAATTACAGTCACAAACTCCTTKATTTTCTTACATTTTTGCATTCATGTGCATTTCTAGTGAAAGTTTGTTAGAGCAAAAATACCTCTGTACCTTTCAGTGTCTGATGAGCATTTACTACTTCTTTTGCTCATTTTGTAAATGTCCTCAGATTTGCTAACCTGACATTTTTATGCATTTATAAATCACTTTGGAATGCATGCTTATTAGTACTGGTTTCTAAGACATTTGAGCCATATTTGGGATGTTACTTATAACCTGCAATAAGCATCTAGTTTGTGTGAGCAAATACAATTTTTCTATCAACAGAGCTACTACAGACCTAAGGCTTCAGCTAACAGTCTTCTGAAAAGCCCATAGGGTTAAAAAAAAAAAAAAAAATTAATTGCCTTTGTGAATCTTACATTTTGGCTGACACCCAGGCTAACAGCTTCAAAGAAACAAAGAGAGGTTTAATATATTTGAGATTTATATTGTGGTAGATACAATTGCATAATTTGCTAGACATTTCTGCATAATGGTGCTATAATTCCTGTTGTTAAAATTTGCTATTGAGTTTAGCCATCATTATAACTAAATTCTCCTGCAGACTATAACAGCGGGAAACACTGGAACAATGTATTAATCACAACAAATTAAATTAGCAAATAGTTTCCAAGATTCTGAGACAGTAAAGATAGAAAAGATATAGCACAATGAGTCAGTTTAGGTTTCTGCTGATCTGTGGTTATTCCCTGCTGTGTTTGAGATCTAAGGTCTGAAGATGTGCGTGAGTAAGCAGTGGCCAGCTAATCCTTTCAGTTCTGCTCACTTGTTGTCTAGTTCCCAGCTGGATAGAAGACAAATATCTATGGATTCTGAATTGGAAAATAGTATTCTGGTACTGAAAAGTCAAAGTCATTGTAATACTGACTAATCTTCAGTCTGAGTTTAAAAAAGTGCCTGCAGATGAGAGTGCTCATCTCCACTGTGAACGTCATTCTTCATTTATTATCAAAAGGCATTCATGGCACAAGTATAAGAACAACTCTAGTGTAAGAAAGATAATCAGGCTTTTCTAATCCAGTCCGAGAAATGTGCTACTGACCATCTTTAAAATCTGATCTTCAACAATGGACACACAAAGTCAGTAGCAATTTTGGCCAGAGAGTCTCACAAGATAAAGTTTAATTTCCCTTGGTAGAGTATGGCACAGTAAAAAATTCTTATATTCACAATATTTTCCCTTAAATTAAACTTGAACTTAGTTTTTTACAGTTTAATTCCAGCATTATGAGTCCATTCTAAATAATCTGCCTTCCTCCTTCTTTCAAGTAGCTGAAGCTAGACAATAATTGCCTGCTTCCTTTCACTGCTGCTGAGGGATCCCACTGATGCAAACACCCCCAGTGTATTATTAGTCCAATTTTATTTCAGCATTATTCCAATGAATTCAACGGAATTACAAAATTTTAAGCCTGGAAACATGGAGAGGTGAATTAGACCTGTAATTGTGTTTGCATCAGAAGATAAATTCCCTTTAATCATTTTTACTTTCATCTAAAATTCTTGTAGAAAAGTCTTTGCAGAGGTAAGCTACCTAGTTCTCTCAGTTTATCTGATGTGTTTCAGGCTGCAGCAGGTCCCATAACAAAGAAGTAAGGTGTTAAAGAAGTCACAGTGGCAAAAAGAGTGTTGTGGTTCCAGAACTGCTGAGGTGCAGGCTTTGCGCACCACTGTAGACATTCCTTGGGAATTTAAGGCACAGCGGACATTTGACCTTGGCAGGCAAGGCAAAAGGCAGTAGATAAATTGGAGGCTTCTGTTGGTTTTTGGAGAGCCTACAGGGAAGTCATGGACTTTCTTCTAACCTTCACAACCATTTGGTGATGTGTCACATACTCTATGACAGATGTCAGTGGGAGTTCAAYATTTTTGATATTAAGATAGAGTGATAAAATACAATGGGAAACCTGAGTTAATGCAACTGTGTGGATTGGTTCCACAGAGTTTCTGTCTCCATAAAAAATGGAAAGCTTTTTTTAAAGGAGAAAGGAATCACTTAACCCTTACTGAATATATTTAGTACCTGTGATGGCAGGTATGCGTGTGAAGGTGTATATGTACAGAGAAAAGATTTTGCTTTCTCTATAAAATGGATGTAAGCCCAATTTTAACTGCATTTCTTCTTTTATATCTTATCTTATGTATGGGAACCTCTAATACCCTCTAATCTTTGGCATGATTTCAGCAGGAAGAGTGAACAAGTTTAGTTTATATTGGAAACTGCATACAGATGGACAAGGTAGAGAAAAGGATTCGGATCAGTTTCTGAAACCAGAAAGATTTTTCTTTCTTTCTTTTATGTATCAACAAATTATGCTATCACTATGAAGGAACAGTTTGTGATTTATTAGGTTTTCAGAAAATTAAAAATATGAATTAGATAGGAGTGATATATCTCACTGTCAAATAATGGTCTGTGATAGTAAGTGTGCACTGGATTTCCACCTAGTCAAAGAAATCAGGGATGTAAGTATAATATTTAGTGTATTGTATGTTAATGTATACAATTATGTATGCATATATAAAACCAACATGTGCTATGTACTAAAAAAAGTAAAATTAAATATATGATAAATTTTCTTCTATGTCATATTCCTCAAGTACTTTCTCAAGTAATCTTTGTAGTGATTCATTCATGTCATATGACATACTGACAGACATCCAGGACAAATCTAGAGTATGTGAATGCTTCTGTAACTCTCTCCAGTCATAATTATTAATATGTATTTTTCTGTCTCTCTAAGTGGAAAGGCTTGTGGAGGAAATGAGATTGGGACTATGGGAGAGAATCCTTCTGTTAGATTTCCTTTTCATTTGTAATAGAGCGTGTTTTATATACACCTTTCAGACCTAGAATGAAATGTGCTTGATTCATAGCTTTAATTTTTTTTTTTTTTTTTTTTCTTAAAGAGTTTCTTCTTCAGAATGTTGTTCTTATGCAATTTAATCTTTAGGTCTTTAGGTCTTTAAAGTAGATAGTGTAATGGAACAACTTGGCCGAAGTAGCAGATGAAAGTCCAGGTAGGTTAAAAGAATGCTATAGAAGTTTTTAAGCTAGTTGTCCAGCTACTCGTGGGAAGCAATCATTAGACAACTTCTGGAGATCTACAGGAAACTGTTGAAGATATAAAAGCCTTTCTAAATAGGCTTCAGATTTAGAGGACTGAAGTATTCTGAATACCAAAACTTTTTGAGGAAACATAATGATTTTGGCAAAAAAAMCAAAACAAAGATTCTCACTCAAATCTCGTAAAAAAAGGAAATGAGCCCCATCAACCTCCCTTTTCTCTCCCCTCACCCCCTCAAGATTTCTATTTACCTTAAAAAAAAAGTAAGAACTTTACCTGGAATTCTACTCTGTATCTCTTCTCAGAATTTGAGAGAGCACTGAATGTTGCTTTACTACACTATAAATAAAATCCATCCTTTCTGGATATTGACCTTAATAGGAGTCAGTTCTCATGATCCATGAAAAACAGTTGTTCCAAAACTGTGATTTTGCTGTAAATCAAAGCAAAGAAATTCTGAAACCTTGCTTGCTTTTTTTTTTTTTTTTTTTTTTTTGAATGGGATTTTTTTTTTTTTTTTTTTTTTTTTTTTTTGGTTGGTTTGTGGGTGTTTTAAATTTTTTTTTTTTTTTTTAAATAAAAAAAAAAAATTTTTTTTTTTTTTTTTTTTTTTTTTTTTTTTTTTTTTTGCCTGGAATGTTGTTTTCCAAATAGTTTGGTTTCTGAGGTAGGTTAGGAGGACCTTGAGAATTTTGTGTCATATGTAATTCATGTGGCACTGAGGAATGAAAAAGATTCACATTTGAATCAATCTGCTTTCATGGTGCGGCTATTGCAGACCCACGGGTATGGTTTAAATTGATTTCTAGACACAAAAGTTCAGTAGTTCAGAACTGGAAGTAGAACTGGACCTCAGCTGCGTCAGAAGGCTCTGATTCTATTAAAAATTAATTTCTTTTCTAACACTGAGATTTAATAAGGAGATATTTCTTTAAAGCTAGAGATATGTGAGATTTAAATGCATAGATTCTGACATGCTTCAAAGATAAAAATATGTTCAATTATTTGATTAGAGAACTTTGTAATTAAGAAACTGAAAATGGCTGTTGCCAACAGGACTGCAAGATCTCTCCTAAGGCAGGTCTACTGGCATAAGGTATTTGACTCCCTATAAAATATATGGCTTGATGAGTTGCCTAACAGAAAGGCCAACTTGCTGAGTACAGTTGTTAGGAAATGGCCACAGAGTGAGCAGTCTTGCACATCTTGCCTCCCTCTAGATGTGAAGAGATTTTGGGTTTTCTCCTTTGATCTGAAATCCACCAGTCTGAGCTGTGGGTCTTCAAGGTGGGTATGAGAGTTCTTTATTTTTGTAAAGAAGAATGATACCAGCCTGCTCGGTCCATCAGTAATTCTGCCTGTCTGCCTCCTAGGCAATGCCTAGTGTAACATGAAGTCTCTCCTAGAGTGACAGGATTCAAACTCATACTTTTGGTACACTCATCACAAGAGTACCTTTGAAGAATGTTCTGTTGGAGCAGTTTCTTCTTGCATGGAATAATTAGAAAGAGCAGGAGCAACCACTAACATGAATTTGTAACATCAAGTTGAAATCACTCAACTCATGGAGAAAAAACCCTACACCTCTTTCATGTTATGCCGAGAATAAAGTTCACAAATGCACTGAAGCACAGGTCAGTACCCGGATGTAGTTCTTTCCAGGCAAGAGTCTTTGCACCTGGCATAGAGCCATACTGATCCATGCTTGCTGTTTTCCTTCAGTGCAACATGTTTATCTATGATAGTTAATATTATAGGTATATAAATATACTATTCACATAATTAAATAGTAACATTATAGGTATGTTATTATCACTATATTTCATACATTGTCTCAACAAGAGAAATTGACCCTCTCTGTCCCTCAAAAGCCTGGGAAATAATTTTAGATAAATCTTTAKAATTTTGGATTAAAATGAATGAGCTTCCTAAAATATATGGCTGGCTTTTTATGCCAGACACAATATACTAGACTTACTTGAGATGAGGTCCCCCTAATGAAATAAATGGAGAAAAGTTTAATTYGTAGGGTTGAATAGAATTTAAGTAGCAGGCACCCAACCTTGTCAAAATGAAGGCATTCTTGGGCAAATATAAATTTCATTGCTGAAGACTTAAGTGCCCAGAGGTTTTAAGTGCCTTCAGAGTAGAGCAACAACAAACCTGTTGTTTTTTAGGTTTTCGGTTCTTTATTTGTGCACCTAAAATGTGAGGTTGGTATAACACACAACTAAATTGTTCTGTGGATTTAACTCTATCTGATCTCCAAAGAGATCAGATAGAGTTAAATCTCCTGTAAGAGCTGTCTTGGTAAATCAGACTCATGTCCTTAATAAACTTCAGACAGCAACCTGATAAAGCCCACAGATGAATTTTCACAGACTCTTCACACTTTTCTCAGAAACTGGCTTTGATATCTTTAAATGGGAAGAAGTATGGAGTTACCAAATGACTGGTCTAATGTTAAGTCCTCCCCAGTTATTATAAATAAAAAACCCCAACAATAAATCAGCTATCTCTCTCAAAATATTTCTATTAAAAAAAAATCTGTTCTCACTAAAGACCATGATAGGAACCCTCCAAGCTACTCTTCATATTCTCTACTTTATCTGTTCTACTCCTGTCCATCCCTAAGAGTTTCTTTATCTAGCCATGTTTCTTTRCCTGCCATGTACTTCCATGATTTCAGAAAAGGTTAGAACATATGTGACAATTGCTTTTTTATTGTATTAGATATAACTTTTTTTTTAATTATGCTTTATAGCAGTCACAATATTCAAGCATAATAGCTATTCTGTTTACAGTATGAACCTTCTCATATGTTGAGTGATTTTTCTGTTTGTTAGCAGATGAATATTTCTTAGTCATTATTTCTATCTGTACTTAATAGTTTCTCAAAATAAAGAAGATAGATAACCTACTCAGTGGCTATAACAAAACCAAAGGTCATGAAACTTAAAGGTCTTTTAAAATATTCTAAGGATATTTTAAAACACGTATATTTGTGCAACCATTGAAAAATTTACAAATGTCTCTTTTTATTTAACTAAACCATAACTTCAAGGTAATATTAGAACTGAACAGATGTGCATAGTATTTGGAACAAACTATGCAAATATTTCAAAGCACAATCACTGTAAGTTGAATTTGGCAGAGTAGAACAGATGTGTCCACCTGTTAAGAGACTAGACTATCAGCACTGGGGATGCAAGATGTGATTGAAGTCCATAATGGGAGCTATTTAGGAATGCATCCAGGTTAGCAGGAGGTAGCAGAGATTCTGATTACTGTATCATTCCACTTTTCCCCAAAGCGATCAATGAGTTGAATTAGGCAAATGGAACAGTACACCCAGGACCACTGAAGGGGGAATGAATGTCCTACACTATGTGAAAACAGTGCAGAAATTATACCTGTTTTTCGATAATGATGAAGGAAAGAGAGAGCAGGAGGTTCCACAGGGGCTGCAGAATACAGTGGACGCCAACAATCTTTATTTATTCTGTTTAAATTTGACATCCTGAAAAGCAAGCAAAATTATTGATTCAACTACCATAGCAATGTTAGTAACTGATTAATTTCTCTTTGAGCCACTTCAATAAGCTGTGAGAATAATCATCTAAAAGCATACCCAATGCACAGCATATCACATTCATTTTAATGTGAATTTTGTTCAGCCAGGAATGGAAATTACTTCTGCTTCCATGTATTTATTAATAAAGAACAGGAGCATAACATAGAAGAGATACAGATCAAAGTCAGATTTTTGGCAATAAAATGCAAAGAGAATGAGACAGGTATTGTGGTGGGTTTATATTTTCTTGAGAAAAGAATGCTTTACTTTTTTTTTTTTTGCCAAAAAATAGCTCAGTAAAGTGTATTCTTACCACTTCTGTTTGCCAGCTCATATCTCCTGAGTATTCCTCACTACTTCATGCCTTTAGTACTGTCTTCACTGTAGAACAATATATCTGCAGAAAAATAAACTACAGATTTGCTTAACTTTTGTGTTTTCAAATGACAATCTAATTTGGTGTCATTGTTGATGATGAGGTGTGAAGCAGAAAAGACATGGCTTGATTTTCAAATGCTGGCTTAGGGATATAAATGTTAATAATGAAAAGTTCAATTTTGATTTTCTAAGTTGAAATAATTTTTATGGAGCTATGAGTGGGGAATAATACATGTGCCAATGCATTATTTTTAATTCCATTGTTGTTACCATTTAAATATTTTCCTACTAAGATTGCTACCTATGATGTGTGCTATTCATCTGCAAAAGTCCAAACTAACTGAGACATGAAATTTGAATGCTTAAAGGTATCAAACAATTAATTTTATATCTATGAACAGTGAAGGAAGTTAACTATGAATTGTCCCTAACACTGGAAGTCCTCAAACTTTAGACAAGACTTGCAGACTTTTTTACATTATGAGAAAAGTACTTTGAAATGCTGTATGACTGTGGCAGACCTGGCATCGAAGGACTAGAAATACAAGTAATTCTCTGGGTTCTCAAAGTTACAGCAATTGTTCCATTCTGATCTATTGTATTTGTTACTGCGGGACTAAAAAGGCACATAAGGAAGTCAGACCAGGATGTGGAAATACACAAAGAAAAAGAAAGGAGGTATATGAGAGAAACCCCCTGAGATCATCTTTCTTTAACTGGAGCTAGAAAAAACAAACTTTTTCTATATAAATCTTTTCACATGGAATTCTTTGGTCAGTTTTCAATATATTATTTAGCKTGAGATTATACTTCTGTACTTCTGTTTTTGATAGCTGATAAATAATATGTTATCAGAGGCCAGTCTTTAACTTGTACAATTCTGTCAGCATCACAGTGTAACCATCAGTTGGAATCAGTTGCTTGAGCTGTCTTTTTATCTTCTAGTTCATACAGAATTTCTTCAGTTTTCTAGAAATTTTGTGGTACATTGAAGTCAGGAAAAAATTTGATCGTTCTTGCATTAAAATTGTTGATTTCAGTTTGTCCCATTGTGGCCACTTTTTAGCATGGTTTATGGTATGTTCAGATAAACTACATACTTTCTCAGGAAGAATACACACATATGAGCAATTATCAGTCCAATTTTCTGAAGCCTGTCATAATCAAGAGTGATCTGATAAAGAAAAATTGCTTTTAGTCTCAAACCTTTATATAATGATTGCACAGTTCTTGAATTTTCGGTCTTACTTTAAGCAATARTCCATGTTCTTGGGAAGATAAACTATGGCAATATGCAACTAATGTTGACAGTACATTTCCTAACCTTCCTAATAATTTAAATTTAGATTTATAAGCATCCTTTCATCATTGGGATGTAATGGTTAAGTAGTGATAGATTGCTACTTTGATTGGCATGACAATACAAAATTGTACAGAAATAAATTTTCTAATTAGAAAACACCTTCCAGATTAAGAATTTTGTTTCATAATGCAATTAATCTTTACATTRACAATGGTAAACATTCTATAGAAGATCATTTTAAGAATGTTATTAAGGGTTCATATTGTTCTTCTGATAGTAATTGCAAACTGAAAAAAAAATTTTTTTTCAAGTTCTTTGTCTCTCCTCAGAAGAAACTTTCAGTTGTAATGATCGGGATCAAGTGATTCTGTGCATTTTCAGCTAACATTCAGGTGGGAGAAGCATGAGACTGCCAAACTCATTTTTGTGTTAACCAGAATGAAACAGAAACCAAATCCCAGAGTAAAAATCAATGAATTAGAATTGATAATTTTTAGTTTCAGAACACAGTGTAAATGAATGGGTAATATAAAGAGCTAGAAAAGGAGGAAAAAAAAAAATGTTTTTTCTCTGCCTATAGGTTTTGGCTATGGTCATTTGAATCAGAATAGTTGAAAGGCTTTTGAGTCAGAACAATAAACACACTGCAGGACTGTGGCCCCCAAATGATGCCTTTCCGCTGTTGACAAGTACTTAAACAAGCTGCTTTTAGTAATGTTTTATCTATTGTTAGAACGAATAAAGCTGTGGTTGTAAACACAGCCGAAAGACAGGATGGGTTTTAAATACTTTTGTTCCTGCTGAGCCATTACCAACACCTGCAGTTAAAATAATTATTTCAAATGTTTTCTTTTTTAAAAGAAGGAGTAGTTAGCAGTAGACCTGTCTTGTTATGGTAAATTAACATCTGCAGTTAATATGATTCCCCTTGGTTGTAAACATCCTGAATTAAAGCTTGTTATCTCCTTTAGAAGGTACGTTTTATGATTTCACCTGTTTTGTAGAGGGATAATTAAACATTTCACTGAAGTACAGGTTGGATGACTATGATCTTATTTTAGCCACCACAGAAATTATGGAATGTTTTTACAGCAACTATTGTGAGTATTTAATTAAAGCCTGTCCTGAAGTAAAGCAAGCATAACCAATGAAGATAGTAAAAACAGATTAGAGGTTCTGAGATTGAAAAGAAGACAAGAGCTGAATATAAGTTTTGGCTAYATTGTTATTATTTTTTTTTAAAGAAAATCTTGTCTTATTCTTAAAATACGAACATTAATGAGCATTAAATTCTAGGGTAAGTATGAGAAACAGGAATAGACATGAAATAAACAAGATAGCTCTGTGCCTTGTTTTGACCTAGGGTTTCTACTGCAATTAATAATGGAGCTACTCTTGGTTTATATCATCACCAAAATGGTTAAAAAGGATTCGTGGTTTTTCTACATGCAAATTCTCTAAAAATATTAGTAGTTGAAGAATTTATTTTAGAATGTTATCACTTCAAGATATTTCTGTATGTCCTGTCTTTGACCATGCACTGTAACTTGACGAGATCAGAGCTGATCAAGCTCTCARTCCAGTGGTATTTTCCCATCCTCTGTCAGAATTCAGCTCTATCAGAGTAAGCTCTCAAAATAAACTGTTAGTTTATATATCAGAATAAGCTCTATCAGCTTAACATCTGGTGCAAAATTATTTGAAACCTTTGGTGACTCTGAGGCTAGAGTGATTTACATCAGATGAAGAAGCTGTTCTATGTTGTAAATTKTCTCCTAGATTTCATGACTGCTTTGTAGATTTCATTACACAAAACCATCGACACTAATATTATCTTAAGACTATGTTCCATTGTATCCTGCTGCTCATTCCTGTTCCCATAATGTGGAATATCACGTCTTTCTTTGTGACTGTATAGATATTTATTGGTCAGGGTGTGAACAAAAGAACTGATGTGATGTAAAAACAGCAGACAGACATGGGAGAGAATATCTTCAGTGGCACTGCTTCTGAAGCCTTGTGTCATTTGTACCTGTTTATCCGGCKTTTGTGAAACATTCAAACCCACAAGTACTTTGTGGAATAAGTAAAATGGTTAGAATCAGTTTCCCCTTYAAATATTTGAATTTATCTCTGGATAACTAAGTCTGTTAATATTCTCACCATTAGGCTTTTTTATTTATTTTCTGCAGATACTCCAGCAGCTAAGAGCCCACCACAAAGTAAAAAATAGTCAACTAAAAAATTCGGGGATTGGTGGCACAGAAAGGTCTTTTTCTCTAATGAAATACCTAAAACTTCTCTGTTTTGGAGGGAAGAAGATGCGAGAATTGCTTTAGTTAAATCAATATCTGTGTGTTTTTCTCCTCTGTGAACTTGATTGAGAAAAAGCCTCCAGCAGAGCATAGGCAACATTAAAAGAAATGAAACAGAGAAGCACATTTGTAAGTATTGTTGTCTCCTTATTTTTTTCTGACATTGATGTTTCTGGCAATAGGAGGAGTTTGGAAGGGGTATCTGGGCAAATTTCTTTTCAAAGCATGGAGCATTTCACTGATCTCCCTAGCATCATTCATTTCCCGACCACTGCACTCTGAGCTGCTGTCCTCTCTTATTTAATCCTGCTTCCTATTCTTTCATCCATTTAACTGGATTGTTCAAGTTATTCTTACCTTTGCAGACATTTTTAGTTTTCTTTAAGACCAGAGTAGTACTGTAYACTTTCTCCCAGAGAGTGCTTGTGAGTGATGCCACACAAATCCCTTCCTCAGAGATTGAGGGCATCACCCCTATTATAAACCAGCTATTGTCGGTGACCAAGTTTAGCTTCCATCACCTGTGGCTGGGTCTCCCACATCACAGCATGAATACCGCATTGTCGAGACTTGGGGCAGATCTCTGCTTTCATGTTTAATTTTGCTGTCTCTTTTTTCCCTCAGTGAATTCTAACCCGTGGTTCTTTGAACRCTAGGTGCTGCAGAGCTGCCACTACAGGTACCCAAGCTCTTCCAGTGTTGGCTAGAGGAAGGGTCAATGTTTTCTTTTAAAGGAAAAAGCACAGTGATGACAATAATTAGGTAGACTGTATTTCAGGGTTAAGGGAAAACAGTTCTTAAACCACAGCTCTAATTTAAGGGCTGAGGCTGGCATTATTTTTCTCAGTTCATTTAAAAACTGACTGGAGAACAGTGAAGGAGGTTATTAAAAGGAAGTAGTTAAAAGTTCAAGCCACTAGGATTTACGTCCCCTCTACTGTGAAATAAAGCATTTCCTTCTGATTTTAAGAACTGTTTCAGCCAATTGTCAGCCTGAGAATGTACTGATTTTTGAAGGGCATTTCTCATGCCTTATATCAAAGGCGACAGACATTGAACGCTTTCTCCAGCTTGTGTAATAGAGCTGTGCTCTCTTTAACTCACCTGTGATGTAGCTGATTTGTGAAGGAACTTTAACACCTATTGCCCCCTATGAGCACTTACTAAAAAAAAAGAAAAAAAAGAAAAAAAAAAGAAAAAAAAAAGAAGAACCTGTTATATTAAAACATGTATACTCTGTTATTCACTTGTGACTCACTTGGAAAGGACTGGGTTTTTTGGAAATTTAGTTTAGAATAAAAACACATACCAAACTTACAGTATTTTTAAAAACCCACAAAATTTGTCATGAATAGCCAATATTTTTCATCAGTTGAGTCTTTATTTGTGGATTACTTTGAGCTATATCCTAAGATTATCCAAACTGATGTAGTTTTGTTGGCTTTGTAATGAGTAAAAACACATTCCATATTTATACTAACACAGCTGAACACAGTGTACCTGAACTAGGCCCCAAAATTTCAGAATAAGGGCAGAATGAGATGGAAACCAACTGAATAATCTATGGGGATGCATGTGCCTTGCTTTACTGAGATTTTTTAAGAGGAAATAGTTCTGTTTAATTTGAATTTAAACTTGTTAATGATCTTCCAGAAATCTCAGTTCAGGAAATTGAGAGAATTGATTGTTTCCAAGACAGCTGAGCAAAACCCAAGGATTCTGATAATATTGAGTGATTTGAAAATGTTACTAATTCTTCTTAGATATAGTAAGATTTTTTTATCAGTGTTATCAAGGAAGTGATCACTGTGAAAGATTTACCTTGAACTTTTTGTGCTGTTACAAAACAATGGCATCTGTTTAATGTCAAGTATAGAAACTTGTTTTCCTGCTTCATGAACGCTACAAAATCTTTTCTAAAGCCTTGGCAAACAGACAGAAAAATGTGATTATACATAATCCAACTGTATCTTAATCCCCAGCAGACTCAGCTTTTATAGCATCGTTTTAATGAGATATTATTAGCAGCTTCAGAACTGTTTAATTAGAATGTTGGCATGATCCTTAGATCAAATAAAGACTTTTGAACACAATGATGTTTATTTTCTATTTTATTTTTTAATAAACAACCTTAAATCATGGCTTCGGATAGGGTGTTAGAATGCCTTTAATATTATATCTATTAAGTATCTTTTTATGAAGAATAGCTGCATGCGATTTATTCCTTAAGATATACCTTTGTTATGCATACATATGTGTGTGACTGGTATGTGTGTGTTTATGTATGACTGAGAGCAGTTGAATCAGAGGCTACTTTCTAAAATCCATCCTTTTTAATGAGAATGTAAAGTGTGTTTACTTGTGGATAATTCTCAATGTATTTTTAATATGTGATTCAAGGTTGGGAATATATATAAGATTTTACTGATATCTTACAAACCAGAGAACTCTGCTAAACATGCTCAGACTACCTCAACAATGAGGCAATGTATTATTCTGTCATTGATTAATAAAAGTACACTAACTGTTCCACTTGTTAGTCTAAATTTTAAAGAGAAGTGAAAAGTCCCTGTCCTGACTAACTAAAATTCATTCTTTATTTGGCACTGTATTAAAAAGGCTACAGGTAAGTCTTTTTGTGCTACCAGGAAATCCTTTATTTTTTGATGGTTTTGTACCTTATCTGTCTAGCGTAACGTATGGCATCCTGGCTGATAGCCCCAGTCTCCACCACTACATTTATTACAGTTTCTTATAGGCCCATATTCATTCCATCATTTGCCCTTAATGAACCTGCTGCATGTAGAGGTTTCTGCAAAAAGGCTCAATATGGAAATACGTGGCTGCCATACTTAAGTTAGCATCTGCCTTGAACTTACCGATCTGTAGTCTTTTGGCTCATCCTGCACAGTTTCATGTAAACTTTGTAGATGTCAAGAACAGCCTGTAGGAAAAGTTTTGTACCCTGTTTTGTAATGCCTTTTTCTGGATGCAAATATTGAAGTAAAGACAGGAAACACTATGAATTTTAATTTCCTTCTGGTTCTAGTTCTTTTCTGTTCAGACATATGGAGGAGGTTATTGAATTTCTGATTCTGCAAGTTTCTCTTGTCATCACTTGAAAATATTGTTAGTAATGGAAAAGCCCTGTTCGTTGCAGGACATTCTGCCCAGATCTTTACTTAAGCAGAATTCAATTGATTGCATGCACTTCCCAAATATTCTTACAAGCTCATTTCACAAWTTTTTAAGGCCGTGAGAGTCTGCTAGTTCCCAGGAGACAGTGCTCCACAGGAGAGCATTTGCAGAACTCTTGTGTTTCTTTGTTTTTTTTTTCTGGCCTATCCTGTGGCTCATTCACATTGTATATTGTGTCTGCACTACAACTGGGGGTTTAACCTGTCTAAATTTAAGCTGAAACTCAAAATCCCAGATCCCTTCCTCATTGTCTGCAGAGTAGAATATCTGCTGTTTCCTCAGGGAAGCAGAAGTGGGTAAAACTCTTTTCTACCTTTTAATCTCAAGACTGCAGGAAGCACATAGGGTTATTGTGCAGGTGGGAGCCCATACTGTGAGAAGCGTTCTGTTGCCAGTATTACAAGATCCCAGATCAAAATGGGATTTTCCTCAGAGAAGYAAAATTGGCCAAGAGTCAGGGCTTTTGCCTTCTATCTAGCATTGGCCAATGGAAAGGAGACCTCTGAAAAATCTGTCAGAGAAGTTTTTTGCAACTCATGGGCAATATTCACTTCAACAGTGAATATAGTGGTTCCCAGTGGTTTAAGAAGGTCAAGGATTAGCTCTCACAGTTATGAGAGCAGGTGAAGGAGCTTGGACAATGGTGAAGGACTAACCTACAGCTGGAAAGATTTGCATAAACTGGGGTTTTGTTGATCTAGATATCCAATTTGGACATTGAGATATACAGGATGCACAAAATGCTCTTACGCTCTTGTAACAAATCCACTTCCTGCAGGAAAAAATTTAAAAGGGTAACGAGTACCCTTGTAGTCCAGTAAACACAGAACTGACATCCCTACTATCAGAGCATTAGCTCTGTATTAAGTGAACAACATGGGCATCAGCAGGCCTGCAGCTGTCAGGCTTGCTTTGTCTGGTCTGTTTTGGCTCGATTGGAGTTTTGGTTTAGCTTGCTTAGTTGTAACAATAATTGTTTAATAACCAGATGACTGTTATCTAGTTTGTTTCAGTTCTATTTACCTTTGTATAACTGTGTGGAATAATTCCTATCATTAATAATTTTGATGCTAGCAGGCAAAACAAGTAATTGTGCTCTGTAAGAGTGAATTATTTCTGCAGTCTGACTGTGATGCAGTCTAAAGGACTACAGGCTTGGACTGACATCAGAGACCTTGTAGGTGTGGACATAGGCTGATAAACAGAGACTCCATGAATATCCAATGGTGGTCAGTTACTAAAAGAAATACAAACTTAAGAGCTGGACAAAGCCATTTTTTGGGTAACAAAAAGGATGAATAATAATTGTCTAACATGTACAATGCACCATATAAAGTAAAATTGGCTGTAACATGAAATTATAGACCAGTAAAAGGAAGGCAAGTCTAAAATAGATTAAAAACACTTTGAAATATGTGGCCAAGTGGACACAGGAGGAGGAGGAGGAACGGAGGACTGTCAATAGCAACATCCTGTGCCTCTGTCATTAACATGACACTCCTCCTGCTGAAGACCTCAGGGTTCTGCCAGTTTTTCAAACCTTTTCCCACCTGACCAAATCTGTTGACCTTAAGACCATAGAAGCAGTGGATGGGTGGGATAACATCAGAAAAAAGTGGTATGTAATGGGAAATATATCATATTTGCTGGATAACAACTTTTAACTGTAGTACCATTAATCAGTTTGGTTTGTATTTAAAGTGTGTTACTATCTCCATAACTGGACTAATAGTAATCGTTGTTTGTTGCATTTTGGCTATATTTTAAGAATTTTTTAGTTAGACTAATGGTAAATTCTTTGCTTGACTTTTTATACATAACAGGATATTGAGTTTAACAAAAGTCTTAAGAAAGTTGAATTCTTTAGGACCTGCATTAGAAACATGCAAAATGCTAATGCAAAGCAGTTTTGCCATAGGCTTGGTCCCAACAAAATAAGTTATTTTTTCCTTTTGCTGAGGAGGTGTGATGAATGTGTATCGGGACCATCCTGTTAAGTTTCTTTCTGCYTAGTTTCCTAAACTTGTACTTACAAACTTGATTTCCAAATTTAATTCCTGCTAGTGMACTCTTTAATAGATACATTTAAATTCTTTGGCTTTTGGAGTTAGTGGTGGGGAGAGCAAACATAAAGAAATGTAGAAGTCTTGTTAAACTGATTTTTCTTTAGAAGTGTTCTCTGTTRTCCTGCCAAATTTCTGAATAGTAACTGATTATTTCTTGCTGTTACAACAGCAATCACTCTTATTTATGTCCCTGCCTCTTCCACACAGCAATTAATAATGATTAGATAAAGCCTGCATTAGCCAACCCTAAGGTCACTAGCACAGAAAACCAAACTGTAGAAAGGCATCTGTCTTTCTGCATATATCTGAGTAAATATGGGCAGAAATACAAAACAGGGGGGTTATGAAGCTGCCAAGGTCTTAAATTTGTTACGTTTTATTAATTTGAAGGGACGAAATGTAAGCTGTTTATGATACCACATGATGCAGCATCCCCAGGTTTCATGAGCATTTGAGAGTATTATGGAAAGAAGCCTTTTGAATTCTGGATATGGAGAACACTTGCATTTTATATTTGCAGAAATCTGTGGCCTATCTATCACATATGCAAACCTAGGTACCTAGGTAGAAAAATACATTTCTACAAAATTATGCAAGTAATAGCTAGAGATCTGCATAGGTGTCATGGTTTAACCCCAGCTGGCAACTAAGCCTCACATAGCTGCTCCCTCACTCCCCCTGCAGTAGGATGGGGGGAGAATCTGAAGGGTAAACATGACAAAACTCATGGGTTGAGATAAAGACAGTTTAATAGGTAAAGCAAAAGCTGTGTACACAAGCAGAAGAAAACAAGGAATTCATTCACTACTTCCCATCGGCAGGCAGGTGTTCAGCCATCCCCAGGAAAGCAGGGCTCCATCACGCGTAACGGTTCCTTGGGAAGACAAACACCATGACTCTTAACGTCCCCCCCTGTCCTTCTTCTTCCCCCAGCTTTTATATTGCTGAGCATGATGCCATATGGTATGGAATATCCCTTTGGTCAGTTGGGGTCAGCTGTCCCAGCTGTGTCCCCTCCCAAATTCTTGTGCACCCCCAGCCTACTCGCTGGTGGGGTGGGGTGAGAAGCAGAAAAGGCCTTGACTCTGTGTAAGCACTGCTCAGCAATAACAAAAACATCCCTGTATTATCAACACTGTTTTCAGCACAAATCCAAAACATAGCCCCATGCTAGCTACTGTGAAGAAAATTAACTCTATCCCAGCCAAACCCAGCACATTCTCTACCCCTTATTCCATACCATTTACGTCATGCTCAGGTCTCACACTATCCAATACATCCTCATTAACCACCACCACCCTTCCCATCCTTTGATATAATACACTGATACCATTCCCTTAGTCTATGGACCACCCCTGTAAAATATCCATAAAATGTCCAGAAAGGTCCACAAAATGTCCACTGAGTTCATTTAATCTATGATTTTGGGCTCCATCTGTTATGGTGGTCACTCAGGACAGGAGAAATGGTGCGTTGCATGGAGTTATTGGGCACCAAAGCCAACTCAGGTCGGGTCACTGTTGCACTTGCACTGCTTCTTGTAAGGCTTGTCCTCATTGGTTCAGGTGGTTCCTGCTATAGTAATTCCTAAAACATACAACTCAAA
The DNA here is from genome assembly GCA_030449065.1 of Oceanodroma leucorhoa. Taxonomy (NCBI): domain Eukaryota; kingdom Metazoa; phylum Chordata; class Aves; order Procellariiformes; genus Oceanodroma; species Oceanodroma leucorhoa. Next base: position 7,334,115 of record JASVER010000013.1, read on the forward strand.
TCCCAGGTTACAACACTTTAAAGGTGTTCCCATTACAGTCTCCACCCCTGGTGCCTTTGGACCAGACCATTGGGTTTAACATTGCAGTGAACTCCTCCACTTGCTCCTAGCCTGGCTAGCAAAATGGGGTTTCTGCTATAGTAATTCCCATAACATGCAACTCAGATACCAGGTTACAACAATTGAAAGGTATTTCCATTACAATCTCCACCCCTGGTGCCTTTGGACCAGACCATTGGATTTAACATTGCAATGAAGTCCCCCCCTTGCCCCTGCTCCGGCTTGGACTTATCCACAGACTGCAGTCCCTTAGGGGTGTACTTGCTCCAAGTGGAGCCTTGTCTATGAGCCACAGTCTCAGTGGCTTAACCGACTTAACCACAGCCACAGTCACTTTGAGGTGCACCTGTTCCAGCGTGGCCTTCTCCATGGGCCACAATGCCTTCAGAGATATATCTGCTCCAGTGTGGTCTTACCTACAACCACAGTCCCACCAGGACCAAACCTGTTTCAACATGGCCCTACCCATGGCTGCAGTCCCTCCAGGGGTGTACCTGCTCTGCTTTGAGGTGCTCCAACATGACCTCATGCACAGCCACTGATGATTCAAGGTSTACCTGCTGCAGCATGGACTTATCCACAGCCACAAGTGCTTTGAAGTGTACCTCCTCCAGTGTGGACTCCAGGGCCACAATCCCTTCCAAGGTATACCTGCTGGGGCACAGACATAACCACGGTCACAGATGTTTCGAGACGTACCTGGTCTGGCATGGGCTTACCCATGGCCACAGATGCTTCAGGGTGTGCTGATCCTGCATGGGCTCATCCACAGGTCACAGTCCCTTCGACTCCAGTTCACACTGGAGTTCCAGCCTGTCCAGTACAGCAGCACAGAAACAGCAGCGATGCCCTGGCCATCTGCCAGCCCAGGCGCAAGGCCATGGCTGTTATCAAAATGTTCCCAGGCACAGCACAGTAAGAAGATGATCAGCAGTACAGCAAGCAGCGAAAGCAAAAAGCAGTCACTAACGAGGACTAGACTCTAATATACAGTAAGGCAAGCAAGCCCCATGACAAGCACAGGAGCCTACCAATTAATAGCTAAACAGCAATAACAGCAATAAATTCAATCTAGGACATTCCAATCAAACCTGGCATTGTCTCGAACCTTTCAATCCCACATTGGGCGCGAGGGGTGGGCGGAGTGAGCGAGCGGATGTGTGGTGCTTAGTTGCTGGCTGGGATTAAACCACAACAATAGGAAATGGAAATATAGCTAGGAAAATAAAAATATAATGCTTTAAGATTTTAATAAATGAAATAATTCTGTTTTGATAATGGTTTTGTTCAGAAATTGACACAAGTTTTTAGAAAATATTGAACAGAAAAATAAGGAAAAATGTTTCTTTTGAAAAKGAACTGAAAAGTTTTTTTAAACAAAGAACCAAAAATTTCTTTTAGGAAATTTAGGAAAAAAAGGTTGTTTTCAGTGTCTTGACAAGTGGAAAATCTACTGCTGTTGGTTATGTTAATGGTGAATCATGTTTACCATTGCAATAAAAAGGCTCACTTCTAGCTTGAATTTATCTGGTCTTATCTTTCTGACATGAGATATTTGTGTGTCTATATACTACATTAAAAACWTTTTTTTTTACCAAGAAGGACTCTTAAGCATCTGTTTAATAAGAGAACAAACTGTCTTTTGCTGTAAAGTTTGCAAAGCACTCACATATACTTTTCAGTTTCTTCTGAATTCTTCCCAGCTTTTCAATATTTTTAAAATCATGACAGACAGAATACAATATTCCAATATCTATCTCTCCAGCTCCATACATGGCAGTAAAGTCTCATCTACCTGGCTACTATCTAATTTCTTATTTATTTACCGGTGGCTTGTGTTAAGCCCTTGGTTGAAACATCACAATTTGAGGTCACATTTAGTTATTCACTACAAACTCCAAATTCTGGAATTGGTTCACTAGGACAGAGTCCATCTGTTCCTACCTGTGTAGGTACAACTTCAGTTCTTTGTAAGGAGGCTTTTGACCTTGACATGGCCTTTAGTGTATAATTACATCTACCATGTATCTGCATAGTTTTCCATTTCAGTCTCCAGTTTCCACATGCAGTTCATTTATGAAGTCAATTTTTTGGTGTCTTAAGGTATATTAATTAATGTCTTACTCCAGGATTGTATCAGTGTAATATCAGGCAATTAGGAAATATCAGGCAGAGGAAATGTCCTTTGTGACCTTGACTAGCTCATTAGTCATTATTCTTCAATCCTTTATAAGGTTTGGTGGTCTAGTTTTGGACTTTGGCATACCCAAAAATCTCATTTTACTGCACATCTTACTGGAGAAACATAATTTTTTTCATTTCATGTTTTAGAACTGTCCTATATTTGTTCATTTTCTCTGACTCTCTGTAGTCTGATCTTTCAAAAATGTGCAGCTAGGCTAAATTTTTGCACACTGCAAGTAGTTCCTTTAATATGCTTGCACTCTGCTGACTTTACATGGTGGCAGATTTGCTAAACAAGTGTATAACTGTGGATGCATAGAGGAGAACTTTCTTAAGTGTTCCAATGTCTTTATTTGATTTACATTTTCTGCTAACGGTGGATTTATAAAAGGAGGTTGATACCTCATGAATTTAAGAGCCTTCATTAATTTTACTTTTCTTCTTGTACAGGTGGTCTTGCAAGAAACAATGCAATAACTCAGCAGAGCTGCAGGACTGAAAGAGATTATAGTTCTGAACCCATTGCCTTTGCAATTAAGCTTCTTGACTTAGTTTTCAGTTCTGTTAAAATTTAAGTTTCTGACAAACTGCCTGAAGCATGATGACTGGCCTATCATTGCAATTTACAAAGAACCTCATTAAATATAGGTTTTGAAAATAAAAATATTTTCTTCACAGAACAATATTACTGCATCAATACTTCCAAATGACATATCAGCTATTCATGGTGCCTAGAACAGAATTGAAGTAAGTTGTATATAAACGTCACAATGGAGGCTCTGTAAAGTGTAAAGGGGCAATATTTTGCAGCTATACTGTCAACACGTCAGTTTAGGTAATAGAGGATCCATGAACGAACATTTGTTTTCTAGTGATCTGCATATAAGTGATGAAGAACCATGACCAGAATGAGTTCAAACTTGGGGTCCTACCCCCTAGGTGAGTCCCCTAATATCCATACTACATGTCTGAATCACACCCTTCTTTCTGTCCGGTTCAATGAATATTTAACCAGTTGCATTGAACAACTTTATATGGAGAATATTTAAGTAAAATCACCTTGGCAGAATCACTTTCTGGAGAAGTTAACAATACTAATTTGTTTTTTTCCACTCTAAATTAGACAGAGATTTTAATTCAGGTCTCAACATATATGTCTTACGGTACATCCTAAAGTAGAAAAGTGAGGTCCTGCTTTTCATCTCAGGTTTTGTGAACCTATAGTTCTTTATTTACCTTTAGCAACGAACAAAGTAAACATTTTTTATTGGAAAAAGATAAACAAGTGTCTAATCTACCTAAATCAATAATTAATTGATTTTTACCTGGTTGTCAAATTAAAAATTCAGTTCTGTGTACRGTATGATTCCAAAATATGTCAAGTGTGTTCATGCACAATCTACATCATCCATGGCTGCTTGCGTAAGGAAGACAGTAGTAATTGGCCACTTCATTGTTCAGAAGGCTGAGGAAGTTGCCATAACATTCAGTGAGTGTTGGTTTGAACACTGGTTGGTGCAAAAACCCCAAAGCACAAACATTGTTCACTTGCAACATGTCTCACTGATGGTGTGTATTTATTACTGCCTTTGAGGATTGTTCACTGATTAGAAGTTGATGTGGGATTATAAATGGGATTGATATATTTCACAATTTATGAGAAAATTACTAATCTAATTAGTTCCTTGACCCGCTGTCCTTTAGTAAGGATGTTAAAGCTACATTTGTTAGTGTTTCAGTATTCTTGTTAAAACAAAATTAATGATTTTTTCATAATTAAAGACCTTTTCAAATTTTAAATATCAAATTTTAAATATCAGTATTCTGCTTAATAAGACTTACCATCAACATGTCCTTGCTTGTTCAAAACAGACAGGAAGACACCAGCTGTTGCAGGAAAACACTGCTCAGTTCATGCAGTTTAAATCGAATCRTGATCAAAGTGGTTTATTRATTTATCAATGACATGTAATTAACCAGCAACCAGTGAACTATATATTCAGGTTCAATATCAGCAATACAGCAGACAAATGAAAATCGCTTACAAGCTATTAATAAACATTAAAATTTCTAAGCAACCTTGTAAACTAACACCAAATAACGTTAACCACCCCCTGCCTTCCTCCATCATTGGCTACCAGCACCCCCCCTCTCCAGAGTGGGTGTCTTCCCTGGCTTGCACACCCCAGCTCTTGGAGAGGTGGGTGCTCCTGCTCTCTGTTCCCCACCAATGTCCCCACACAGGCGTGGGTCCCTGCCTGCTGCCCTTGCCCCGTCACTCCCCTAGCTGGGTGCCGGCTGCTGCCAGTGTCCCACGGGGAGGCTGCTTGCCCTGGCTCTGCAGGGTGGCTGTGAGCGGTGCTGCATCATTCCTCCAGTTTCCGCTCCAAGGTCTCTTCCCACTGTTGCAAATTGTCATGCTTCTTTTGAAGGTGACTCCTTTGTTTGAAAAGTCTCTGTGGAGTTCCTCAGTTATGGTTTAATCCAACTGATGGTTCTTCAGCTTGATCAGTATTGGAGAAATGACTTCTCAGACAGTTTGGGGTGCTCCATTTGTGTACTCTGCGCACACTCATGTTTCTGCCCTAACAGCTGGTCTTATTCAGGCTGYACAAGCTAAGTTTGGGCCGTGCAAGCGCTCCTATGATCACCTAATGTATAAAATTGAGACAAAATACTTATGTGTGTAGAACAAGGATAAACTGTCATCATTGGAGCAAGGTGGCAGAATCAATTTATCTGTTTTAGTGAGCATTGACTGAGAGGCCATCAAGTATGAAAGCAGTGACGTGCAAATTAAAAAAGATTATTACCTGCAAAAGAATGGTCAGGATCCGGAAATCTAAAATACCAGTGGATCAAAACAAATGTGATTTGACAGAGTCACTTATCATGTACTTGAAGTGATTATGGTTCCTATTGATTATGATGAAAGAAAAATGGAAGATTTACTATATTATTTGTGTGAGAAATTATCTTGAACTTATGAAGTGGAAACAAGCTTCGTCATTGCATAAACAGTGAGTAACCACTCTAGTCTGTCATCTTTGTTTCTTTTCATTCCCAGACTTTAACATTTTGAAGCAATTGTTCTAATAAAAAATTGGTTTTTTTTAAAGCAATCAAGATTTTTGTGTAGATCACCCTTTTTTATCAGGGCAATATCTTGTTAATACAGTGCAAGACAATAAGAAAAGATCAGTAGGAGAGCTTATCTTTGCATACAGATTTTAAGGAAAAAAGCCAAATTTTCATTCTTCATTATACTGACAGAACTAGAACTGGACTACAATTTTTGACAAAACACATTGGCATTAAAAAATTTTAATTTGTGTTTTTTTTTCCACATGTGTACATTCCAGTTTCTATAAAAATTTTGGTGGAATTGGAATCTCATGTCAAGGATGAAATTTCTTGTGAAAATATTTGAGGCATACCCATGTCAGTGTTGTTTGTTGGTCAGATAAGTGCCAAACCYAAGACCTTATTCTGCTTTATTCAATGCAATGACCATCGTACACTGTCCACAGCTGTCCAGTTTTATTGGTTGTGTGTAAACATCCCATACACATTGTGTTTACTTTGTAGTGGTTTAGTGTTGCAGAGACTGGAGGAAAACAAATCAAGCCAACCTTTGGAAGGATCAGATACAGTCAGTTTGGGGGGAGTGGGAAAGAGAGCAGGTTCGTAGCCTGTAACCTCCTCCCCACCGCTTGGCACTGCATGTGCTCTGCGCTGCTAATGGAGGGATTGCTTCCATGTTACATCCACCTAGCCCTTGTGAAAACTGCAACTGACTGTAGGTCCACATACACATCTCAGGAAATTAAGCATTAATAGCTGAGGTGAACCTCATGCTGCTTCTTTCTCTGTGCAGGGACAGGGACTGTGTATTGTATTGTTGTTTATAAGAATTAAAATTAGAAGCAGCATTACAAATAAATAAAAATAACAGGTCCGTTTAACTGCTTTGGAGGCATACTTCTGGAAACAAGACTTTACATGAATAATTGAGATACTGATTTAATAACTACTATAAWGTGCTGAAAAGCAGAGGAATTTGAGAAAAGGGGAAAAATATTTTCTRAATGTTGCTTCTTTGAAACATGAAAAACTAGATATAACTATAATAATAGCTATTAGAAGAATTAGAAAATGGTAGGAGTGTGCTTTTCTTAACCCACAAAACCTTTTTTTTGTAAAGAGAAAAATGCCTTTCCTATTTTTAGAGGAATAATTATTATTTCTTATTTTTAAAAGGTTGGTTGATTCAAATAAGAATCTGCATTCTGCTGATGTAATTAAGTCAGAACAACACAGCCAAATGTTTGAAATTTTGTTTTAACTTTAAAGGAACTATTTCATCATTCCTGAAAGGGAGAAAGTTGCTATTTTGTTTCTTATGTAAATTTATTTAAATATATACAGATATTATCCTTCTGAGTTTTCCAAATTTTATGATCAAGAAAGCTTTGCTTTGGATAGGAGGTAATTTGAATCCCCTTTGGTCTCATTACTTTCAATCCTTAGTTTTGTGTTCATATCTTAAACAATGTCAATGCAATGGTTTATTCCTAAATGTGGTGGGTTGGCCTTGGCTAACAGACAAACTCCCACCCAGCTGCTCTCTCATTTCCCCCATTTGAAGCTGACTGTGAGTGGCACAGGGCAGCCCCTGACCTCCTTCCACAGAGACCACCCCTGCAGCCTCCATGCTACCAAACCTTAACATTCTACACCCAATAACTTCTAAAGTTATGAGCAAATTTTGTACCTGATTCGGCATGATACCTGCTGATACACGAAAAGAATAATCAAGTACTCTGGATGAACATGTTGAGTGAGATGTTTATGATAGATCAGTGCAAATGCAGAAAAAAGATTACTGCCAGACACAATTCTTTGTGCCAAATTACACACGATGTATTTTGCTTGTAGACTGCGTGTATTTTCATGCAGGGCAATAGCTGGAAAGAAGTTCAAGGCAGCAGAAACTTCACGCTAGTCTAGTCTATTATTGCTCCTTATCCCAACRAAATTAACAAAATCTGACAGTATCCTTTATCTCTTAAGTTCAGGCGTCATTAATTATCCTTTTTATCAGTGACACTGACAAGTAAATCTCAGGTTAGAYGTTAGTACCCACTTGAAGAGAGTCCTGATTATGTTCCTACCTGTGTGTTCTCTTCCCTCTTTCACACTTATTAAATCAGGGTACATTTGACTATTCCTCTACATTTGTGGTAATGAAATTTAGAGGGTGACTGTGTACTTTTCCCGTTTTAGTAGACTGACATGTTAGAAGATGACAGAAAAGATATAGAGCATGTACATATTTAAGTCCTGTTTTCAGAACAGTGAAAATGGAACATACATGAAGTTATAAACGAACYGTCTGCCCTGACTCCTAACTTTTGGAGGAGATTCTTTAAAAGGACAAATTGACTTTCAGGCAGGATATAAGTTTCCAGTTTTCAATGCATTTCAGAAGATTGCTTGAGCTAGCTAAAAGTCTGCAAATAAACAGCAGGAACAAAACTATCTAGGTATTCTTCTCTTTCACTCACAAAAGTGAAATAAAGGCTGGACTCTGTTACCTTCAAACAGTGGGAGCAACTGTATTTCAGGGAGTTAATGAAAGGCTCAGAAGAGGGGGAAGGAAAGCAAGGCCTGGGCATAGCTGTCTTCTCGTAGTGGATAATTGCTTTGGTACTAAGCTACAGTCTGGCTTCTCCCACTTTCAYGGGCCTTAGACCCCTGTCTGCCAGGGCACTGGCTGTCTCGCTTAAAACCTGTCCTGTCTCAGACTGTGACCCGTGCTGTGTCTCCTCTTCCACAGGGGTGGAAACAGTAGAGATGTGACAAGGTAACTGGCCATTGTCACCTTAATGTGAAATTGCAGTGAAGGTCACACGTCTGCAGTCTTCTCTGTGATACAGCTGATGTCAACACTTCTCACCACTGGTTTATCTCATTTAAAACTGCAGTGCCTGGCCTCCCTGAGGACTTGCAGCAAGGTAGCTAATGCATGTATTATAGTATAATCTCAYTTTTTTTTTTTTTGACAGCAGAGACAAAGGTTGGAAAGTGTCTATTTAAGACAGTAGTAGACATTTGAACTTCTGTCCTTTCTAGGAGTTTTTACTGAAGTAGAGGATCGTTCATTCTGTAGCCAGTGTTAAGAATTCTGTGGTAAAGGCTGCCAGGAAGTTACTTTTCAACTAGCGGACAAACTTTCTCTTGCAGTGAATCTGGCTCTGTAATAGGAAATTATTCTAGCTGTATAGCTTGCTGCTTCTATTACAAAAATATTTTTAGGCAAGAATGTTTTTTTCTTCAGAACGAATCGGTTCTTGCTGCTTTCTGCTCAACTGAAACCATAAACCACTGAGATGCATCACAATTGTTAAGTAAGAAAAAGAATTATGGYAGAATTCTTTCAAACTTAGACAAGGGACAAAAATTTTAAGTTGTGAATTTGAGCAGAATTGTTTCCAAACAGATTTCTTTTGAGTGCCCCATGAAGCATGAACTACTCTTTTGTGCTGCTCATGGAGGGATATGCCAATAGGCTAATATTGACTAGGAACCAATAACAGAAAAAGATTCCAGTCCTGTGACTATTTGTTCATTCCTGTTGATTTAGCAAAACTGACAGTCATGTCACATTTTATCATGACACATCACGCTGTGTCATGAGACAAAGTAAAACTTCATAAAACCAGTTCAAAGCAACATGTCATGTGCAGCAACGAATGTRAGGAGACAGTGCTTGGCTTTGAACGGGGGTAAAAGGCACCAGTACCTCCAAATTTTCTTCTGTTAAGAAATGCCTTACTCCCAGCATTTGAATCATATTGAAAGTTGTATGACTTTCTGCTACTATATTTTACCTTTTTACTTATTCTGTGTGTTTCTCCATATTAAGTTGTATTAACTTTATGATATAACACAATTTAGCCCAAACTTATGAATCTTTACTCAGAGCAGTACGTGACACTGTTCACATYAGTATAACTCAATACCACAAAAATTTATTTTGTTAGAGGGATGTTTTCAAAGGAATAGGTGGATGTTAGGTAACTAGTTTACTCTGATTCCCAGGGGGAATTATAGGCCTCATCGCACATTTATACTTTGGTATATTCTTTTTTTGGAAATATTAGTTATATCCCCAAATCAGGAATTTAAACTTTTTAAGCCTTTAATTTCTATTCAGAAAAGAACATAAGCATATACTTCAAGGATTTGCTTACGTCTCATTTGCTTTACTGTTGCTTGAGACYCTGCTTAATCTGCCCGCTGAACAGATGACCTCTTTATGGACTGTTTTTGTACTAATACTACAAACATGCAGGTGACTATTATGTTAGATAATAGCACAATACGGTGTCTTAAAGATTAGTTCCTATCACTTATGATAGGTTGAGGCATATAGATCCTTGGGATTAGCACTAATATATGTGGTTCTGAAGAATTACAGCTAGAGTTYATGAGGATTATTTTTTTGTAAGTGATGTGCCTTTCCCCCTTCCAGGTACTGCAGTATGTCCTATGAAAGTAGGTACCTACTTTAAAGGGTACCTTTGGACTGTGTTCAATCCCATAATTCTAGGCTAAAGGAAATTTTTCTTTTCTTAAAAAGACAATGATGGTTGAGAAAACAGATCTTGCTCATCTTAACTTTTCAATAATTTCCAAGTATTATGTCAGCATAAATATTTCAGGTACTATTCTTTCAATTGACTTAAATGAAAGGTGAGATTTGGCAGATGATACCTTTTAATGTTTAAATATTTGTTTGAAATGTGAACTTGCTGTTTGATTCTGTGATGTTTTATACTGGCTGTATATCCTGGGAGTGTTCCTCATTGTTTCACTCTGTGATGTGAAACAACAACCCCCCATAACTTCAAAAACTGCATGAGAACTGTATCCCTCTGTTGGTAGTGATGCGTCTTTTCTCCAAAATGGCTGCCCGGTCTCTTGTGAGTATTTGAAAACATTTTTGGTTGAAGGTTATTATTCAGTATTTCTAGGTCATAGTTTCCTATAATGAAAAGGGAGTGGAGGAGGCCTTGAGACTATTTCCAGAAAAAATTGCCTTCAAGCAACATCTACCAAATGTTGAACATTTGTTCTATACGTAATTAGTAGGAGGGAGGGGGAGAAGGAAAGTGACATTTCTCTCTGAGTGTGGGTTACTCACAGACGTTCTGTTTCCTAAATACCAGGGTCTTGTGGTAGCTCTTTTTTTCCACTACCCCACAGCTATTCATTAGCTGATGTGCCAATGTCTGTCACAATTTCTCCTGTGGGACAATGGTGTCTTAATATTTTAGCAACAGCACAGCGATGTAATTATCTGTAAATAATTTAGCATGTATTTCATCCATGTGGAAGCTATCCAATCAGTCAAAGAAAAAAACTCCCAACATTTCCTATCAAATTTTGAGCCTTCTGCAGTATGCTTTTTGTCATCTTTGGCTTCTCAGAATCATTCATTAAGTATTTTCTTCCACAAAYATTTGGAACATCAAAACCATCTTACATTGCTGGGGACAAATTCAGACATGATGTGAATGAGTATCTCCTGAGAAATTTGTGATGTTGCACCTGTACACCTCATAACTGAATGTTGTGGGTCTTGTTAATATTTATTTCCTATATTCAGGAAGAACATATACAACTATTAAGTAAAAGTTTTTAAAGATAAGACTATTAATTATGCTGGTAATATCTTTTCTTCTCTCTGATCAAGCAATAATTCAAAAATTAATTTTCATCAGCTTCTTCAGTTTCTTGTTATTTTCTTTCCTTAGCACTTTACCATGAGAGTTTCTTAAAATGAGAATGAGAAAAAGAACTAAAACATTCTTTACCACACGGACATTCAGAAGGAGAAGGATTTAGTTCAGCTGACGCTGACTTCCACGGGGTTAAAAAGAGCTGGATCAGATCTGTGCTGAACATTAGTGCTAGTTTATTCACGTTTGTTATGTCTGCCATCTGCTTGTGGTTTACCTAACTTCTAAAATATTCTGCCTGAAAATAAATGAGTGCATGTGAGTAATCCCAAGGAATATAAAGGCATTATTCCTGTTTGGGAAGACTGGCATGCATGTAATTCTTTCTAGGACCAAGGTTAGAAAACCCCTTTGAATTTAGGCCTTGTCTTATATGCAAAGAGTTTACCATTCTCTGGACAATATATATATGAATGACATGTTTGATTCACGTTTGACAAAGTTTGACATGAGAAATTTCCAATATGTATTCTTTACTTAGAAGAGGAGCTGGCTTCAGCTGTCTTGAATAGCACCACAAGTTTCACTTAAGCTTGTGAAAGACTGTATCTTTACCTGAATATGTGTGTGCATAGTCTCACTTTACACTGCAGCCGCAAAGGTCTCCCTGTGATTTTGAAGTCAGAATAATGTGAAGAATAGCCTCTGCAGTCCTCAGAGTGAAAATCTGTCTGTGTGCACATGGCTATAACAAGGACTCTCATTACCTAGAGCGGACATAAGCCATAAAAATGTATGCTTAGGAGGGACATACTTGACACAGCATAAGTTCTAGCTACCTTTCCCTGGAGATAAATRATTAAGAGATATCAGCATGTTTAAATGTATGAGTTCCACTTGCATCAAATGAAGTGGGAACAATAAACATGAAAATATTTGTCTACAATCTGCATTTTGTGTTTGCGCTCTGTCAAAAGTGTAAAGTATTTGAAATCAAGTTTTCTTGTTAGTTAATATGTGACCACTATTACTAATTATTGAAGGAGTTTCCTCTGCTTTGATATTGTTTTATAAAAAAAAATTATGTACTTTCAGCAACCAAATGGAAGATATATTAAACTCTCTGAAATGTATTAAGCATAACACTTTTCTGAGTGTAAAACATTGAAAGATAGAGGGCCAAACCCTGAGTTTTTTTTAACAGAACGTAATATTACTATGGAGTCTCACTAATTAGAACCCATCTGACTCTCAAATGTCATCTTCTAAAGAGCTGATGGAGCAGCAGCGGTAAGTATTCACAGAGAAATGAATGTGCTGCTGCAGACCACACTGGAGACTTGAAGCCATAGCTTTTGTGCAGGATATTTTTTAGACATTGTTGAATAATATTTGTCAATCATATGTGAGATAATTTTTCCCAGTGAATCATCAAATGCATTATTAACGAACATGTATTAYTCAACCCTTTTTTAGAAGTTCAAACATTATGTAAATACATTAATCTAGATTTTTTTTCCTTTTGACCATGTTTTTTCCCTTAGCTAAGACAACTCCTACTAAATTTTGTTTTGCCAAAGGAAGAATTCAGTTCAATTTGTTCTTATTATACTGTTAGTATGCATTTCTAATATACACATGGGAAATCACTATAGTGTAGTCAGTATGCTGTAAATTCACACCTGTTCTTAACTTACAGTAATGTGACTGAGGAAAAAGCCCAGTAAGTACATATGTTTGTTTCACAGAGGTTTTAAATTTAAACCAAGGATATTCTTTCTGGTTCCTTTGGCTACTCAAAATAGCTGGTTTTCATTAGACATGCTTTAGTTTAACTGTCAAGTTAGGTATGATTGGAATGGAAAGCTGACTATGGAGTTAACTAGGCTGGATCTATTAATTATTATTCTTATTATTTTATTGTATCAACTCACAACATATACTAGCAGGTAGTCTCCAATAAAAAATTAATATGTTACTGAAGTATACAGCCTTTAAAAATGCATATCTTGGCCTGGGTGTTTTATGCATGTATAGATATATGACTTATCATGTGATGAATGTAGATTTAATGAGGAACTTTTACTATTTATAGTTTTTATAATTCGGGCAGCATCTCCTCTTGTCTATTAAGATGTATAAAGATTATAAGGATTTGAGACTGGAGGACATATTTTCCTCATGTGTGAGTATATTGACAAGTGCAATGGAGCCCTGCTAACTGATCCTGATAATCTAGTCTAATTGATATCTTGGACATTTTTGAATTTCCCTATTGCCAGCTGCATTGGCAAGAGTTTCTATATGATAATATGCAAATCTTGTTTCCAGAGCTCAGCTGAAATAAATAACCTGTACTCTGGAGTACACTTTGTGGGGAATAAAGTTTTACTAAACCATGGAATGGTGAAACTCTGATGCTTTCGGTATTGGGTAGGGAATGAATGACTGGTGGAGCCATGCTATCATACAGCTATTTCTGCAATTGTGCTGTACTTCTTTAAATATATCTCCAAAGAAAAATGATCCCCACCGATCCATTCAGTAAACTGCAGAAATAATGAAGCCTAGTTCCAATCAACACATGTCCAATGTCCTTAATTGTCTTTCATTGCAACATTTCTGGCTCCTCTCTCTTCCCTCTACTACTCTCACTGTGGGAGTGGGAACATCCTAGAATAATGTGCCTACTTTTTTTCTTATATTGTCATAGATAAGTAAAGCTGTAGAATGAAATCAAGCTACACAATTATAAAAAAGCAATGAGACAAAAATTAGGCCATGTATATCTATCTAGCTGGCTTCAAATAAGAAACCTTGTCTTTGTGCTGTACATACATTCCAGGAGCACCGTATTGCAGTAATTGTGTTATTCAGCGTATTCTGGATTCATGGAGGTATTCTAGCACATTTGGTGGAATCACTGTTCTATCTATTTAAAAGTCAAAAGAAGAGTAATGCGTTAATAGGGTTACCGCAGTGAGGATTGAGCAGAGTTTCTAGTAGGCAAAATACTTAGAAACTTTACAGCCTCAGCCATTACCCTTATTTCATACTTATCTGTTCACAAGTTCTCTGTGTCTGCTTCCTAATCCAGGGCCCACTGAAGTCAAGACAAAATTGCCATGGACATTAATAAAAGAGGGATTTCCTTTATATGGAAAAGATTATATTTAATACAGAAAAAAGGCATTCAGCAATAGAAAAAGCAAGTTTCAATTGGAAAAGTAAACTGGGCCAATGTGCCTCTGAAAATCCCATTCTAAGCAAATAGTAACTGCAAAGAAAATTTAAAAATCACTTATATAAATGACATTTATTGTGAATAAAATGTGTTATCAAAAACTGATTAAAATAACAAGAGTAATAGAAACATAACATGAAGCTGATCAGAACTAGCTATATCTATACAGAKGCAAGTGAAAAGGTATAGGTTCACTTTTTCTATCTTTGCTTATTTATTTCAGTTTGTAAAGATAGGAGTGCAATTTCTGAATATTTAAAATATATTGATGTCACTAAAGTTATAAAACAAAAAAACCTCAATAAAATCACTGGAAATGAAACAAGGTCTCTAGGGAACATGATCTAGGGGTAAAATAGTACAGTACAGGTATCAGTCAAAGTAAGCAACCTTATTAAAAGCGTAACTGAACTTTCCTGGTGAAGTACAGGTAGAAAATATAATAAAAGATCTATGTGACTATATCAGATCACTTTTAGGACTTGGAAAAACAAAAAGAAATTATACAAGAATGGAAAAGATCTGAATGCAAGGTAATAGAACAAGAATAAGAAGACCAATCAGACAGGATAAATCACAAGAAATAGTTTCAAGCAGTAAAAAGTAATAAGAAAAATTGTATAAATAAATGGAAAGAACAAAATACATTACTCATCAGAAAGGAGAGAAAATAGTGGATGACACAGTGAAGACTGAAGATGACTATATAACTGATGAAGTGACTATAGACAACATTAAGTTTCCTAAACAAAAGAGATAAAAGGGCAAAGCAGAAATTTTGGACGGCAAAGTGAATGAGTGAATTGATTTTATTTTACTTAAAAAAAAGACCAACAAAAAAACCCAAATTGTTTTCTTACTTTGAAGGCTTGGCCCTATTTTTAATATTATTTTTTTTTGGTCCACAGCCTGCTGAACATGAGCCGGCAGTGTGCCCAGGTGGCCAAGAAGGCCAACAGCATCCTGGCCTGTGTCAGGAAYAGTGTGGCCAGCAGGAGTAGGGAGGTGATCGTGCCCCTGTACTCGGCACTGGTGAGGCCGCACCTCGAATACTGTGTTCAGTTTTGGGCCCCTCACTACAAGAAGGACATTGAGGTGCTGGAGCGTGTCCAGAGAAGGGCGACGAGGCTGGTGAAGGGTCTGGAGAACAGGTCTTATGAGGAGCGGCTGAGGGAGCTGGGGTTGTTTAGCCTGGAGAAAAGGAGGCTGAGGGGAGACCTTATCGCTCTCTACAACTACCTGAAAGGAGGCTGTAGTGAGGCGGGTGTCGGTCTCTTCTCCCAAGTAGCTAGTGATAGGACGAGAGGAAATGGCCTTAAGTTGCGCCAGGGGAGGTTTAGATTGGACATTAGGAAAAATTTTTTCACCGAAAGGGTAGTCAAGCATTGGAACAGGCTGCCCAGGGAAGTGGTTGAGTCCCCATCCCTGGAGATATTTAAAAGATGTGTAGCCGTGGTGCTTAGGGACATGGTTTAGTGGTGGACTTGGCAGCACTAGGTTAATGGTTGGACTTGATATCTGAAAAGTATTCTCCAACCTAAACGATTCTATGATTCTATGATTCTATGACAGATGTATGCAGTTCTTTTTCTTAAGTATTTGTAAAAAATCCATGGTGATTGATTCTTAAAATGGTACTTTTGAAGGGTATAGGRAGTATAACAGAAAAAGACTAGGTTAAATAAAATGTAAGTCAGTCAAATGAAGGTGAAACCTTCCTCTCATCAGTGTTTCATAGAAGTCCATTTACAGTACTTAAAAATTACATGAAGAAATTTTGTAAGCATGAGTGTTTTCCCATATGGATTCCAGAACTGGTGATATCTAAGAACTGGAGTAGGTCAAATAAATCACTTGTTTTTAAAGGTGGGTAAGCGTAGGATCTGAGGAACAACAGATTACTTCTGACCTAGATGTCTGGGTCTTCCATGGAGACAAATGATTAGGCAGTTTATGAGACACTACTTAGGGTGACTTTCAGTAATGGGATTTTGGGTCAGGTTGATTCTGATCTGGCCGCAAGTGGGAAAATAAAGACGTGATCTTTTAATAACTAGTGCTATGTCACAAGAGAAGAAACATGACTTAGTAGATGAGCTGCCAAAATTTCCACCAGTAGTACTTCCTTTTCAATATTTTGGTTTATTATTCCTTTTGATTATGACACATAACAACTCTCCTAGGAAATAGTTTTCCTAGATGAACCCTTACTGTCTCTTCTCTCTTATGGTACTTGGTTTGTAATATCATAAATAGTGCCATGATACAGAGACCWCTTGATAGGGAACATTTGTTAAAGATAATAGCTATAACTATGAACTGGAATAAACCTCTTAATAGAACAACTGGATCTTAGTTTCAGGTTATGAACTGGGGAATAAACGGCTATTAGTCAGATACATGTACAGAGGATGAAAAGTCTGGTTTATGGTCAATGAAGAGCAAGATCAAATCTAGACAAATGAAGGAAGGAAGATGGCGAAATTCCTTCTTATCCTCTTCAATTTAATTTGATTCTTATTATTACATTCTCATACTGTACAATTTTCTRTCGTATCTGAATGACATCCATAAACAATGTTGTAACACACCTGTGTTACTTCATCCACTCCCCAAATAAAGAACAAAGAAAAATTATTATGCTGTGGAATGTGCTTATTGTAGTATTGTAGTATATGTGGTACCAGAGAAAAATTCGAATCGATTACAGTCATAAGCTGGTACCTCAGAAGAATCATGGAAAGAACTGATGCTCGAAGAACATATTGGGAGCATGATTTCTTGTGTACCCCCGCTACCTCACACTACATTTACAGACTGAAGACACAGATCTATTGTATTAATGCAATACACTATGCAGTAAAGAGGAAACATAAYGCAGTTTCCTCTCTACTGCAGTTATGTGTAGATGTTGTGACCAAATTTCAGAAAGAAATCTACCTTATAGTGGGTTCATTCTGGACACTGTAGAGATGTTAATTTTTAATTGGTGATGGTTGTACGTCTTTTTCATAATGATCATAATACACTAAGAAATTTCTAACCGTGACTGATAAAACATTACAAAATATGTCATATGTGAAATATTTTCTGATTTAGTCATGTTAAGTTAAAATAATAAGAAAAAAMCCCCAAATATAAATTCATTTCTTTGCTTATGCCACACTCATTGATATGGTATCTGTGTGCACAAACAAATCAACATCTCTTTTAATTATTTCATCCAGTTCTAGCTGACACATGTTTTATTTAACATTAGTGTGTGTATGTGCCAATATTTCCCCAATCCATTTGTATTCTTTTRCTCTTGTGTTTGGTTTTATTTTTGGTAAATGTTTTATATGTATGTTCTTATCTTACCTTTTATGTCAAATCAGGTGGGAATTTATAGCTGTATATTTTTCGGTGGTCAAAATCTGATCTTTAGGGAAAATGTATTCAAGAGAGTTCTTTAGTGACAACAAAAAACCTAATTCAATATGGAATTGTTATTATTTCTTTTTTCTACAGTAATGCTTTAAAGTAAAACTGAGTATCTGCTTACAGCCACTTCTGGTGTATAATCAAAGTAATTCAGATGTTATATATATAAAATAAGGACTCGAATAGTACATACTTACAYACTACAGGTAAAAAGACTTTTCAGGATACTGTTCTTCTGTAGTTTAGCTGCCTTTAAAACCGCAAAACCATTCTAGTAACCACAAATTATTTAAGAAATTCTTTTAGGGCATTTAACTGACAAGCAGATGAAGTCTGTCAATGCTTACAGTGAAAACTACTGGAAATCTGTCAAATCAAGTATCCAATAAAAGAGCTATTTCACCTGTATACCTACACTGTACTGATTTTTGACTGTATACATATACAGAATAGAAAGCTTAAGGTAGCTCAGCCTCTGTGGGAATAATTTTTCTGTTCATTACAAGCTATCTGAGTTAAGTTGATTAGACCTCAAAGGAAGAGTAGAGATTTTTATGGTAATTTCTTTCCTGTGGTTATCAAAACTACTGTAAAGCAGTTTACCCACACAATACTGAGTCTGAAAAAAATCTATTGTGAGCCAGATTAAACCGAGTATATAGGGGACTTAATGAATTATGGTGTTAAACTTGAGCTGTTTTCTGTTTTGTATTTTTACCTTTTTTTTTTTTTGTTTTTTAGATTCAGCATATTAAATTCTCAGGGGGTCACCCTGTCAGCCTCAATTCTGTGGCCTGAATTTAGTTGAATCAATCCTAATTGAAATTCTGCACAGGTCTGGTATTCTGTGGAGATTGCAGMTGAATGACAGTGCAGTGGCAGGAAAGATAAATATGCTGGCAAATGAGATCCAGGCTGTCCACAGAGGATGGAATAAATTACTTTACCAATACAGTGGAGGTAATATGCTGGAGAAAGAAAGTGAAATCGAAGCTAGTTTAATACAAGGTTTGTTAAAGAAAAAAAAGAAACCAACAACACAGTTAAGATTTACTTAAAATACAGATTTGTGGTATGTACTGCATTTAGGTCACTTCTTCATTTCTTTTGTATTGTGAATAATGATAGCTGCATACACTTTWATTTCATTTATGCAGACAGCAGCTTGCACAATTTGAATTCATGCAGCATTCTATGTGTAGCTCAAGGCCCAGCAGTAACTGTGGTATAGCATATTGATTAGTAATTTGATAAATATATAAAATGGCACACTGAGTTTAAGGTGCTTCATGCAAAATGTATTTAAATGACCTTGGCTCATTAGCATGAATAGCTTTGAGGCACTGCTGCCTGAATGAAAGACTTTTTTTGAGTCCAGAGATTTAAGAGGTTTCATGACTGGATGAGCAAAACTTAAACCAAGGGAAAAGAGCAAACACTAATTTTCATAGAAATTAAGGTGAATTAGATGACCTGATAGAACTTTTTTCAATTTTCTTGCAGATGCTGTACTGTTCCTCTCAGCATATTGTCTGTTACTTCTTCCAGTCTGACTGCTAAATTTCTTAAATAACCAGGATTTCAGCACTTTCCTCAGAAGAATATCTTAGTCTAATGGATCAGAAAGTATTTTCTAATATACACCCAAAATTATCCTTTTCTTAATGTCAGCTATTACTTCTTCAGGTAGTTACGGTCTGTTGTGCCACTTGAAATWTTTCCTTTCCTTCCTTTGTGCTTATATCCACCTACAATATGTAGTTACTTTATTTTACCTTTTTGCCTTAGTAATCACTTAGCAAAATTATATTAATTTATCTCCTTTAATCTCCTCTCAGAAGTCAGTTTCTTCCATTACCTAGCAATAGTATTTGCTTTTGTCTTTTCTTCAGCTAATTTGTGCATATTAGTGATGTGTCATGGTGTCCAGACTGGAGTACTAATCCAGGCTGAGATAAACCTTGCCATCCATAAACTCTGATATCCATAGGCAATTTTCACTGACCATTTCCAATCTGGTGTTTTATCCTGTAGCTGAATTTGTTTTCCGTGGTCACACTTTAAGCCTCCTTTTATCACTACTGTTTTCTTCCCAGTGAAATTGTTTTTAATCCTTAATTTCACTGGAAGCGCTAACTCATGCTTCTCTGAGTTCAATCTTGCTTTATTTTCAGTCTATGTTATAAAAAGGGCATTCAGAGATAATTTGGCATAGCCCTAAGTGAGCATGACTCAGTGAAATCACTGGAGGCCGCCTTGCTAATAAGAGGAGTACATCTTACCCAGCAAGTAGAAGAAAGGTGTCTGGGATGGAAGCAAGAACGGTAACTTTGATTTGAACAATGAATCTCTTGTGAGGGAAATAAAATCTGCCTGGTGGTTGGCTAGCCAGTCTGTACAACCTTGTATTCCCCTAAGCCAGATAGATAGGCATTGCTGTAGGTCAGTGTGGCACTTGCATTATCATCTAGGGTGTCTGGGAAAGAACAACTCTAAGAGGCGAAAAATGTTTCCAGCACAATTAGACAAAATTTCATTAGTTTTTAATGCTGACTTTGGCTAAATCATGCTACTTTTACTCATACTGATTAGTACTAGTACTAATACTTCCCATTTAGGAAGACCTCATGACCTGAGCTAGTCTTGGGGTTTTAGTTCTTGTGCAGTATCATATCATTCTATTTCTGTTCTGACATTTATGTGATAACTGGTTGAAATTATCAGCACGACCTGTTTTTCAAATTTTTTTCTCCAGAAATGATGAACTGCTAAAATGAATTAATAGAATATTTCACTAGATGAGATAACTGTTGGAATATCTCATAATAATAAGAAAAAAAAGATTTTTCAATTGTAGCAAGGCTTTTTCATTAATTATTTTTTAATGGAAATATTCCATACAAAACAAGCTGAAGAAATTTTTTTAAAGTGAAATCCTGCAATATTGTAACAACTGCTGTTCTTACTGACTTTCTGTCTTGTTTACTTTTTTAACCAATTCTAATACATTTTTTTGAAGTGTTACTATAGAATATAAAGGACAATAGGTACAATGCCAAATAGCTATTTTCCTTCTGCTCATCTTAGCTTGTTGGCTGGAAGTGACACCCTTGCTTTGTCATCATTCTGCTCTGTTTTTTGTTTCTTACAGAAACATGTCCATTCATTGGCTTCCAGAAATTAAGTAGTCCAGTTTACCAAAATAACGGGCTAAAATTGCTGCGTTACCTTTATGTTTCTTATTGGTTCCCTGCCCATAGCTAAAAGTAATTTTTTTTCCCGCTCCAAAACAACCATGTGAGATTTTGATTCTTTAAGAAGACTATTTTGTTATTGGGTAAGAAATGGATAGCATAGACAGATGAACCATCCTTAGTTTATTGTTTTTGACAACAGGTGAAACTGTTGAGTATAACAACCACTTGGAAAGTCATACTGCCTTATCTATGATAATTCATAGGTGAGCATTGTGTTATATTCTATACTGGTCATATACTTTATGTGTGAATATGGATAGCCTTTCTATAACATGTATGTGGAGACAGAATAAAAATTATGTGGGCTAAGGCAACCTTATAGCAATATAGTTGCATCTGTGCTGTATGGTTTTTGGTAAAAAAAATTTTACTCTCCACTGAAATAGCTGTACTTGCACAAAATCTTGGTTTTGTGGTTTATGAACATTAGGAACACAAATTCTCTCAGCTTTTAGTGGAATTATAATTATACAGGTGTTTTTGAAAACTTGCATAACTACGTTACTTTCACTGTAAAAAATTATCAAGAATGAAAGCATTAGTAAAGTTCACTCGGTGCATTTTAATTTTCTACAGCTGGCTTGCTTTGATTTTGTCTTGATTTTCAAGCAAACTTTTTCCAGTACCACCCTAGAGATATCTACTTGTGATATCCAAGTCTATTCACTACCACCCTAGAGACATCTACTTGTGATATCCAAGTCTATTCACTAACTTTGTGAATGTTACTTACAATCTGTTGTTACTATCTCTTGCATAACACAAATGCTTGACAAAATATCTTTCCTATTAGATGAATGGAAAAACTCAGAAGTAAGCTTTTCAATTAATTTACTATCATTACTATCATTACTATAATTTCTATCACTTCAGTATTATGAAAACATATTTTGCTCAGTTTTCATATGCACTGGCATCAGTTATGTTGTCACTGATTTTATTTTTAATTACTGGAAGGCTTTCTGTTTCATCGTTCATAATTTGCTCTGAAAAAACTTCAAAGTCCCTTCCTGGGATCCCCTTTAAACTTATTTGCTATTAATGAAAATGATAAATAAGTCCTTAAAATAAAATCTTAACAATTTAATCCTTCTTACAATAAAATAATAAACTACAGAATCCTGCTAAGCATGTGTTTTAGAACAAGTTTCTATTTAACTCATCATACTCATCTAAGAAGTTGCATTTCTTGCCATATTAAAATTTCCCGCAATTAGGAAGAGTTCCTAATTGCTTCTCATCTGCTCACTGGTAGAGGTGTGTTTGCAAATAGGCCATGATGTTTATAAAAACAGTCATTATTTAAAAAAAAATTATGTGAACGTTAGAAAATTAAAAGAATAAAGGTATGCCTGTGCAAAAACTGTCTAAAAAGGTTCCTATCCTGATTTTCCATTACAGTTTCTATGTAAATGTTCGGGGGTTTTGTCATGTATTACTGGCTGAAATCAAGGAAAACATCCTGATAAAAATAAAAATACTGTACTCGAAAAGATACAGTGGTTTCATGACAATTTTTTTCTGCAGTCCCCTATAGTACCACTCTGTTGGAGCAGCCCCTCTTTACCTAGGTTTATGTTTCCTACGATGTACTAGTAGCTTCTACACTGTTGGGGGATGGGACGTACCCAACAGATGGCTGGGTTCAATTAGATATCTAAAATACAGTATAGTAGCACCGTTATCATAACACTGTTCTGGTTTCTGATTCAACTTTCAATGTCTTTCCTGAGAAAGGGGTTCAGATGTTAAAATTTMTTTGATTTTTTAAACAGGAGGAAAGTAGGTGTTGTGAAAAAACAAGCCCTAAACAAAACTAATGTTCCATCAAGAAGCAGCTTCAATCAAAAATTTCCAGTGAGAAGATTTCAGCATACTGATGGGTTGTACATTGTAAACTAAATATGACTGTTCACTTATTTGAGTTTGCATTATGTATTTTGTTCACATAATACCGCACTTCACTTTTGATTGTATATCTGGGCACTTCATTATCAAGATGGGGACCTAAGGTATTCAATTCTGTTCTGAACATTTATCACAATAGTAATATTATTCTCATTTTGTACAAATACTTTTGCTAATGACTGTTCATTTTCAGCAGAAATTGAATAGATAACACTGCAGATACTACCAGTGCAAATGTATGGGCTTACAAAGGTAAATATTTGAGTTACCTTAGCAATGCTTGCCCTGTTCAACCTATTGGTTTTACTTATTAGTTAGTGATACAAGAGCTTAAAAAAAAAATCTGAATTCTAAAATTGTATTTAAGATATTTTAAAGTACTCGCTGATACATACTGTGATTATTAAAATAAAACATAAAATCAGAGGACACAGACCCAATATTCATAGAATCATAGAATCACAGAATCACAGAATGGTTTGGGTTGGAAGGGACCTGTAAAGGTCATCTAGTCTAAACCACCTGCTATGGGCAGGGACATCTTTCACTAGATCAGGTGAAATCCCCATCCAACCTGACCTTGAACACTTCAAATGATGAAGTATCTACAGCTTCTCTGGGMAATCTGTCTCATTGTAAAAAATTACACTCTCATTGTAAAAAGTTTCTTCCTTCTATCCAGTCTAACCCTACCCTTGTCCAGTTTAAAACTATTACCCCTTGTCCTGTCACTACAGGCCTTGGTAAAAAGTCTCTATCTTTTTTATAAGCCCTCAACATATTGAAAATCTGCAATAAGGTCTCCTCAGAGCCTTCTCCTCTCCAGGCTGAACAAGCCCAACTCTCTCAGCCTTTCTTCATAGGAGAGGTGTTCCAGCCCTCTATTCATTTTCATGGACCTCCTCTGGACCTGCTCCAACAGGTCCGTGTCTTCCCTGTGCTGGGGGYTCCAGAGCTGGAGGCAGTACTGCAGGTGGGGTCTCACCAGAGTGGAGTAGAGGGGCAGAATCACCTCCCTCGACCTGCCAGAGATGCTTCACAGACTAACCTTCATGAAGATGCTTCACAGCATAACCATAGTATGTGACATCGGAGTATGAGCCACTCATCAACCAGTGATAATAGGGGAGGTAGCCAAATCTTGCCCCCACCCCCAAACTACTGATATCAYAAAGCTCTGTATAGGGTCCGTTTTTCACCTGTTTTCCTCTAAATTCAAGCAGAATTTTCCCCTTTTGGTCAGTTCACCTAATTCCCTCTGCACTGTTTGTGATCTTATGTGATTAGTTATTTGTATATTTAGGACTCCAATGATTCAGATTTATGCTTTCTGGTGCTGGCTTTAAATAGTTGGTCCTTTTTTTTTAAATATACGAGGCTTCATAAAAAAAACCTTTATCGATAAAGAAGTAATATAAAAATGCACATAATACTAATAAAAATAATACAGTAGATTACCTTTATATTAATCCAAAGAGCACTGCAGTATTTCTTAGTCCTAGATATATTTCCTTATACTTGTAATGATGAATAATGACATAATGGTCTTGAGAAATTCTGTATTTATTAGTTTGTTTTAAGCAATATATTTTTCAAGTTTAAGTGAAGATTTTGACCTTATTCACATTGCTTTGTACCRAAACTTAATAAAAATATTCCTACCTTTATAAATCATTCACTTTTGCCATTTTCAACTATTACTAATATATACCTCTTCTTTAGTAGGAGCCATATGCTTGTACACACACTCTAGATTTTTTTCAGGAAGTATCAGAAAGAACTTAAAAAATAAAAAAGCTATGTGACTCAGACACGTAAGTTAGCTTAAGTGTAGTATATGAAATAATTCTATTCTATAAATAACTTCCCGAAAATGGGAAATTTGATATTGCTTCTACTTAATTTGAAAGTTGTGCTATGAGAGGAGCCACAAATTTGTTGGGAAAGGATCTTTTCATTCATCTAACTATTGGTTCAAATGAAGTTAACAAAATAAGATCATCTGTGTTTATGCTCAGAAAAAGTCAGCATTTCTCAATAATAAGAGATCAAAGAGGAATATTGCTGTTTTGAGAAATGTAGCAAAATAGATGCTTCTGCTATTCAGAAAGGAAAGCTGCTATTTTGGTAAATGTCAAGATAGAGATCTCTTCAGAGTCTGAGAAGGCCGTAAATGAGCTTCAGATTGCAAGGTTCAGCTTAATATCTCCACTACTAGTCAGAGGTTAATGATATGGAATGACCATACAAAATACTTACTGTTTTTACAAGTATTTTGTGCTAAAAGGAGAGTGCAAATATCTCATAGTATACTTTGGTTAGACCAATCTTCACCAAAAGACTGACTGCTACATATATGAAAGAACTTGTGGAAATGTCTATTGGTTAGGTGCTACAACATGAAAATGTATTGAGCAGCAACCAAGTTTGAATAGCACTTGTTATCAAAGTGATACTGCTAGCATTTGTAACGATGTCCTGCAGAAGATCTGTTCACTTTTACTGAGAAGCATGCTGGCCAAATAAGCTGTCCCTATTCTGGCATTTGTGCCATGTGGCAATGATGTGACCAACCTGTGAGCAGGCATCATGCCATCCCAACAGATGGGCATAAATGCAACGAGCCAAGGAGATTTTCATTCTATGTGCAGCAGATGTACAAGCCTATTAAAAGTGCTGCTCCCAGCTGCGAGAGTCAAACCAGCAGTTTGCCGTGACCCTGTTTTGTAGAGTTGGTAATATATGGCACCACTAACCCAGTTCTGAACTTGATTGACATGGAGTATCATGAAATACTGCGAGGAGAGGGCAGGGAGTTCAAGGTAGTCTCCTATACTGTCATTATTTAATTCTTCAGGAATTTTAAATTTTTTTGATAGACATGATGTTAATAACACTTGACACAGAAGAAGCAATAGAGCTAAGAGCATGCTGTCTATGGCTAACTTTGTCTAATCTGCAAACTGTACCCACAAAGCCTGTAAAAGTTGGACTTGCAGCACAGCACTGACAAAAATATTTCCCTTCTGGGTGAAAATTAATTGTGGTCGTTACTTTAATGATCAAAGCCCACAGAAGACAACAAAAGCAGGCTCTATCACAGTATAAGTAACAGAACATTTCAATCCCACTATTAACTATATTCTTTTAAATAGAGTA
This sequence comes from Oceanodroma leucorhoa, assembly GCA_030449065.1. Lineage (NCBI taxonomy): Eukaryota > Metazoa > Chordata > Aves > Procellariiformes > Oceanodroma > Oceanodroma leucorhoa. The sequence continues at coordinate 7,360,097 of JASVER010000013.1, forward strand.
ATATACTGATAGAAATACAAGCAATTTTTCTCAGAATCATTTTTACTTAACCATAGGGACAATATACAAATTAGTGGCTTTCAGATGGCAGCTTTTTGGGTACACCTAAATTTTAGCTATCTAGAAAACAAAACAGTTAAGAAACACTTAACTGTTTCAGATGATTTCAGATGCTCATATTCCAACAAACCTACTCCTTTTTGACTGTATTTATTTAAGACTTACATTAGTGCTGTTGTGAAGTTGTTTGAAAGAATTTGGTGAGAAGTGGGATGAAATGAGACTATGTCTAAATTGTGATACTCTATACCAATAAATGTCTGTCTTTAAGCCTGGGGGGATAGTATTTCAGGGAGCAGGGCAGAGTGAAAATGTCTTGCCGTTCGATGCAGCCTATAGTGTTGTCAGGATATATAATGCGTTGTCACCCTCTAGTCAGAACTTGTGGAAAAAAGGGAAGCATTTCGGTCCCTTCAAAATCTTGTATTACCCAGCCTGGAAACAAACAGTCTATAGAAATTTTGCTTCTAGCAGAGTTTTAGTTTCTGATCTGCAATTACTGCTGAATCAAAAATTTGTAACTTGGCTCAAAGCTAGTACACATTTGTGAATCAGCACATAAAACATACACTCTGAATGTCTTGGAGGTGCTTTCTCCCTAGGATACTGCCCTCTCCCTGTAAGTCTGATTAAGTTCTGTAAGAACATTAAACCCCCTCAATTTACCTAATTCCTGCCATTTTGTAAAGAAGTGAGAATCTCAATTTAATGTGTTTGGCTATCACCTGTATAACCACTGGGCTGCAGTGATCATGCACTGGTGGAGTTCGCAGTCCTGAGGGATATAGGTTAGGCGAAGTGAGGACCCTGAATTTTGGGAAAACAAGCTTCCAGCTGTTCAAGGAGTTAGTCAATAGGACCCCCTGGGAAACTGCCCTCAGRGACAAGAGAGCAGAACAGAGCTGGCAGATCTTAAAGGATGCTTTCCATAGAGCACAAGAGCTCTCGATCCCCAGGTGTAAGAAATCAGGAAAAGAGACAAGAGACCGGCATGGCTGAGTCAAGACCTGCTGGTCAAACTAAAGGGCAAGAAGGAAATGCACGGGCAGTGGAAGCAGRGACAGGTATTCTGGGAAGAATATAGGGACGCTGCCCAGTTGTGTAGGGATGGGGTCAGGAAGGTCAGGGCATGGCTGGAGCTGAACTTGGCAAGGGATACAAAGAATAAGAAGGGCTTCTACAGGTATATCAGCCAGAAAAGGAAGGTCAAAGAAAGCATACCCCGCTGATGAGCAAGACTGGCAAACTGGTAAAAATGGATGAGGAGAAGGTACTCAACAACTTTTTTGCCTCAGTCTTCACTGGCAACCTCTCTTCCCACACCTCTCGAGTGGATGGACCACAAGACAGGGACTGGGGGAGGAAAGTCTCTCCCACTGTAAAAGAAGATCAGGTTCATGACCACCAGAAGAGCCTGAACATACACAAGTTTATGAGACTGGACGAGATGCATCCCAGAGTCCGGAGGGAATTGGCTGATGTAGTTGCCAAGCCACTCTCCGTGATATTTGAAAAGTCATGGCAGTCAAGTGAAGTGTCTGGAAAAAGTGAAACATTGCACCCATTTTGAAAAAGGGTAGAAAGGAGGACCCTGGGATCTACTGACCTGTCAGCCTCACGTCTGTGCCTGGGAAGATCATGGAACAGATCCTCCTAGAAGCTATGCTAAGGCATATGGAGGACAGGGAGGTGATTTGAGACAGCCAGCATGGCTTCACCAAAGTCCTGCCTGGCCAACCTAACGGCCTTCTATGATGGAGTGACTACATCAATGGACAAGGGAAGAGCTACAGATGTTGTCTATCTGGACTTCTGTAAGGCYTTTGACATGGTCCTCCACAACATCCTTCTCTCTGAATTGGAGAGATATGGATTTGATGGGTGGACTGTTTGGTGGATGAGGAATTAGTTGGATGGTCACATCCAGAGAGTAGTGGTTAAGGGCTCAATATCCAGATGGAGATCGGTGACAARTAGTGTCCCGCAGGGRTCCGTATTGGGACCAGTACTTTTTAATATCTTCATCAATGACATCGACAGTGGGATTGAGTGCACCCTCAGCAAGTTTGCAGATGACACCAAGCTGAGTGGTGCAGTTGGCATGCCTGAGGGATGGGATGCCATCCAGAGGGACCTGGACAAGCTCAAGAGTAGGCCTGTGTGAACCTCATGAGGTTCAACAAGGCCAAGTGCAGGGTCCTGCACCTGGGTCAGGGCAACCCCCAGTATCARTACAGGCTGGGGGATGAAGGGATTGAGAGCAGCCCTGCCTAGAAGGACTTGGGGGTACTGGTGGATGAAAAACTGGGCATGAGCCRGCAATGTCCGCTTACAGCCCAGAAGGCCAACCGTATCCTGGGCTGCATCAAAAGAAGCGTGGCCAGCAGGTCRTGGGAGGTGATTCTGCCCCTCTACTCCACTCTGGTGAGACCCCACCTGCAGTATTGCCTCCAGCTCTGGAACCCCCAGCACAGGGAAGACACGGACCTGTTGGAGCAGGTCCAGAGGAGGTCCATGAAAATGAATAGAGAGCTGGAACACCTCTCCTATGAAGAAAGGCTGAGAGAGTTGGGCTTGTTCAGCCTGGAGAGGAGAAGGCTCTGAGGAGACCTTATTGCAGCCTTTCAGTACTTAAAGGGATCTTATAAGAAAGATGGAGGCAAACTTTTTAGTAGGGCCTATTGTGATAGGACAAGGGGTAATGGTTTTAAACTAAAAGAGGGTAGATTTAGACTAGATATTAGGAAGACATTTTTTACAATGAGAGTGGTGAAACACTGGCACAGGTTGCCCAGAGAGGTGGTAGATGCCCCRTCCCTGGAAACATTGAAGGTCAGGTTGGATGGGGCTCTGAGCAACCTGATCTGATTGAAGATGTCCCTGCCCATGGCAGGTGGGTTGGACTAGATGAACTTTAAAGGTCCCTTCCAACTCAAACTATTCTATGATTCTATGGTTCTATGATAATCCATAAGAGTTACAGTTTCTAAAGCTGGTAATAGCTACTGTCCCCACATAGTCTTTGCATAACCCATCTTTCCTTTTGTCAAACCTTAGAGAAATTTGCTGGTAGCAAAGCTAAAACAGATTTACTTCTATGAAAGTGATGAGGGTTTGGAACATAATAATAAATTCACCTTTTCATTTTTAAGTGGTTTTTAAAGCCCACATTTACAACATTTTCCCTTCTTCCATACTGATTAAGTTCAGTTCTTAGATCTTGCCAGGATATGATCTGACAGAAAACTGTCTGTAGTGAAACCCTTCTATGCAACCTAAAAACCCGTTCTATGCAGCACAAAAATAGAAAACGTCTTTGTCTGCTGCATCCTATTTCTCGATGTTTCTGATCATTTCCAGAATTGTTAGACTTTTACTCTGCGTAGAAACAGATGCATAGCTCATCTCAGCTAAAATACATGTCTTTATTATTTCTTCCCATTTGGGGACTGAGGAGGTAAAAAAGTCAAATGCTTGCCCATATATTAATGAATTATAATTACTTGTTCCAGATCCATTTCTGGGCATGTATTATTTACACACACACACACACACACACACACACACCCCGCCAATGTGTTATTTTCCTTGTTTGCTTGTATTGGTTTGTCTTTTTGTTTTCCAGTTGAATACTCCTAGAGTAGACATTTTAGTTCCTTATTTTAGGGGATTACAGTAAGCAAAGTTTTCTTACAGATACTGATGATTTACATTGTAGTTGTTGAAACCATGGGGATCTAAACTATGATTCTTGTTGTAAAAAATAATCCATGCCCTGAAAAGCTTATGAACTAAATATTTGGGACATACCAAGAGTAGGATGAAGGAAACATTTTGTCAATTTTAAAGAGGAGTAAATGAAATAAGAAAAGAGGCTGGTTGTACAATGAGTTTAGCAGTGAAGAGAAAGGGCTCTTGTGTTAGTCCATTATACAGCCTGTTTTGTTAAGGGAGTAAACTAACAGGTTGTGTTTTCTCTGTATATACACTTGTAGGCTTGTGTTTACATCTTATCTTTAATAAAGATTTTAACCTTATGCACAGTTTCAGACAAGTACATCAAGTACCTGAAAAGATAGTGAGTTTCTGTATGTTTTGTGAGAATAGAAAATAACTAAATAGAAAAAGGTGCTTAGTAATGTCCTTGTGAGGATGTGAATGCAATGGGGTAAATTCATCTGTTATCAGGTATCAAAAAGTCCACACAAGAACACCACTGAGACACAAATCCTTCGGGAAAAGGGCTTGATAAAGTGCCACTGTTCTCAGAACTGGTAGTTTAACATTTTATGGTTATTCCTGGCTGAGATCAGGTCAGCATGCAGACTGTCAAGGTGTGAAGTCAATATCAATCCTGAGAAAAGTGAGTGAGATTGAAATTTAATACAACAATTACTTTAAAAACTAACAATAGGAATTATCATGCAGCTTCAGAATTCTATAAATGTTAGGTAACAAGCAAAGCCTTGAAATTGTCCTACCAGTAGTCAGAAGACTGCTACTGCCTTCCAGCTGTAGTTGCACTTAAGAAAATGAAAGACATCAATCAAGCTGTTTATTTCGTAGTGTGTTTTTCAGTGTGTTTATTTTCAGAGTGTGTAGCACCAAGTACTGTAAGATTATCTTGTGGCATTCATAAACAGATGCCATTTTTACTAATGCCCTAGCTGAAGTTACAAAATCTTTTGTAGAATTAAAAATAGCTAAATTATAACTTATACTGATTGAGAAAACGTCTTGCCAGAGCAATAAGTTTGTGATTAAATTTTATTACAGAAAAGAAATTTTATTAGAAATTTTCCCATTTTCTTGAAATGTTCTGAGTTTTAGTTGGAAATTGTAAAAGGAGATATTTTAGCTTTACATGTAGTTTTTAATAGAAAATTTTCCAGTGTGAATTCACTTTTTRAGAAAAATCGATATTTTCCCTTAGGAAAAGGAAATGGACAAAAAAACCCCAAACCAAAACCAACTAAGATTTCTTTCTAAACTGAAGTGTTATTAACAGGAGTAAAATAGCTAACATGATTATTTGATAATCTTTCACTATTAATTTTTTTTTTTACTTTCTGAAGATACTTTGAACTTCCATGATAAATGTATAAACTTTGGATGTCACTTACAGTTTTAGACTTATTATCAGATTTTCTTGGGGAAAAACTGCAATGTGAGATGTGCATAGAGAACTAGTTTTAGCTAATAGACAAATGGAAAACATTGATTTGTAGCAACAGTTGTCTGGTCCTCTGGATACAAACATCATTAAAATACTCCTTCTCAGATCCATCAGATCTATGTAAATGATCTGGCTGCTTGCCAAGCAAGAACACTTGAGAAAAAAGTATGGGCTAAGAAAGTTATAAATGAACCTTTATAATTTGGTTTTGAAACTAAGTTGAAGTATACTTATCCTGGAAACATTGTTTCATATGTTTATTTCCTTGGTATTTGTGTTTCAGATAAAGTTTCTTCGGGACTTTCCATCCCATATATAACAGCAAAGACTTAATTGTTTAAGTTCAGGCAGGAACTGGAAAAAGCTGTCTTTTGTTCTTGCAGTGATTGAGAAAACTTCAGCAGCGTGCAGTTTGGGAAAAGAGGCCATACACCAAACATACTGCTCCTTTCCCAGCAAGGGAKATGGCAGTTCAGGTAGCTATAGCGTTTCAAGGGTCTCAGAAAGAAACTTTCAGTGGTATGTTTTTATGTGGGGACTCAATAAAGGGCAATTTGATATTATTGATAGTGACACTGATGTTTTAGTGGGAACCCTAGGTTAAACCAAATACTACATTCAAAATAGCAGGCTGGATCTTTCTAATGTATGGCATATTTCACAGGGAGCTTAACACTGCGTGCAGACTTTGCTGAACATGTCTGAACAACTAAGGAACATCAAAGTTGTTCATTTTGTAAATGCTGAAATGAAACTTTTAAATTTCAATTTGAAATACCAGGTTTTCTCTCTGAACAAAATAATTTTATATAAATTTGCATTTTTTAATCCAAATCTGTATTGTTTGTTTACTATAACTTTAAGATCCTAAATTTTTGGCAGCTACTGAGGTAACTATGTTTTTTTCCTAGCTCTGAAGAAAGTTGCTAATTTTCTGGTTTGGTGTTTGATTTGCAAAGAGAACATGGCTAAAGTAATGGTGCATTTGTGTTTTCCAGCAGATTCACAGGCAATATATGATGCGCTTTCTGTCACAAGCAATAATTTATTACAGTTTATAAGATAAATAGCTCAGAAATCAAAACAGTTATCAGGAGCTCTATTCTATCTATTTATTTCCAGTCAGATAAAGAGGAATTTACTACTTCCGGGGGAAAAAAAAGGTTAATAAGCCATTTGCACAACATTTTGGATGGAACACTTAAACTATAATGCATCCCTGGAATACTATTCCAGGGATGCATTATAGTCATATGATCACAGAGTGATTACAAATCCATAACAGAGTATTTGTTTGCCAGGTATACATATAAAAAGATCTCTTATCCATGCAATTTGTCTTCCATCCACTTGAACAATTTTGTTCATTATGTACTGGTGTGGAAGGTAATGCATCTAAAAGAATGAACCATTTTTCTGGGTCGGGACAGTTCATTTTCCTAAAAGCTCTTTCATTATACCTTTTATATTACGAAGGCAAGGGACATCCTGCTTATCATTTAGCCTGCGAGCGATGTACCCGGTCACAATAAATGGTGAAAATGCCTGTAGGTGTGTGTGCATGTAGTGGTACTTCTGTTTGCCCTTTTATTAAAGCAGGGAAGCACAGCAAGTTGTGAGAGAACAAAATTAAAGCACAGGAAAAATGGATGAAGTTCTTTTCCTCTCCCTTGATTTTTGTATCTTTCTGTAGTAGTTCACTAATGGAAAACAGAGATTCTGGTATTCAGTTCTCACTCTGAGATTTCTGTGAAATATAAGGACTAGTTTCTAGCCCCTGTGAGAAAAAGATTGCCTGCTTGCCCCAACCGTTAATGAGGTTCTGAAGAAGTATGCTTGAAATGTACTATGTTTTAAGCAGACCAGAAGGAGGGCTGGCATGCTCAAAAGTTGATTTGATTTTGTTTCTTCAGCTGACATAGTTAACATAGCAGGAGAAACTTCCTCCCTCTGTAAACATTTTCTGATTTCTATTTATTTGTTGACCATTATCACTAAAATGATACTGCTATTAAAAGTGTTAAATCATATTTCTAYAGTGTGACTTGAGAATGGAAGCAAGTACCAGTAATACTCCTACACTTGGCACCAGCATAATTTTCATAATTTGTTCATGGCTCTTTGTGGAAAACCTTGAATTGTTTGAACTACATGCACTATGTACTAATGAGGGGTGGGCGGGTGGATGAAGTCTGCTCTTAGCCAAATATATTTCATTATAGTGTAAACTCAAATATAATTGGAAGCATATGAAAGGAAATGAAAGAAATGGGTATCTTATGGGTACAGCTTTCAGTTCTAGAGGGAAACAGTAATATTTGTAACTTGTAAATTTATTGTAAACTGTGCAGGAGAAAGTGTTTGGGAGGTCTCTGATTGTTGCTCCGGCAGAGTATTCCTATCCAGGGCTTTAATAATGTAAATCCTTGCATTATCTCTAATAGCTTTTTCTTTTCCTTTGCACTCCAGTGCAAATGTGGACAAATATTACCTGTTAGCACACGTGAAATTAGGCACCTACATCCTGAGCAGAAGCATCAAGGCTGTTGTGCATTCATTCCTTATTCTTAAGAATGCATGAAAAAAATAACATTATGGACAAACAAAAGAGATGTAGATGCAAATTATTACAAGTCAAAAATGGTAACATGAGGACAGAGGTTCAGTTCTATGAACTGGTGTAGTGCCATTAAAGTAAATGGAATTACCTTGATTAGCCTGTGCTGATATCTGACCAAAGACTTTGACAAGCTCTCATCACTGTAGCAGCGGTTTCCTTTCCATTACCTTTTTTGACCTCCTACTCACTTTTTACCTTAGTTTAATATGCATAGCATGAAGTCTCTGAATTATCTAAATAAGCTTATAAGACTTTCCTAATAAACCACAAATTAGGTAATCTGTTGCTGAGTCTTAATATCATTTTGGCAGAGAGGGGGTTAGTGTTGCCACTAGTTTAAGTGTTCCCAGACAAGTATGTAAGAATGTATGATGTAGCATAAGATGTAGCATATGTGCCATGAGTGTGAAACATCCTAAGCCTGTCAGACACACTTTACATCTGCATAATCTGCAGCACTGATCAGCCAGGACATATGTGGACGTGTCTAGAACATACAGAAATCTAGAGAAATGCCCTTATATTGAATTTCTTTATGGAAATCTGTGATTATCTATACCTGGAAATACATAATAGTCTTTCTGCTGGGTAAATGTTTATAATTTTATATCATATTGCTGAACAATACTGACAATAATAAATGTTACCATCACATGTATATTTTTATAAGATTTTGCTGGAATTTACAGCTGTATTTTATATGATTTCAAGATTTCTTTGCATTTACCTAAAGACTGCAGATGATCCTAATGTCCTTTCCTCAGTAAAAAAAAAATTACTGAATTGAAAATGTGTCCATGATAAGCCTTGTGTCTCAGAGGCATATGTATTTCCAGGGGAACAGGTGAAGGGTTACTGAATCAACTAATTTAATATTCCCTTTTCAAAAGAAGTTTCTCTCCTGACCTCCTCTAGGGAATAAAGCAACACTCCTGGTCAAGCAAAACTATAGAGTTTACCTGTAGGAAATGTTAACTTTCAGTTCTTGCAATGCATATCAAATATACTAGTTGTCTAATCCAGACCAGCATGCTATTCAGACTAGTAAGGCATAAAGAACTCTGAACAAGTATCTGCAAGGACTGTTCTATTTTGTTTAGTTAATACCAGGGGCAACGCGCTAGATGTAAAATCAAAAAGCTTGCTCTTYAAATGTTATTTTATGAGCCCTAGTGATAACATCTATCTGTCTGGTATAAATTAATATAATTTTGGGAGGTGTTAAGCTTCCTCTGAAACAAGGAAGATCACCTCAAATGTCTCTTTTAATTGGTGGCAGAGTTTCAACAACATGTTTCTGAAAGCCCTCTGAGGTACAGCACTCATGTAACAGACTGCTTCTGGTTTGTCCTCCCAGCAGAGGAGCATGCCTGGAGCACAGAAATCGGTTTACCTGAATAACTTTCTCTTTTGCATTTTGTACTTTGACATGCCTAACAGGAATCTCTTGCAGGTCAGAGGGGAATGACTTCTGCTGAGAAAAAAAATGAATGCTGCATAATGAACAAAGACAAGTTAATTGAGCCCATTTTCTGAGTCACTTGTCTGTCTTCAGTTTTCCCCCTTCATGACTAGGCTATGTCCCATAAATACAATATATGCCTTGCTTAATCAGTATAGGTCAAGTCTGTAAACGTAGCTGTGAACTGCTGGTTGCTGGTGAAAAGATTAAGTGGCCAAGGTTTGGGATGTGGCATGTAAAATAGACTGTAATTAGACTAGATTAGATATTTCAGATTTGTGCAGCCCATGGCTGGGCTTAAATCTACTTTGTCCTTATTGTCCTCTTAATTTTCTAGTACACTGCACAGATATGTTAATTTAGTACTCATGCTGAAAGTAAGGTCACAGTGTCTCACTTTTGTCTGTACTTGATTGCTTATCACCTTTTCAGACTGGCATTTCTATTTGCCAGGTGTATTTGATGATTGGTCCTCAGTAAGTCCCTCAGCAAGAATACTGATCATGTTTTTTTTTTTTCTTTAACAGCTGCTCAGTAATTTCACATGACATAATGTAAATGTATTCATGAAGTAAAGTGAGTCCCTCTCAGCTCATGTTGATTGTGCTCGTGGAGGTGTTTGCCAGTCTGTTGAACACATTCTGCAGTTATTATCTTTTTTTCTTAAACAGGCAGAATGCAAACAGAAGACCATCCAAAGAAAGACTAAAGCATTTTGTCTGTTTCTGAATCTCTTTCTCTCCTACACACAATACACATGTTCATTCCAATGGAAGACATGTGGCTAAATCCACTGTACTATTTGAAAATTTCAAGAGATGATTTTGTGAAGCATCCATTTATGTTCCGGCCCAGTACACTGCTCCTCCCTGGCCATCATTGTCAGTAGGCAGTCAGTGAGACACTAAAGTAGACTACAGATGCAGGTCTCAGACTTAGTTGAAAAGGGTGGGGTTTGTATTTTTTTTTTTTTCATAAAATATTCTGTAAAAGCCTTTGTGCTCTTATGTTCAGTTCTTATGCGAGAAAACAAAACCGATGATTTAGAATTTTAAAATATACTTTATTTTTATACCTTGCAAAATGACAAGCGAGAGAATGCCAGATGGGCCATTTGGCTTAAAGTTCTAACAAAAATGGAAACAGAAGATGACAATAATCAGGCAAATATCATTGCATCAGTGAAAGTTCCAACAGCAGCTTGGTTTAAAAGCATTGAAATAGTTACATGGCAGGTTTGCAAGCATTCCAAATCAGCAGGAATTAACAATTTCTGCTACTAAATACACAGATTAATTCTCTAAAACTTTGTTAAATAGASGCTATCTCTATGTGGCTCATGTTTAATTTCTTCAGTTGGCAATTTTCTATTTTGTATGAAATAGTTACAAAATTTATTGGACTAGAGAGACAGAATATGTAAAGGTTCATGACTAGCATAATAGCACAGAGATTAGGGTACTTACCTAGGAGAAAGGATGCCCCTGTTTTCATTCATTTAAATATCCTTCATCACTGGAGGATGTTTGAAGGTGCAACTCTGAGGATTTTGTCTTGAGCCTGACATACATTAATAGCAATGTTTTCATGAGAAATCCAAGGTATGGACTAGATTCCCTCATGCAATCTGTAGATGACATCATATTAGAAAGTGTTGTAAACAAGGAAAGGCTTAAAATTAAAAAAGAAATTGATTAAATGATAAATGGTCCAGAATCAAATAGATGAAATTTGATTGTGACAAGTACAATCACATATTTAGGAAAGAGAAATTAAATTCACTGATACAAAATAAGAGGCAGATGGATGTGTAGCTATACAGCTTGAAAGACTCCCAGACTTCAGGACACYCAAACTTGAATACAGCTTGATAGTGTGATGCTTGTAAGGGTGGGGGTGGGAGGGGTGCAGRAACAAATTTCTCTTTGCTGTGTGTGAAAAATATGACACTCGTGAAGCAGTAGAGGTTATTATTCCTGGCACTTGTGAGGACATTTTTGGAACAAATAATTATCAGAGGTTGTGTATGCTCATCCAAGTCTCTCTTGATGCTTAGGGCTAGACTAGATGGTCAGTTGAAACGTCTTCAGATGCTATATGCAGCAGAGGAGAAATTTTTTCTTCCTCAGAGAAATTAATGGAGCTCCTTTTTCCATGTATGAAATGTTCTTATCAATAAACATTCTGCTCCAAATTTCCTTGAAAAACCAAATACACTTTTGGAAAAATACGTCTCAAACTGCCAAATGCCAAAGTACGGAGCATAAATATTTAGCCTAACACTCAAATTTTGGGGAAAAATATGCAGAATACTTAATATTCCAGAATTTCTACCTCTGCCAGTAAGTCTTTCTGTAACTCCAATATAATGATTCTTCATTTTCAATTTACATAACTGACAGCAATAAAAATGAGTTGACTTGTGTGCAATGTTGGTGTTAGAATCAAATGAATGTGTCTTTTACAATATGGACCGTTTGAAAGAAAAAACGTTCCGTGTTGCTGGGTGAAATAGAGAGTGATATGTCTGGCTATTCTTTCTCCCTCATATATATCTTATATATTTTAAATTAAGCTAGGCAATCTATGTAGGTTACTTTTTAGTTACTCTTATAATGTCTATAGGCTAAATTTGTCTTTCATGCTCAAATCCTATACTTGCAGTGTACATCAAATACCTTCTTGACCATTTATTTACTATTTTCATAYATCTCTAATTCATGGTATGTATTTGTATTTGTGTCTGTTTGCTACAATGTGATTGTAGTATGCTTTTCTCTGCCAAGCTGCTAAAATAAATGTTTAAAAATAACTTTATGATTCATGTTGCCAAGGCTTACTTCAGAGATCATGCTAGCAGTTTCCCACAGGAAATATAATTTTTTTTAAAAGAAAGGAATGAGTATCGAAGTCACTTTTATGCCACATCCAGTGAATATGACATTATTTAAAATGCTATCTATATTTAGTTAATAACAATAGGGAAAGAATGCGATAGGACATTGCAAGTAGAAGACAGATTTCTACAAATGTGCCTGAAATTAGAATGAAAACATTACTGAATGATCTTCAGATGCTTAGCATTATCAAGCTGTTATGATCACATTTTCTATATATTTCTCACACATAGATAAAAATCTGAAATTAAATAGTTTTCACATGTGATGGCTAAATTGGTTTTCAGAACAAATGTCCTGGACTAGCAGTTCTTCAGTTAATTCAAAACGTTAGAATGGATTTTACAAATTAACCTTACAAAGCTACAAATTTCTTCCAGCCCAGAGCATTTCAGAACTTAATATTTTAAGAACAGATCTAACAGGCTGTTAAATGTTAGATCCTACTAAGCCAAAATTTTTGAAATGGATTCTTCATTACATAGTTAAATTTCTAAGTTTTCTACAGATAGCTAAGTGCTTCAGAAAGAAATGTAGTAACTGGTGATGCACTGATCAGGTAAGCAGACATTTAGTACGCACTGCCTGACTTGGAGCCTAATAGCTATGAATATAAGTGAGGGGAGCTGATTTCCATGTTTCCAGGCCTGTTTATACATTTTACTTGAAAAAGTTGTTCAATAAAATATTGAAGTAACTGGAAGAAAACAGAACCCACCTCTTCCATTTCTGTGCATCTCTATAGAACCCTTTAAGCATAGAGTCACACCTGTTCCTGGTGGCTCAGGGACTTTCTGAGCTTTTCTGCAGACTACAAAAGTTTGAACAGCTTCAGCAGAAAAGATAAAGACTTCTTGATTCTACCCAAAGCGGGCTACCATGATGGCTCTGGCATTCTTGTGGAAGATGTGGCTTTGCACGTTTCCAATAACAACATGAGAAAAGAAGGTATCTCTGCTACTGGAAGGAGAAAGGGGGAGTGGAGTGCCCTGTATTCAGATTAAAAATGACCATGTAAGAGAGTGCCGTGTATTGATCTCACCTATTCAAGACTAGCAAAATGACAATTCACTCCTTTTTCTCTAGATAGGATAAATCACAAATTTCCCAGTCCTGTTTCTGCAGAGACTCAGTGCTTCCAGAATAAGAAGCAATCCCCAAAGCTTTCCTTTCTTAAAGCTGTTTTCTTCTTCCCTGGTAGTTCTAGAGTCACTCCTCCTTGCTCTCAAATTTACACTCACTATCCTTTAAAAAGACCCTAAGGTCTCACAATTTACTTAAAACATCCACCTGATGCTTGTTTCTGCTAGACCTTTCAAGTTCTTAAGTCAGAAACTGCAGTGTCTAGAGGGTTTATGAATTTGAGTTCAGCAGGGGTTTTCAGCTCTGCATCATTGGATTTGGGRTCTGGAAAACTACTTGAGCCTTTTTCACATCTATTTTGTATTTTGGTACTGAAAATATGTCCCTTTGGCATTACGTATAAAATATAGCTAGTTCTAAAACAAATGGAACAAAAATTCCCAATTCTTACTTAATAATTGGTTAATAGTGCAGAAATTACTGATGTATGAGTGGAGGGTAGCCCTTGGACCTACTTTATGAACAACATTCAGCCTTCTATCTGCAAGTTTTTTTTTTTATTATGGTTTTCAACTCTACGAAGTAGGTAAAATTTTAGATATAAAATTGGAATGAATCCATTTTAATTAATATGATAGTGAATGAAAAGATTTATTGATCCCTGCATTAAAAATGTAGCATTAAAAGAACATGACTAAARGTATGCTGAAATAAATTTTTAATTCATTTTTAAACCCAACATTGCTTTATTTTTGTTCTGAAATTTGTAACAATTCTTGATTAAATCACTATTACATCCCTCTCCCTATTTTTTCTTTGTTCTTTAGATTTCTATCATCTGCTGTCTTTTACCTGGCAGATGTGTGTATATGCACTCATAAGTGAGGAATAGGAGAAGAGAGCTGAACTAGGTGGATTTACAGCTGCAATCAATTAACCTGTTGCTAGGGAACCATCAGCTGCCCAATCAAAAATAGCAATCAGCCGACTGGAGTCAGCAGGATATAAAATGGAATCACAAAACATTACAGTTTCCCCCCTTTTTATTACAAATTTTAAAATTTTTATCTTATTAATGCTTTTTTATGAAGGGTGAGGGAAGGAAAGTTTGATAGCAAAGGGTTGAAAATGTCAAATATGTTTCAGTCTTAGTCTAGGCACTTAATTAACAGAAAGACTGGCAGCAGGAACTTGGATTTGTGTTTGGCTTGCTTTATGTTTATCAGTGTTAACCAAAATGAGGTATAGTGATGCAGTATGTGGAAATTTATTGCAGAAGACTTCATTTGACCATACCAGTTAGCCTAATGTGGTCTGATCTGGTAATACTTCAAAAACCCTAGACATTTTATGGAATGCCAGTTAATTAAASCTTAATGAACTTCAAAGAGCGAGTTGTGGTTGGTAGAGATAAGAGACAACCCTGACTGATATATGGAAGCAGAAGATTTCATTTCACCCACTTAGATCTCACTCAGGTATATGAGGGATTGCAGACTTGAAACAGAAATCACCATCTGTAGTTCAAATGTGATTTTTGACTCTGGCAAAGCATCTGTTACAGGTCACTTCAGGCTTGTTTTGCTTGTTCTGGCAGAGAAGGGCCTGTTTTAAAATGACTTTCGTAGTCTGCTTTTACCTTGAAATATTTAGAGAAATGCTAGAGTAGGAGAATAGAGTTTTCATACCAGTCATACTTTCCATTSTTATTCTTTAAACATACTATTTCTGTCATCTTTGGTATTCATAGTCTTCAATATTAATGTAAAAGACTCAAGTGAAGTGCCATAAAAAAAATATCCACGGGCTGCCTACCTTTTTGGATGGCCATCTGAGACAAAATAGACCGGTCCTTTCTGAACAGTGTTCTCACATGACTTTTACTTGCAGAGGATAAAAAGCTAGGCTAAACTTTGGAACTTTCTTCTAGTCCTATCATTTTGATTCTTGCTTCCATTTCTAGATATGTTGATGTATTGGAAAGGCAAAAAGGAGCAAAAGAGAAGATGGAGGCTCGTTTTTAGTCATTCAATCATCCAATCACCTATGGTGTCTTACGTATCAGCAGCAGTATCTCTAAGAAGCCCAGGTATTTAAAGCTGTGTGTCTGCAGTGTTAATGTTTAATTCACATTCATATATTAGAAACAATGAATTTTGTGACACCTGTTTGGCAGGAATTAACCAACTAAAGTATAAACCACCAGCCTGTGTGCTCCGTGTATGCCTTATATGCTACATCTATATATGCTTTGCTGTAAGTAAATCTGACATAGAACACAAAATGGTTACATGTAATTGCTTTCTAATGTATATAGATAAGAGAGCTTTCAGAATGAAAAGGAACATGAAAAGAAATATCTATGGGACATATCAGAACTGTCTATACTTCCTAATGTTATAAACAGAAAGAATTTTTCTATCATAAAGATGAAGACTGCGAAATTTGTTTTATTTATTTGTTCTTTGTGGTGGTAGAACTCCATGTTGTGGAAGCAGTTGAAAAATGTCTTCTCTCAGTGGTCATGGGGTTGAGACAAGCATTGCAGCACCAATAATGGGTGATCTTGAATGCCCCTTAACTGCATATCCATCTGTTCATGTCTTATTCCACTCTTGTCAAAATAGCACTACTGAATACAGGTTCCCAAGTGCAACAACATAACGTGGCATTGCTGCTGGCATAAAAGGAAAAAAAGGGAAGTGCATTGATCCTGTAGCCTCAGCTCTCTTCCTTTGCTGGGGTGGCCTTTTTAATCTGTCTTCGGATTGAAGACAGGCACAAGCCAGGGCAGAGAGTGCAGAAATGGTGCTGTGACTGCTCACCCCTAGTACATCACAATGTGTGGATTCAGAGCATTGAAACACTGAGGGAACAAGGGAACAAATTTGTCACTATGCCAGTGCAGGCTGGACTCTGCATTTCTAAACTGCAGCTGCGGTTCTGAGACACTTCCTTTTGCTTAAGGTTTTGAATTTTAAATGTTCATCGGTTTGTGCTCTAGGCAACTGTCTATTTTGCTTCTGCCTGAAGTCACACTGCAGTCTGGGTGTCAGCTGAGATGAAGTACAGTGATTGGGTACACCTACTGTTACAGGATATATGACAAGCAAGAACAAAGGTTTAATCAGGAAGCTAGTTTTTATACAGTTTGGGGACTTTAAACAGTTTCAATATTGTGAATTTAATATATCAGCCCATCTCTGCAAAACAGGTAAATTTTTGAAATTTCAGGGCTGCATATTAAATGACTGTAGTAATATTCAGATTTATTAAGGAAATGTGTTATCTACCTCTTAAAATTCATAATACAATAAGGGTTTCTGGAACTATTACTTTTTTTCAGGCATCTACCTGTTGTTTGTGCCTCTTGTAGCCAGCCTTTCATGAAGTGTCATAGGAATATGCGAATGACTTGTGATGATATTTTATTAATTGCTAATGCTCAGGTATTTTGTTATGCCATGCTTCAACTCCATGTAATGAAAATGCATTGTAGGTGAAAAACCTGCTTGCATATTAATTACAAACTAATTATAGTTTTATTTTATACTCTAATGAAGTATTTTTAAAGAGAAATTTAGATACTGGATCCACATATTCATTGGGTGATTAGTTTGTACGGTATGACTAAGAGGAAGCCCACAAATATGCACTATATTTATTCATTGAGTGCACACATTATTGGAGTCAGGCAGGAGATTAATTATATTACACTATAGATTGTCTCGGAATGTCTGCAGTTACTAAATATCAGATTGCTTGCATGTGAATCTGCCTCCTGCTGCAGACTTAACATGTTCGTTATGCTAGGTTTAGTAAAATAAACCTGAACTTGATGAGCTATTATATGAGTGTTATTATAATGCAAAGCAATATCAGAAAGTTTATATTCTTGAATATGTATCTTGTGGTTTAACTGAGTTTTCTTTTAACTGAAATACAATCTTAGCCAAATGTCATAGGTTACTAAATTGAAGGATGGTGGTGAAATTCTTGATTAAAAGCATACATCACAAAATTAGTGACCATATCTTCTGTAGTTTCTCACCTGGAGGCTATGTAGTCTCAGCTTAAAAATGAGACAAGGAACCTTTATTTTCTTTCTGGTTTTGTTTCCTTAATATTACCACAGAACACACACACACAAATCACTGTAGGAGCAATGCCATTTAAATGGTGAGCTGGTTCTGAGATAGATAGAATAATGAATAGAAAGCCTATTAACATTTGCTAAGTGATAGTTGAACATGGAACTTCTGTAAACTAAAACAAAGGGGTTGGGAAGGGAATGTGAAGTCTCAGAGCAACCTTGGCTACAGTGACCATGAGATGGTAGAGTTCAGGATCCTGAGAGAAGGGAACAAGGCAAATAGCAGGATCACAACCCTGGACTTTAGGAGAACAGACTTTGGACTGTTAAAGGACTTGTTTGGGAGCCCTAGGATATGGTCCTGGAGAGAAGATGGTCCAGGAGCACTGGTGATTTTCAAGGATTACTTTCTCTGAGCTCAAGAATAATCCTTGCCTATGTGTAGGAAGTCAAGCAAAGGTGTCAGGAAGCCTGTATGGTTGAGCAAGGAGCTCCTGACAAAACTCAGACATAAAAATGAACCGTACAAGTGGTGGAAGTAGAGTTAGGTGACCCAGGACAAATCTGTGTCTAACTGTGTGGGGATGAGGTTAGGAAAGCCAAAGCCCAACTGAAGTTGAAACTGGGAAGGAATATGAAAGGCATCTACAAGCTAAATGAAGACTAGAAAAATGTGAATATGCTGCCAAAGGGGGCAAGGGTTCCTGGTGGCAAAAGACATGGAAAATGTCAAGGTACTTGATACCTTTTCTGGAGATCAGGGGAACTACATATTGGGCACCTCACCTCACTTAGATCCCTGGGAAGGTGATTGAGCAAATAATCCTGGAAACCATTTCCAAACACAAAGGCAAGAAGGTGGTAGATGTCCCATCCCTGGAAACATTCAAGGTCAGGTTGGACAGGGCTCTGAGCAACCTGATCTGGTTGAAGATATCCCTGTCCATGGCAGAGGGGTTGGACTAGATGACCTTTAAAGGTCCCTTCCAATCCAAACGATTCTACGATTCTATGATTTGGAGTAGTTGGCTTAGATTTACAAAGGGGATATCAGGTTCGACCAACATGGTAGCCTCCTACAATGAGGTCACTGTCTTGGGGGAAGAGTGAATGTTGTGTGTCTTCAGCTAGGCTTTCAACACTACCTCCCGTAACACTCTCTTTAACAAACTGATGAATTATGACCTAGAGAAGTGGACAATGAAGCAGACTGAAAACTGGCTGAACTGCTGGGGTCTAAGGATTGAGGTCAGTGGCACAATTTGGACTCCAGTTGTGTACACTCCCCAAGGGAGGAGTGGCTGATACACCAGTTGATTGTGCTGCCATTCAGTGGGACTTTGATAGGCTGGAGAAATGGGTTGACAGGAACCTAATGAAATTCAACAAAGAGAAATGTTCAAAATCCTGCACCTGGGGAGGAACAACCCCATACAACAATACAGGGTGGTGGCTGACAGTCTGGAAAGCAGCTTTGCAGAAAAGGATCTGGATGTCTTCTTGAATGATGAGTTCACCATGAGCCAGCAATGCACCCTTGCAACAAAGAAGGTCAACAGCATCCTGGGCTGCATTAGGAAGATTGTTACCAGCAGGTCAAGGGAGGTGATTCTTCCCCTCTGCTCAGGATTGGTGAGATCCCACATGAAGCGCTGTGTTCAGTTCCAGACTCTGCAGTACAAGAGACATGGACATCCTGAAGCAAGTTCAGTGAAGGGTCACTGAGATGATTAGGAGCTTGGAGCATCTGTGAAACAAAAAGAAACTGAGAGAGATGAGGCTATATAGCCTGGCGAAGAGAAGGATCGAGGGGGGTGTTATCAATGTGTATAGATACCTAATGGGAAGGAGTAAAGAAGACAGACCCAGACTCTTCATGGTGCTGAGGGACAGGACAAGAAGCAATAGGCATAAATTGAAATATGGAAAATTCTTTTTAACTCTAAGAAACAACTTTTTAACTCTGAGGGTGGTCAAACACTGGAACAGGTTGATGAGAGTGGTGGTGGAGTCTCCATCTCTGGAGACAGTTGAAAACTGACTGGACATGGTCCTGAGCAGCCAGTTGTAGTTGACCGTGTTCTGAGCAGGGAAGTAAGACTAGATGCTCTCCAGAGGTCCCTTCCAACCTCAGTGATTCTGTGGAAAGAATTAAGACCACAATTTACTTATTGATCCTATACAGAATCTGACGTAAGGAACATCACTCAAGTTGACATGTATAACTTTTTTGGTTGGATACCAAGGGAAAGTCAAAATTTACCATCTTTTCCTATTCAGTTTAACTGAATTTTCCTTGTCTCTATTAACAACRATTAATGCTGGGATGCATTATGAAGAACTCAGGTTTTCCATAATTTTGACTTTCTTTTCATGCATCGCACAGGTTATGTCAGTGCAGACCTGCTGAGAGAAAATAGAAGACAAGTACTCCCCAGACACATGAATGGCTGCAAACACCAACTTCACTGCTAGAGGAAAATAACTTGTGTAGCAAAGAGGCTAATATTAATATTGACAGACAGGTTGGTGGAGTCATTATCTGCAATGATGCTTATATAGTTGTTTTCCTACTTCAATCCTTTTTTATAAGATTATTTTACTGGGATAATATGCTTAAAATCAGATCCTTCCTTGTGTATCCCTCAATGGAATCATTTGACTTTGATTACTATCAAATAAACGGAGAGAGTTTATCTTTAAGTGAGAATTGCAGCAACCTATGTGATGAAATCAGAAATTCAAATGTGCTCAGGAAACAGGTGTGTCCTAGTATTCTTAGAAAGGATAGAACTTAAATATTTCCCCTAGCTACTATAAAATAACTTCCAAACACAATAAATAACAGTATTATTGAAAATGTGAGGCGCTCTGAACTTTGAGGGCTATAGGGATTTCATGGTACCTGAATATGAATGCTGAATCACTTAGGTATCCAGCTCAAAATCACTGATTCAGAAACTTTCACAACATGATGGCAAGTAATTATCAACGACCTTCTGCATCCAGTAAAATGTATTGCATTTATTACCTTATGCCATTACAGAGTAATTGATACTTCTAGCTGTATCAGCAAACTCTCAGTTAGCTGCAGCACAAAAATATAAAGGTATCAATAAATGACCTTTTATTTTTTTGATATTAAATCTACAGTTCTGACAGAGGAAGTTTAATATTAGTTGTTTTTTTAAAAAGTATAGGAGTAACCACTGAACAAGTTTGTTCCAAGAACGGTACAACTGATGATGGCCTCTTTTTATAGATCTGAATCCTTTCCATCCTCACTGCAGTAATGCTAAGATTTGTGGGCAAGAGGTAGCACATATGGTAGCTAATCTTAAGCTATGTACATGTTAAATGACTGGCAACTGGGTTCACACTATTTGGCTGGCCAGCTGATGCCAAACAGTGTGTGTAATATCAAACAGTTCTGTCTGCCTTTTTCTCTGTGAAAGTATTAATTTGATCTCTCCCTTCCTATTCATAGAATTTTCATGAAAACTTGTGAGAACATAATTTTTTTTGAGAATATATTCTGCCTTTGAATTGTGAGATGGGATGAAAAATGGAGTGGGATGAAGTTTAGAGCTGAAGGTGGAAAGACAGACATGATCTCAAAAGACTTTCTTTTGGAAACCAGAGAAAAGTAAGGATTTTCTGACAATGTACTCATAGTTGTCTTCTGTGTAGCAAAGAACATTACAAGTCAGATGATACTGTTGTTGACACTTTTAATGGCAGTTACTTTTAGTGGTGAGGTGTGTACAGTTTTAAAACTATGAAATAGCCTTATTGGACTGAGATTCTTGAACTATACAACATTAAATCCCGTTTTCTCTAAAGGATTATGGCATATTTGCCATAACTAGAAATAGTCTCAGATGCCTACAGGAAAAAAACAAACCAAAACCAACAGTGACATTTTTGACTGTAGTATTTGAAAGAGGATTGAAATTATACTTCTGAGTGAAAGGGAAGATAATTGACCGTATTCTTGACCCCTTAAAATTTCATGTGAGATATGGCTACTAAAAGCTCTAGTTCTGAAAAGCTCTAGCCCTAAAAGCATCTAATGCTTCTTATGACTAAATTCATTTATGTATTTGGTATTTGAGTCATTTATCTGGATTGCTGTGTAAATATGTGGGTTGACTTATGAAATGGCAAATAAAATCCCAGCACCCAAAAATTCAGAACAGTCATCTAGAAAGAGTGAACAAGAAACCATCAGCTTAAAGTGGAGGTGTTGTCTGCTAGTACCTGTCAATTTAAGAACTAAGCTATAAAAAAAATAAGAAGTGAGGAAAGACAAGCAAAAAAAGGTAGATGCATTTTCTTTTCTCCTTTTCTCCTGTGGTGAAAATGTGTTGCTGAATTGACATGTGATAATTGTAAACAATTCCAGTGTTCATTGTTAAAAAAAAGTGATAAAAACTTAGACCAAGATAAGGTATGTTATTTGTGTTATAACAGTGCCTCGAGGGTCTCCCAGATAATTTTTCTGGTCTTTAATGTCTGTGCAGTGTATAATGAGGCCATGGTCCATGAAGAACCCACACAAGCATATAGGAAACCAAAATAAACTGGATATTTTTGAATATGAAGCAATATAAACTCCCCTCTGAAAAGTGTGTCTAATCCTTAAACGAACACTGAGGTGAAAAATTGAGGCAGACAACTCAGCAGTGGCAGGGCCGTGACTGAACTGGGACTTTTAATGCAGTTTGGTGCCTTCACTATAATGCAATTGATCTTGAGCATGATTCAAACCATGTTTTTTTCTCTGGCTTTAGTCAGTCTTTCTTCACAGTCTGGAAAAGTTTTGCTTAGAACTCACCTCAGTCTTCATCTGATTTTTTTTTTGCTACTGTTCTCCAAAAATATTATTTTAAAAAAAGATGTATTTTTAGTGACAGCTGCCGCCAAAATTAGTTTTGATAATATATTTGCACTAAAATACCTGCTGTTTATAATTCTTCAGTTGTGAATTGTATTGATTTGTCTTTGAATAAATATACTGCAGAATTTGGTCTTTTCTGTAAATGTAGAAAAATATATTAACAGGTAATCATCATATCTATTTTTCTGAAGGAAGAGTGGCAAGCTTTTAAGAGCTATTATGGTACATTTAATAAATTAGATGAGCATTTAACAATTCTGAAATCAAGCAAAAGAAGTCAAATGGCAGATATTGCTGATTTTTTGACATTGAATATATCATTGACTAAGTTCTACTGTGAAACTACAGTAAAGAAGAATGAGGGGGAAGAATGCATAATTATCACAACTAAGAATGCGTTTAAATATAGAAAAGCAATAAAGCTTTCTGAATACGTCAGTTATAATATTATTCCATGATACTTGGTTTTTCTCTATACAGCATGATTATACATTGAAGAAAAGACATGTTAAGGTTGCTACCTAGTTTTTAATGAAAAATATATACCGTTGTGCATTTTCTTTCCCTCCAACATTTCCTGTGAACAGTAGCAAAAACATGAGGTAGGATATTTTAATATAATTGCAATGTATTTGGATATTGCATCATAGTTATGTTGCCCTGGCAATACTAAGTGTTTTACTATGCTGGCCCATTTATGATTGCTGATGCATACAGCTGGTACCTTTATGAGTTCATCAGTATGAATAAACTCATCTGTGTATCCCAGGACAAATACGCTTGCATGTTTCACGCTTGATAAGAGAAGTGTCAGAGCTGACAAACTTTGCCACAGCAGATTATTATCTTGAGCTTTCAGATCATCTAGACTACTGCTTGATGTCGCCTTTGCTGCTGAGGGCACCAAGCATGACCACCCCTTCCAGGATTTGATCCTCTTTCCCAAAAAGACAAAGCCATAGTTTCTCATATGAAGTTTCCTATAAAGTGCATGCATGTGATAATGTCTTCCATTTCACTTCATCCTTGCTTCAGGAAGACTATAGCACTGCCTGTGCCTTTGAGGAAAAAGAATGACAGCTGTCCTGATTGAGATGAAAATTTACTCTTGGCAAGGAATAAAACTTTGAAAATGCTTCAGATCTTTCCTAGAATCTGAATGGCTCTTTTGGGCAGTTGAAGTGGTTCAGTATTAGCAGCAGATACTGCAACATGAATTATTCAAACTTGATGTTGGATGAATTCATCCTCAAACGCAACTTAAATAAATTTTCAGTGTTAGTAGCTGTAGTATTGATGGAATCTAGCAGTTACAGAGCTTCTACTTTGAAAATCATAGCAAAGATGCCCATGTTTTTTGCCAAATGTACAATCATACTGTTATGTTTCTTTTAATGATAGCAGAACATTTACCAGCATACTTTAACAAACTCCCCTCCCTGGCTGATTATGTAATCTAGCCTATTTTTAAAAGAAATGTTTTTCTATGCTGGTTAGAAGAAAAGAACTTCAACCAGATTTTTTTTAGTAGAGGATTATTTGTAAACTTTCTTTTTCTTTTTTTTTTTTTAATATCTATTAAGCTGGAATTAAGTATTCTTGGTAGCGGGAATATAACCTGGCAAGGGTAGCTGAATTCTAGAAACATTGTGGACAGGTGACATGGCAACTCTTGGATGATAGTGTGTGTTTTATTAAGATTCGCCTGTGGGGGGAATTATAATGGATGCTGTGCACAAATACACATTGGTGTGATACACCGATGCTTCTTATTTTCTGAATACAAACAGGTGAAATATTGTTGTGGTTTAACCCCAGCAAGCAACTAAACATCACAGACCAGCTTGCTCATCCACTCCTCTGGTGGGATGGGGGAGAGAATCAGGAGGGCAAAAGTGGGAAAACTCCTGGGTTGAGATTAAAACAGTTTAATAATTGAAATGAAACAAAGTAAACCAGTAGTAATAACAACAACAACAACAACAACAACAACAATAATAGAATATACAAAACAGGCAATGCACAATGCAACTGCTCACCACCCGTTGATCAATGCCCAACCTGTCCCCAAGGCGCAATTCCCCCTTTCCGGACCACGCCTCCTAGTTTACATACTGAGCATGAAGTCATGGAATGGATGTCATGATCACTGGGAAACCCTGTTGGCCAGTTGGGTCAGCTGTCCTGGCTATGCTCCCTCCCAGCTTTTTGTGCACCTGAGAGTGCATGGGAAGCTGAAAAGTCCTTGACTAGTGTAAGCACGACTTAGCAACAACTAAAGCATCAATGCGCCATCAACATTCCTCTCATGCCAAACCCAAAACACATATGGTATTTGAGCTTCGTGCTTCTTAATGGGATACTGAAGGCATATTCATTTGTTGTATCTGTTGGGGTGTTTTCTTGCAAATTAGTGCTTGAGAATATGTTAACCCTAGTGGAGTTATAAGAATTTCTCGTGATGGAGGCTGATGGCTTATTCTAAAGCACTGATCATTGATTGGCAAGGCTGCTGTTTTAGGCTATGAACCAAAAGAGAAGAGGAGGAATAAAGGTAATTAAATCATGACTGGAGGCATTTAAGAAGTGCTGGAGAAAGACAGTAATCTCTATAATCTGCCTGTCAAAAGTGAAGGAATGCAGTTTCCAGTCTAAAGCCTGGGGATTAAGTAATAGTAATGCAAATGACACCGAATTTTGCCTTGTAGCAATCAAGATTAAAGGTTTGGTACATTTGCTTGATATTTACATTTTTTTTTTAGTATTTTAAATTAAGACAACAGAAGGAAACACTGACCAGTGAAATTCACTCGGGATTATAGCACAGATGCATTTCCCATTATAATTTAGAAATGTTTCTGGTTCATTTAATTTATAAAGCACATTAAAAAGTGCACTACTGAGATGTTTTAATATGAAGTTTGTATTCATGCTTACAAAAAAATACAATTAGACCATCATTAACAAATGCATTGTAGTTAAGTTTGTGTTTATTAAA
This sequence comes from Oceanodroma leucorhoa, assembly GCA_030449065.1. Classification (NCBI taxonomy): domain Eukaryota; kingdom Metazoa; phylum Chordata; class Aves; order Procellariiformes; genus Oceanodroma; species Oceanodroma leucorhoa. The sequence continues at coordinate 7,385,386 of JASVER010000013.1, forward strand.
CAAAAATATAACACAAACTTCCCATGTAACTTAATATATATGTGACTTGAAGCCCTGAGACAATACAGTTCTTGTAATACAAAAATGGTTCCCACTGGGTACATGTGGCTCATAAAATACATTTCGGACAGTGGGGGTTTGTGTCGAGAACTTGAATGAGTAAGAACACACACATGTTTTTCTTCTTCAGTTAAAGCAGCGGCAGTTCACGTGCGATCTATCATGGCTCTTGTAGCTGTCCACCGGAGGGGACATTATACACACTTACGTATCACTTTTAAAATAAATAAATAACCYCCCAGAAGAGTAGCGTTCAATGATAGTCTGGACAGAACTTTCCAAATATTCATCTGCTGTTCTGTCTAGCCAAAGGTTGGTGTAGACTGGGTTTACTGCTGAAGGGGCATGAAGGAAGGGATTATTTTGGRTTGGTCAGAGCTCTATTATGAAAACCTTTCACTGGTATAAATAGAAATAGGTAAAGCATAAAGCAAGTAGCTCTGACACTGCAACTGACTACTGACAGGATTCATTGTTCTAATGAGACTGAAAAATGTAAACTCGGAATGACACACAAATAGGTACATACATCTGTATAAACAGGGAATTTAAGAAACATCATCACGAAATGTTATGGCTCATTTTAATTTAGTTGCTACTGTTAGTGAGGCAAGATACAGAATCTTTTTTTCATGCACTAATGCAAACTGCAAACATGAGACCAAAATGGAAATTTTATCACTAGTGGCAAACAAATATTTTTTTTTTGAAGTGCTCGAACTATTTTTACATTGGGAATGCTAGATTTTAATTTTTTTTAGGGAAGCAACTAGTTTATTGTTGCAACTTCTCTCTAGCTGTATGCTAAAGTTCACGCACTAACTAGGCACATGCTATTTTAGACTGTCCAATAAAGGCAAGGAACTCTGAGTGTGCCTGGAACATCTATAAACTGTGATCCTAATTACAATTTCAAAAGGAAAGGAAGATGATGAATTAGACTGCTGTGACTTACACAGGTTTATTTTTTTTAGTACCATTAGAAAGTCTCTCTCTCTCTCTCAAAAAAAAAAAAAAAAAAAAAAAAAAAGTAGCTGAAGTCCCTTATCCTTAAATTCTCCTGGTAAGAGAGGAATTTGGCCATGCAATTCCATTGCATTGAGGGCTGAGTGACTAAATCAAGTGCAACTCTGAGAAATTAACTCTGCTACACTGATTTATCATCATCACTGTCTATTAGTCAATTCCAAACCCCTAGACCTTGTGACAAATAAAGTATTCCAGTACGTGCAGTATTTTAAATTTCAGCTAAATTACATTCTGCTTTTTAAACTCAATTATCATGAAATCAATTGTAAAATTTCTTCCTACTATGAAGTATGAAGAAAAACATAGTTCTAACTTATAGCAAATGCTAGATTTTTATGCTGTTGTATGTTTTATGGTATCCTGCTGTATGTACTTAAAGCAGGGTAAAAAATTCTTAAGGCCAACTGAAGTACTCTAAAAATAGCACGTATTGAAATGAACAGATTTAGAAATAGTTTCCATTTTAATTTGTACAATTAGTCTTGTAAAACATATGAAGCTTTCCAAGGCTTAAGAAATACAAACTAAGAGAGCAAAAGCATGATACAAGAAAAGCCTGTAAAATCTGACTTAGTTGTGGTTGAAGATGTTTGAATTACAAAGAGGAAATCTGGAGTTTGAGGAGCTGGGATCCAATTACTAGCTGGTTTTTGGGGTGTAGTTTCTCATGCAAAACTCTGCAAAGCGTACTATATGTAGTTTATCCTTAACCCTTATTGAAGTCCCCAAAGAAAAGTCGTAGTCCATGGGATCCTCAGCCTGTTTATTCATGATGAAGTGAGTAGGACACTTCATATTATAACCCATGCTTGAATGAAAACCTTACAGTTTTGTGAATTTCTAGAGTATATTAGAAACATAAAGTACTGCATTAGAATGTGTTACAGTGGAAAGGAAATCCCACTGTAGCCATCTGGAAGTAATATATTTAAACGTTTCATTAGATGGTTGATATATTAGCAGAACAAAAAAGATTTCATTTTGCCTATCAAAAGATTATGCATACTCAGAGATGTTGTGAAAGATGCTAACTAACAACAAAGCTGGATTTTATTTTGAGAGGATGGGAGACCTCTCTTTTGTGTATTTGTGACTATCATTGGTAAATAGGGTACTTGTGTGTGTCAGGAAGATCATTACTAACAAGAGCCTCATGTACCTTCCTGTAGGGGAAATTAACTTAACTGAAACGTCAACCAACTAAAGTCAGCAATCAGTTGAAATAACAGAGCTTGACAGTGACTGAGGTGGTATTTTTCTAGGGGCCTGACAGCTGAGATATATCTAAATTGCCAGAGAAAAAAGTATTTATAACTGGCAGCTTAAAAACTGTGTGTTAGATTTATTTTCTTTCTGATAACTCTTCTCCAAGGCACTTTAAGGTCAATATGCTTTCTGCACTGTGCCCCTTATAGAACTGAGTTCTTTCATTGAATTTCTCACTTGGGGGAGTTGTGGAGTGAAGAAAGTGTGTGTGTGTGTGTGTGTGTGTCATAATCCTTTGCTTCAGAAAAGTTGAGAACTTCCAAATCTCTGTCAAATGCTTTTTTTGCACCTTTACAACTGTCATTTGCATCTATGTTACTGAGAGCATAGAAAGCTAATTTATATATAGCTTTTCATTTCAAACTGTGTTACTTTGATGTCTCCTCATGAGTTAGCTACTGAATAGTACTTATCAAATAAACATCTGAAAAGGGTCAGCCATTAAACAAAATGAATTCTTCATTGTGAACGCTGTGATTTCTCCTTTTAATTATTTTTTTTGGCTAAATTAAGGGACAGAGATAAGTTCTGAGACCACATCTGAGCAAGATGTGACCTTGCTGATCTTGGAAGTTTCTTTCTTTGCCCTACGCTTCCAAGTCTGCCATATGCATCAAGTGCCCTCCTTATTATTCTCATGCTGTACTTGGAATGTGCTTCCAACATGATGATTTTATAAAAAAAGAGTGCTAGTTACATCCTTCTTACTCTACTCCCTCCAAAAGAAAGCTCTTCCACATACTTATAGGCCTTTTCAGAGTCTTTTTGCTTTGCTTGCTCCTTGAATGAATTTCTGAGCAGTGATGGAATAAAATAGACACTGCATGCCTGTTGAATGGAGTCAAAGAAAGTCCTCTGCAACTTCCCCAGCTTTCATGAAAGCTAAGATAGCTAAATTTTTATCCTTTTGTTTTTCAGTTTTTTNTGAGAGGGGTTCCTTTTGTGACTTTGTTGCTGATATGCTCTTTAGTTTAAAACAATCATCCAATGATCCTTTGAACTCTCCAGAACTGCTATCACAGTTTTTGAGAAGAGGAGATTTTTGTAGGACATTATTTTATTTACGGACCAGCGCTTCCCTAATTGGAGCTATATATAAGTGTCATATATGAAGCATTCTTTAGGTATATATGCTGATGTCAATTTAAGCACCTCCATACACCCCCTTTTCTTTTGAAGCAGTTATTTAGAGAGCACTTGATTCCACAGGATGGAAACTCATAACTGTATAGTGTTTTGAATATGAACCTTTGGATTTATTGAAACATTTGTTTATAAAGTCAATGAGTATGTAATCCAGAAAAGACCAATGAAAAATAGTTAATGGAACCTGCATAACATAAATTTTGTTTTATTTGTTTATTAACCCTGAAATAATCCCTATTTATTGCAGTACTGCATATATAATTTTCTTTACCAGTCTCTAGGACCCTGTCAAATTCACTGTTTGTTTTTTTTTTAATTCTAATGCCTTCATTTATTATGTTCTTTTTATATCTGAGTATGTGTTCAAGGATTTCTCTCAAAGTCCCCAGTAACCAACTTCTTATTTTAGTCTTGGTGATATTAATTGATTTCAATGGAAATTAGGTGTCAAAAGGTCTTTGAAGATCTGGAAGTAAATGACTCACTGATAATTATGCAAAGACGAGAATGAAGTCATCTGTTTGCATACATGAGTTAGGTAATTAAATGTTTCTGGGGATCCGGTCCATAGAACTTAAAGATTTGAATATAAACTTCTAGAGTGTTTGGTCAAGAATTCATGCCGGAAGTTGGTGGTAAAACTAAGAAAAGAATTCTTGACGCAGTTCATCCTTCCATCTTCTAGTGTCATCAAAAAGTCCCCCATTCTGTCACAGGTTATTCACTTTTTTGCACTTAAACTACATACAGTCCACGTATTGACTATTTGAACTGTGATCAATGAAACATTCAAAGAAGAAATTTTCTATATGTTCAGAAGAACACTCCAGTCGTTCGGGACCTGCCCTGTTAACCAGGACCGCTGATAAATGATGGAGGGTGGCTTGGCAAGCTCCTCCGCCAGCTCCCTCAGTACTCTCGGGTGGATCCCATCTGGCCCCATAGACTTGTGAGCGTCCAGGTGGCATAGCAGGTTGCCATCCTCTTCCTCTTGGATTATGGGGGGTTTATTCTGCTCCCCGTCCCCRTCTTCCAGGGGGGTGAATACCCTGAGGATAACCAGTCTGACTATTAAAGACTGAGTCAAAGAAGGCATTAAGTACCTCCGCCTTTTCCTCATCCTTGGTGGCAATGTTACCCCCAGYATCCAGTAGAGGATGGAGATTCTCCTTGGCTCTCATTTTGTCGTTAATATATTTGTAAAAATATTTTTTTGTCTTACGACAGCGGCCAGATTGAGTTCTAGCTGGGCTTTTGCCGTTCTGATTTTCTCTCTGCATGACCTAAAGAGATCCCTGTACTCTTCCTGAGTTGCCTGCCCCTTCTTCCAACAGCAGTAGACTCTCCTTTGTTCCCTGAGTCCCAGCAAGACTTTCCTGTTCAGCCAGGCCGGTCGTCTTCCCCGCCAGCTCCTCTTGCAGCACATGGGGACAGCCTGCTCCTGCGCCTTTCAGACTTCCTCCTTGAAGAATGTCCAGCCTTCCTGGACTCCTCTGCCCTTCAGGACCGCCTCCCAAGGGACTTTCTCAAACAGTGTCCTGAATAGACCAAAGTCTGCCCTCCAGAATTCCATGGTAGTAGTTTTGCTGACCGCCCTCCTTACTTCACCAAGAATTGAGAATTCTATCATGTCATGGTCGCTGAGCCCAAGACGGCCTCCGACGACCACATCTCCCACCAGTCCTCCTCTGTTGGTAAACAGCAGGTCGAGCGAGGCATCTCCCCTGGTAGGCTCACTTACCAGCTGCGTAAGGAAGCTTCCACACACTCCAGGAACCTCCTAGACTGTTTCCTCTCTGCCGTGTTATATTTCCAGCAGATGTTGGGTAAGTTGAAGTCCCCCATGTTGACAAGGGCTAGCGATCGTGAGACTTCTGCCAGCCACTTGTAGAATGCTTCGTCTGCCTCTTCATCCTGGTTGGGTGGTCTATAACAGACTCCCAGCAGGATATCTGCCTTGTTGGCCTTCCCCCTCATCCTTACCCATAAGCACTCAACCCGATCATCACAGTCGTCAAGCTCTGTACAATCAAAACACTCCCTAACATACAGAGCCACCCCACTGCCTCTCCTTCCTCGCCTATCCCTTCTGAAGAGCTTATAGCTCCATCGCAGCACTCCAGTCATGAGAGTCATCCCACGACGTTTCTGTGATGGCAACTAAGTCATAGCTATCCTGCCGCACAATGGCTTCCAGCTCCTCCTGTTTGCTGTCCATGCTGTGTGCATTGGTGTAGATGCACTTGAGCTGGGCTACCGATCTCACCCCCGACATTGGCATGCCATCCCTAGGCTGATCTGTAGCAAGCCTGGTTTTATCCCCTTCCCCCTTCGAACCTAGTTTAAAGCCCTCTTGATGAGCCCTGCCAACTCGTGGGCGAGAATCCTTTTCCCCCTTTGAGACAGCTGAACTCCATCCTTTGCCAGTAGGCCCGGTGCCGTGTAAACCTCCCCATGACCAAAAAAGCCGAAATTCCACCGATGGCACCAGCTTCTGAGCCACGTGTTAATCAGGTGTATTTTCCTGTTTATTACAATATTATTCCCTGCCACTGAAGGGATTGAGGAGAACACTACCTGTGCTCCTGATCCTGCAACCAACCTGCCCAGTGCCCTGAAGTTCCTTTTGATCACTCTGRGACTTCTCTCCACAACCTCATCGCTGCCAACCTGCATAACCAACAGTGGGTAATAGTCCGAGGGCCGTACCAGACCAGGGAGTTTCCTAGTAATGTCTCTAACGCGGGCCTCAGGGAGGCACCAGACTTTCCTGTGGGATGGGTCTGGTCAGCAGATTGGGCCCTCTGTTCCCCTCAGAAGGGAATCGCCTATGACAATTACCCTTCTTTTTTTCTTAACAGAGTCAGTCAAAATGCGTGGGGCTTACTGACTTGACCTAGGCACCCCCCTGGATGGACCTTCATCTACATCCTCATTTGCCTGGCCCTCAAGTCCCAGAGCCCCATATCTGTTGTGTAAGGACAACTGGGAAGGTGAGGGAGGCTGGGAGGGGATTCTCCTGGTGCCCCGAGCAGGGACCCATTTCCATTCCCCCCCATGTCTTAGGTCCCCTCCTTCTGCCTGCTGGCAAGAGGGAAGGGATCCTCTGCTTCTTGGGGAGCCTCCACCTGCTGCCTTTGCCTTGCCTCAGGGATGGCAGTGTGTGGCTCCACCAATCTATCTCCCTCTCACACTCCCTGATACTCCTTAACCTTTCCACTCCCTCTTCCAGCTCTGCCACCAGGCTGAGCAGATCACCCACCTGGTCACACCACGCACAGGTGCTGTCTCTGCTGCCCTCCGGCACCAGTGACAGGCTCAGGCACTCCCTGCAGCCGGAGACCTGGACAGCTGCATGCTTGTGTGGGAGCTGCAGTTGGGTCACCRCACTCCTTCTGGCCATGGCTTTCGGCCGGGTGGGAACCGGTGGGAATCGGTGGAAAACCATCGCTAGGTCCTCTTCTGGGAAGGCGATGACCACTAGTTAAGTTAGCTTCTAAAGCCGTGAGGGGGACTGCGCCCTCCCTGCCCGAACTGCCCGCGCAAACTGCCGCGCCACACCCTGGGGGCTGCTTGCGCTCCCTGGGGGCTGCTCTTGTATGCGAGGGCATTGGGCTGCCGTCAACCGAGTCCCCCCCACCCACGCTGAGTCAGAGCTGCCATCCGTCCGTCAGAAGCCCGCTCCTCTGGCTCTGAGGGGGGGGCCTGGGGCACCCTCTCTCTCCYTGCGCATTTGCTTTCGTGATTTTGCCGCTTTAGGAAGGGTCCCCCAGTGTGATCCTCCGCTTCGGAGCCCTTCGCCTCAGTGGCTTGACCCACTTACTCCACGTAGCATCGGTTGCATGATGTGTAGAGGGGACCCTCCCTTTGAACATCCAGCCCAGCACCGGCAGTTGGGGTGCCAGGAGGAGCTGTGCTTCAGTACCAACCACTTCCGAAGCAGCTCGAATCCCTTCATACGCTGCCAATATCTCTTTCTCAGTTGGAGTATAGCAGGCCTCGGATCCTCTGTATCCCCAACTCCAAAACCCCAGGGGTCGACCTTGAGTCTCCCCTGGTGCTTTCTGCCAGAGGCTCCAGGTAGGGCCATTCTCCCCGGCTGCGGTGTAGAGCACATTCTTTACATCTTGTCCTGCCTGGACTGGCCCAAGGGCTACTGCATGGACTATCTCCCGTTTAATTTGTTCAAAGGCTTGTTGTTGCTCAGGGGGCCATTTGAAATCATTCTTCTTCCTGGTCACTTGATAGAGAGGGCTTACGATCAGACTGTAATTTGGAATATGTATTCTCCAAAAACCCACAACGCCTGAGAAAGCTTGTGTTTCCTTCTTACTAGTTGGTGGAGACATGGCTGTTATTTTGTTGATCACATCCATTGGGATCTGACGATGTCCATCTCACCATTTTTTTCCTCAAAACTGGATCTCCTGCGCAGGTCCCTTGACCTTACTTTGTTTTATGGCAAAACCGGCCTTCAGAAGGATTTGGACTATTTTCTTCCCTTTCTGAAAAACTTCTTCCGCTGTTTTGCCCCACATGATGATGTCATCAATGTATTGCAGGTGTTCTGGAGCCTCAGCCTGTTGCAGTGTGGTGTGGATCAGTCCATGGCAAATGGTGGGGCTGTGTTTCCACCCCTGGGGCAGTCGATTCCAGGTGTACTGGACGCCCCTCCAAGTGAAAGCAAACTGTGGCCTGCACTCTGCCGCCAAAGGGATTGAGAAAAACGCATTGGCAATATCAGTTGTGGCATACCACTTGGCTGCCTTTGACTCCAGTTCGTA
>JASVER010000013.1:7393803-7576590 GCA_030449065.1 Oceanodroma leucorhoa
GGTGTGACTTCGTTCAGGCCATGATAGTCCACTGTTAGTCTCCACTCTCCATTAGACTTTCGCACTGGCCATATGGGACTGTTAAAGGGTGAGCGAGTCTTGCTGATCACTCCTTGACTCTCCAGTCGACGAATCAGCTTATGGATGGGAATCAGGGAGTCTCGGTTGGTGCGATATTACCACCAGTGCACAGTTGTGGTGGCGATCGGCAGCTGTTGTTCTTCGACCCTCAGCAACCCTACAACAGAAGGGTCTTCTGAGAGACCAGGCAAGGTAGGCAGCTGTTTAATTTCCTCCGTCTCCAAGGCAGCTATACCAAAAGCCCACCGGTACCCTTTTGGGTCCTTGAAATACCCTCTCCTGAGGTAGTCTATGCCAAGGATGCACGGAGCCTCTGGGCCAATCACAATGGGTTGCTTTTGCCACTCATTCCCAATTAGGCTCACTTCGGCCTCCAATACAGTTAGCTCTTGGGATCCCCCTGTCACTCCAGAAGTACAGATGGGTTCTGCCCCTTCATAGTTTGATGGCATCAGAATCATAGAATCATAGAATCATAGAATCATTAAGGTTGGAAAAGACCTCTAAGATCATCATGTCCAACCATCAACCCAGCACCCATGCCCACTAAACCATGTCCCGAAGTGCCACATCCACACGTTTTTTGAACACCTCCAGGGATGGTGACTCCACCACTTCCCTGGGCAGCCTGTTCCAATGCCCAATGTTCCAATCAGGGTACACTATGCACCGGTGTCTACTAGAGCCTTATATTCCTGTGGGTCTGATGTGCCAGGCCATCGAACTCACACAGTCCAGTAAACCCGGTTGTCCCTTTCCTCCACCTGGCTGGAAGCAGGGCCCCTCTAGTCCTGGTCATAGTATTTGATACTCATTTCTTGTAAATATGAATCAAGAATTCCTTCATCACAATCAGAAGTAAGATCAGGCCGTCTACTCTGTTTGGGGAACTGTTCACTGGAAACAGGACTGTCGTGAGACAGGTTTCTTCTGGAACCTGGAGCCACAATTTTCCTGGGAGAACCCTCTTGTGTAATTGTTTTTTCTTGCAACTCATGTACCCATGTCTCTAGGGTTGAGGCAGATTTTCCATCTCACTTCCTTATGTCCTCTCCGTGGTCACGCAGGTGTTCTGTAGTGTGTACCCTCTATATCCCCTCTCTTGAGCAGGTGAACGCTGACTTCTAATAGCTGAGATACTGGTCCATACAGGTGGAGAGTAGGACATATCCTCTTTGAATTGCTGGAACTCCCGGGACAGTTTCTCCATAGCCAAGACAAGGGAGGAGGAGACATTTTCTTCATATTCCCGGAGTTTGCCAATCGCTTCATCCACCACTTGTTCTTCCTCTTTCCAGGACAGTATTGCCAACGAATTGGCAAATGACGCTGGTGCACTCCATACAAAATTCCGCCACATGGGTCGTGTGCACTGGACTTCATCTGGATCTTTAGATAATTGCTTGTTGTCCAGGTCACTATAAACCACCTCCAGCATGGCTAATTCCCTCAGGTACTGGATACCTCTCTCCATGGTGGTCCATTTGCCTGGGCGATATATAACATATTCCTTGAAGGGATACCTTTCCTTCACGCCTGACAGGAGTCGCCTCCAGAGGCTGAGGGCTTGTGCCCCTGGTCCAATCGCCTTGTCAATGCCCCTTCCCTAGAAAGGGATCCCAGCTGCTTGGCTTCCTTACCCTCTAATTCCAGGCTGGTAAAGTTAATACTTAAAGTTTCTCTTCTTATTTCATCCCTTTATCATTTTGAATTGGGAGTGAGCTGAGCCTGATAGCTCATCAGTAATCTTCATCTTCCTCTTGGTTCATTAGATCTGTTGTCTTACTGAAATTACTATAAATGAAAATGGTTACAATGCATTCCTTGTATAGAACAAGATGTTTAATTCATGAAATTTGTTCTAGGTTTGTTCAAATTTAAATTAATATTTTCCCTAGTAAGCTTTTTCTTTCTTACAGGAATACAGGATCGGAAAGTACTTCTAAAGTCACTGAATTCAGTCGTCTGTTAACGAAGAATCTTTTCATAAACTTGTTGAGCTCCCCTGACATTGAGCTCACTCTTAGAAAAAACAAACATTTGCTTTCACAGACTGTTACAGAACAGCACTGGTCTCATGCATAGCTATCAGCTTCTGATTTTCTCAATGTTGCTTTATATATTTTCTCATGGACAGTTTATACAGAGTTCGCCCAAAACATCATTTGGTTTAAATAACACGTTGCCAATCAGTTACTCTTTGAAATAAGAATGAAAACGAATTTTTTCAGTTTCACCAGTACACATTGGTTTAGAAAATAAATTAAAAAAAAAAGGTGGCAATTCCCTTTAAGTTAAGCATTCTGGAGTCATGCTTTTCTGAAATTAGTGTCACAGTGATGAACACTTCTTGATACTAAGTCCAGAATTTTAAATCTTTGAAAATGCACATTCAGGAGATCAGAGACTACCTTTAGAGTTCCGTGCTGGGTCTGTGCTGCCCTGACTGAAGGGACCCTCGAAAAGCACAGCTAGGCATATATCCAGGGGAGCATGCTGGACTGAGCAGCACTTGCTGACGCTCCTGACAGCCATCTGTGCTGAGCACAGCCCCCTTGCAGGGAGCAGAAGATGAGAGAAACAATCTTGTGGGTTGCAAGGGAAATGAGAGAAATAAGGGGCACCTATAAGTGAAATGTTGAACGCACCTGGAAGCTTTAACTTAGACTCTTAAACCAATTAAATACTTAAATATTCTGAGKTTTTTTTAACCTTCAGCTACTTATATACCTTTTGTTTTTGATGGTGTTTCTGCTTCTCTTAAATCTCCCCAAGGGAATGTAATCACATAATAGCATATTCCACAGTAAAATGCACGATCATCTTAAATTATAAGATCATTGAAAAACAGACTGCACTTCCGAACCTTTCCTGCTTGGCAGCTTTTTACCTTCTGTAATTAACAGTGGTTTGTGGATAGCTTGCTGTATTGGCAAAGATTTTTAAAAGAACTTCTCACTTCTAGTGGTAAAGAAAGCAAGTACTTGTGCTGAAGATGTGCATGGAGACCAAAACATAAAAAACACCATCTGTGACCTAAACTGCATCTGTTAGTTGGCCACTAAAAGAGGGGGAAGGTTTTGATTTACTAGCCAGACAGCTTTCTCAATTTTCTTGTCAGGAAATATCTTTAAACTGCAATGCAGTTATGACAGCTTGGATAACAGTGTTTAGCTATACTCCAGCAGCTTTTAGATTTTACATGCTATATGCCTAGGCCTGTCAGAGAGACCTGTGCCAGACACAACACTTCTAAAACAATTTTTTTCTTTTTTTCTTACACTTGCTGAATGTGAAGTCTTCCAGTCACTTGGTATGAATTTTAGAGTTTTTCCCCCACAGAGGTGGACTTTGATGTCATTTTAATATTAATAAAGACTGAACTAATAGTCCTTCATCACTATTTAAAAGAAGTTGAAAAAGAATATTCATCATGCAATAAATACATCACCATCACATATGTATTTCCAGACTTTGAAAGATAGGTAGGCAACTTGTTTTCTGTTGTTGTGTTTGTTTTTTTTTTTTTTTCTTTTTAGATAAGCTTAGTGTTTTTTTAATGACAGGATATATTAGCTAATAGATCTTAAAATAGTGAGTTAATGAGTAAACAATAGTACCTGTGTACCTTAATGAACAGTAAATCCTCATGTGGCTGTGCTTGTAACACCCTAATTGCAGATGGTTAATTATGTTTTTTTAATCCAATGGGACCAATTTTAATAGAATAATCAAAGTTCTTCAAATGCTATGAGCTTTCTCATAAACATTTCTTTACATTCTTTTTTATTTGCTCATATGCTTATACAGAGCATGATACCATTAGCCCATGCTCTGTTTCTATTTCTCACTTAATGTTGCTCTTCATGCCTTTTGAGAAGTTAAGCTTATCAGCAGAAGGATCTGAATCTCAACAGCAATGACATATCGCTGTCTTTCTAGTTCTTTTTTCTAGAGCTGTTTATGAGCGTCATGATAAATTAAGTGTGGACTGAATTTGCAACATTGCCGTAGAGTATTGTTTTCCGTCCATGTAAGCAGCTTTGAACTGCTGTATGAAAACCTCAATTTGTAAAGAACTAGTGATGTTACTGTATCAAGTAATGACTGCCATGTATGTAGGCATAGTAATTTATTTATCACACTGGAAATATATACACAGGAAATAAATATTTTTCAAGATACCAAATCATGAGCCACTCATGTACAGCTCTGTCTTATGCTTTAATTTCTTTAGACTTTTAATTGAGGCCAGCATTCATCATAGCTACCATAAGCAGTCCAGAAGTCAGGCGTTTGGTCTAGGCTTGTGGTCTAAGCTCTCTTTCATAGTCAACTCCATTGAAGATTAAGTTTTTCTTCCCATCTTAAGGTAAATGTTCAAGCTGAGTGAGGTGAATTACCTTCCAAAGGCATTTTTCTGGGCATTCAATAGGTAAAATCCTGGGTGACCTTGTATTTCTTAATTTGCAATCTTTTTCTTACTGAATATAAATATAAGTGGATTTCCTGCTCTGTTGCCAGGTGAGCATGTCGAGTTTTATGGTTATACCTATTTTCATGGATCTTACCAATTATTATGGAAATTTTTGAAGAAAAATTGTATGTGTTACCTGGATTATAAACTTGCATGCCACTCTTATCTGCCTTTCAGACTTTGAGAAGCCCAAACATAAAACTAAATGTCTTTTTAGATATTTTCATGGCATTACTTGCTACAGTAAAAGCTGTCAGTTTCCTTTAATAAAGTTTGGAAAAAAYGCCAAACCCTTAATGGCCAGGAGTTAGCTTAACTATGTATTATATGATGTACCTTCTCTCTTTCTCCTCTGAAATTGCTCTCAATTCATCTGATAATCCACAATTCCCTTGCTGGAAGAGATAGTGATGCTGGTTGCTGTTCATGATTTTGTATACCTCAGTCATATGCCCCTTAGTTAACTGGTTTTGTTCCTGAAGAGGCCAAGTCTGTGCAGTTGTTCTTACAGAAGCTTCCATTCTGACTACATCTGCTTGGGACTAAATGGGACTAGACTGACACATCATGCTTAAAATTGGGGTGAGCTATGGGTTGATTCAGTAACCTGACCATGTTTCATTTTGTTGGAATCTTTCCTATTTTTTTTTATATCTGATTCATTTTTCGATCACTATTGAGCACTCAACTGACACTTTAGTAGTGCTATCAATTGCTACTCTGAAATCTCATTTCTAAGTGATGATAGCTTTTTATTTTATATATAGAATTAAGATTGTTTTATGGTACTTGTAATTTTAAATTTACCTGTATTGAATTTCATCCGCTATCTAGCACCCAGTCAGCCAAAGCTGTAGCGTCCTCTGCAGTTCTTCACATTTGACCTTTGTCTTATCTGTCTTGAATAACTTCATCAACAGTTGTTTTTACTTCACAGTTCATCCCTTGTTCAGACTGCTCATTAATGGACTGAACAACCAGTTACCAATTTTTACCTTTCTTTTTTCTGTATGGGTCATGGTAGGTAATTATTTCTTTCTACCATACTTCTGGACAGCTTGTAGTTTATGCTTGTTTAAGTCACTAAATTTCTGAATTTTTTCAGTATTTTAAGATCTATCTCAGATGTTCTTGCTAGCAATGGTAATAAGAAAGTCATCAGCTGTGCTTACGATGCCTAGTCAAGTCTATTTTGGAGTAAATTTAGTAAGATTTGAGCTATGCTACTGGAGAAATTTCACTTGTAATGGAAATCTTTCAGTGGGGAATCAATATCTGAGTTTACATTGCAGAGAACATGAGAGATATAGTCTATAATTCTCTCTTGTATATACAGTCAGCATTCTGAGTTCCTTGTTATCAGCTTCCATGTGTCCTTTTTTCCTTTTTCTTTTTATTACTAAGGCATGTTAGTTTATTACTTCAATTTAAAAACAAACAAACAAAAACCAACCATATAATAATTCTGAGATGTCAGAAGGTGAATTGATGACATTAATATCTTTGGAGTCTTTGTCACTAGTGAGTAAAAATTAAAAAAAAAAAATTCTTCATGCAGAAAAGGTACAAAAAAAATAACACTTCAGGAAAAAGTACACCGTTTGAAGAGATATCATGAGGTATAGCTAGCCTTTTATTAGAAGTTTTGACATAGTCCCATAGTAAAAAAATAGTTAGAGATAGATAGGATGTTTCTACACATGGTACACTTAAGAATTAAAGCTGCTCTGGGATGCTGGTCCTCCGTCTGGTGTTTTTTCCTGAGAGCTGAAGACAATTGTTCAAGCGTTTGTCTCTAGTACTCGCTTTCCAGATTCACACTGTAATGTGTGCATCTTTTCTCAGACTCCCACTGAAGTCATGGGTCTTGTGATTTACAGTTTAAACTGTTCAGATCAAAGCTAGTAGCTGTAAGCAAATGTGCTTATACAGATAACCTTTGCACAAAGTTTTGGAACATATAATTCCTTGTACTTATGAGGGTAAACAGAAAAGATTACAGTCATTGGAAAACCACGTATATTTTTGGAGCAATATATTTTTATCTAGTTCACATTTTTTAGATGATCATGGATATTCACTCATTTTGAAGACAATAGACAAGGTGTTGCTTGTCTCCATTCACCTTAGTTGGACTTATATCTACGTTATGCTCTCTTCTACAAAAGGAAGCTCAACCATACCCTTTCACAAACTCTTTTGGTGTCTATTCAAACTTTTCCCAGGGGAACTCTGTTGTAACTTCTTCCAAGCTCTCCTCAGACCTCTTTTCAGCCTCTTTCTCACGTTGTAATATTGCTGTCAACTTTGCCCTATTTAAATTCCAAACAGCTTTCTAAAAAGAATCTTGCTTAAGCTGGTTTGCCAAGATCTGATTTAACAGTTTATCTCCTTAGTTATATATTAAGCTTCCATAGTAGACTGTTATCCTGTCGTGGTTTAACCCCAGCCAGCAACTAAGCCCCACACAGCCGCTTGCTCACTCCCCCCGCAGTGGGATGGGGGAGAGAATCGGAAGAGTAAAAGTAAGAAAACTCGTGGGCTGAGATAAAGACAGTTTAATAGGTAAAGCAAAAGCTGCGCACGCAAGCAAAGCAAAACAAGGAATTCAGTCACTACTTCCCATGGGCAGGCAGGTGTTCAGCCAKCTCCAGGAMAGCAGGGCTCCATCACGCGTAACGGTTACTTGGGAAGACAAATGCCATCACTCCGAACGTCCCCCCATCCTTCTTCTCCCAGCCTTATATGCTGAGCATGACATCAAATGGTATGGAATACCCCATTGGCCAGCTGGCCTAGCTGTCCCGGCTATGCTCCCTCCCAGCTTCTTGTGCACCTGGCAGAGCATGGGAAGCTGAAAAGTCCTTGACTAGTGTAAGCACGACTTAGCAACAACTAAAGCATCAGTGTGTTATCAACATTGGTCTCATACTAAAATCCAAACCACAGCACTATACCAGCTACTAGGAAGAAAATTAACTCTATCCCAGCCAAAACCAGGACAGTATCCTTAGATGAACAGATATGTGTTAAAAACMTGAAGGCCAAGTGAATGCAAGAAACATTCCTGATATCTGACAAATCAACCAGAAACTGTAAGCTGTTAGAGATACCTCAAATCACCATGCCTGCAAACAGTTATACTTTCTCGAGCTCGACAGGGATTTTGCAGCAGTTTGTAATAATCGGGTTTTAGACTTGAAGTTTCTTCTGCTTGCACCTGTTGTATTTACTGGAAAGGTGATGAAGGCTTCCTGCACGCTTAACTGTAACTCTTAAAAAAAAAAAAAAGGCACTAAATATTTTTTTTATTTTTTTCCTTTTTTCTCTCTTTCTTTTTTCTTTTCTGTCTTATCTCTTTCTTCAACAAAAAGACATAAACTAGTTCCTTTGTTAGTTAACTTCATTATCTTAGCAGATGACACTTATATTCATGAATCTAGAGGGCACTCTAAAACCCTGGAACAATCGATAACATATCAGAAAAGCAGCTTTACTTTGATCCTTAGATGCTAGTTTAATCAAGTGATAGCCAAGGATCAAATCCAAACTATGAAAATATTTGCGCCTGACATCTAGTGTGTGGAAGTGGGGAGCTTTTCTGAGCTGTCTATGAATTAAAGCTCTCAAAGTTACAACTCTCCACTGGGCATTTTTTACAACTGTAATTGAAGATGCCCAAGGTGATTGCTTAACCAGCCTGTTCTCTAGCACATTAAAATTCACCATGACTTGCACAGCTACCTGACTCACTGGGGGAAATCTGATGTAGGGCTGTCTCACAGAAATACTGCCTGGTTTTTGCACAATCTAGTGTCTCACTTGATCATATCTGTCAAAATACTCCTCATCCTTGGAGAGCGTGTTAGCATAGTGTAAGAGCAGATATTACTTCTTCTCTTTGCCTCTAGGGCTGTTTCTGTTAAGTGAGTGTGTGATTCACAGCTTTTAACCTCTGTCCTCCTCAGAGGCTCTGAGACAACATGGAGGCAGTTTCCAGCATAGCTAATCTGACTTTTCCACCAGCTTCTTTTTCTACTAAGTGGCTTTAATTGATCTTACCTACTCCTCAGTCTTTGGTCCTGGCTGAAACAGGATTCTGATAAGCATAAATTGTTCCTGGGATATTTGTGCTATCATACATCCCTTTACCCTTAGATGCGTGATTGCATGATGATCTATGCTATCATAACATTTGAAGCTACCGTCGGAAATAACTCATGCAGGGATCGTAGTCTTCTAGAATTTCCCTGAAGATATACATTCAGCAGAAAATCCTAGCAGAATAAGCCTCTTTCTGTGCAATACTAGTACTTTAGCGATGCCCCCAGATTAGTGCATTCCTAGAGGTAATGGTTGCTGTAACAAAAGTTGATTTCATATGCCAAAGGACCACATACTGTGATAGTTGGATTTTTAATGTTTTCAAATTTAAATAATAGATACAAGTAATCTGTTTTACATCCTGCACTACAAATTCTTACTCTCTTTTTCAGTACTTTTTTTCGGTAGTATGAAAGACTATTTTCAAGTCCCCAGCGGTTTTCTAGCTGTCAGTGTCAGTTTATTACAAACCTCTCAGTAGCTCTTCATATCCATCATTCATGTCATCACTAGTGGTGTCCACACCATATTATTCACTCCTAATTTGTCCTTGATGTTTTGCTTGGGTAACTCTTCTTCTAGTGGCCTTTCCTCAGCTTTGTTTATGACTATCAGCTGGCATGGGGTCTGCACAGGAGCAAGCTAATCTTGCCCATGTAACTCTGGTAGCATGTTGGCACCACAGACAGGTGGAGTTTTATTTATTTACTTAAGCTACTTCACTAGGCTCAGCTTCTTGAAGTATTTCATTTGGAGTAAAGGAATAACCTTGAGGCTGTAAATTAACCTTTAAGGCTAACACCTTTAAGGAAACTCTGATTTCTGCTTTTACATCTGTAGCTAAGATTACTGTGTCCTATAGGCTTACGCAGTACGTTATCCATCTTCCCACCTGGTCATAAGTTTTCTGTGTTAAACCACTTCCAGAGGAACGTATCTTGCAGAATTCACTCATAACCTGTCACTAGTCAGAGGTCTGTTCTTGCATGACCAGGGTTAGTAATTTACAAACAATATCTCCGGTAAACAAAAATGTGTGAGTTGCCATTCCTGCCGCTAACTCATGTACCAAACTGTGTAGGACAGTAGGTCCAGTCTCACTTGCATTTCTTCAGAGAGAGAGGGAAATTATTTTTGCTCTCTTGAAACCTTTGCCACTTACTGTAATTCCTATTTATAATAGTCAAATAATGGATTGGAGTTGTCACTTTTAAATACAACACAAACTGGCAACCTGGTCTTCCTTTCCCTCCTGCAGGACACACAGACGCACATATACCCTTTCCAGAGACAAAAAAGACATCAAAGCGAGACTATAATTTAAAGGTATGGGCACATATTATCAATGTTTGCTAGCATTTACAGTGTAGTTAAAACTAATGGCACTGATTCTTAGAGTATGTTTTGACGCATTGACTGTTTTGGACAAGTTTTACAAGTAAACATAGGAAACTAAACCACTAGACTGCAGAAAAAATTTCTTATTGAACAGATTGGTTTTTTTATATTTTGGTGATCAGACTATTTTTCTTGAAACTGGAAAATTTGATATGAATATGATGATAGCAAAAAATACACTAATTCCATACTGCTTACATGAGGGTCTCTTTGTCTCTGCAGCTCTATATTGCCTGATGATCAAAGTTTTCTACAATGATCAAGATGACCTTTGTGGTGTGCAATAAGTGTCAGATCCACAGAGAACCTTAAATAATTCTCTGGCTGTGAGCTTCTGAAATGCTGTAGTTTTTCATCTCAGTAGCTGACATACCTGTCACTTGGAGACTTTACTCATACAGACTTTCTAAGAAAAAATGAAATCTTTTTAATAGTGCGTGAAAACAATCCATCAATCGTAGGGATATATTGTTATTTACATTTTTCAAATATATCTTTATTTATTTTCAAAAAATTAAAATACAAAACGAATTATATCGTGAAAAAATACACCGGTTTTATTCTGTGTTAACTGCAAATGAGAGCTTTTCAGAACTCTCTTGATAAAAATACTGCAGCAGATTTGAAGACCTATGGAGAAATCTATTATCAGCATTATATTCTTTTAAGTTCTTAAAAAAATGTAAATTCTAATTAGATATACTATTCAGATTAAAATACATATTCACATGATTAATTATCAAACTGTTGATTTTTCTAGCAGTCTCAAGGTTAAAGCTCTTCCATGGTATAATGCAAATTCCTCCAAAGTCTGATTCAGTGGATACTCTTGTTGCCTATATTGAATTGCACACAGTAGACCAATAAAAGCAATCTGATTGATCTATCTCGTTATGGTTTTGATGGCTTCTAAAGCACTAGCTATAAAATAAGCTAACTGGAAAATCAAAGCTTTAGTGACCTCTGAGGACTCTTCATCAAGTACGTTGGTCTAAATCATGTTATTTTAAATTTAGATAGTACATTTGCAACACATTTAATGTAACAAACATTGACTATTTGTGAATAGCCTCCCTCCCCTGTTGAACATGGAGCCTATTAAGGAAAAGTCTCCAAGTAGCTGGGAGCAAGCCTTTAACAATTTAGTTAAGTAGTGAGTGTTTGGGTACTAAAATCTTCGGAGAGGCTACCCACCTGCAAACCCTAGTTTGTCAACATTCCAAGTTTTCCACAACCACGTGCTTCCCCTAGCCTCTTATTTTGATAATTTCTCACTTACTGGTTTGTATAATGAGAATCTGCACCTGCAGAGTTGAAAGGACCATCTCGTACAGTCGACTCATTTGTAAGGATTTTCCTGGGAAGAAGAGAACAATTTTGTTGTTTCTGGTCAGGGGAAAATGAATCTATGCGTTTGCATTACTTAAACATCTTTTGTATATTTAGACATAATGCTTGTGAATCAGAGCCGTAAACTCATATCAAAATAATTAATAACCAGTTTAKCTGTTTAAGTTTCTTGTGTGTTTATTTTCAAATTATCTGACAATCTCTATGAACACTTTAGTTGCAAGTACTTGAAATCAGCAGAGACTTACTGTTAAGTTACTGCTTTCAGTGATCAGAAGGTAAAAGATATTACTTAAGAAAGTTTTAAGATTCTTGCTCAAAGCTAAAAGTTTAGCTTTGTTTATTCCTTGTTTATTCCATTTCTGAATGTAACTTTAAAATATTTTAACTAAAGGAAGTTTTTATTATAAGGAACATTGAAAGTAAATGTTGTGGTACAACTTTTATCTGATTGTTTGTTTAATCAAGTCTTTCCCCTATCACCTCTTCAAAAGAAGCTTGACATTTCAGCTACTTTTAAATAATTAAATCTAAGTTAAGAAACCAGCAATGACTAACCTAGGCCACATCAAACTGTTCATCTTACTCCAGCTTTCCATCTCTAGCAAAAGTCACTATGGATTTTGTGGATATGGGATGAGAACAGACTGAAACTTCCCCTCCAGCTTCTGGCAATCCAGGAATTTTTATGCCAGGTATATTTGCATAGGTCTTGATAGACCTATTCAATGGTAGTCTTTGGTGGATATTTGATGAAAATTTCTTCCATGAATTTGTTTACATCCTTTATGAGGACTTTTACTACTTAGGGCAGCTAAAATGTCCTGTGGCAATGAGTTCCATATTATAGTTGGAGCTTACATAAAAAAGTATCACTTTCTGTTTTAATTCTGCTGCATTTAAGCTGAGTCTCCTACCTTTTGTGTTCTAAGAAACAGTGAACTCCTGGTCATCTCCTTCATTTGATACATATATTTGAGACAAATATGTGTCAAAGTGTATATGTAAGTGTATCTTTTTTATTCAGAACAACTTCAATAATACTATCTGGTTCAAAAATAAAAAAACCCACACCACCACTGAATTTCTGCAAGGAGGCCAATTTTATAATTACTGTGATGTTAAATTAGCTACCAATTTACTTGTAAGACCTCATCAAATTCAATTTTATCTATGAAAAATAAATGCTGTAATTTGGGAAGGATTGCTGTTTTTCTCACACACATCTGTGTGAGGGTGAATCTATTGAGTCTGTGCTTTAACTGGAAAACTGATAGTTAACTGCAAGGGCTATGTCCCTAATTCTACTTGATTGATAAAAGTAATAAATTTATAATGTCTCTACTTTAGTTAAATAATGTAAAATTCAATATATTCATGAGAAATATGGAATTAAAATGATCCGATCAATGCATCTGCCCTACACCTCACTTTCCCTGTGCACATGTGAGACAGAGATAAAATGCAGCTCTACTGSATTCATTAGATTATCTTGCTTTTCTCCTCTCCTTGAAAAAACAGGTTCTACTAGTTGGTGTTTTTTTAAACACTTCCCAGGCTGGCTATAGAAGGAATCCTCTAGCACAGGGAGGTATCTTTAGGATATCTCAGCTGTAATCAATCTGCCTGGTCATGCTCACTTCTGGAGTACTGCTTCACATCTGGCCCTTCATTTAAGACCAATCTTTTTCCAGACCATGTATGTTTTGGAAATTGCCCGTGAAAGGAAAGATGACTTTTCCAACCAGGTGCAGCTACATGAAGAGGTGGTGAATGGAGGCAGCAGAGATGCAGCAGAGGTTTACCTTTTTTACTTGAAGCAGAGCAGGCCAAGTGCAAAGACTGCTTGCAACAATAGCTTTGGGAGGAGTAAGTTTCACCTGCTCAATTAGGGTAGTAACTTTAAAGCCTTATGATTATTCAAATGACAAATTAGCCATTTTTCTGCTAATCAGAGCATGCAAAGAGAAAAGGAATAATGATAGCTGATGATTTGCATTCAGAATGTGTATGGAAGAAAGAATTCAATGGCTTGATGGAGATTTGAAAAATTTATTGTGATGTGTTGTTTGGTGTCTGTGGTTGACAAAGTGTGCGTTTGTGAGGTCTTGGAAAGCAACTGCTATGTTTTCATCTGTAAACCATTACATAATTTCTGCAGTAAAGAAATGTTCTTCTGTTGGGAGGAATAACACGGCTTTTCTGATGTCAGATTTTGGTTCCATAAAACTGAAGTTTGAGAACTATGAACTACCACTTTCCCTATTTACCCTCTGGTCTTCTCCTTTACTCCACAGTCAAGTAAATGAAGCCTGAAATGTGCAGTGTTTTCAAAGTGCATTCTGGTAATAAGTAGTCTGAGCATGACTCATCAAAGGGACTGTGGATGGGAGACAGTGAGGGAGATAATGAAACTGCAGACTGTAGTATTTATTTGAAGGAACTGTATGACAGATGCAGAGCTCATTTAACTCTACAATCCAGAATTCTTGTTCCAGAAGGTGATATTTTTTTTCCTGATTAATTAGGTGAGAGTGARCTACTTAACAACACTAAATTTGGGGGTTCATTTTTTAAAACCTTTCACTCCCTGCAAGAAATATTAACTGCCCAACTCCCTTTGTAAACAAATGGTCTTCACCTTCATTTTTATTGAAAATAGAAATTTAAAGATCTATCATAACATTTTAACTCTGCTAACATGCACATCTGTAGCTGTTTGCAAGTTAGGACTTCACTTTGTATAAAGGAGCCTAAAGTTTTACATAAAAAGAATATACTAGAGGYAGATAAACACGCTAAAACTACATAGAACAAAAAAGAAACCACTGAAAGTCAAAACAGTAAACATAGAGCACCAAGAATAATTGTTGCTGTGTTTGCAAAAGCCACATGTGCGAGATATGCTTATATCTTACAAGTTTTATCTTGATTAAGGTGAACATTAAAATGCCCAAGTTTATATCTGTTAATAACCAAGGTCCTTAATTTCCATAATATTTTAGAAAATACATACTTTCTTAGGAAATTAAAGAAGCTCAAGAGACATATTCCAATAGGGTGAAATAAGGTGGTTTCTAAACGTAATCATCCTGAAAGTAAAGGATACTAGCAATTGAGTAAGGTTTCCAGTCGATGTGTCATTGACCAGTTTTCATGAAAAGCAGTAAAAACAAAGCACTAAACTAGTTAAAACACAGAATGGAGGAAAACATTTGCTTGGTACATCTATAATTACTTTCAGGGTGCATAGGTTTCCTATGCCGGAATCAAGTATTCAGAAAACAATAAAAAAGTCCATATTGAATCTTGTAATAAACATGTCATTTTAAATATTAAGCACAAAAGCATTTCTGAAATAGGCCTTTCTCTTTTTCTCCATTTCCACAGACTTTTAATGAGAAGGCAATTGCATCCCTTTTCTTATTTGAAATAAGAATTGGTTTCTTTTTTTTGTCAGTGATGAGAATTATCTGAACTTTGGTTTTATTGATTTGTAACTTCCAATAAGTAAGAACTGACATGGCTACAGTGTGTTATTAGATGACATGTATTTATATTTTTCTGTGTAAATCCCCAAAGGTAGAGATGAAGGGCTGCGTATATATGTGTCTCTGTGCGTGTAATTTCCAAATCTCCTTAGAGTCTGGTTTACAATTTGTAAACGTGGTAAACTTGTGAGAGTGAAAGCAAAGATTATACAGGGACGTATGTTCTCTGCTGGACCATTCCACACTGCTGGAGTTTATCCATTCAATTTAATTTACTTCACCTTTTTAAAACACCTCCAACAGAAATAGGTACATTATTGAAACAGTTACATTGCAGAGAATGCTGCTAGTGGAGATTTATTTCTGGAAACTTGTATTAAACTAGAGTTTCACTTTCTTTTCCTTAGGCTTTCACTGCAAATACTCTGTGAACTCATATAGGAGATGCCAGATGTTTAGAAATATTAATATTGCAAAGGCATGCAACTCTCCTGCTGTGGCACAAAGGCACACAGAGAAAAACCAATGAACAGTGCAGCTAAAACCTTTAGGTTCATTTAAGTTTAATAAGCTCAGAATTTGTAGATGTTATAAAAGAAGCAACAGACAGGCATTTTATTGGTGAATTTTTCATGTCTATAGCTATTTTGGACTTCTAAGCTTTAATGCATTGAGTTAGGCTACTCACAAGAGTCTTACTAAAGCCAGTGGAACTATGTATGGTAAGAAAGGAATGTTCACGTTGATGGATATGGGTCAATATGTAGGTCTGTATCTATATTCATATTGCAGGAATCAGAAATTCATGTTTCTAGTGCCATATTGGTAGCCAAAGTGGACAGTCTTTGAGATACCATTCATCAGTGCTACAAGATCCTCCCTCTTCAGAAGAGAATCAGTGATCGGGATTAAAATATTTTGTATTCACAGTCTAGACTGTGACATATTCAACAGAGAATACTGGTGCTGTTACATACAGTAGTCCATTTTGGATAGAACTAGTCTAACTTTCAGTAATAACTCTTGGATTAGCCCCAAATTTAGACAATACTGACTTCCCCCTGTACCTACTGAGAAGTATAGGTTACAATAATTTACCCTTTCTGAGATTTCATTTTTCTGGAAATAAATACTGAAGCAAAAAATATTGTTCAYGCCTATTTTTTTCTGCAATGTATGTCAGCTTTCCCTAGTTTTTCCTGAAGTGACTATTCTCTCTTCTACACTTCCACTTTCTGAACATGCTGAGGTTAGTAATTTTAGAACTGCTAATGGAGTTGGCCTGAAATTGAGAATTCTGATTTTCAAAAACATTGGTAAGTCAAAATTTGGATTCATTCTAAATCAAACCCAAAAGATAAAAACATCTCACAAGTAACACAGGCTAAGAAACATTGTTTACCTATCATTGAAACAAATATTTCTGCACTGAAATGATGTTTCCTGGGGCTGTGGTTGCCTGGGACTGCCATTCTTGTTTTTCTGAAGAAGCCAGAGGACTTTCTATCTTCCAGGTTACTATATTGGAACTGCTGGTTCAAGATGCAGAGCACAGAGTTTAGGCTCCTGCCTCTATGGCAGGGAGCTTGAAGCACCTGAAACCCATTATGTAGTAGGGCTCATCTGATGTTGCTGAAACCAATACGGGAGAAAGTTCAATTTTAACCAGCCCGCATTCTAACAAAAGATGGGAATCTTCCAGTTAAAAAGAATTTCACTGTAAGGATACAGCCTTAAAAAGCCCATGTTCTTTTATAACAAATATCATGGGTTTAATATACTCTGTTTTCTGCAGGAAATAATCAGAAATCAACCACCTTTTCCACAAAGATACTGTTTACAGGTGTTTACTGAAGGTGCCACCATTTCTTTCCATTAGTTAATTAGTGCACCCCAGGCTTCTAAGAGACTTCACATTTGGACACACAAAGGAATGATAATATCAGTAGTATAAAAAATTGTCAGTAACAACTGTTCAAAGAAGTGTAATATGTAGAATTTCAATCCTTTTGCTTTGCTGAATTTGAAATACAGTAATAAGGAATCTGAGTAGAGCTAATTACCCTAAAGATGTATTGTCAGAAACTCTTGAAGCAGATTATTCTGAAATGTGAAAAACAGGAAGGAATGATTAATTTCTCTAGCAATGGGGATGAATCTAGTAGTGGGAATACTAATAAAGGATCAATCTGTAACTAAATAAGCTTTTTAATGCTTACTTTTAACATTTATTATGTGGATTAAAATGTGGCTAACTGAAATAATCTCCTTTCCAAAGCGGATGCAAATAATGACAGATGCCATTGCTATACAATAGAAATTACTCAGATCACTGTTGCTCTGATGACGTTTTACTCAAACATCAAAACCATTAATAGGAAAGAACAATGCTTCCATATGGATAGTATACCAGACAAATGGCTAAATATTTCTTCCACTAATAACAGTTCTTGTTAGAATCAATATCAGGCAAATGAAAAGGCTTTTTTTTTTTTTTCCTTAAAATATGTGATCCTTTCAAGAAAGGTGTGAACCAATACACAGTCTCTTCATCTTGTCAGGCTTAATAACTACCAATCCTTGACAACCTCCTAGAGTTTTTCAAATCACTTTTTGAACTTACGTATGCTTTTGTTTTCCACGATATCCTGTAGTTCTAAATTTCATAGATTAAACAGGATTTTTTTTGTTTCATTTTATATGTGTTGCCTGAGCATTTAACAGGGCACCCCTTAGTTCTCATTTCATCACAAACAATGGACCATTCCGTCTTCCTCACAGGCTTGCTCTTGTTGTTGAGCAGTGGAGAACCTAACAAGATCAGTGATGGTAAAGCTAGAGTCGTAGAGTGAGACTGCTAGCTAAGACTAAGTACTCAGGATAGTGAGCTCTGGAGAAGCTGCTAACTACTTAGGCAGCTTAAGAGCTTTGTATCTGATCTCTTGAAGCTGGGGTATGCCAAAATGAAAGGTCATGTTAGATAATGTGAAGCTATTTTCCATCAAACAGCAAAGCCTTAACAAAAGAACACATACATTCTCAGGTATTGAATTAGCCCCCAAAAGAGCCCAAACTGGTTGAATGCAACTAATTTTTAATAAGGATGAGAGTGTTGAAATAAAACTTCTGTGTTCTCCATTTTCAGCAAGTTCAAAGGCATGCAAAAGATCATTGACATCTCTCTTAAATTCATATTTAGTTTGCTTTATCAGCAAAACACCTCCAAATACTAAAGAAGTAAAAGTGAAAAATATCTTTGTGCTTGGTAATAAATAATATTCAGTAATAGAGCACATCAGTTGGACCAGCTGTTTCTGTGTACATGTAATCATAATGCAGATATGTGTAAAAATAAAATTCTGACATTTGTGGCCAGTACATCTACCCCTCTAAACACCCATAGTCTTGGTGCAGGAAAACTCCAAAGAGCTTGTGCTGTTTCCCCAGAAGAGGTGCAGGGAAATGATGAACTTAACACATCAGTTATCATTGTACTATAGTTTGCTAGGAAACATCCCTCTTCTGTTTTCTTCTAAGGCTAAGCAAGCTCTTCTAAGGAAATAATTCTCCATTAAAGAAGAACTTTGCAGCCAAAAAAATATATTTGGTAGACATATTTTTCCACTTTTTCAACTTTTGCCCTTCACTCCAAAATATAGTGCGTGGTGTCCCCTTTCTTTATAGATGTTTTCCCCTACAAGGGAGCTTTATATGGTATTCCAGGGAGAAATCATGGTTCCCCTTTCTCTGCTTGGGAGAATAAAGATATAAAGGTATATTTTAATATCATGAAAGGACTCCCATTAATTTATACAGACAAATTACTGTATCCAGACTCACTATTAGAATACTAAAATAAAATATTATTCTTGCTATAAACATCATTTAGCATATTATCATGATGACAAGTTCTGATGAACTCCCAGCTGTATTCTTCTCTTCCAAAAGAAAGCCTAAATAAAGGCAAACAGCAAGAGGCTTTAGAGGTTTTATTTGCTCTATTCTCTTAGAGACCGTTTTAGGAAGATCCTACAGTAAGCACTAAATGTACTATGCAGTTGAGTTTAGAATGTGTTGTTTCTTGAAAACTGTTGTCTTGTATAATAAAATGATTTGATTTTTTAAAAGTTTTTTTCCCCCTAATATTTTGCCAGTATTTTTAATTTTCCTATAAATTTTACAAAAGTAAAAAAACCCATAGCTTGATTATGTTGGTATGCAAAATTTACTATTCAAGGGTAGAAGAAAACATGGAAAATAAAAAGAAAAAAAGTAAATAAATTGCTCAGTTTCATTCAAGAAAGCAGTTACATAGTTTATTTACTCACCATTTTTCCCAGGTGTGTCTTTTTTTAAATTATAAAAAATGTAAATCTACAGTTACTTACATATTGAATATTAAAAAGGGTAAGGAAAAGAAAAATAGAAATATTACTTTTGTTCAATGCATTGTTCTGTGAAAAAGGCTATTTTAAGTGATTTACTATTAGAACATATGCCAAATTTGTTATCTTGGACACCATAAACACTTGATTTTAAACAGAGGGACAAGCTTTATCTTATTTATAAACAGGCTAAACTTTTCCCCACACACAAAGCACTAAAATATTCCTACTTATAATTTACCTGAAAAAAAACCTGTAGAAAGGAAATTTACTTTGCTTTCCCTTACTTGTCATGTCAGTTACAACTATTTTCCACATAATTATTTTTTTTCTAAAAATCTAAGCCATTTTGTGAAGTTAAAACCAGGATGTACATTGCAAGGAAAGAACCATGCCTCAGATACAATGAAGAGAATTGTGCAGACAAACATCTCTGTAGAACCACCATAAACTAAAGCAGACGATGTACCCTACTTCATTGGTTCTGTAAGCAAGACTTTAGTTAAGGTATTAACATGTTCAAAATCACATATTTTTCTCTGGAAAAGTACCTGGAAATGGGACCATAGATGGAAATGTATACAAATTAACTTATAGATCAGTTTAAAATGCTGGTTTTAGTCATGGGTTCAGAAGTTTTTGTATCCCAATTGTAAACTCAGTTTATGGATTTAAAGTGATGATTTCTCAGGGCAAGGTTTTCCCTCTCTTAATTTCCACTTCCAGGTACAAAGTTTCCCATTTATATGACTCATATTTTTTATTTTTCTTTTTGTTATTGGAGAAAACTTTAAATCATTTTTAATTTTTCCTAAAAACAGAACAACAGGCAAAAAGTCTCTTAGCTAAATAGATATCCTGGAAACAGACCAGCAAAATATCATAATAGCTCGGGGTTCTTTACTCCCTTGCACAATCAGGAAAAAACAAAGCCCACAGCTTTCTAGCATCAACAGAAATGAAAAGAGTTTAGCCAACGTATGGGATGATCTTGGTTTAAATCCTTCTTAATGTTATGAAGATATGTGACAGTGGAGTTCTAAATCTGTGTACCTGTAAACCATGAAAACACCGCTAGATGGTGCTCAAGAATACATATAGTCCCTTGGATTTGTAAACCCTGTGGACTAAAAGTCATAGAGGATTGCATTTTTCAAGATGCTAAATACTTTATAACTTCTAGATGTTTAGTCTCCGTGGTAAAAATCTAGAAATTACTGTAAAGTTCCTGGGATCCCAACAGGGGAGGAGAATTAGGTGTTTTAGAACTGCGTACAAAAACCCCAAAATATTCAGTGAGTTTCCCAACGCTAGCCATGCACATAAGGGTAGACGATGATAGAGAGTGCCTTAAAATTCATTCCATTCTGGGGGCAAATGTCTTCTCCAGAGAAGGTTGCTTTTATGTAGTTGGTCACAAAATGTCCTTTCCACTCTTCCTCACAAGGACTTGGAGCTGTTAATTGTTCAGGCACGTATGCAAGATCTGTTGTTCTTGAAACAATGGGCAAGATACATGGGATTCTCTAGTATAATGATTATAAGAAGTCCAGCAGGAGAAGTCTGACTTATGACCTTTGTTTCAAGAACTCTTCAGTCTTTTAATCTGAGGCAACAACCACTATTCAGTTCCCGTAAAGCAATAGAGTCCCTGTCAGCTGGGAGAGCTGGATACCTTTAGGCAATGGAAAGTGGGAGGGGATTTAGTTTCATTATAGTGTGTCATCTAATCACTAAGTTGTTATATATGCCAATTGTCAAGTTTAAAAGGAAAGCAGCAGCACCAGCTTCACACTGTATGGGACTCTACTGATTAGGTTTTCTCTGAGAGCAGCTACTAGGTTAAGCCACACAGGACCATAAGCAGAGGAAACTCCAGACTGTAGATGCTTAGGTAAGAACTCGTGTTGACCAAAACTGACCTGTTTTTGCTCATGTGCTGTTAGGAATATGGAGAGTGGTAAGATCAAATCTGAGGTACTGATGGAACATCAGCCAGAATCTAAGCTTGTGTTTTTAGGTGCCTGCTTCTACTTTAGTCCAACCTAGCCACTCAGGTACTGTTTTTGACATTCACCAGATAAAACTTACTGTGAAATATCTATTTGAACAGTTCTTTCTACATATTTAGCGAGATTTTCTGGCTATATGTGATAAATTACCATAATCAAAATAACTAAGGGAAAACATATCTATTATTTTTCATTTTGTCTGTAAAGAGTGATGGAGGTATTACTCTTCCTTTTTGTAGAAAGCAATTATTGACTGCCTTTCACTGAGGAAGTAGAATTCAGTTCAACTTTCTCAGAGCAAAGCCATGTCCATTTTCCACAGAAAAAACAAAAGAAGTTTAGAGTGGACAATGTACAGCCTATGAAAGAAAGAAGGCAAAACAAAAGAGACTGAACCTCTCTTTGT
Organism: Oceanodroma leucorhoa; assembly: GCA_030449065.1. Lineage (NCBI taxonomy): Eukaryota > Metazoa > Chordata > Aves > Procellariiformes > Oceanodroma > Oceanodroma leucorhoa. The sequence goes on from JASVER010000013.1 coordinate 7,415,508, forward strand.
TTTCCTTATGGAGAATGTCTCTGGCTTAAGAAAAGGGAAAAGAATGAAAAGCTGCTTTGATTGATTTTGCAACTAATAGAATAGCACAAAAGCATGTTAATTGCTTTAAAATGGAGATGGAGAACTTAATTCAAAATTGGCATAAACATATTCAGCTTCCACTGAAGTTAGCAGTAAGCAAAAACTATGACTCTTCAGACTGCCTCCCAACAAAAGTGCATATATGGAAAGAATAAACCATGAGTTGTATGGTACTCACATTTCTATATTACAAACAAGAGTTACATTACACTATATATTTCTTAATTACTGTATACTATATATTTCTCAATATGGTGATACTATACACTGCACTAAATCTATATTAGAATTTAGTAGATCCAGAGTACTTCAGGATTGTAAGGCCAGGGAAGATGTTCAAGTGAAATAGCCACTTGAATGAGACTTGGTCTTATGCAGTTTCTATGTGCCTTACATACTTTCATGCTAAGTCCTTAAAAAATGATGGTAATGCTTTCCTTAGTTAGTAAAGTGTTGTGAAACCTCCCCAAAATTTGGCAATGCAAAATATATCAAAGTGATCATGACATGAAGATGTTAAGTTTGCTGTAAAGTTGCAATGCCATATCCCCAGCAGGAGTAAAGAAAAGTCTTTTCTTCTGTTGTCACAAATTCCAAGTATATTCTGAATAAAAGGCAGCCTTTTTTCATAATCACGGTACACAAATCAATATTATTGTTCTATACAATATGCCAAAATGAATAGTAGTAACACCAGCTTCCTATCAGTTGTGCAATTTCTTCAGGGCTGTTTTCAAGCTCCAGTGCTCTTCAGTATAGGAAGGTGAATAAGATGTCAATGGGATAGATTTAGTACATTTGGGGGCTGTGTCATTTATAATATTTGCCAATTCTTGATTAAGCAGATCGACATGCCCAGGGTCTCAAGGTCAGTTAAACTATATAGGGATGTGAACAAAGGTGAAGAAGCTGTTCCTGAAGATAATGTGTAAGCAGTTTGGAAACATTTCACCTGATATTTAAAAGTACAAATCTCTGGACTAGTGTGGAAAAGGCTGGATGCAACACAGGCCATTTACTGAATCCAAGCAAGATGGATTAGTTCAAACCAAATGGAAAGATATGGAGAAAAATTGACTCAGTTGTTGAGTAGTAAAGTTGGCAAGCTATTGCTGCAGTACAACCATATACTGTAGTCTCTTCAGCTTTTATAAGTTAGGAAGGCCATGGCTGGGTCAGTACTTCACTTTGAGGTTAGAAATCTGAGTAACAACTGATTGCAGCTGGAAGTACTTTTGGTAACATGCTAAGTAGCAGCTTCCCCTGAGTTAGTTCAAAATCATATGTTAAAAATGTATGTAATTTGTGGTCAGGTACAGCCTCATCTCTCTCTGTCAGAGGAAGGTGTTAAATTCATTTCTGGATAAATTCCATCTCTGGCTCATTATTTTGCTCCTTTATGCTGCATTTTGCCTACATAATTTCCTGCTGCGTGCTATGAAATTGTTACTGTATTTTATCCTCAAAAGATAACTACTTTGTTAGCTGTGACTTGGGAATTCTTCATTTGGATACTCATTTACTTCATCAGCGAATGCTAGAATGACAATGCTTAACTTTAAGCTTCCAGAGTTAAAGAATTGCAACCAGGCAGCTATTGTGAGGGCAGTTGTGGTAACAGATAATACAGAACAGAATATTGAACTTTTTTTCCACATGGTAATGTGGCTTCTATAAATTATAGGCTATGTGGTTCAACCCTTTATCACTATGATTGGGCATTCTATAATCACTGGAACATACATTAACAGTAAAGCATATAAAAAGAAAGATGATTAGCCTTGAAATACTGTGTTCATTTTATGTAAAAGAACGTTCAAACTGACTAAAATGACAGTATGCGTGAGATTGGTTTATGAATACCAATGGCTGTGGAAGGAGAAATATAACAAATCAGGAAGCAGCAAGGGAGGTGCTGGCATAAGCTGGAATCATATGGGGCCATAATACATGCTTTACACTTTATTACAATTTTGCAATTAGCTGACTGCTGGAAAACACCCTGGTTTAGTGTGTTAGCAGCACAGTTTGCTGCTGCTGCTGGGTGTTAGAATGCAGAGACAATCACGCCATATTGAGAGTGTTATGGACAAACAGAGCAGAACCACCCATGTAACCTTTTAATAATTAAAATTTTCTGCTTTTCTAAAATGCTTTCCAAGTGTTATGGCAGGTTCAGGACCCTGTTCGTGTCTTGTGTGCTGAAAAGTGTTAATGGTTTACATGCCATTTATAGAAAATCTTAATTAAAAAAAAATATTGTGAAAATGACATTAGTATTTTCCCTTCTCAGTCTCCGTATAAGCCTGTAAGGCATCTCTGTCTGAATGGCTTAAGGATAATAAATATGCTGTGTAAATTAAAAGAAAACAAATCCTTTATAGTCACTGATTATGTCTCCAGGATTTACAAAGACTGAATCAATGCACTGATACAAGTTCTTAGTGAGTCATCTCAGCCAAATCCTTTTCACTCTTTCTGTCTTGCATGAAGGTTTTTGTTTCTCTGCTGTTTTCTATTCCTTATTTCTAGTATAATTCTGAGAGATACGCCAAGGAAGATAAAAAACTCAGGTTGTGTAGATCACCATATTTCTATAAAACCATGTACTGATTTACACCAAATAAACACCTAGCTCTAGAATTACTAATAACTGCTGTTGTACCGGAGATAGGAATCAAAACACAGCAGAGGGTTTTGTTTACAAAACAAAATACTGGAGGAGAGGAATTAGCAAACACTCTTTCAAATTTCTTCTTTAGGTGATGACAAGAATAGCAACTCTTGATTCAGCTGAATCAGATTCACTAGATGTCTAAAGTGGTATATAAAGGTAGTTTAGGAACTTGGCACTCTTCTGTCGACATATTATCATCCTTGAGTATTACCTAAGGTAGGAAGTATGTATCTACGTTTTGCTGGAAATCTCCATAGGCTTTCAGGGAATGCCTTAGGCACTCAAGAGGGAGAGTGCAGGATTATGTGCCCTCCTCAACCCAAGGAGATTCAAACATACATCTCACTGCTTCTGGGAGTTGTGATGGACAAGCAGATCAACAGATCAAAGGTGATGGCATGGTCTTTCAACCTCACCGGATTTCTGGTCTTTTACAGAAATATATGTAGAACTCAGAGAGAGAGGGAGAGTATAACTAAACTGTTAATGAAAAAAAATGTTAATACCTGGAAGTACAGATGAGGACCCCAACTCTTTAGCTCCATGTCCTAGTCGATAGGCTCTAGAGTCATACCTCTTATTTGCTTCTGGCACTGGGACATAGCTTCCCCATGTTGGCTAAACCAGTTTCCTAACATGCCCTCCTGCAGTTGGGAAGAAAAAACCCACAAATAAAATACCATCTTTTCAGTCTAGAAAGACAATTTATTCCAGCAAATGGAAATGAAGCAAGTGGAGCTTTGCACAGGCTTTATTTGTATAACAAACAAAATTTAAAAAAATCATAACAAAGTAAAACTAGTGTCTTAGAGATAAAAAGGAAAAAAACAAAAATAACAAACCCACCCCAAAATAAAGAGAATAAGTGAGAAAGAATTAAGCTTGTTGGAAAACCTTTTCCACTACAACACTTTCCTTGAAAATTTAATTCAAATCTTTTTGCCTGAAAAAAGTATCTTTTTCCTGAAAGAAAATTACAGCTCCAAAACAACAACAATGAATGAAGGAGCAAAGAGGAAGTTATAAGGGCACAAAAGATACTCTGTTAATATTCTTTAGTTTTGTTAATGTCATTTTGTTACCTGGTTATTCAGTATTGTCAGATCCTTCTCCAACTCTTCATAGTCAAGTTTTGCTTTTACTAACTTTTGCTTAGACATATTTTGAGCTGTAGAGGTTTGAGCACTGATTTCTGTGGAACTAACTCCAAAGGCAATAACTCATTTGTGTCAAAATTAACCACTTACTTCTATCTTTGTATTCTACTTTTAAATCAATTATGAATCCATGAAGTTACCTTTCCTCTGAATTTCACTACTTTCATGACAGATCAGTGTCTGTAAGAGGTCCTTTTGATAAGTCTTTTGGTTGTGTAAATAAGCAACAGAAATCTAGTCATTTTATATACATTCTTGTTTAGTACTTCAGCAAATCTTTTTCTACAAAAGTTATGGGATTCATCCTTACTGCATCAATATCTACCCACATATTTGCTAACGGTAGTCTGTATTACAATTTTTCCTAATTTGACTGGCACAGGTGCCATGTTTATTGGTCTGTTGTTGCATGGATACCATTCAAAGCCCTGTTTAAAAAAATTTTTTGCTACATTTCTTACCTTGGTCCTGAGAGCAATTTAATCAAGAGGTTATACAGCAAATTAACTGATTGGAAATTTCACTAATTTCTTTAGCACTCTCAGGTGAATAGCATCTGAACTTAGCCAGAGTTTATACTTTAAACTTCTGGTTTTTTTTTTTTTTTTTTTTTATATTGTTAGCATGTTTTGAGGTAAATATTGATTCACTCCACTAAGTTGGTAATTAGGGATTAGCTTCTTTTCTGGTGCAGCTTTTTTTCCTTTTTTTTTTTTTTTTTTTTTTTAAAGGAATTTTTATTTCTAACGAGCTCCTTTACGCTGCTGTTTAACAGCTCATGTGGCTTCTTACAATGTTTTCCTGAGATAATATACATTGTTGACAAAAGTATAAGACAGATTTTAAATAAATCTAGGGCCCTGTATTTCTAGTAATAATTTACCCTTTTAATGGTTCCTTTTAATTTGCTTTTAACAGACTCTCTGATTTTGTATGCAGTTTGCCTTTTTGAAGTAAAGCTACAGTGGATTTTTTAAGGCTTTCTTATACCCAAAGCGATGCTGAGTTTGAATGTATTCTGGTCACTATTGCAGAATGGCCCAAAACTGAAAATGCTAAAACAGTCTCTGTGTACTTGTGAGGATAAAATTAAAGAATTGTTTTTCCCATTATTGATTCTTGGACCTATTTTCCTAAGGCCTAGCCAAACATGATCAACAGGTGTTTCTGTCAGATACTGCATTATAATTCATTTTAATGATAATAAAACAATACTTATCTAACTAGCAGCACATCAGACTGATCAGTTCTGCATATTTCATTGTGAAGAAAAGGGGAATCTGCACAGCTCAGTGGAGTTTGCCAAAGTCTTTTAAATCCTGTTATTGTCTTAAGGTATGGGTGGATCCACCTGTATTTTTACTTATAGTCAATGCCGATGATTTTCCACCTGGTTAAGTTATGTGATTCTTATAAAAGGTTCACTTGTTTTCCCACAGAAGCTTTCTTTGATAATGCATCCATTCTGTTGACAGTCCATCCATCAGTGTATTTTTTATTAGATAGCATGTTCCTCTTGTGAGACATATATTCTCAGATAACCTGGTCATCTCTGGAACATCTATCAGGATATGCTTTCTTTATATGTAGAAAAAAAAAGTGCAAATAAAAAAGCAGCTCTTAAAACATGTTATCTTATTTGTGTTTTTCCAAGTGTGGATCAAGACAGAATTAATACATTCTCGATCATGTATATATTTTTGCTTCAGAGTCCTTCAGGAATGGACTACTCCAGCATGTGTCCCCCACAGGGTCACAAGTCCTGCCACCAAACCTGCTCCAGCACGGGCTCCTCTCCATGGGGTCACAGGTCCTGCCAGGAGCCTGCTCCAGCCACAGGCTACCCACGGGGTCACAATCTCCTTTGGGTGCATCCACCTTCTCCGGTGTCCGATCCTCCATGGGCTGCAGGGGAACAATCTCCCTCACCATGGTCTTCACCCCAGGCTGCAGGGCAATCTCTGCTCCGGAGCCTGGAGCACCTCCCTCTCCTTCTTCACTGACCTTGGTGTCTGCAGAGTTGTTTCACATATTCTCACTCCTCTCCTCCAGCTGCAGTTGTGCAGCAGTTTTTTCCCCTTCTTAACTATGTTATCCCAGAGGCGCTGCCACTGTTGTTGACTGGCTCAGCCTTGGCCAGCAGCGGGTCCATCTTAGAGCCGGCTGGCCTTGGCTCTATTGGACTTAGGGGAAGCTTCTAGCAGCTTCTCACAGAAGCCATCTCTGTAGCCCCCCCCGCTACCAAACCCTTGCCATGCAAACCCAATACACATAGCAATAGTAAATGCAACAAAGTATACACACACATATATACGTGTGTGTGTGTAGGTGTACACATTCGTGTGTATAACATATACAAACATACACATATATAACATCCTCCTAACTACTTATTATTAACTTTTCATCTATCCAACTATGGCAACGTTACTGGTGGCTAAGAAACTTGTTTACTTAAATATGTTTGATACTTTCTAGCCTACAGCATGGGAGTTAATAATAAAATGTTAKTACTACTTCTTAATTAGTTCTGATATGTCATGTGTAGGAAGTCCATGCTGAGTTAATACTGTTATTTACTTACCTTATTAAATACTGAAGTTTCTGCCATTCCTGTATTTTTTGAAATGTTTTCCCCCCTCTGTTATTGCCATACATGAATTTTTTTGCATGGTGTGTTTAGTATTCTACCAATTTTTCTGCTTTAATCAAGTTTCTGATTATTTAATGTAACCTCAGGTTTTAACAAATCATAGAATCATAGAATCATTTAGTTTGGAAAAGATCCTTAAGATCATTGAGTCCAACTGTAAATGAGAGGAAATACTGCTTTTTTTATTAGAATCAAAGAAGTAGTCAGCCTGGGGCAAAGTTCATATGAAAATTTGTCCTTTGCCAGTAGGACTGCTGTAAATCCTGCTAGATTAATATTCTATCCGGCGGACAAACTGTGTCATTCTGTTTGGAGCCCAGATTGTGATCACATCTGTTTGACAATTTGCTGTTTCCTTCACACACTGCTCCCTGCCCCCCAACCTTTTATTAGGAATATGCAAGTTAGTTGAAACCAAAGTTTTCTGTGTAAATATTAGTTTCAACAAGAATACATTTTTGGGCAAAATGTGAGACCTCTATCTCTCTGCCCATTACAAGTAACTCAGTAGCTGAACTAATAGGTACTAAACTGAGATAGCCTTAAGCTGTCTCATAGCGTCAAGCCAGAGATTTGAACCTACCTGATGACCCAAATCTATTAAAACAATTTTTATTCTGGTACATCTCTCATAAGAACTCCCACTGGAGATATTTAACTTCAAATATTTTAACATTCAGCAGAATAAATTGAACATTGTTTTTACTTCAGAGGACTCCTGCCAATGTATTTATTGCTGAAAGGGATTAGGAGACTTAAATTGTTTTCCTGAAAAGGGGGGAAAAAAGAAAGAAAGAAAGGCAAAAAATAAATGCTTATTGCATTTTGGAATCTGCAAAACAAGCCACCCTCTGACTAAACTTGTTGTGTAAGAGTTGAAATAAGCAACTGCCCGAAGGAGGAATTTCTTTAGCTTTAATAGAACAGTGTATAAATGCTCATATGAGGGCTAACATCATGACCTAAGCTACTAGTGATCTTAAACTGTTCATAGAAATGTATATACATTTCTTTGGCTATAATAAATTGTGACTCACTTGGGTATGGAAATCACAGGTGTTTAAGTACATATATCCTTTCTCATTCCAATATCACAATCAGCATCCCTGTTATTTGTGATAGTTAGAATTATAAAGTTAAATGGTTTCTGGGCTGAGCTGTCTCAAAATTTATGGTCATACGGAGTTTTTTACTACTATTGATCCATCCTTATCTTCCTACATAGTAATGATAATAGTACCATGTCTATCAGCAATTGAAGTTCTTTTTACACTTACTTAATTCAGTTAGAATTTGTTCTATACAAACTTTCTCTGTAGAAACCTTTGCTTAAATTTAGACCTTATATTAAATTTGCAAGATATTTACCGTTCGGGGTAAATTATAATGTCCATTTCAATATAGGATTGATAGAAAGAATGGCAACATGAGCAAATGTTTGAATACGCTGTTTTCTGTATAACAGTGGTTTTTCCTCTAGAAAAATATTGAATTGAAGAAAATCTGCTATTGGGGTGAATGAAACTAGTATTAATGTTGATATCTACCTGAGGACCTCACTTGTGACTGTCCCAAAGGTTAAAAAGAGATGATTTCTTCAAAGATGTTTGGTGACAGAAATTACTGTTGGGCTCAATGGTGCATTTTGAGAATAAAAGTCATCTATGTGATGGCAGAACATGTATACCCTATTGTAAAAGTTTACCTTGGTTGCTCTGAGTATTTAAATGGATGGTACCCTTACCTCTATGCTGATAATGCTAATAATGCAGTGTCAAATATGTATTATACATACGAAGATGCTTGCTCATGTTAAAATATATATCTTCTTATTATGAGAAAAGCCATCATAATCTTGGAAGCTATGATTTCAGTTTACTAGACAGCATAATTTTATATAAATACTACCAGGAAAAATTGCATATCAAGTTAGATGAAAAAGTCAAAACTGGTAAGAAAGATAGACATGGCCATGCATAGAATAAGCAATTAATTATGATGAATGTTTAGAATATTTTATACTCCTTCATTATTTTATTCACTTATGAAAGCCATCATGTTAGCATTTGCAGCACTCCCTTTGACTTTTCTTAACGCGAGGTTTTATCAAATGTGAATTTAGGAATAATTTTAGAATTGTGCCATAGTATACTTTTTATAACTTTAAAACTTTTTAGCAGGGCCTGTTGCAACAGGACAAGGGGGAATGGTTTTAAACTAAAAGAGGGTAGATTTAGGATAGATATATGGAAGACATTTTTTTTACGATGAGGGTGGTGAAACACTGGCACAGGTTGCCCAGAGAGGTGGTAGATGCCCCATCCCTGGAAACATTCAAGGTCAGGTTGGACGGGGCGCTGAGCAACCTGATCTAGTTGAAGACATCCCTGCTCACTGCAGGGGGGTTGGACTAGATGGCCTTTGAAGGTCCCTTCCAACCCAAACTATTCCATGATTCTATGATTCTATAATGTAACATATCAACACCACCACACCACACTGTGATTCTAACTCAGTAAAAGGCATAATGTAGGAAGGGTTCTTAGCATCTACTTAACTTTATCCATCCTTATTCATAAAAAACATATACCTGGTAAGCTTCAAAAACTGCCTTGCTTGAAACTTCATTCTGATAAAAAGCAATATTCATACATGTGTAAGGGAATGAAAAAATATAAATTCCAATGCCTTGATATATAAGTATGTAAATTCATACCTATAGTTATACTGAATTGATTTACAATGCAAGTATAAGATAAATTTAATGTACTTGATCTATGTAGAAACACAACCTGTAATTCTATATTTCTATTTTAAAAGTAGATGTGTATGTTAAGAATTCCCGAAATTATTTTAAACTTATTTGAAATAGAAATTCATTACAAAGAAAAAGAAAAGAAACATGTTTTAACTCCAAAGGCAAATATATTAAAAAATATATAAAATACATATTTACGTATTCATGTCATCATTAAAATAGGTTACAATTAGCAATATATAAATATAATATATATAATATTTTAAAATTTTTTAAAGTCATGTTCAGTCAACACAATTGTAAACTTGGCCTAACAAATATATACAGGACTGAACATTTCCTTTGTTCAGTCACAGACATTTATTAGCTCATAACCAATTTTTTATAATTTATCAATCACATAGGGTTACCACCCTCCCCCAAAAGAAATGTTTTAGAGACAAGCATTGCAAAAGTAATAGTGCTAATATTAGAAGAAGAACTCCAAATTTAATTGACTTTACCTTCTTGTTGTTTGTGTTTCCTTTGGTTTACTTGCATAAGGGTGTAAAACCAACATGGAGTTTCTAGCTGCATTACCAGATGATGAAACTCCTGCTCATGTGTTTCTCCTCTTGCATTGCTCTTTTCTGGCATCTGTAAAACTACTTGTCGAGCTGTGCCATAAACTGTCTCAGTAGAGGTAGAATAAAAAAGAAAAGCCCTGGAACTTCCAACAGGATGGCAAAAGAAAGTTTTCTTCACCTACTCTGTTCTGCGTTGCTGGTGGATTCCATCAGTCAGGACAGCCTCACTGGAAAAGGACATGAGGAGAATCTTTACTGGCTGTCTTCCTTCTCACAATCACTTAATTCTTCCTAAAGAAGATTAAAATGTTTTGCGATGTTTTCTCTAGGACAACATGTATGAGCATATCTTCTCCATAGAACTCATGCCTTAAACAGAAGCTAGGCTTACATTTCTAGATTTTCAATAATGTAGTAGCTTTGTGGACTCTGAAAATCATAATATGGAAACACTACCATTTTAATAAAGGGTTTGTTTAGCTAGAGCAGAAACACACAATCCTCTTCTTCCTATAAATACCCAGAAAATTTCAGATTTAATGAAATTCTGTTTCAATATATCACAGAGCTATAAAACTTTTTTCTCTTTTTTCTTTTTTTCAGAAGTCTTTCTCTTTCCAATTTAGCATGCATAATGCTTGTAAGTTGTATTCAGTGAAAATGAAAAGCTTTACGTCTCTGAGACTCATTACTATGTAAATGAACTAACAAGCATGTGCACAGCAAAGCAGAGGCTATAAAAAGTAAAATGGAGTTTAGTTTACCAATATTTTGCAAGTGTTTTAACAGCTTGCACAATTAAGTTTGGAACTATGGTGAATTGGATTCGTGTGTGTATTTCTATCTGTTTGATTGACAAATTTGTTTATCTCTAATTACTTTTTTGGGATACTTTCAAGTTGGATATTTGCATTTACTAGGCATCGTGTGTCATTGACATCCTATATCACATGGGGATATATCCATACATCCAGTCACTTGGCTGTCAAGGACTGGGGAACAGAGAGGAAGTACACAAGCTTATCAAAATCCAAAATATTTTCCAAGAAATCTAAGTCTGGAGGAAATCACATTTCCCAGCTAACACATTTTGAGGGAAAATTCTTAGATATGGAGAGATATGCCCTCTGTCGGGCTGAGGATGGAACTGAAACAGCTGCCTGCTTCCTTAGATGTAATCCTCTAGATTATGGGCTAATATCAAATGTAGATATGAGAACATGACCTTGTTTAAATAAACATTTTCATCACCCTGTGGTAAACAGAATATAGGTATTGCATCAGAGTGTTCAAGGACTTTAGGCAGTGTAGCAGCTAGAGGGTAATTCCTCATAACCAAATGTAGATGACTATGTGTGACTGAATCATCCAGACTCTTCATTATTGAATAGAAAAAAAGAACATCTCATCCTAGAGTACACTTCTGAAGTAGGTTAGATAAACTGTTTTCTAAACTTTCCTATTTACTCTTGAAACAGAGGATGACTAGCTTGGATAAAAACATCTATACAGCAGACATCTGAAGTCCAGTGAGATTAATCCACACTTATTTCTAGATCTCATGGAGGTTTAGCTATAAGAAATGCTCAGCTGCTCACACTGACACAATATTAGGCATGTGCCAAAGCAGAACTATAAGGAGTCGATGACTTTAAAGTCAAGTAATGTCAGGCACTTCTGTGCTTACGTGGGTTGCCATGTAAGCAAGCAGGTATTTTTCATTTCAGTCCTTTTAATTCATTCTATGCTTTGTTGTAGGCCCCTAAGACCTTTTCTAGATGTAATTCTAAATCTTTTGTGAAGCTTTTGATTATGTTTTGCATACTATCTCATCATTCTTACAAAGAAAGAAGACTTTTSTTTTGGAAAGTAGCAGTATTACAGTATCAGTAAAACAAACAAGTTAAATAGATTAAGAATTAGGCTGGTAGACCTTAGAATGTAAGTGTCATCTGGGATCTTTCCAGATGCAACGTAAAGATATGTTTATATACACAACTCATAGTGATAACAACTTTGGCTGACTGAAGGATTGACACAATGGCAAGTGTGGAAATGAAAAAAACATGGCATACAAAAKAAAATGAAAAATTTGATCAAATGAAATAACTAGAAAAAATGTTTTAAAAAACAAATCTAAAGTTATATACCTAACCATAAGAAATATAAACCACATCTACTGCATCCTGAAAAATAGTGGCTCAGAAAGTGTTCTGATTCATAGTGGGCAGGTAATTCAACAAAATCTCCCAAAATGAAGCTGTTACAGAAAGGAATAATATCATGTTGGAGGTGTAAGTAGATACTGGGAGTAGGGATAGGAACATTTATCCCTGTAGATGGTAAGCTTATAGTAAAATTCTTTATATAGTACTGATGTTTGCATTTTAAAGGAGACACCAGCAGACATACAGAGAACTAAAAATATTTGACAGAAAGAGGTACGAAGAGATCAGTCTGTGTAGTTTATTGAAAAGAATTTTGAGAGTTGACATGATTACACTGTGTACGTGTGGGGGAGAAAACCGAATACCAAAGGACCCTCTGGTCTAACACGAGAAAACATAACAAGACAAATTGAAACTAAAAATAAGGAGAGTTGATTAACTCCTGGAACAAACTACCAAAGTGAATGCTGAACTCAGTGTCTTTGAGGATTTCAGTTCAAGACTATCAGTCTTTGTAGAAGACATGTGTTAGTGAAGTGCAAGTTAAAGTGGAGAAATTTAAGGATCTCTGCTATGTATATTGAGTCAGATTAGATGATCAAAAAGGTTCCTTCTGGCTTTAAACTCAGGGAATCTATGAATCTAATTAAACATACCTGATGCAAGGAATAGGGATGCCCGTTTTAAAGTAACAGCTTCCTGTCCTGACAAGTATTTGTGTGACCTCCTTGAGTTACTAGGGTTCTGTATTGGTGCAATTTCAGTGATGATTTACCCTTAACTGGTACCCTACATTCTCTGACATTTCTATCAGGTATGTATCACTGTAGATAATTTTAGCGATTCCTCTGGTGTTTAGAAAAGCCCAGCAGTGGTTGTGTTTTTATATTAATTTGTTGTGAATCTATTTTAACATCCTCTAGGTACACTTCTACAATAAAACAAAACACTGTTTTACTTAGTCCTGTTCTTATATGTTAGTCTCTTATCAAATCAACCTCACTTTTATCCTGGTATAAAATATTTAGCTAAATATTAGGAATCACTATCACTATATGTAACATTATAAAGTGTTAGCTGCTCCTACTCCTATCTAAAAAAAAAGAAAAATAAGAGCGAGCAATGTGCTCCTGAGAGGCACATATCTAAATTTCTACCCTAGTGACAAGAGTCCCTTCTCATGCTTTGTCTCACAACTGACCTAAACTGTCACAAAAGCTGAGACAGCAAGCAGCCTTGAGAGTTGTGCARGGGACTGGAGACCCTTGCAAATGGAGAATGACATCTTTTAAAACTCACAGGCCTTTTAAAGGGAACTTCATGGCTTGCAACTGTGGCATTGTGTCATAAAGGGAAAAAATCTCTTGCCAAAAAAGTTGTTCCTGATACTGAATTCTTCAATCCCATCTCTTGGAGACTGAGCAAGAGAGTGTAGAAGGCCTAGGGAAGATTCCACTTTTAAGAATGCCCATTACCCAAAACTTTCCTGTCAAATTTTACGACTACCAGCTGGAGCCCTTTTATCTATTTTCATGTTATGGTATAAAATGGAAGGGAAAGAGTTCAGAGGTAGCTAGATGTCAGTAGAGCAAATTGAACACTCTTATTGTATTCAAAGCAAATGGGAAGTCTGGGAGAGCACAGTGAGCAAGGAGACATTTTCAAAGCTTGAAATGTGTCCAGTTCTGAAAAAAAATGCTGACAAAAACACTTGCCATTATGAAATTTGGTAGACACGGTTCAAAAGATGGAGTGAAACTACTGAGTTTGGTATGATGCATTTAGTGGCTTGTGTGACTGTTTCTTTCCAGCTACAGGCTCAAAGTCCAGGCTCCAGTATGAGTGGTACATGTGCTGCATTGTTTTTGGGAGGAACTGACTCTTCAGATATCCATGTTCCCCTTGGAATAAAAAGAAAACATCCCAGTTTGTTGATGGTAGGGGTTAGTTCAGGTGACATCACAGGAAGGAATAGAGAATAATATTTTTCTAGATTTACCTGCTGTGCTTGTTGTGTGGCTTTTTAATTTGCCCTGAAATAAGGCTGCAGTCCTTGCTATAACATATATATAAATGATTTGATGAGCATTATATACATGGAGGATAATAGCATAATATCTTTAACTGAAAAAGTGTTCTTATTTCCAGAGAGAATGGCTTTGAGGAACTGTTAGTGTTATCAGCATAGAATTGTTTAATTTGGTCATGTATGTCCAATTGCATATATATAATAAATACATACAAATATGCACGTAGAACATTTTGGTACATGCTTTTTTATCATTCTTCAATAGAAATTAACATAATTTTAATTATGTAGGATACTATATTTGAATAGCAGAGAAGTGTATAAAAAAATGTGTGTCTAACATCTGCTGGGTACACCAGTATTGTTAGCAGAAAACATCTGAGTCCATTTATATATGACTCTGTTTCTTATTTGAAAAAGTAGTTTGCATATTTTTTATTGAAGCTGTCACTAAATGATGTTTAAAAATTTAGCATGCATAAATATTTTACTAGAGCTCCTGAGGTCTCCTTATCTTGATACAGAAGAAATATTAGTTACTAAATAGATGAAAAAAATTCCATAAACGGACTTATTAAATAAATCCAAAAGTACATATTGTTTCAGGGAAGGCAAACGCCAATACTAATTGCTCTTTACCGTATTTCTCAAACATAGATTAAAACCAAACAAATTAAACATTTTTCATGCTGATAAGGCTTCAAAGCAATTTACAGTTCATCTTAAAACAGGAAATGTTCAGCTTTTTTGGTTGCTCCTTTGTGCTTCCATTTTAGAATCATACCTGACTTGAAACTGCATGGGTCCCTTACCTATTTAACCTATATAGCATCATAGATGCAGATTTTTTAGAAATTTATGTTTACTTTAATAGATGCAAGGAGATGCTTTGAAAAGATATTTACTATCTCAGTTCAAATTCTTACCTCTAGAAAACAGGAAAGCTAGATTGAAAGGTGTAATACTGAAAAAAATACTGAAAACAGGAGAACAGCAATAGAAACTCTACTCCTTGATCCCCAGAATAAAGCTAGAAGGTTTATTGAGGGAAAAGTAGATTAGTAGATTGTATTCTAAAGTAAATATAGTCCTAAAATCTGATAAAATACTTATCTTTAAGATAAGCAGGTTATTTCATATGGTTATGAAACACATTTTTTGCTGCATTTTGAAAATAATTTTACAATAGGATTTTGATAGCAAACGGTTCCATGAAAACGGTCTCAGTAAATTTTACTGTTGCTCAATAAAATGCATAATGCATCAATGGATTTTAGTCTGAGTTCTGAGAAACATTGTTTAGAAGACACATTTTAAATCTGCATACAAACTTTAAACTTGACTGTAATATTGTCAGTAGTCTTTCTTTTAACTGAATAGCTGTTTTACAGAACAACTATGAACATATTTCACAATTTCTGTGCTTAATCTGCAGTATCTTTAAATACAGTCAAAGTGTACAGTTTACACAAATGCTGAACTTACCAGTGGTCATTCTGCTGCTAGTCACATGAAGGACATGTACATTTTGGTTTGTCATTTATGACTCTAAAGGTAAAAATTGCCCAATTTAAATATTGACTGCATTATGGTGATATTGTGGTAATTCACCATTAAAACATAATAAACTCCCTTTCCGTTGGTACTATTCATTTATTTTTGGCAGTTAGTTTTGAGTTGGATCAGCTTCCTAAAGGAGCTCACCCCCTAGTCTCAAAAATGTGAATATTGGCAGGAGGGGATAGGGAGAAACCAAAGAGGCTGAAAGTAATGAAAGAGAGCCATATGACAGTGTGGCTATAGATGGCTATAGATGACATTAAGTTGGGATGGAATTACATGCTTAATTTCCTGTACTTGATAGAACTCATCTCTGATTCCAGGTCAACACCCAGCATATGAAGGCAGCCTGCTGTTTGCAAAGTGTAGATTATACATGACAATGACTTTTATATTAGTTATTCTCCTATACAGTTTTTTTCCTCATGTTAGGAAGATAAATATTTATGACAGTAGAAGCAGTTTTCAGCCCAGTACATCTGTTAGCTGAGAAAAATGGGGAGAGGAAGGTATTTGTTTATTTTCCTTTACGACTCATGAAAGTGCACATTTTTGAGCAGAAAAGACTCAGCTTCAGCGAAATGCTGAAAGTCCTGGTGAATTGAATACTTCACATCTCATAAATTACTCCTCTGATGCAAAATAATTATATAATGGTTTCTTCAAAAAGAGTTACTTCAATAGTTTGTTGGATATGGTGCCAAGTATAGAAGATAATAATTGTAAGATCTTAATATAGCTTGATAAAGGGTAATTAGCAAAGTTCCTCTGTACTCTCTGCTTCTTCGTGATTAAAGGAATGACCTATGTGTTGATAGAACATAATTCTAATAATTTTCATTTTGGACAGTTAAAGTAGGTAATATAATTTTAAAATTTCTTCTTTCTATCAGAGTGAATGACTAGTACATTATCAGTACAACATCGATTTATTTTGTAATGCTAATAATATGAGCAAATTAGTTCAGTAGAATAAAGTGTGGAAGCCCTTGTTTTGCTGTTTCATAGTATCATACAGTACCCAAATATAATGTATAATTAGACCAGAGCTTTTCAAGCAGGAAAAGGGATAGAATTGTCCACTTCAGGATAAATGCATCTTCCCCAGGAGTAACTCAGTCGTCTGGTCTTATTTTACAATTCCAATTCTAAGCCTATATTTTTTTAAAAATATACCAAGAGAGAGACAATAGTACTGGCACCAGTTAGCTTTCAGGGAAGAAATGCATAAAAGTCCTTTTGTTTATTTTGCTTGACCTTACAACAGATGACCATCTGGATAACTGCTGTGCATGGTGCCAAAAAAGCCGTTAACCACTAAAATAAATAAATAAATGTAATTAAAATGAAAAGCTGCCAAGAGTGTGTAATCACAGGTCTCAGAGTCAAATCTACAGATACAGGTCAAATATTGATTGTCACGAAGCTTATCTTGCATAAGTGTCTTGTATTAGGAGGGAGAACACCTCCACCGCTTGATGCTCCTCACTCACTTGAACACTTTACACTCAGTTTTATCTAACTTTTGCCTGATTGTGGGGGTGGGGTGTGTGAGCTCCATTTCTGTCGATGTTACTATTATAGACAGATGATTTAAACAGTAATTCAACTTCTGTTCTTACTTTGCTCATCAAGACAGTTCAATTCTCATGATTTCAACTGGAATTGCAAGTGCCTGAAACCATGGAAAACCAGGCCGTAATCCCTCTGAGCCTTGTCTGCTTATCTGAAGGAATACTGTAAGGTAAAATAAACGGAGTAGGTTCAGGGACAAGCTGTAGCTTTACAAAGCTCCAGGACACCGTGGGTGAAGTGCTGTAAAACTGTAAAATGTATTGAAGTGTATTCTGCTTGCTGGCTTTAGTAATTTTATTTGTAGTATCCAGTTCTTCCTGTTCACCCTTTGCTGGGAGTGGAAATAGCATTTGCTTTCCTCTTTGAACACAGTTTTTCATACAGTTTTTGTCACTGAGTTGGAAAATGCAGTTTTTCACTAAAAAAACCTAGTTGCTCTCTGATATTTAGTAGAGAACTCTTTAAAAAATAAAAATAGATCATGTATGAAACAAACTGATCTTTATTTTACTTTCACTATCTGATAATCATAGAATCATGGAATCATCAAATCATAGAATACTAGGTTGAAAGGGACCTCAAGGATCATCTGGTCCAATCTTTCTTGGCAAAAGCACGGTCTAGACAAAATGGCCTAACACCCTGTCCAGCCGAATCTTAAAAGTGTCTAATGTTGGGGAATCCACCACTTCCCTGGGGAGATTATTCCAAAGGCTGATTTTTCTCTTTGTGAAAAATTTTCCTCTTGTGTCCAATCGGAATCTCCCCAGGAGTAACTTGTACCCATTACCCGTTGTTTTTTCCATGTGACTAGTTGTAAAAAGGCAGTCTCCATCTTCTTTGTAGCCACCCTTTAAATACTGGAACATGGAGATAAGGTCTCCCCTAAGCCTTCTTTTCTCAAGACTGAACAAATCCAGTTCTCTCAGCCTTTACTTTACAGGCTTCCCAGTCCTTTGATCATCTTTGTGGCCCTTCTCTGTCCACATCTTTTTTGTATAGCGGGGACCAAAACTGAACACAGTATTCCAGGTGTGGCCTGACAAGCGCTGAGTAGAGTGGGATAATGACTTCTTTATCTCTGCTGGTGATGCTCGTGTGGATGCAACGCAGCATCCTGTTGGCTTTCTTTGCCGCAGCAGCACACTGTTCACTCATAGTGAGCTTGCTGTCCACCAGGACCCCCGGGTCCCTTTCCAAAGAGCTGCTCCCCAGCTGGGTAGATCCCAGCTTGTGCTGCACTCCTGGATTACATTTTCCCAGGTGCAAGACCTTGCACTTCTCCTTGTTGAACTTCATAAAGTTCTTCTTAGCCCACTCTTCCAGCCTATCCAGGTCTTCCTGTAGGGTGGTTCTCCCTTCCAAAGTGTCCACTTCCCTGCTCAGTTTGGTATCATTGGCAAACTTCATCAGGGTACACTTGATCCCATCATCCAGATCACTTATGAAGATATTAAACAGCTTTGGGCCCAATATCGATCCTTGGGGACCCCACTTGTGCCTGTCTTTACAAAACAGCCTACAAACATCCATCGTGATCCTCCAGTCATGTGAGTTGTCCCACCATGTTTCAGTTATTCCTATGATATCATAACTTTCTGACTGGGCATGGAGCTCCACTTCCTCCTGTTTGTTCCCCAGGCTGCGTGCATTGGTATACATATGCTTGAGGTGGTTGGTCTTCTGGTTCTCATCTTGGGAGGAGGCTAAGGAACATTTGTCGCTGCTCTGGTTGGCCTGGCTTATTCCCCAGTTGGTTGCGATGGTGTAAGCGTTGCCACTTTGGACCCTGCCCCCCAAGTCCTTCAGTTTAAAGCCCATCTCACCACGCTGGGTGGCCTGCTGCCAAAGGTTCCCTTGCCCTTTCTAGACAGGTGGATCCCATCCCTCCCTAACAGGCTATAGTCATCAAAGAATGTCCCTTTGTCATAAAAGCCAAAACCCTCACAATGGCACCAGCCACAAAGCCAGAAGTTGATTTTCATTATACCTCTATTTCTGGCTGCACCTTTCCTCTAACTGGTAAAACAGAAGAAGATATAACTTGGGCACCAATACTTTTTGCTTGCACCCCCAGGGCTTTGTAGTCTTCCTTAATTCTGCCCAGGTTCCGGCTTGCGGTGTCATTCGTGCGCACATGAAGGAGTAGCAATGGATAGTAGTCTGTGCTCTTGACAAGTTGTGGCAMCCTCTCAGCAACATCTCGGACCTTTGCTCCCAGAAGGCAGCATACCGCCCGTGACTCCCTGTCAGGCTGGCAGATGGGTGCCTCAGTGCCCCTTAACAGAGAGCCACCCACTACGAGCACTAGTCATTTCTTTCTGCGGTATCCACTCTGTGCTGCTGGTGCAGTTTCTCCTTGCAGACCTTGCTCGCGGGTGTCTACAGCTCTTACAGCTTCGTACCTGTTTTTGGTTGTAATAGTGGAGGGTGGGGACTGAAGCAGAGTCCTGCTTTTGTGGGTCACACTTTTCTCTGCCCCTCCTAATCTAAGAGAAATAACCCAAGATTTAAAAATGTTTCTAAGACTATACATTAGATAATGCTTATCAGTTGTCATAAAAATTGCTGCCCCTACTTCCTCAATGGCAGGCAGCCCACAGATCAAACTTTGGTTTGTGACAATACAGTGATGTTTTTGAAAGGTATCTGATATCACTGAGTGGGACCTTTGAATTTTCTTAAAATCAGGTTCCTATATAAAGTCTTAAGTTGGTCCAAACTGATACCAAGTGAGGTAGCCAGCGTATCTAGTCACCTTAAGACTCTGGGAATAGCTGAAGATTAGAACATTCCAGCTTTAGGTACACATTTGATCCTAGTTGATTTTATTGCTTGTATCACTGATAAAAGAATGAAGGCTTTTAGACTGTATTAAACTAGCTTTTAATCTCCCTTACCCAACTGTTACAGAGCGTTCACTATTGATTAATGTAATTTTTATTTTGTATTCCAATTATTCTTCATGAGAAAGCTGTTTTGATGATGAGTAGTGAAACCTGAGCTGTTAGAAACAAACCTGCATGTTCCAGCAAATGCATGAATAGAGGAGGACTTTATGAAAATCTTTCTCCCTGAAAAGCAAATTCTTTTGGCTCACATGCTTGCGATCATTCCTGATGTTTCTCCTGACAGTACCTCAGATTGTTACTACTGACTCTATACATATTTGGATACCTGTCATGCATAACTGGAGGGTGGTTGTAAAAAACAACAACACAGGATTAATCAAAGTAGGATTATAATTTTCTGCAACACCTGTTCCAACCAGCTGCCTCTGACTGTTGAGTCTGATTCCCTGAGTCCTCTCAAATTACACAATAAAGTAATTTTGAAATGAATGGCCAGTCCATTGTAGTTTTGCCAGAATAGTTACTGAATGACAAAACTGTGAAATCTTTGAAATATACGCTCAGGCTACTGCAAAAAAACAAGAGGAAAATCTTGATACTGAAAAATAAAACACCCATTTTAGAAGTCTGAAAATCTTATTTGCTCTGAGACATTACAGCTGCTATTCTGATTACCCAGGACTCTGTAGAGAGAGGATTATCTGTATAACTGAGTCTTCTGATTTTTTTTTCCGTGATTTCTAATTCTTTCTTCTGGAAAAAAAATGCTTTTAGTATCAAGAGTTATACTTCATATATGTTCAGCAGAAATTGTGTCCTCACTGTGGGGGGGACTGTTTCTGCAACATCTGTGAAGAATACCCTTCAGGCTGATTATTTTTCTTCCTAGAGGGATGAGTTCCATTATTTTTGTATATTTTTCTTTTGGCTCTGCAGAATCCCCATAAATATAGGCTCTGTATCTGGAGAGTGGCAACAGTGTATCTGGGCAAGAGTAAAGATGAAAGGTGGCAGACAATGGAGAGGACAGGATGTATAATAGATTCCTCTAAAATCTTTGATTTGTGGGAGAAAATAATCTCATTCTTTTTATGTGTCCCCTGTGTAGTCCCAGATAGAATACTCCCTGCTAATTATTTTTTCCTCTTATAAATCCCCAGGTTTCAATTTTCCTTTGAGAGATGAAATAAAATACCATAGTAAACATGTAGATTCGCCACGGCATTCTAAAGAAATGGTAAAGTGCTGCAGAAAAATAGCTAGGCATATTGGTTGTTTGCTTCAGATTCTGGTAAGTTCAGGCACTTTAATCTAGTCATTTGAAGTCCCAGCAAAAGCTCCGGTGTTGTTTCTTGATGCAGAAAGGATCTAGGAGAACCTTTTTGATCCCTTGTTGAGACAAATAAACCAGAGTTGCCTGAATCTCCTCTGTACAAGCCTGAAAGAAATAGGAAATTTTAAAGGCTCAGTGTGATCATTTTCTGAACGTCACAACACATGTTTTTTTTCATCAGAGAGGTTCTGAACTGCATCCTGGAGAATAATTCATCTTTAGCAGAGTGCGAATTTGCTAAATATAAGCTTTGTTTAACATCTAAAGCTCTGCTGTCTCGATCTGTGTCTGCAGTTTGCTTACTGCCCAAATTATTCTCAATGACAGTCAGCCCTTCTCCAAACAAGGCTGATGGAGCCCTATGATACAAGTTGCATGACTATCTTACTATAAGTCAAACTTTACTGCTTCAAGTTTCATTTAAGTTTATTCAAGCCATAGCAAAATTAATACTTGAAGCTGTGCAATAAATCATATGACACAAATAAATCAAATGACACAAACTATAGCATATCTGTATGTTGTATGTGCTCAGAATAGCAATTCCTATGGAAATACAGTTAATTATGTTGCTAGAGATTTGCAGGATAAATTTTATACCTAATTAAAAGTTCTTTTATAACCTTTCAGTTCCTATTATAATCATAAATGTGCTAAATCCAAGCAAGTCATCTTCTTTTTTGAACTTTTGCAACCTTTTCATTCTAATTGCTTGAGATGTACTAATAACACAACCGAGGAAGCTCTTCCATTAGTGTAATGGACGAACAAAGGAAACCAGCTCTAAAGGATTCCACTCTACTGACAAAAATAAAAAATCTTCCTTAGTCAGCTCAAATCTTGAAGAATATTTAGAAAAGAGGACTACAAGCTTTGAAGGTCATGAAAAACATTTGCAGCAAAAGTACATTTTTCAAACTTTAATTATAATGATTTATAGATTTATAGTTTTTGCTGTTCTAATTTACTGTGATACTTTTTATTTTGAAATGTTTGGAATGAGTGTGTTTAAAAATGTAATAAATATTTGTTAATGTAGTAGCACTCTGGAACCAATGAAAAGTGAGAGAGGACTCGTCAGGTGATCAGGATAAAGATTACTGATGTTTTGGAAATCTCAGGGCACATCTTTTAGCCTCTGGTACCCACTATGCAGAAAGATCACTGCGTGGCCTGACTAAAAGCAGGGATTTTAAAAGTGGAAGCTAGACCTAATCTTAGGTAACTGTGATGGAGGTAGCACGGGGCTGTAAGTCATACGACTGCAATAAATTGCTGTCGTGGACATCTTTCAATAGATCTTGATGATAAATGTTGTCATTTGCCAATAAATACACTTGTAATTTGCCTGGTGGTACCTTTGCCAAATGTAAAGATATCTGAAATTAGTGAGATATTAATACCGTCCTCTGAGACTTGTGATGGAAGAAAGATCTCAGGCACCGTATTAAAATTCTGAGCAGTAGCAAGGCACTTCTCATGCAGGAGTCGCTTAGTTGTAAAGAGAAATTGCAGCAGGGAGGAATGAAAGGAAGGTAAACAGATAGCTAGTACCTGATGCTCTGAGCAAATACAGCGTATAACCGGGAGCTTGGCTCTGCAGTGGTACAGCTGAGGAGGTAGGGAAAGCATCGTTGAGCTTTCTGCAGGATGCCGGAGCACAGCGCTTTGTTACGCTTGTCACGATCTACTCAGGTGAAGTGAGCTGAGAGGAGCAGGTGCAGCAGGGTGATGGGCCAAGCAAGGAGGCTGTGCCTTGAATACATCATGAGGCATCGAGCAGCTGCCTTTGAGAAACAGCCTTTTCAACAGAACCTTTGAAAGCATTTCTTTCAGAGGCTGCTCTGCACAGCTGCCCTTACTCCAATTTTCCTCAGCATAATCAAGAACACCTCTTACTCTGTTGACAGTAGAATGGCTAAAAACCCTAAAAATGCTTCCTGTACATATACGGTCACTGTAAGTCTTTTAAGTGTATGTACTCTAGAATGTATCTATCCCTCTACCATAAAGATTTTTCTTTCTCCTCAGTCTTGTACATTTAGCAGAGCTATAGATGTTTACTTGTGTGATTAACAGTGTCCTAGTTTCTCTCCATGTATAGAAGCTTCTTACCCTACAAAATTAGTAAGCGATGAAGACCAGATTGTGAATCTGCTTTTGCTAAGAATCAATTTTATTATGGGTCTCAGTTCAGGGAAGTCCCACTGGGCATACTTAAGCCCCACTGACTTCAAACTCAGCACATACTTAAATGTTTTCTCGAACAGGAACCAACATTGGCTCTAACGTGACATCTAATTGCTTACTAGTATGAATAAATGGTTCACAATCTGTCCTAAGTGTTCAGTGGTGCTTATTTGACTTTTTGCACTTCTTATAGCAAGGCTTAGACAGCTTGCAAGATCAAGCCCCGATAGCCCTAACATTCTCCTCTGTTCCTCATAGAGATCAAGGAAGCCTGCTTTAAAGAGACTTTGAAAGGTAGAGGTGCAATGACACATCTCCTGATATGAAGATATGTTTTCCTATCTAATCTCTTATTACTGTAAAAATTGAAAATACAATACACATTTTCTCCCCAGTCTATGAAGGTATAATTTTATTGTTTTAACTCCTCATTACTGAAAGTGAAATGTTTCATATGAAGGTAATAATTTAGGTGATTTAATAGTTTTGACTTAATGGTTTATAATGGTTTTTGGTTTATAACTATGTCTTTTATAAATGAGAGAAACAGATCCTTTTTTATTACAGCTGCAATTTATTCTGTATATTATACACAGTAATTTTTGGGAGCAAAATTTTCTCTTTATTTTCTTTTCTTATTTTGCAAATTAATATRAGGTTAATAAAGATGTTCACAAATTCCCATTTCTAATTATTTAGTTACCAGTACCATCAATTTCCTGTGAGACTAGTGAGCTAGGAATGCATGGAGTTTTTTTCCATTAAATATTTGTGTTGCTGTTTCTGTAGTCTGAGTAAATTCTATTTGGCATCTGTACAAAATAGCCTTACTCCAAAGTATAAATTAGACGGGGTTTTGTTTTGTTTTTAAGGACT
This sequence comes from Oceanodroma leucorhoa, assembly GCA_030449065.1. NCBI lineage: Eukaryota > Metazoa > Chordata > Aves > Procellariiformes > Oceanodroma > Oceanodroma leucorhoa. The sequence goes on from JASVER010000013.1 coordinate 7,439,983, forward strand.
GCCTTTTTTTTGTTGTTGTTGTTAACCCTTTCTGATTTGTAGAAGATTAGTGAAATTTAATAGTATAGTTTTAATACTCTGCCTTCGTTTTTTATTATTACAGGCAGGGAATGTCTATCTAAAGACAGATTGCAGTATATTGTTTTCTTGACCAGTGCTATCCTAAATGTAATTATTTCATGAAAAGTAATGTACGATAAACCTCTGAAGAGGTAGGATCAATAGYTCGCATTCCTCTATTAGATGCCTTCTAAGGATTCCATGAATGATTCCATAGATAAGAGCCATTTTGAAAAAAACTTTTTTGTAGTTCTTTAATATTTCTGCTTTTGATCAAAACCCAAAGCAGTTAGACACAAAAGAGCATTAACAGAAGAGCAACAGAGAGGCCCCTTTGAGTCCATTTGGCTGTTTTTGTGGTTGATTAGGTTACACACACACAGAGAGGAATATGTCATTTATGGCACTATAAGGAAGTTTGAAACACCAGGGTGATGTATGCAATGAGCCAGGCGAAAATTCAGTTTACTACCAAAGCAGTGTTCACTCATTGGGCTCAGGATTTCTACTTGATAACATGTAAAGCTTCCACTGTTGTTTTTGAAATATATTTGCACAAAACCTTTAAAATAACTGAGCAACTGTTTGACTGAAAGACTAACAGGGCTAGGATTTCCATTAACCCCCTTCATATTAATGACAGTTTTTGCACACATTTAAGTGACACAGAAACAGATCAAAAAGTATGAATGGCTACTGGCACCTTCTCTTTATGCTTTGTCTATCTGTTGGCAAGAGCAGTCAGGGAGGTGTTTCACAGAAGGGCTAGCATGACTGAAAATGTGTCTGTTTCTAACACTAACGTTTTGCCTATTAAAATACTTTCTTTCTTCCTACATATTTTGCTACTTTTGTATACTTAGATTGTCACAGCTACAAAGCCTTTGTGTCTTTAGGTATGTGTTAATTCCCTTCCATTTCTCCAGAAAACGATCAAATTAGAACATAAATTACTTTTGAAAATTCCTCATTATTTTGTAACCTGACTTCTTGTGGAAACTGTGCTTAGACAAACTCACTTTTTCCACAGATGAATCCTTTCCTTTTGAACTTATTGATGGATTTCCTTCAATTTTTAACAGGGTGATTATGGAGTCAAAGGTAATTATGTTCTTAATCGTTTATGTGGCCAAGCAGATTAGGCAGACCATGTCAGTTCCCTGTCTGAAGAAAAGTTTTCAGACACCCTAGAAAAAGTAGCACAGATAGATACCATGAAAAAAGCTTCAATCAGACCTAGTTCCTTGAATACCAAATTCAGTCAAAGTCAAGATACTAATCCATGTGAAATGTTGCTCCATTAGTTCTAGAGCTGGTGGAACAGTTTTATTTGCTTTTTCAAGAGGATATATTATACAAGGGTGATTTTCATAAATATTTTTCCTCCACAACTATAACTGAAGTCATAGTGGCACTCAGGAACTGCTGAAAGAGCAGAAGAAAAAATGGTCTTCATGAGCAAACAAATAAGTAGAAATGATGACACCTTTGCAAATATGTCCTTACTGCTTATGGATTCAGAACATATCCAAACTCTGCCTATTTGTTGATTTTATAAAATTTTACATAGGTTCAAAATGGCATTACACTGACTAATTATCTTTAATCAGTACTCCAGCTTTAGTTCTGTCATTTGGCATGTAAATATCATTAATCTTGTCATCAACTTAACACTTTTTTCTTCAGCTGTATAAGGTCACAACTTCAGTTGAAATTGAATCTAATCTTGATTTGAAAGTCTAATATTTAACGTGTATAGAAAAGATGTTAAACAAAAAGATCTCTAGTCTTTTGCTTTTACTTTACACCATTTTGACATTTTGACTTTGGGATCCTGAAACTAATGCTTCTCCTAAACTTCTTGAAGGAAGTCTTTCTGAGAAAGTGTTTAACATGGCAGTTGGTTCAGCTCCATGCAAACTGCTGAAACAACTATGACTTCATTTCAATACGCAGTGAAGAAGCAGCTAATTCCTCCTACATCTTTTCTGCTGTCAACAGTAATGACTCAGCTATCACCTGGAAAGCGGAAAATGCAAAGTTCTCTGCTTACTCTGCCTGAGGAAGCTTTACTACCAGTCGCCCAAGAAAGCATCCTAATTCCCAAAAAGTTTGATAAGGAAATGATGGCAGGAGAAAAGATCTGTGGCAGTGTCATTGTGTGCAATACAGTTCAGGAGTCATTGTGTCAGTTTTAACCTTTGGTATGTCACTTTCTCATCAGATTTGCTTGATTTTACAGCAAAAAATAATTACAGTATTTGAAGAAAGGAAAGACCAAATCAAGTTGTTGCTCCAGTTTTGCCAAAGTAGAAAGTAGATTAAATTACATTGCCATATCTAATATTAAACTAGCATTGGATTTGATCTTAGCTAAAAGGCCAAGTAGAATAAGATGCTTGTAGTAAAATTTCAATGAAACATATTATTTTCATTTTATTAAAATTAATTTTATTCCTTCTGTCTCTACATAGAAATATGTATCTATGCAACAGTGAGCACAACTGCAGCTAATATTTGTGTGACCTTCAGTATTATGGTAATTTATTTAAATGTTCTTTGTTAATTAAGAATATTTCACATAAAAGGCAACTAAATTACTTTTACCAATTAATTATATCTTTGAAGTTATTGGAGTGATCAATTATCATAATCAACAAGCATTACGGAAATAAAATAATGAATGAGTCTTAAATGCCAAATGGTCTGTTTTAGACTTGTTTTTTATTTGTCATTGAAAGGAATAACTATTTTTTAATGCCAACTCATTTATGTGTTGTTCAGCTCTACATAAAATAGTAATAGAATCTTCATTAACAAGGAAATTCATATTTTCAAAAGACTTGCTCATTCAAAATTTCAGAAAGTATGTGGGGTACATATCTGAGGATTTGGCAAATGTTCACCTTTACAGCTGTGAAAGAACTCTCCAAGATTATCAGGTGACTCAAACACAAAGCCACTTGAATGAAGCTTCTTGATTTTTTGCCTCAAACAAGAAAAAAAAAGCATGTTGAAAGAGCTGAAAAGAGTAAATAATGGACTATTCAGTATGTTCTTCGAAAGCGTACAACTGCTGCAAACTAAAGATGACGATACATGATCAAGAGATGAAAAAGATAAGAAAATATTGTGTTGCCTTGAGGGATTTGGTAATTGCCAGTAAAAAGGCAAACTTGTTGGGTATTTTCTAATATAATATTTACACCAGAAAATCCAGATTCTTCAAAATCGAATTTTGAAGGAATTTAAGAGTCTCGATAAAATTTTTACTGGCAGTGGGTTTCAACAGTAGATTTTTGAGAAAAGAGTGAATTATATTCAGCTGGTATAGAAAAAAATCCAGTTACTTTTTTTTGTATTGTCCATGCTCTCACAGTCATGGAGCACATCCCAACACAAGAGATGAGCACATCCCAACCCAAGAGATTACATTGATCAGTAATGTACATCTACTACATACATGGTTAGAGATCTGTAAATGGGTTTGAGATCTGGAACTTGTGGTTAGTCTCATGCAAAACCTAACCATGAGGTAACCATCTCTTCTAGATAGCATGGACTAGGAAAGTGGACTATTGTTTCCTGGGAAAACCTGACAGTTTTATTCTGATGAAATTACTGTTATAAATACAGAAAGCTTTATGGTGATAGAAACGTCTTTCATGTCCAGTTCTGAAATGATTCACTTTGTACCACAGAACAAAAGTAGAACCTGTCTACAGAAACTGAGGACTCCTGTAACTGTCTGTAAACCATCTAAACCATCATATAAGATTTTAATCAATTAATCAACCCGTGGGTGGCTGTTCAGCTTTCTTCCTCCCTTTCTCCCTCCCTTTCTCCCTTCCTCCCTTTCTTCCGCTCTTCTCTCTTTCTTCTTTTATTTCTCTTTCTTTCTCTTTCTTTCTTTCTCTTTCCTTTTTTCTCCTCCTGCAAAATTATAGTTCTTATCTTCACAAAATAAAACTCAAAATTTAACACATAGCAGGCATTCTCTCCCTGTCTTTATTTTTTAGTTTTATATTGGCAGTCATCAGTGTTATTTCTCAGTCCTTTCCAGATGAGACTGACAGTCTAAACATAATCCTTCTGGGGAATTAAGGCTTCATAATGGGAATTGCATGGCAGATCTTGCATTTGTACTTGGAAAGTGTACATGTTGATGAAGATTGCAAAGGCAATACTCAGACTAGTAAAGTTATGTAATGCGTTTGAATTTCTTTTCAAGTACACGTGGAGTGACACATTTAAAGAAAAAATATATGAAACTGAATTTTCTCAGTATTTTAAGTGTATTTTTCTAGACAATTTTCTTTTTGAAAAGTTGTAATGTAAAATTTATAACTCAGAATTAAACAGCCATCCAGGTCCCACTCTGTATAAGGCATATGAATTTTCATGTTTATAGTTAGGTGACGACAAGAAACAGAGCCTAACATGACCACGGCTGACAAAATTAAATGCATTTTTCAGACATCTGCAAAATTTTGAAAACCTTTTAATTGGCAAGAATTGTAGAATCATACATATGGTTGCAAAGAGTGGACAGTGAACATACGACATTGCAGTTATCTTACAGTCTCGAGATTCTAATTAGTAGCCATTCTAGATTAAACTTTTTATTAAATAAGAAAGAAATAAAACCTGCTTGTCAGATAAGAAATATCACCAATGAGATGGCTGCTTCACTCTCAGCTTAATCCTTGAAATCAAATACTATGGCTCAAAACCCTTTTGCTTTAAACATAGATTTCTACGGGCAATCAATGAGTGCTGAATGCTTTGATCATGCCCTCTTTACTGTGCCTATTCTTCATGTCAGAGATGAGGGGCAGGGAACTGTTAAGTTTTGGCAGCTCTGTGTCACCCCAAGTTTCTCCTATTCAGGGAAATGGTCTGGCTGGACTTTTAAGCTGACTTCTAACCTCATTTGCATCAACACAAAAAATATGAGTGATTCTGGCCCCAGAGCCTTTTTCTCCTTCAAAAAGAAAATCAAACAGCATGACTGAGCCTGGAAGACTGAACAAGCAGCTCTGTCTGAATAAAGAAGGACAAAAAGGGAAGAGAAAGTAGCTGAAGCAAAAGCATGTTTTCTTATTTGTGCTTTGCACTTTGACTCCAGCAGATCACATCCCTCTGAGCCTGCACTTAGAAAAATAGCCTGTGTGTGATGTGTGCTACAAAAGGCTCAGCAAAGCCTTCCACTGCTCTGAAAGAGAAGTCTAGCATTTTAAATTAACTACTTTTCAACTGAAGAAGGGCCGAGGCATCCAGACACTTCTGTGGTTCTGGTTATTTTACGTATATTTTTATATTTTTAATATCTTACACATAATTTTAATTTTGCTTTATGTATGGATATATGATTTTATATGTTCATTGTTATATTATTTTAAGTTTTTATTTTCTTTATATACATAATTTTACTCATCTATTTTTATGTCTTTACATTTATATCTACTTCTTTCTTTATATAAAAACAAGAAAACAAATAAACAAACCAACCCTAATCTGATCTCAGTCAGAAGTGGCAATGTTCAAATACTAATGAAAAGGTTATTCTTTCAGGTGACCTGGTCCTGCAAACAGTAGACCTTTCCTTCTGAAGCTGAAGACACTCAGAATCTTGCCAGATCATCCAAAAAAGTTTAACTGAGAGTAGGAGAAGCAGAACTGAAAAAAACTGGCATATTACTAGATCTTTTTTTTCTTCTGTTTTTTTTTTKTTTTTTTTTTTTTTTATTTTTWTYTTTACATAACAATATCTGCATGATACATTTCTTTTTGTTCTTTCTATCACTGAAAGTGACATAGAAAACTTTCCAAATGTTTAGAAAATATATTTTTTCAAACTGAATAAATGGACTTTTCCACTCTTTACTTTCAGGAGGTTATTACTAGTTTCAGAATACCTGGTGTATTTGGAGGACCAATGTAAAATGTAACCCAGCTGCAGCCATTCATCAGCCTTCTCTATGGTGACCAACGTGACAACCAGGTCATGTCATTGCAAAAGAGTTGAGTTAATCAGCTACCTGTCTTCTTCATCTCAATTTACCCATTACATAACTTTTTAAAAGAGGTAAAGGACATACTAGCTTTCATTTTCAGCACCAGTTTACTCAATCTGACATTCAATACCCAACTTACACCAGGAGGATTCAAAGTTTGGACTTTCACCAGGACTGCTGCTGCTGCTATCATGCATAATACATGCTGCTAGTTCTTTAGCTTATGTTACTTCTAAAGCAGCTCCTCTTTCTCTTTTAACAGTTTTCTTCCATAAAGGAGGGGAAAAAGACAAATCGCCCTTGGGATGGTGCAAATAATAAAATCTGGCTTCCTTGAAGGCTTTTTCAGGATGCCAAGTCTATGTTTGAGCAATGATGTGTCTTAAGAGGTGCTTCGTGCTACGATGAGAACATCCCAACAAGAAATTCATGGTTGTCATAGCTCAACTTTGTTACAGATACTGAGAATAGGTTTCTGTATTCCTTCAATAGAACTGTTAAAAACAAGTTACATTTGAGAAAAAGGGAAACAAAAACAAATTAAGAAAGGGCAGAGAGGAGAGAAGGGAACACAGTTGTTACTAAAGAATTATGAGTACCTTTAAGTGATGGCTTCTACCTTAGGAGTGTTAACCTATCTTTGGAGGTCCCTGCCTCTTTTCACAATGTTCCTCATTCTAACTACACCTGAGATAGGCAGTAGTGTTGTTTGACATTAGAGATGTAAATACCTTCCTTTATGGGTTGATTTTTTTTCCCTGTCTAATTTTACAGACTGAGGGGGTCTGTGTAATTAGGTTAAGTACCTTAGCTAAGTTTTTGCAAACCTTTGCACATTGAAGAAGTGAGTGTAACAAGATATACTCAAGTGTAGGTTATATTTTCTTCATCTCCACAGTTCTTTTGATGCTCTTCTCATCAGACACTGACAGTTCTGCACTTTCTCTAGTCTAGTCTATTCTATGAATTCCACAATCCAGATTTTAGATTTAATGATACCACTTGTATTTTACTTTAAGACTGGATCTAAATCAATAGGTTCAAATAATCAAGATAAATGGAAAACATCTCTGAGCTTGAATGTACTTTTGACCAGGCTGACTAGTCAAGAGTACGAAGGAAAAAAGAGAGAATGAGAAGAAAAACCCTAAACATAAAGGAAACTTGCAATGTTTTTGTATTCTCAATCCTCCTAAAAAAACAAACACAGTCATTGAAAATCAGTTGAATTACTGTTAGTACTCAGAATTTTCCTACTGTTGTGCAGCTGAAGATGAATTTGAACCTATAAATGCAGTCATTACCATTTCTTTTCCCATAAAGCATTGAGGCAGTTGAGATAATTAAATGTTTATTCCTTTAAAACATGTGTTTGTGCTTGTCTTCCTCTCCTCTGATCTTACTGGCCTTGTTAAAGGCCTAAATCCATGGCTTGCTTCTTCTAATACCACACTCTGCAAAAGGTTGTGAGATTAATTTCACATAGATAAATCAGGAATAACTTCCCTGAAATAATAATACTAAAAATTTGCGTGAGAGACATCCGAGGGCATGTGGCTCCTTTCTTTATGTCCCAGTTTCTTGGCTTCTCCATGGCAAATTATACACATTCATGATACAATTAGTTAATGTGGCATAATGTATAAATTATTATTTTCTATGAAGAATATGAGGAAAATCTCCATTTAAAGCAACTATAAGGTGAAGTTATCAAGATAAAGTGTAAACAATACTTTTATAGTATAATTCTTATATCTCTGCTCAGAGAAAAAGTGTCTTGGGCAGGGAAACAAAAGGGTTAAGCCTGTGTTCTTCTCAAGAGCCTTCAGAAGAACACCAGTGGAATAATTAGAAGTGAACAAACAAACAAGAACTTAGAGCTGTTAAGTAAAACCACAGCAGTTTTTTCAGATTCTGATTCTGATTATACTGAGTTTTTTCCACTGATCTAACTGGAATCTGACTGACTGTTTCTACAATACGCACCATTTTTATTGCCTATCATTGCATTTCATACCGAATGATATCTTAGTATGACTTAATATTCAGTTTGGAATCAGCTATGGCTATAAAATATTATTTTATTTATCTGCTGATTTTACCAGTAAACTTTTTTTTCTATCAATTCTCTAACATAGTGCTGTTGGAGCAAGGATATCTCATTAATGGATCCTGAATAATATATGCCACAGGGATGCAAATGCTGTATAACATCTGAATTCCCATAGAATGTGATGTGCCACAAAAGTTCCTGATATTTCCTAGGTATAGGGACTTCTGGGCTAATTTCTTCTGAAGCACATTGCCTAAAATTTAAACTTTGAAATACAGCACAGAGATAATGAAAAGTAAGGCTTAATATAGCTGTATGAATTGCCATCAAGTACATTCTCCTCAGTCTTTCCCACAATTTCTAGATCCTGTCAGGAAAATACACACTTATGTTCTTAGGTTTTCTGTATGCTACACCATTCTCGTTCTTGTTCGTCTCCTGACCAGCAGTAATGACCTTGGCTAGCGTGCTAGGCTGATGTTTTCATAACATACTTATCACAATGATATTATACATTTTTTCAAAATAAGATCTTCAAGTAAGCATCTCAGGTGAATGTGACCAGGCAATGACCAAGTACACAGCTCTTTGTGTTTGTTTAGCACCTAGTACTTTGTGGATAATGGTTTTAGGCAAAACAAATAACAAATAATAACGGCACTGAACATTCTGCTTATCTTATACTATTCCCTGCATAATGTTAGATAATGGAGTGATTAATTCCTTTTATTATGCCCATTTTCTCCACAAGTGGTGAATTAAGAAGATAATTATAAAGGTTAGTGTTGTCGGCTTGGTAGAAAGCACTTCATCTTACATCTTATGATGGTGTACAATATAATAATTACTGTCTTTTTGTCTTAGAAGTTAGTTATAGATATATCAGCTGAAGGAGAAAGTGGAAAGGAAACTACAGCAGTGGTGAATGTGAGGCTTTTAAAGGGGGAACTTGTTTGGCAACCAGCTGTCCTACATCTGATCGGTACCACCGGGATAGTGGTAACCTACACAAAGAGTTTTCAACTGGAGTAGTTGTAACCTACAACAGTTTTGGACTTACCATAAGCCAAAAATGCCCTTTTTGATGCCATTGTCACTATTGGTAGAGACAGCTAGTCTACACTTTGGATTAGCTTTATCTGCTCTTGCCTAATTTTCTATTACAGTGGTACGCTTTCATAAATTTCCAAGAAAACATGTCAAACAATCGTGTTTTTATTTTTTTGTGAGTGAATGTGTGTTTGTGTTTGTGTGCAAGTCCAAACACATCTACATGCACTTATCATGCAACACAGTACTTTTTGGTGAGCTTTGCTTAGTTATAACTAAATCAAGACAGAAAAATACTGTCCTCCTATAAGTTCTCTTGTTAATGTGTGAATGTATGAGCTCATGTAGGCACACACACAGAGCAGGGCAGACGAAATTTCTTACAGGAAGTCAGTAAATGGAAGGGACACTTGTACAGACGGCACAAATTGTGAGAGAATATTGAATGGCTGTTCAAACACAATATCAATAGCAAATGTTTGGGATACTTTCACAAATGGCCATATGGGATCATATTTTATAGCACAACATATGTTTTACTATGTGTCTTTGGTACAACACTTGCTGGGTACATTCTTCCAGAATGCTTCTGTATGGTATGTCACAGTTGTAGAATAGACACTACCTCTCAGGATTGTCTTTGAACAGGTAGCTTGTGAAGAGCACCTTGTCTTAGGACAATCATGCAGGAAAAACATAATTAGATCCTACAAATATTTTGTTTCCCTGACATTAACAAACATCCATTGACTTTGCTTTAAACAGGGCTTCCTTCTGAAGTGCCTGGCTTTATTTCCAAAATGTATGGTTAACCTTATGGCACCTAGACAATTTGAAATGATATTGACTATAAAGCTTAGAATCCTGAGAACGTGACACTTCATTTAATGCTTTGAAAATACTTCTCAGGATAGGAAATAATGTTCTTAGGATGGGTTTTATAGCAAACCAGCTCAAAGGAAATGGAAAACAACAGTATTAATAGTTCCCAGCCAGCTTTCTGGATAATATGTATCTTATCATTGTAGGATAGGTATTCCATATGTTCATCTAAAGATTTTTGGTTTACCCTCAATATTATACATTCTCCAGAAGATGGGGTTACAGACAAGAAGCAGTAGAAACTGCTTTATAATGTTATATAAATGTGTTAGAACACTTACTTTAGTTGTTAATTTTATGGAATTACATCCTTCCTAAAATATCCATTGGCTAAATTTGACACCATGGTTCTTCCTTCCACTATCTTTTCTTCCTCATTATTGTGCTAATGCAGAAAACATTTTCTACCAAATATTTAGTGTTTCTTTTGTTACTGCAATCAATTTCAAATGTAGCATGAACAAAGACACACACTAGTACAATAGCATCTTTGTTTTTATGAGCCATGTCCCTGCATCCCTCCATGTGGAAAAAGCTACTCAGGTGCTAGAAGAGTTTGTAGAGGCAGTCAGTTCTTGCCTTAGGACTGTAACAGACAGCCGTAATGTGTGGTCCCAAATAGATACCAAATGCCAAACTTAATTAATGTTATTTTTCTTGAAACAGTGTTTTTGAAGGTTATGTGTCTGGTGACTAATTGTGTAATTTTTATGAACAAAAGAAAGGTTTCTCGTGTTTTCAAACTATTTCAGTTGAGTGTTGGCTAACAATCATGTAAATTTGATGGACTAAAGTGCCATTACCAAAATAGTAAAAGAAATGGTTTGTTTGTGGCTTATTTTCAAAGAAGTGTTTATTTATCTTTAGCTTATGAAAAGATTTAAAATAATTGTGAGCACACATTGTTTACATTCCAGGCATTGAGGAAGAGACTGAATATAGAAAGGGTGTTAGAGAAATGCTATGTTGCTTRATGACAGCCTTTATGAGGACGGGCAGATGTGATGGACAGATGGGTGGACTAACAGAACTAAGTGCGTTATTAGCTGCTCAGACATTTGTTGAATGTCAGCCAAAACTACTGAAACATAGCAATCGACCACTGTTAAACATATCCCATAGGGAGAACAACTACATACATAACAAAAATATGTACTATTTTTGGTTATGATGCAGAGACAGAAAAATGATTGTACAAACTCATATAAACCACATTTTGTAAGCAGTTGAAAAAGTTTGTTTGCTTTTAACATGGCTATGTGAGTTTAAATTATCAGTAGATCTTCTGCATACTTAATATAATACTATTTTAAAAACATTTATATCCTGAGTTCTTCCTTCTTCTACGCATCAAGAAACCTAATAGCTAGTACTTTTATTATGCCCCTCAATCAAATAGTTTAGAAGCACTTTAAATAAACCACTTACCACCTCTAACATATATTTTACTTCTCACTGAAATGCAGCCGCTGCAAGTGGAATGCTGCAGCTGTCTAACGGTATTTAGTGTAGGACTGCTCCCTGTAAATTGTTAAATCATCCTCAGGTTGGCTTTTTATTTGTTCTCTGATTTCTGTGATCACAGCAGATGGATGAATTAAATCAGTAACTACATTAACAGAAATAAAATATAATTTTGGTCCTGATTTCTTTAAAATAAAACTGCACCTCACTAATATGCAAAGGCTAATTGGAAATGGATTGCAGCACCTCTGAAGGAGGTCATGGTGTGAGGCACACCATAACAGTGAGTAATACTTGGGAAAAAAAATGATCTGCTTTCTAACATGACAAGAATGATTTGCAGTTAATAATAGAGGGAGTAAAGGGCAGTCTTTTCAGTTACCCTTGGCTTCACCTAGGACAAAATAAAAAATCACTTCAGTTGCTGTGAGCTACTTGCCTTTTTCCCAATCATTATTGCTTAGTTATAACTTAGTGATAAAATCTGTCATTACTTACTTTATTGACATTAAAGTTGATTTATTTGCATGCCTGGTGAATAAGAACAGCATTATGTCGGCTTTCAGATTGCTTGCGTACTCAAGATAGTAAGTGCATCACTGACTTAATTGTCTTTTGCTGGTTCACTTGCTCTCTAATCTCAGTTTGAAAATAATATTGGGTCAAATTCATCCTTGGCATAAGTCCACTGACTTCAGTGGTAGTGCTCTAGAGAAGAATTTGATCCATTATTTTTAAGCAGAGTCAAATGATAATAGAGAACTATCTATATGATAAAGTATTTTTTTTCTGCTATTGTATGATGTGTCAGTCAGAAAGCAACAAGGTAAACTTTAAAGCCAAATTCTGCCCTCAGCTATGCACTAATGTGGCTGAAAATCTCAAAGACAATTTTGTTATCCTTATTCAAACAACATCTTCCTGAATTACACTTCCTGTTCCATTCTTGGTTGATAACATGTATGAGAGACTGAAGCCAAGTACTTTCTGTGTACACGGGGGCCACATCCCGCAAGTTGCTTAGCACCTAACATCAAATGTTGTAAGTCTTTTCCTCCTACTCATTTTAGTGGAAGATGAGTAGTAGCCCAAGGAATATACTGCAACATTTAGGGTCTAGACCTCAGAACAAATCCATGAGGGTGTACCTTAGTCTGGTCATGCAGAACCAGCCTCATCTTTGCAGTGGTCTGGGTAGGCCCACTCACTGAATCAGGAATCTAGATTTTTACAGCTAAAACTGTCTAGAACAAACATTGGAAAACATGGAAAGCCTTCTGATTGCTCCAGTCCTAGCACTTTTTAAACCTAGAGTTTGAACCTACACCAGATACAACTCTTCTAGTACAGCATTATTGGGAGCAAGGGGTGAGGGAAGATGGAGTAAAAGGGAGTACTAAGCTTGGGGCATACTTTCTTTACTTTCCTTTCCTGGCTTAGGCCTAGATTTCCATCCTTTGTGCAGTTCTGACAGATACTGCCGTTTTCCCTGTTCCCAGGGTAAACACAGTAACTTATGCCAAATTGGATTGAAAATAGCATTATCCCACAATGGTGGCAGAATTTAGAAATAATGACTAAGAAAAGAATAAATGATTAAGGTACTATTAAGGGAACTAATACTATGTAAGAATAGTAGTAAATTAGAAATACTGAAATGCTGGGAGAGTCAGAGGGGATGTCAGAATCGGTGCACAAAATAATAGCAATAAGAAACCCACTGCCAACAAGGAAATCAGTGGAGACTTTAGGTCTTTTTTCCTTCTGCAAATTAAGTAATTTATGAAGTTGGTGATATATGGACTCATATGCCTTTGTTTTAGGTACCTTAGATTAAAAATTTTAGCCTTTGCTCCTATTTGTCCTGTGATGTGTGTTTACCGTAGGGGAAAAAAAGAAATAAAACACCAACTGAGAAAATATAGGTTTACTGCAAAACAAATATATTAAAAACAAGTAAGATTTCATTCTTTTCATAACCAAATACTTCTGTAATGCACTATTCCAGAATTAAAAAAAGGTTTATTTTGTTCATTCTTTTTCCAACAGAGTTTCCTTACACTTTCTGAAGAGTTCTTTAAAAAGAAGTATTTTGGTTCGTAGTAATCTATTCAGCTGTTTACTACACCCATGTTCAACATATCTGACCAGGGCAAAGGCTGGGAAACATACTTTTTATTACAGGATTTAGTTTGGTGTCCCAGTCTTGCACTTTCAGCCAGCCCTTCTGAGATGCAATTATTCAAACTACTCACCTTCAGTTAGACCTTTAGTGTTAACACAGATAACATTGACCGTAAGTATTTGAAATAACTGAACTCTCCTGAGTAACTGAAAAACCATCCAGACAACAAAACTTATGAATCTATATCAATAGTACCCAGAAGGCCACCAGGCAAACATGCAAATAGAGATTCAAGCTGAATCATAGCAGCTTTTTGAAAATTACTTGAAATTTCAGATCCAAAAACATCTACTACAGTGTGTTCACTGATGGAAATGGTAACATTTTTACCTTAATTAAAATATGGACTTTCTTGAGTACCTGTGAAGAGCAAATGTGAAATTTCACATAGAAATGTGTTTAAAATGGAACAGTATTGACTGTGCTTGTGGAGTGTTCAAAGTTTTGCAGTATTTAAAGGCAAACTTTGCCCAATGATATAGAAGAAAAATACCTCTGCGTTGCAGGGACAGATACTGCATTCTCTATGCAGAACAAATTCTCATTGAATTTCACTGGAGTTTTTCCTCTTTATAAAACCAATTTCTGGCTCTTTAGTGGGTATAATAAGATGAAGCTTGCTGAGATAGTGAAAAACTTCTCACTAAATTCCCTTGTAATAATTCTTCAATAAACACATGAAGTGACTTCTCTCCTGAAAAAGCTTCCCTTGTTTCCCAAATTTTCCTGTTAAATATAGTTATGCCCCTGACCCCCAGGATTTTAACCCTATTTGCTGAGTTTTAATAAAACATATTCTATGATTATTTTAAGAGTGCTGTCTGTGTGCCTAGGCTCTACTAGACTAAAAAAGTCTCTGGCTGTTGACTGTAAGACTTTTTTTTGTTTTCTTGTTTTATTTTGTTTATGGTGCCAGAATAGCAGAATAAATTCATGGGATGATACAGCTGGAGGAGAACTCAGAATGTCATTTAATCTTCTTATACCTGCAGAAAAGAACAACGTGTTATTGTTGACAGATGTTTGTACAATCTATTTGTGAGACCCGCAGTGATGGAGATTCCACAGTCTTCCTCAGCAACGTGTTCCATGGGTTCATTATTCTGTTAGATTTTTTAATGTTTTGTGAAATCTTCTAGCTGTAATTGAAAGCGTTTCTAATTGTTTTTATGGCCTACTCCTGATAACAAGTGCAATGTGACAACAGGCCATTTAGATACTGTATAAAGAAACAAAGGATTTCTTGGTATGACTTTTAAATTTGTTGCCTTTTAGCTTTATTGGGTGAAATTTGTCCTAGTAATATGAATGATTATGACTCATTTGACCTCTCCATTATTTAGAATAATTTTACAGTATAATTTCTATATAATTTACATCATAAAAGTATGGTTCTAATATTTTAAATCTTCCCCCATATCTTATCTTACTCCATGTTCTTTCGTGTCTTCTCTAGAACTTTTCTAATGGCGCACCAACAATCCACAAAAATATAGTAATACATTTTCAATCCTCTATTGTTCTTCAATAGAAATTAACATTTTATTTGCTTTGCAGTTTTTCCGTTTTCCTAGGTACACTGAAGAATTACATTAAATAAATTGTCCATCATGAAACTATTCTTTTCCTTAGTGATTGATGTTGATTTGGGAGGTATGAATACGGATGAATTAAGGTAAAAAATGGCCAGATCCAATATCCATCTTTGCTTATGCCTTAGGAATTTCCGTTGGTGTTACGCTAGCTAATACTCTGGCTTGTTTATATATGGAATTCTTTGCTGCCTTTTCATTCTTGTCCTACATAATTTTCAGTAAGAGACTTTAGTCCATCTTTCTATTTATCCTTTTATTCAGGACATTAAGAAGCGTGTAATAAATGTGTCAAGTACCACCACTGTTAGTAAGAATCCAGGGGCATCTCCTTATTAACCTTCTTCCATGTTGAAAATGAACACTTATATCTACCCTTTGTTTTTCTATCTCTAAGCCATTTTCTAATGGCAGAACTTTTGTAATTCATTCTGTGGCCTCTGTTTCCTTAATAATCTCCTGTGAAGGATTTTATCAAAGACATCTTGAAAGTCCAAGTAAATTATTTTTATTTAATGGGTGTTTTGCTATTCACCCTGTGCTATGACTTCTTCTACGCCAATATAAAGCAATTGGATATATTCCAGTGGGGAGCGAGTAAGAAAGTTGGTGTTTTCTAAATTATTTCCAGTTTAAATAGTCTCAGTTTAGTCAGGTGGAAAGTTTAGTTCAGTGACTGGTATCCTTCATTATTTTGAGGAAGATGGGTATTGGAAACATTTTTATTGTGCAAGCTAGCCAGCCCATTTTCTTAACAGAAGAACTTTTGTCCATTTCAGATACGAATATAATGGAAGGTGTACTATTGCCTAGGACATTTTGCTCATTTCTTATGCATCCAAACTTTTGAAATGAAATGAAATAGTGAAAATACTGTTGATATCAGTCTTAACACAATAAAACTTAATGAGTGTTCCTTTAATTATTAGGCCAAACAATGCCTTTCTAAATTCTTTGTTTTAGTTTGCTTGTACGGTTTTGTAGACACATGTGTCAACAATTCTTACTCTTGCAGGATTATTACAGTACTCAAAAAAGATTTTCCAGAATTTCCCCAAACTGGATGGCCTATTCATTATGTCTTCAAAAGTATTTACTTTGGTGTCAACAGGAAATATTCTGCACTGTTGTGCTTTAAAAGTTTTTGGTGTTCCTTAAATAAATGATAAATAACTTGCTAAGTAGTCTGATTTCAAGAGATAGTGAGCACAGTCAGTATGCATCGACATTAGATGAAATTACAGCTACATAGTAGACGCAGGAATTTATACCTGTCACTTCCATGAAACATAAAATAAGATATGTCTAAGGCAGCTGTTTAGCAGCCAGAATGTGGCTTTCAAAGCTCTCTTCAGAACACAGTGCAATTTTCTTCAAGGTACCGTTTCCAAATATATTAAATGGAAATGCATTTTACAACCAATATGAACCATTAATGTTAATGTAGTAAATAGTGTATACTTTAAGCAGGATCTCTGCTCAGGGATCCAAAAGTATATAAAAGGCTGTATAACTTAAAATATTTTGTTTCTGTGCAGATTTATACCAATTTCCATTTGTTCTATAGTATTGTGTGAATGTATAACACAAATCTTATAATGATTTATTCTATTTATAAAAAATGATAAAAAATATAACCTCTATTTTGAAAAATCCTTCTGCAATAGCACAAATCTCTTAAAAAATATACTTAGTCAAATACTTACAGGTAGACCATCTTATTGCCTTGGAAAAAAGTCAGAAGAATATGAGACAAACTTAAAACTTGGCACAATTATTTTCAGAATTTTTCTTAAGGTTAGAAGGAAAAAAAAAAAAAAAAAGAAGATATTTTTCCACAATGGGAAACCATGTTAAAGAAAATCAGAGTGTTCTCAGCATATTTTCTCTTAAAACAATACTACAAAAAATACAAGTTATTGTGCTGATGTGGAGCTACCACATTTGTACTGACAATGACTGGGCACAGATATAAAACTTCCCTATGGTTATTCTAATGGAAAAATGCAATGGAAAAGAAGGAAATTGCTTTTCCAGGGGAAAAGAAGGAACTGCTTTGTGCATGGCAAGGTATGTGTCCAGTGTTTGTCTCTAGACTTACAAAGACTTAGGTTCATAGAATCTTAGAATAGTTTGGGTTGGAAAGGACCTTTAAAGGTCATCTAGTCCAACCCCCCTGCCATGGGCAGGGACATTTTTAACTAGATCAGGTTGCTCAGAGCCCCGTCCAGCCTGACCTTGTGTTGTGGTTTAAGCCCAGCTGGCAACTAAGCCCCACACAGCCGCTCGCTCACTCTCCCCCGGGGTGGGACGGGGGAGAGAATCGGAAGGGTAAAAGTGAGAAAACTCGTGGGTTGAGATAAAGACAGTTTAATAGGGAAAGCAAAAGCTGCGCACACAAGCAAAGCAAAACAAGGAATTCCTTCACTACTTCCCATGGGCAGGCAGGTGTTCAGCCATCCCCAGGAAAGCAGGGCTCCATCACGCGTAACGGTTACTTGGGAAGACAAGCGCCATCACCCCGAACGTCCTCCCTTCCTTCTTCTTCCCCCAGCCTTATATGTTGAGCATGACATCATATGGTATGGAATACCCGATTGGCCAGCTGGGCTGGCTGTCCTGGCTATGCTCCCTCCCAGCTTCTTGTGCACCTCACAGAGCATGTGAGCTGAAAAGTCCTTGAAAAATAGATTACCTAGCAACAACTGAAAACATTAGTGTGTTATCAACACTCTTCTTATACTAAATCCAAAACATAGCACTATACCAACTACTAGAAAGAAAATTAATTCTATCCCAGCCAAAAACAGGACACCTTGAATGTTTCCAGGAATGGTGCATCTACCACCTCTCTGGGCAACCTGTGCCAGTGTTTCATCACCCTCATTGTAAAAAATTTCTTCCTAATATCTAGTCTAAATCTACCCTCTTTTAGTTTAAAACCATTACCCCTTGTCCTGTTGCAACAGGCCCTGCTAAAAAGTTTGTCCCCATCTTTCTTATAAGTCCCCTTTAAGTACTGAAAGGCTGCAATAAGGTCTCCCCGGAGCCTTCTCTTCTCCAGGCTGAATAACCCCAACTCTTGGCCTTTCTTCATAGAAGAAAGAAATCAGTCACATTTTAGTTAAAGTCAGATTCACTTTTAAACTTGCTGTAGTACAATGTCTGGGTTGTAACTACTGTAGCACAATTAAAGAGAAAGCCTGCTTGATTTTGAAGTTGCAATAATCTCTTGGTTTTAAGCTTAATAAAAGGAAAAACAAACAAAAAACCCCCTTCTAGATAGTGAGAATGATTAGAAAAAAAAAAAGTAAAGTAGTAGAGAGGGGAGGTAAGTTTTCCCTCTTGTCTTTCAGCTTAAAACACATCTGTATCCACAGAACTTCCCTATTCAACTAATAATTCAATATTGTTTACTAAGCAATTTATTGGAAAGAGAGAAACTATTTATTTACGCCATTTCTTGTAATTACATTATGTACAACAGAAAAAGGCAGTAACTAGAATGTCTGTCATTTAACCTAGTTAACAAAACTACAGAAGAGCTCCTTGTATGATGAGACTTTCTAAGATGATTTTTCTATGACTAAATTCATCAACATCTATAGAGAGCATTGCAAAACAGGAACTTGGCTACTTTTCTGATAAAAATATTGGCCAACATTTTCTTAACAAACTGGAAAAATAACTAGTTGCTTATGGAAACAGAAAAAATAAACCATAACTCAAATTCCTTTATCCCATTGCAAGTGATAGCCATGGCAATTCATAATGACTAATTAAGAATTTTTTATGTATTTCTTATTTTTACAGAGACATAATGCATACTTTCATTTATAATTCTATACAGTAAACTGGCAGTTTCATAACTCATTCATCCACCAGAGGTTGCAATTCTGCTTTCACGGCTGAAAGGTGCCATACAAATATGAGTTATTTATATGAATACAATGGCTTGAGGCATACTGATGTTTCACATGGACACATGGTAAAAACTACCAGGTACAGAAAGAAATTTGATACAGAAAGTGCTTCAGACAGATTCTAATTTAAAATTCTGTAGAGAAGTTACTGGCAAATTTAATAAATTTCTTGCTATATTCTTTCCTTCCCTTGAAGACGTTACTATATTCAGGCAGGATTTCATGTAATTCCTTCTGGAACAGAAGATGGCCTGGCCGCTAAGGCTGTTGTTAAACATGGACTGCAACAGTTTTCTGAAGGTTGAAAACATGCTGGTAGAATGGGAAACAAATAGATAGCAGCTGCTAAGTTACTATTTCTCTCTGATCAGGCTTCTCTCCAGTTCATTTGCAAGAGAAAATAACTACTGTTCTTGCATGAAACAAAGTCTGTCATCCAGTTCCACCTGAAAATTCCTTGCCTCCACTTGCAGGAATCCTCACAAATGTTACAATGCCATAAGTCTCTCACAATAGGAAGCAGTCTCATAAATGAAACAGAAGTTGGATATTGCAACGTTCCTCAACTCTTGATACTTGGAGTTTAGGTTAAAAAGATACCAACAGACAGTTTCAGATATATAAATGAAGTGTGAGATTCTTGTCCTTCCAATAAATACTGATGAAAGACAGGAATTATATATAAAGTTCATCTACACTAGTCCAGTAGTGCACAAGTCAAAGTTAAAAATATTAATGCCCATGTAGTGCAAATATCTCTAATTTAATAGACAAACCTAAAAGGTCCATTGCTTGGAAACTGAAGACAGGCAGTTTTAAACTAGAAATAATTTTTGATTTTCAGGATATAAATCACTGGAAGAAAAGGCAATTTAAAATGTGGTGAATTTTCTGGTGTTTGAAGTCTGTAAAAACAATGTTTTACTTCAATTCAATTATAAACTGTAGATGTGGTATTGAATAATTAGATGAAATTCTGTGATTTGTGTTCTTTAAAAGTTTGGTTAAATCATCACAATCATCCCTTCTCATCATGTATCTGCTTAGGATTTTTAGGCTATTGAATATTCAACAAACACACAAGCAACATATTCGAAGAATCTCAGGGTTAGGATAACAATTCTCAGTGATTTTCAGTAAATGAAGACAGTTGACTCTCTTAGGTCCAAACCCATCTTGTTTTAGCAGTTTCTGTTTCCTTATATTAACTGAGATTTAGTTAGATTATTGAATCACTTAACAGTGTCCTTTGCGTTTCTTTTGGTTTTGGCTTGAGATTTTTGTTCAACTGCTTTTACGGTTTTGTTCCATAATATTTCACTACATATTGTTAGTTTTGAAGGACTGCATGTAGTTATGTGGAGTAGTAATGTAGTGTTAAGTCCTCTGTGAGTGGTAATCTATATGATGTCATGAAACAGGAGTTAAAGTTGCATGGAGCTTTAGCTATAGCTAGCTTTAACCAATTCACCTCAGCTATAGACTTATTTCAGTAGTCTTTATATACTATTGCAAGAACTGGCAAGAGAATCAAATACGAATAAAAGCTACACATTTTACCCGAGAACACTCAAGAGAATGAACAAAACAACACATATCCTATGCAATTAAATTGTCCCTTTAAAATTTGCTTAGTTTGAACGGCTTTCCAAGCCATTAAAATTTTCCCCCTTTGCTCTGTGTTGGAAGTCATCTGTGAAATTCAGACTTGGCAAAACTAAAACATGAATCTGATGGATCTGAAAGCTCCATTGCATCCTCCCCCAGAATAATTTGTCTACTGGTGGTCTCATACCAATGTCCATTGCATCTGAAGCTGCAACAGACAGCAGAGAGATTGGGTGTACAGCTTCAGTAGCTTTGTTGCTGTAGGTACAGTTAGCTGTAAAKCTGAGTTTAAACTTATTAACACCTGCAACACTGTTCTACTAAAGTATAAAGCGATATTTTGAGTTAAGAAATATTCTGTCAGAATGGGATGCATCTTCTTTAATGACCACTAATAGTAAATTAGCTAGAAAATTCAGTACTACTAACTTTTTAACCTGTATCACTTTTACCTTTCTGGAGATAAGCTTTAACCAATTATAACTCATCTTATTTGAGCATAAAGTCATACTGGCAGTAGTCATAGAGTCATGCGTAATGAAAAATATATAGAGTTGTGATTTATCTGCATTTTACCAGCATTTATGTCTTTCAGTATTTTACCTCAGCAGTTCTT
Source organism: Oceanodroma leucorhoa (assembly GCA_030449065.1). Lineage (NCBI taxonomy): Eukaryota > Metazoa > Chordata > Aves > Procellariiformes > Oceanodroma > Oceanodroma leucorhoa. The sequence goes on from JASVER010000013.1 coordinate 7,461,433, forward strand.
TTAAAAGTTTTAGAGAAATGTCAAGTAGGAGAGAGAACTGATCCCCATGGAACTCTGTAAAATGAAAGATCTGGAGCTGGAGGTTTCTGGGCATATTTTTTGGGTACATTTCTCGGGAAGGCCCTAAATCATATTAAGTAATTCCCTTGATTCCTGGAATTTCTGTCAGGTGGAAAAAAAAGCTATTTTAGTGTTGAGAAAGTTAATGTTGCAGAAAGTCTATAGAATATAAGAATGGATGTCTGCCCATCATCATTTATCAAGTCTACTAAAGCTGTTTCCTTCCATTGTTCAAGCATAAGAACAGAGGCTTCCAAGTCTAAAATATCAGTATCTGATAGATGAATTTGCAGTTGGCTAGGTTTTAGTTAACTGTTTTATCAGATCAGAGTGGGGCTAGGCTAGATATAACATATGCCAAGGATTATTGTCCCCCATCTATATTCTTTCCATTTTTACCAATGTTAAACAGTAGCTTCAGTGGCACACATGTGGTGAAAACTATGCTAATGGTCAATTATTAGCTATAGAAATCTATCCTAGAAATCGGCAGCAATTCTGTCCACATTGATTCTTCTGCATAAAACACTGCACTGTTTGCTTACATGGTACTACCAGCAAGAAAACAAATACACAATCAGTTTAGGAGCTATTCACTATTGCTCAAAATATCTTACAGAGAATTTATTTGAGAATGAAGAAAAGAAATTCTGGAGTGTTTTGCCACATCACACTTTCCAATTTGGAGTAGCAGACCCCAACTCTTACAGTACAGTAGCTGCTGGCTTGATTGACTTCAGTTTAAACTCTTTTGTTTTATTGGTGTTTCAACAAACCCTTTTGCCTGAATGCATGATGTTACCATTTTTGTCCTCCTACACATAAATATGGTTGGTTATTTTTTATTGCTTCTGATACATTATCATACAAATTGCTACCAGCATTGCCTAGCCCAGATGAATTTTCTGATGTGAGGTTCTCATCCTAGCTGTTGTTCAGCCACATATCCTATTTGACTAAGGGACTTTATAGTTGTGGCATTTGATATTCACCACATCTGACTGGTATGCAATGAAACAAAAATATAAAGTAGTTAGTGTTCCAGTAGTGAAAAACAGCAGACTGATCAATAATGTAATGGGCGAAGAAGTAATGAAACGGTGAGCTATAAGTTTGTGTCAATATGGGACCATATATATAAAAATGGCTCCCAGAGGTGTCTTTCCCCAAAAAATAGCCAAGATTGAGGTGGTGCAGGTCCAGCCCCTTGTGCCTTTTTAAAGAAACCACAACTGTTCAGTAGCAGTATAACAGATGTTCAAAAGAATCATTAACAATCTAAATGTATGTGTGAGCAGATGTACCATTTCTACTACACATAACTTTGGGGGAGAGGGATTTTTAAAGAAAATCAATAATGAGCAGATCCGTATACAAATTACTCACCTAATTATATTTAAAAGGTAGGTTAAGGTTCTTCACTTCAGTGATTGTGGTTGAGATAAGGAGGACAAGTGATGAGAGGAGCTATTAGAGTAGCCATGCACAACTGACTTGGCACGTATTACTAGATCAATGAGAGGCAAAATAAGTGGCAGTGTAAGAGAGAAGCTTGTGCCAAAGCCTCAGTCCTGCTCTTTTTGGTTCATTTCACTAGAGGCACATGAAATGCAGTGCCACTAAGATAAAGGAATAAGTAAAATAAATAAACAGGTCTAAAAGACAGCGGGAAATTCTGTTTACCTATTAAGTAATGTGTTCAGTGACAGGAGCAGTATAACTTTTGTAATTGTTTCAAGAACATTACTGGCATTGCCATAGATGGGCACTCTGCGAAGAATGATCTTATGGGAGCTCAATGATTCTTTCAGGTACGATATCACATCGATGACAAGATGCAAAGAGCTATAACTGATGGGGAATATTTTGCCTCAGGATGACCTCAGAAAGGGGTACCAGGGGTGTGTGGAAGACTATTTTTTCTCCCAAGAATGTGCCCACAAAAATGTATATGTAATTCCCACTTTGCCTTTGTGATTTACTTTCACAATAGATAACCTTGTCTAATATTGGAATAGTCATCATTCTTTAAGCATTTATTTAAAAAGGAGTAGGATACTTTGGGAATCTTCTGTATTAGTACTAGAATTCTAAAGGCCTTGATAACATATTTGACTTTTCATATCTTTTTACAGACCATCATATCCCACATGGAGTAGCAGTAGGCAATGAAGGAAAAAATCACTTTAAACCTATGAGATTTTTATCTCCAGCTCTGAGAATGTTTTCACTTTTTTCTATACAGGCCTTTGCATTGATAATACCAGCTCTGTGGTTTCATTCTCACCTGCATCTCTGCTTTTTGCCACATACATAGGCAGAAAGTCACTGTGAATATATATAGAAATCCAGGACATAGTTCCTTTCCTTAATCACATGCTATATGTTGTCAATACACAGAGGAGTTACAACTGTTTTGGCTTATCTAGAGTGATTCTTGCACAGCTATCTACTGGCGGTCTCTCATAAAATTGATATAAAAAAATAAAAGGATCTTTGTGGTGTCACACCAGGTACTTCAATAGACTCTTTTGGAGGCTATGATGACAAAACTACTGAGAGCTCTCAGAAATTTCTGGAAGCTGGTTTGTGACTCTCTTACTTCAGTACACTCCGTTCCCCAGCTTATTGGAACTKGCTGGGAAATTTGAAAATGTGTAGGTTCTCCTATGGGGACATGACCACCATGGAGATGGCATCACCAAACTCTCATGTGAGTGCATGTGAGATTTGCCAATCCTCTCTCTTTTCTACTCCCTCCCCCTCATTGGCTCACACAGCAGTTCGTCTCTGGCTCACTAAGTAGCCAAAGTAGCTTTCCTCTAGCTCTTCTTCTTCCGACTGCATCAGGTGGGTTGAGCAAGTTATATCATGGTACATTTGAGGCAAGCCATAGGAATGAAGAGACACATCAGGGCTAGGTGATATAGAGCAAAGCCCAGAAAGGCCAGGTATAACAAGGCACAGCATTTCTTCAGACAACATGAAACTTCCTGCACCTAAAAATTCAGAATCATCCTTATTGTGCAGCTTTACAATTAGCACAGTATGACAGCTAGCAGGCTAGTTGAAGGTGAATTTAGGACCACAAACTTGCAGTTACATTTTACTGCTGAAGCGATACATAATCATCTATGCTATCTGGATGTGGACACATGTACTCTCTCTTTCCGTCTCTGTCTCTAGCTTCCTCTGGTTCTATATTGCCTTATCCTTTACAGAAAATTTTACTAAACATAAGCTGAGGATATGTTTTCCAACAGCCACTGCTATTTGCCATCTAGTCAAAGAAGATATAACTTTCATTCTCATTTGCTTAGAGCTGGTCATCATATTTCTGTTTTAGAAAGTACATCTGCTCTCCTCTAAATTAATGCCATCACTGTGCTAAACAATGTGGTTCTGCATGTGATATATTGTGAGACAAAACAGAGAACAAAGCAGAGACAGAAATAAAGCATCTCTGTGAGGTGCAGGGGACAAAAAATTAGATTCATTATCTGTTTTACATTCTAGTCACTGCTTTTTAAAAAGAGGAGTACATAATACCATGGCAACAGTTGGAACTGCAGTTCTTTATGGTATATAATCATTATGGATTCTTCAGCATTCCCTGAAAATTGATATAAAAAGTCACAGGAGTTGTACTACCTACTTGCTGATTAAATGACAAGTTTGTAATTTACAAGTGCCTTATTGCCGTGGGAAGGCAATCATACAACTCCGTTTTCAAACTCAAGGGTTTTTGAAACATGCTGCATGATCTCTAGCTGGGCTACAAGCTAAGATTAAATTGAAAGGATAGCATGTAGATTTTAGAACATGGTGTTGACATTTACTGGCCAATCAAATTTTGCAACTTTCCTGCATGACAGCAGATGTTGACCTTTCAAGCTTTCCCTATCTGCTTTCACGCATTACCTGCAGAAATTAACATTAACTTGCTTCTTGCTCCTTGCTGCTATTAATGTCAGCTGGGAATTGAGAATCATGAATTCATTTATTACACAGAATGGAGACCTGTTTTATACTCTAAGCACAGAAGGGCTGCTCCTGGGAGCTGGTATTTTTGGAAGCTGCTTCAACTACCTTTGTGGTTGAGGGATAGCTGGGAGCTATGGTGTAGAAAATGTCACTGGGAACAAGAGCAGAAAAAGACAGTGGAGGACGGATTCAAGGAGAAACCTAGGGGCCAAATACTTGCTAATAGCATTGGTTACAGAGACCTTAAAGTCTAAACTGAAACGCTTAAATCTATCCTAATGGAGTGCAAAACTAGATGCAAGTTACCAATGTCTCTTTGACTTGTTAACTGAACTATGAAAATGTAAGCCTGCATAATATACAGCCTGGTAACAAGAAGCTTCAGGGGGTTACACAGCATTGCCTGAGGCTCTCTGATACGATACTCTAAGGGAAATATTAACTTTAGTAGAGATGTCTCCTGCAATCTGACTAAGATTTTTGATATAATTTCAGCCACTAATGGAGTCTTGTGCCTAAAAAGCAACTAAAAAAAAAAAAAAAAAGGAATATTTTCTATCCTGTCCTTTTACTTATGTTAAGAGGAAAACGTTTTGGGTACCTACAGAAATATTATCATCAGAAAGGAAAAGCTAATGTCTACAACTGTGGAAGTGTTCCTGCAAGCATCGACTAGTTTATACATTATTTCTGGGGATAACTTTCTGGTGTAGTGGGTCACTATACTCAAGTAGCTATGAGTTTCATGCATGCATATTTCTAATCTTACAGTAATATACTTCAAAGATGCATCTCATTAAATGACAAACATTTGAAAGTTACATAAGTTCCAGACAATTTTCCAAATAAACAAGGAAAACGTGCAGTCATAATTTTTCATGTGTAATTGGAAACATGTTCTAGGTGTTAATGAGAAGTTACAATACATTCATTAAAAAAGAGGACATTTATCTTAGCACTGCTTGGTCTCAAATTTCCAGAAATAACAAATATAAAATACTTTGAACATCAGCCAAGAAAAGAGATTGTTTTGTATCGTCTTCCGCTACTGACAATTATATTGATATTAATGCTGTGGTAAATGCCATACCTCTCAAAATTCATAAAACTGAAAGCATATCCACAAAACCATCAGCTAATGCCTTTGGCTGAGACAAAATTATCTTTGCCAAACTTGTGAAGAGAACTTTAAACTAGGAATGACAGCGGAGGGAGATGATGACCTACAATCAAGAGAGGAATTGGTGGACTGGGTTGGTAAGCAAATGTGCTGGCAGATGTGGATGTGAGAGTTTGTGAAACCAATGAAAAAGGGCTGAAAGGGCCCACCTCAAGTGTATGAACACAAATAAGGAAGCACCTACAGGACATCACTATGGAGGAGGCAGATGAGGCCTTCTTCAGATAACTGAAAGAAGCCTCTTGATCACAGGCCCTGGTCCTCACAGGGGGCTTCAACCACCCTGACATGTGCTGGAGGGACAGCATAACAGGGCACAAGCATTCTGGGAGGTTTCTAGAGAACACTGATGAATATATCCTGACATAGATGATCAGAGAGCCAATGGGGGGAAATACTCTGCTGGACCTGATATCTGCAAGCAAGAAGGAACTGGTTGGGGATGTTTAGACTGGGAACAGCATTGTCTGCAGTGACCATGTATTGTGGGTTAACCGCAGTAGGCAGCTAAGCACCATACAGCTGCTTGCTCACTCCCACCCAGTGGGATGGGGAAGAGAATCATAAGGCTAAATTTAAGAAAACTTGTGGGTTGAGATAAAGACAGTTTAATAAGTAAAGGCAAAAAAAAAAAGGGGGGGGGGGCATTTAGGAGGAACCAAACCAAAAATATCAAGTGATGTAAAAGCAATCGCTTACCTCCAGCCAACCAATGCCCAGCCAGTCGCTGAGCAATGGCAATCCTGGAAACCTGTTCCCCCAGTTTTTATTGCTGAGCATGACATTATATAGTATAGAATATCTCTTTGATCAGTTTGGGTCAGCTGTCCCAGCTGTGTCCCCTCCCAGCCTCTTGCCCATCCCCACCTACTCTCTGTGGGGCACAGAGCAAGAAACAGAAAGCCTTGAAGCTGTACAAACACTGTTCAGCAATAGCTAAAATGTTGATGTGTTATCAACAGTTTTGGTCACAAATCCAAAACATAGCACAATAAGGGCTGCTGTGAAGAAAATTAACTCCGTCCAAGCCAGATCCAGTACATTATGAGATGCTAGAGTTCAGGATCCTGATAGGGGGGAACAAGGCTGATTTTTCAAGGGTCATCTCCTCCAAACTCAAGAATAGTCCATCGCAATGTGCAGAAAGTCAAGAAAGATGACAGGATGCCTGCATGGATGAACAAGGAGCTCCTGACAAAACTAGGACATATAAAAAAAGTATACAATAGGTCGAAACAGTCAGGAATATGGAAACACTTTCTAAGTGTGCAGGGATGGGATTAGGAAACCAAAAGCCCACCTGGACTTGAGACTGGAAAACAATGTGAAGTGCAACAAGAAGGGTTTCCACAGGTAATTCAGCAGGAAAAGGAAGACTAAGGAAAAAGTCGGTCCACTGCTGAATGGGGCAGATGACCTGGTGAGAAGGGATATGGAAAACGTTTTCTTCATATATATCTTTACTGGTAAGAGTTGCCTTCAGGAATGTTGGATCTCTGAGATCAATGGGAAAGTCTGAAGCAAGGAAGACTTACCTTATGTAGATGAAGATCAGATAAGGGAACATTTAAACAAAGAGAACATAAACAAATCTATGGGACGTGACAGGATGCACTCATGAGTGCTGAGAGAGCTGGCTGATGTCATTGTGAGGTGATTCTTGATTATCATTGAAAGGTTCTGGCAGTCAACAGAGGTTCCTGAGGACTGTGAGAAAGCAAAAGTTACTCCTATCTTCAAGAAGAGTGAGAAGAAGGAACAAGGGAACTATAGGCCAGTCAGCCTGACCTTGATCCTTGGGGAGGTGATGGAGTAAATCCTTCTGGAAGCCATTTACAAGCCATTTGAAAGACAAGAAGGTGATTGGGAGTAGGCAGCATTGACTTACAAAGCAGGAATCATTCCTGACCTACCTGATATCCTGTGATGAGATAACTTGTCAGTGGGTGAGGGAAGAGCAGTGGATGTTTATCTTGACTTTAGCAGGGTTTTCAACACTTTCCCATAACATCTTCATTGACAAGCTGATGAAGAATGGCTTAGACAAATGAACAGTGGGTTCATTTGTGGGTTGAAAAATGGCTGAACTGCAGGACCAAATAACTGCAGCACAAAGTCTAGCTGAAAGCCAGTCACTAGTGGCTTATCTCAGGGTTTGATCCTGGGGCCAATACTATTTAACATCTTCATTAATGACATGGGTGATGGGACAGAGCACACCCACAGCAGGTTTGCAGGTGATGCAAAACTGAGAGGACTGGCTGAAACACCAGATGGGGGTGCTGATGTTCAGAGAGACCTTGACAGGCCAGTGAATGGGCCAACAGGAACCTCATGAAGTTCAAGAAAGGGAAGTGCAAAGTCTGCATCTGGGGAGGAAGAACCCCATTCACCAGTACACATTGTGTGCCCACAGTCTGGAAAGCAGCTTTGCAGAAAAAGAGCTGAGGTTCCTGTTGGACAAAGAAGTACAATGGTATCCTGGGATAAATTAGGAAGACCATCACCAGCAGGTGCAGGGAAGTGATCATTACCCTCTGCTCAGCATTGGTGAGGCCATGCCTGGAGTGCTGTGTTGAGTGCTGGGCTCCCCAGTGCAAAACAGACAGTGCCATACCAGAGCAAGTCCAGCAAAGGGACACTAAGGTGATTAAGGGCTTAGACCATCTTTCAAACTGGGAGAGGCTGAGAGAGCTGTGACTGTTTAGGCTGGAGAAGAGGAGGCTTGGGAGGAAAGGGGTTATCAGTGTATGTAAATATGCAATGGAAAGCAATAAAGAAGACAGAGCCAAACCCTTCTCAGTGGTACCCAGGGAAAGGACAAGAGGCAGTAGGCACAAATTGCAATACAAGAAATTCTATTTAAACATATGAAAAATTTTTTTGCTATGAAGGCAGATTGCTGAGAGAGGTTGGTGAGTCTACATCCCCGGAGATATTTGAAACCTAACTGGACGTGATCCTGAGCAACCTGTTCTAGTTGACCATCTGAGCAGGGGAACTGGACTAAGTGATGATCTCCAGAGGTCCCTAAACCTATTCTGTGATTCTGTGAAAGCTGAGTGATCAAACTAAGATCAGACTGAGTCAAAGTCCAAGGCTTCTCATCAGAGTCCTGCATGGTGGACTACCAGTTGGCTTCCCCCAGACACCAGAGTACTAAGTAAAACTTGGGACACAAAACCCAGGAAGACACTCTGATCCCAGCAATAGGCAGCCATTACCAAGCTGCCTGTATGTCCAGACCTACTTTGCACCTGCCTCAATGCTATTCCTCCCTGCTAGCTCTTAATGTATTCACCACATCAATGGAGAATGCGCACTGCCGCTAATACTCCAAAAAGAAAAGTTACAGAGACACGTGTGCCTCAGCAATGGCTTATTTTTGCTGGTAGCTCAAGAATTTATGAAAAATTAATAATTCATAATACTATACCGGGTAGAGATTGATTAGTTTGGAAGTTGCAATTCCCCTAAAGCCATCCCAATGGCTAGTTGTCAAACCCCAACAGGACCCCGAAAACCCTCTTAGCCCTACTGTTATAGAAGAGCAATAACGTGTCTGTTGCGAAATTGTTGGAGTCTGAACTGCAGCTTATTCTGTAGAAGCCTGATTGATAGCAATTGCATTGGTAATTGAGTTCTTATTTCCTGTAGGGGCTATCAGTGAGGACAGGATAGAATTTCAAGAAGGGGGTAGGTACGTTAATGATTAATTGAAACATTTTTTCTTATGTCAAAGGCAAAGATTTATGGATGTGATGTAAATGTGCTTGCTTCAGGGCAAAAGACAATTAAACAGGTGAAACAGGAATAAGCTGCCTTTGTGTGGCAGGTTTTCCCACAATTGCTCTCCCGAAACTTTTTTCGGAAACAGCTGAGAAAAGTTTGTGTGACAGTGTATGCCCTAGGAGGGTAATGGTGTTCCAGTGTTCCCTGGACTTGTGATTTGGTCTCTCAGATAAGAACAACAACAGCAACAACAATAATAATATAAAATTAAACATACAAATTTAATCTGATTATATTACTACTGACCAGTTATTGGAGGCAAGTGTAAAGCTGAACTATGTTACTGTGCAAAATACAAAGACTTGCTTGTGTGTTAAGCAGCACTGATCTACATTTAATTTACCATTAACGACTAATTCCTCCCAGCATTACAGAGATGTAATATGGCTTGATTTTAGTCTGCAGCCTGTCCATTCTCAAACAAAATCAGTGCTTGCTTTCCAGTTTTCAAGCAAGAAACAATAGGCTGAATAGTCTAGCTACCAACTTGTGTTGTGAAAAGTATTAAGAATCATTAATACCATTTCTAGCAGCAGAATGAAGAGTGCAGGTTCATTAGATACATCTACTGTCTACGTGGCTCATCTCAGAAGTCTCTACAGCATCTCCTCAATGTACATTCACCTGCCTCAGACACTAACATCATGGAAAGGCAGTAGATGATATCCGTATCACCAAATATTGCCATATTGCCCTTCCACAAACACTGGATTAAGTTAGTAGGATTCAGCAGCTACTTTCTGCCTGCCGGATGCCAAAATTCAGCAACAATAGCAGCAAATCTTTAATATGCTGAGACAGATTGCTAACGTGCTCACACCTGTAAAATGAATTATTAAAATAGTTCCTAAATAAATATATGTAGTGGATGAGAATACGCATCTGTTGTCTATGACCATTTGGTCTTTTAAGACCCTATGGGCCTATATCATAGGGTGGCTGCCTGATACAGTAGCTAAAGAAACAGCTGGCTTTACAAGGCTTTAACTGTCTTCTTTGCTGTACCCTTTCCCTCCCACACAATCCCTAACACGACAGATTGTGTGGGCGTCTAACATAGGCATCTATCCAATGCACAGAAAGGGTCTACTACTGACCTTGAAATTAAAGTTTTTCTTCAAAACTTTGGAGGAGGAACAGTAAGAAGCTTCTCTTGCCATGCCACTCACCTCTGTAAAGTCACCCTGCAATGGACACCACTAAGGAGCTGACAGTCTTTATCAGCAGAAGTAAAAGAATGAAGGCTCCAAAATTTGCAAGAGAGAATAAACGCCAGGCAGTTCTAAATGACACTTAGCTAGTTTGCAAATATCGTTTCTTTTCAGCTAGAATGGGAGTGCCTAACAAAATAATTACAGAAGAGCATCACTTAGAAGTTACAGCTTGTCTCAATATATAAAAAAAAACCCTAAATGCTTTTGGGACACAGTGGTCATACACAGACTCTCAATGCCTGTGACCATCTGACCTGTCACGGCAACAGTCCTTCTAGAGAGGCAGAATAACAGAAAAAGACCTCTGCTCAAACCTGCCAAGGCCTCCACAATCACAGCTGAGTTCTCTTGCCAAGTTAAGATTTTATATTTTCTGCTTGAATACACTGAATAACCAATCTTTGTCTTTACAGTTGGTTTATAGTCTGCAGGATGTAGACACCTTCCTGTGTAGTTCAAGAAAACTTTCTGCATTGGTGAATGATTTCCAGGAGAATGAAGAAAAGATTTTGAGTGGTTGCAAACACTGGTTTGATTTCTGAACGTTAGAGACTGCTAGTGGCTGTCTCACATATTTCTTGGGCAAAAACCATATTGGCCTCCCCTGCTCAGTCAGTATTTTCTCTCCAGTCATTACAGCTCCCCATTCATTCTATGCTGGCAGTTTACTGCTATACCCCAGGAAAATGGCCACAAACATGCGTGTTAGAGCTCTTTGGTGGGACCTTAGCAAGGATGTGAAAAGATAGGTTTAGTTTGACAACTCATTGGAAAGTGGATATAATGTCAAAACATTCAGTCTAGAAGTCAACAAGTCTTGAAGGGAATGAACTACTTAAATCTGCAGTTTTAGAAAGCCCTGTGCTACGGTTCTAGCAAAGCAATGTAATCCACATGTTTATAATCTCAAATCTAATCTCTAACCCAAACTTCTTTATAAATTTAACTAAATTGGACTGTTCTAGCACCTTACTCTTTCTCAGAACTGAATACTAACTCACCTGCCTCATATAATTTTTCACTTCTGTCCTAACCTTATTTCTGAAGTAGTTCATGAGGTCCATAGTATTTTATTATTTCTCTAAGTTTATTTCGTTTCTGCTCTGAATTCTTCATAGTTTACCAACTCAAAACCCACAACTAGTCCCACCTGAAAAGTTAATTAACCACACTGTGAGCTATTTATCAGCTTAGGAAGTGTGAGAATTATATTGTACATGGCATATACAAGCATCAGAAAATATAAAACAACTAATTTATAAGCAACCAAAAGTTGCAGTTCTTAATAAAATAATAAACATTTCTGAAAATTTTCTTTCTTATTTTTCAGTAGCTAAAGGTTAGCTGTTGATAGGTTGTTGACTGTTGATAGGTTTCCGTAACAAACGTGCTTTCTAACAAAGCTGAGTTTAAAATGAACCTAAATGTTGAAGAGAGCTATCCATAGTGCACCATTGACATAAGAGCAACAACTAAATCAATAACTAGAATTCAATGATTCAGACCATCAGAGTCTGATTGTTTAGGGCTTGATTGGTAATAGCTAATGCTTTTGTCTTTTCTGTGCAATTCTAACAATGAATTAGATCATAAATTCCTGCAGAAATTTGAAATAATAGTGCACATTATTTATCACTCACTGTTTGACCTCACTTGTTTTGGGAAGAAGGTAAACAAGTCATGTTCTACTATGTTTATGATGCCAGATAATAGTAAACTGCTAAAAGAATATAGTGCTGTATTTTTACCAGCTGAGCATGAAAGATAAAAGATAAAAGCACATACAAAAACCTGTAGTGAAGTAATTTAAAAATATGATATGAGACACACTCTAGAATTTTCTAGTAGTTTTTAGTAAGTTTGCGGTCGCACTGCTGTCCATCCACTGCAATGCAGTTTATGACGTGTATATGTCATTTATTCTTGATTATACTTTTAATGATAGTATGTCTTCTCATCTGCTATTTTATTATGAAACTGGCAATCTGTTTTGGCTGGCTGGACCTCTTAGAGTAAAAATTTAGGTCACATTCTGATTTAAAAGGTTTTTAAAATATACTTCTTTTCTCTCTCCAGAAACCAGATCCTGTCTCTGTTTCTCTGACTAGCCTTTATTTTATGTTATTGAGAAAAAAATCCCTGAGTTGTTTTTTAAACTTTTATATGCTTTAGCTCTCATTTTTTGTTAATTCACTTATTAGAGGCTATGACAAGACAACCGCACTGGGGACTGCAAAGGGTTAGCAGCTGCATGACTGTCATATAGCCTAAGAATTAGAAAGGAAAAGAAGCTGTTTTCACTTCCAGGCTGATTAAAGCCATGCTAAACTTCATGAAAATTATTACCTAATATGTTACCAATCAGATTTGTGATTTTTACTTTTTTTGGAAAGCAGAATGAAATGTAAGGACAAGATCTGGAAATAATAATGCCTGACATTTACTGCTCTTCCCTGGCTGACAAAACTGACCACTTCTTTAAAGAGTACATAAAAAGAGGACCTTATATCTTACATAAACATGATAGCTGTATGCCATTATTCATCAAACCTAAACACAGTTAAGTTGACCAAAAATGTCATAAAACCATGAAGTAGTTCACCGTAGTTTCTAAAACACTGATAAATTCCAAGAAACTGTGTTTTTCTTCCAACCTTTTGAACCCAATCATTCTGCAGGAAAAAGCTTCTTGCTATTTGAAAATTATGGGGGATTCCTTCCTGGGATTTGCCTCTAAGAATATTTTTCTGAGAATGAAATTAGCAAAAATGGAGAGTTATGAGCTTTTAAAAGTACTAAAGAGGAGAGCAAATATTAATATCTGTCATTGATCATTTGCTTTTGAGAATGGATTTTAGATAACTCTATTAGTTTTATGAATTATAAGTAACCATGTTTGTTGAGTCTTAGGAGTCACAGTCTGTACGCTCCTATAGTTTTCACTGTGTGGTTTCCAGGGTGATAAATAGTTATTTTGATAATTCTTTTGGATAACCACGTTATTGCTCATCAATACAGTGACTTTCAAAGACTTGTTTTAGTATTAAATTAAGTTTTTATAAAATGGTAAATTTTTTTAAAAAAATCTTACAGATATCATCCAAAACCAATAAAGGCAAAGAAAAAGCTGATTATAGAGTAGCTATGAACTGTTCTTGAGCATATTATGATTATAATTTATGTGCTTCTATATTGTTATATGCTAACAACAGACATGACCTTCTTATCATAGAATCATAGAATCATTAAGGTTGGAAAAAACCTTTAAGATCATCGAGTCCAACTGTCAACCCAGCACCCATGCCCATTAAACCATGTCCCGAAGCGCCACATCCACACGTTTTGTAAACGCCTCCAGTGATGGTGACTCCACCACTTCCCTGGGCAGCCTGTTCCAATGCTTGACTAYTCTTTCGGTGAAGATCTTTTTCCTAATATCCAATCTAAACCTCCCCTGGAGCAATTTGAAGCCATTTCCTCTCGTCAATGATATTAATTTAAGGATAAAATTGTGTCTTTATTTCATTGTTTAGTGGAAAGCTGCCAATATTCGAGCCCATTAGCCCTGGTCAGGACTGATATGGCTTACAAAGGAGACATCTATTTAAAGACACTGCCATCAGCTTGAGTTTATGGCAAATAGAATTATTTAGTATTATGGTAAATCTTTCACTGACTTAGAAAATGGGCAATTGTGAATATTTGGGGTTTTTGTTGTCGTTTTTTCTTTGTTTTTACTTAAACATTTATTTTCATCACTTTTGTGTATAAGCTTTCTCTTCTTAACAAAGTACAAATGCATGCCATCAAAGTTCATCTTTGATAGGCGATCATCTCTTTAAACCATGTAATTTACTATTGGTGTAAAAGACTTTTCTACTAACTAGAACTGCAGCTACTGTTAGATAACATTACAAGAAATCTGATTTTGTATTTCAGGTTCTGAAACTAAGCAAGACAAATAATGCTTTGCAAATAGGGGAAAACTTTTGAAAATAAATGGCATGCTTTTTCCACTTTTCCACCACCTAGAGAAGACATTGTTAGACCTACGAGATGTCTCAGGATATTGTTTGATAGATAATATTTAAATCCTGATCACGATACACAGTTTTAAAAAATGTCTTCTTTTTCACATTCTGGAATTTTTTCTCCTCCTCCTAGGCAAGTCTATCTTGAACAGACTTTATCTTCTTGAAAAAGGAAACATGCCAACCACTCGTACAAGTTCAGAAAATACTTCACTAATGACATTAATTCCATATAAAAAGTTCTCATATACTACAGTGATAGGTAAAAATGTCCTGAATGGTATGCAGAATATTTCAGACTGAGTACCTTTGAGAAACATTAATCTAAGGCATTGTTTTTTCATGTACTACTTACTCAAATTGTATTAACTATGAAGAAAAGATTTAACACGGCATGAGAAAATAAAGCTAAGCAACAGTAGATGCTAAGTTTATTAAAATTAAAATACAGTAAATATTTGGTTTTCTGTATCTCACATAACATTTAATAAAACAATATTTAAACAAAATAATGAGTATCTATTAAGTACTCTTCCAATTTAGTTATCAAGAGACATGTCATTCCCAAATGAGTTTATAAATTATTTAATTAAAAAAAATTAAAAGTATAGCAATAAAATTCTTTGTCAGTACTTAGTGCAGTACAACAATAGATTTCAGTTTCTCCTGTGTGAACAGTATCTTGATGACTACACAAGAAAAAAAGGAAGTAATTGCATTCCTGTCCAATATGAAATAGAGCCAAATCACTTCTACTCCATGAGTCATTGATCTCATCAATAGATTTAGACTGCCCAGAGGGGCACATCCTGTTCACCATCTCAGGAAATGTTATTTATAAGTTAATTGTTGGGTTGGTAAAACTTCCCCTTCTATCTCTTGCAATAAAAGCTAGGATGGTATTTATCTTAGAAGGAGCAGTGACAATACTTGAATGTAACTCTACTTTATAGCTGTAAATTTTTTTCTAATAAAATAAACATTGCATTTAGTGTTTTTCTGTTCAAGATAATTTTCTTTTCTTTGATAAAAAAGTCTTCCCTTTGATTATAAAGCTGCAGACTGAGACTAAACTGTGAAACTGAAACACTAGCACTTTTCTATATTACTTTGATGGAATCCATTAGAATTCCTTTATCACTGTTCTTCTGTCTCACTTTCACATTTCTGTTTTAAGCACCTATATATTCAGGAGTTAAAGAATCTGACTCACACATAAGCAAAATCTTCTTCAAAGGAACACTACTCTTGGAAATCTGCCTTCTTCCTTTCCAGAAAAGACAGTAAATTTGGGCATCATCTCAAGCAAGCCTCTTTGGTTTTCTATTTATCAGCTTTTACATTTGTAAAATATG
Source organism: Oceanodroma leucorhoa (assembly GCA_030449065.1). Classification (NCBI taxonomy): domain Eukaryota; kingdom Metazoa; phylum Chordata; class Aves; order Procellariiformes; genus Oceanodroma; species Oceanodroma leucorhoa. The sequence continues at coordinate 7,477,049 of JASVER010000013.1, forward strand.
ACTATTGACAAAACTTGTTTTATAGAGCTCTTTGTGGTCTGAAGGTAAAAAGTTTTACATAAAAGTTCTTTATTGCTTAAATCTAATGTTGGAACATAGTCATATTTAATATTATTCTGCTCTCATAATTGGCATTGAATTGATTCCTAGGTGTCAACATCAGGCTTCCACATATGTCACTGGATGTTAGCTATAGTTCTAGAGCTCTAGTAAAACAAGGGGACCATCATACTGGGAGAAGCCCTTCCTATTGCAGCTATCAAGAAGAGAAATATTAAGGTGAACAGAGGTAGTAGTGGCCAAAAATAGAGAGAGAGGAAAACCAAGTTGCCTTGGGTTCTAAAATGTCCCAGAGTCTTTTGGTTCCTGTATTATTTCTAAATATGACCATACACCTCAATTCTGTAAAACGTCAACAGGGGAAAGTTGTTTGTTGATATCGTGTTTCACATCAACTTATTTATGTGAGGACACTAATTTGTGTTCTTTCCTACCATGGCTTTTTAAGCATTTGGCAAGAGACTATCACTGAAAGAAATATTTACAAATCACACAAACAGAACTCAGATTTCCTCTCTGGAAACAAGTGGACATGAGAGGACATAACTGGACATGAGCGAGCTTCTTCAGAAGGAATGAGGATTGCCTTAACCCCTAAACTACTCTAAATTCTGAGATGAAAGATGTGAGGTTGCAGTCTCTCAGACTGAGGTTATGAAACTTTGTCTCTCACTAGTTGGAACAGTGTTAATTGCTGCCTTGGGATTCAAGAGCTGAGTGATAGCTGTTTTATGTTTGCTTGTGTTTTTTGAGGGATAAGCTCTGCTCAGGTTCCTGACGTTGCAGGTGTGTACTCTCCATCAGTTTGGACAGTTAGCACATATATCCAGATTCATTCCACATCACCAAGGTCCTTAAATTAGTGGCCTGATCATCCTAGACTTCCTGGACAGTCAATGGACTTCTTAAACATTCCTTCAAAAGTGAGTCTTCCCGATCTGCCTCCTTTCTCTATTAACTGATAACAAAGGTAACTAGGCTCCTAACTTAGATTAGATACTTCGTTTAAAAAGAGATGGAATGAATTGGAGCTTCGACATGCACTTTGAATCAGGTTTCTAGGTGAGGTAGAAGTTCACACACGTCTCTGGGTTTGACTTGTCTTATTATTATTAGTCTACTCGTGAATGTTCTGACAGTTATGTTTAGCACTGCCAGGTTAGAAGTACACTAATGAAATTTGAGATGTGGTTTAGCTAACTCTTGTCTGCAGAGAATGATAGTCAGGATGACTAAGAAACTATTCGAAACTACTGTTAGAATCTCTAGGGATGTGTTGAAAGAGACAAGAGATGGTAAAAAAGAAAATAAAAAAATATCCTTCAATCTTTGGTTTGACAACACCTTACAAAAATATGTGCATCCATGATAGGCAMGGTTGAAATGGTTTTACAACATTGTCATTTCAGACACAAACCCTGGACTAGACAGCAGCTCTAAATCCTAAAATGGAGGAAAATGGGGAGCAGTTATTCAGATATTTTATCCTAGAAAGTGTCAGAGAATCACAGAATGGTGTAGGTTGGAAGAGACCTTTGGAGGTCATCTTGTCCAACACACCTGATCAAGCAGGGTCAGCTAGAGCAGGCTACCCAGGACCATTGGGAGATTGAATATGTCTAATATTTTGCAAATTTTGCTTATTTAATTACTGTTTTCTTTGGTTAGGAATGATATAGAGAGCTTTGTCATGAGATCCAGTTGAAATTGTTAGATGTGTTAGAACTCTTACAAAGATTGAGATAAGCTTCTGTTAGACTCCTAAACAACACATGGCTTTGGTAAAGACAGTACTATGTGATTATATCTTAATTTGAATACTTTGTATAAAACAGTTAAAGGAAGATTTTTTCAGAAGTATTTGAAAATATTTCAGAACACAATTTTTGTTGTTTTTCAGTTCTCCATATCGTTATTCCACTGTCCAATTGCTACTTTTCTGAGACAGTACCTTCAATTTTCATTAAACTCATAGTTTCAAATAAAATAAAATCATCAAATCATATCTTACACGTTACAAGAGGTGCTGGCTTGTTCTTCAATGTGTAGTTACTGTTCTCTGGTAGAGCAAAAGAAACCAATTCAAGGCACTCTCAGTAGAGCTTAGACAGGGACTAAGAAGTCCAGCAGGTTCATTGCAGGAACCCAGCAAATCTCTACAGAACCGAAAGGTTGTTCATTTCTACTACAATCAGCAACTATATCTTGTGATCACTGTCATTTAGTTCTTGATTTTACTGAGAAATAACAGTGCCCATGTTAAAGAAATTGTTTTACTGCCTCCATTTCTATGTTGATGAAGGGACAGGAAAATGTATGTTCCTCGGTGTAAATTTGGCAAATTATCAAAAGGTCAAATGGTCAATAATATTTTAGGGTTGCTGCTTAATACCTAATAAAAATAAAATAATTTCTTACTTCTACTGTTAGCCTGTTCTAAGGACAATGTAATTCAGCATAATTAACATTGAACAATTATCTCCCATTCATTTTATGTAAGCTGTTTATCTACCGAGTTTCATATACAAAGCCAAAATCCTAATTTACATTTGTATGTTGGGGCATAATTTGATTTATCATTTCTCCTGTTTTCCACAAAATGTGCTAATGACATGTATAAAATTGATGAATACATATTCAAAAAGCCAAAGAACAGATCTGAAGAATCCCTATTTGGCTGCAGCATGCAGGGCATATCTATCTCTGTTAGAAAAATGTCATTTCACATATGAGCTATGTTAATGTAGTACTTGTCATCCTAAGCTTCTTTTTGCTGTGCAGTTGGTCAGCCTATTACATCTGCAAACTTTCTCTATAACCATCAAAAGACCAGCCTATGTCATGGCATTTTCAGAGCTCTCATCATCCAATCAAGCTAAAAATACCAAAAAAAGCAGTTTTTCTTGCAATATTACAACACCCCTGCTTCTGCCCCAGATGGAGATGAAACGAAAGTGTGATTTCAAAAATGGCAAAGAAAATGTGTGACAGACAGAAATGACAAGGCTTTGTCTACAGCTGGTGATATAATAAAGTGAAATGCCTTCCCATTGTCCCTAAGCAATATGTGTAGGGTTAGCTATGCTATATTACTTGAACATATTTGTTGAACCAGAGAAGACTCACATCATCTGCACATGTGTATTAGTGTCTCAAACTGTGAGACAATTGCATGCATGTTTATTTTTTTCCCCTAGGATTCTGACATCTGTGAATCTAGGAGGCCAAATGTAGCATTATAAAAATGACTCGGTCATCCAGACCGCAATGGTACTACCCCAGGCAAGTGTTTCACCTTTTTCAGTTCAGAAGAACATAAAGCTATACTACTAAAGTTCTGGATTTATGGAAGTAAACTTCTTCAGTAAACTACTTCTAATTAGATATCAGGAAAAAAAATCACAATGAAAGAACTCAGAGATTGGAACAAGTTGCAATCCTGTTGCTAGGGTTATTAAAAAATCAAAATCAACTGGACAATGTCCTGAACAACCTGATCCACTTCTGACCTGCTCTGAGTTGGGGGTTGGACAAAAAGACCTGAGGTCCCTCCCAGCCTAAATTATTCTGTGAGTCTATGATTCCATGCAAGCAGAGTACATGAAGCTGTTTATCTATTTGTTTGTAGTTGTTGACTATACTAAATGACTTTTAGTCATTTGTAGTTGTTGACTATAACTAGACTACTTCTACTTAATGCTTGATAAACAAATTGCATAAGTTTACATGGATAAATAATTACTGATAATAATATCAGACAAGACATCTAGCAAACATTTCTTGATGTTGCTTTGCCAGACAACTAGAAAACCATTCTATTTCAGAGAACAGTTGTCTGCAGTCATCTCAGTCCTAAAAGAGAAAAAAGGTTTTAATAAGTAAACTTAAAGATGCCATGTCTCTGTAAATATGGTGATATGGAAATACCTAAAAATCCCATTAGCTCTTCCTCTGAACCAGCACCTTTCGCTTTATCCTTAGGCAAAAAAAAAAAAAATCTGGTTTGGCAAATTTTTCTTAGTGAACTGACATCACAGTCAACTAATTTCCTCCAATACATTTCCATCTTTCAATGTTTAACCTACCATCTGTTCAGACCTAGCTGGAGCCCCCTAAAMAAATGAAAGGGATCAAAAGCCAATTATTTTTTTGCTGTTGTTCAAGGCATTTGTGTATACATATACCTAATCTTTCAAACAGCTCTCACATAACCAAACAAAACAAAATACTGACCTTAGAATATCATGGGAAGACATATAATGTTACAGTAATCCAATTCATAGTGCTGACTTGTGTAGACAATTCTATACGTAATGTTACTTAAGGATGAAATCAAGGGACTGAAAAAATCTGGTTTCACCATTTAAGAGGTATTTATGTTGTATGTAAGTACCTTTTTGACTACACAGAGCTCCAAGATAAAGGCAAAGACATGGCTGTTAAAACTCTCTGGATCATTGCTAGGAGGGGAAAGGACACTGGCATTGTGGTGGTGATTGTTTGTTACCAACCACCTTCTCAACAGGATGCAGAGGATGAAGGTTGGCAGCCAGAGGACTTCTGCTGTTTGTTTGTGGAAAGCCTCATCTGCACGGGGGATTTCAACCATCCAGACATCTACCAAGTCAACACAGTGTAGTGCAAGCAAGCCAGGAAGATTCTGTGCTGTGTTGATAACAATTTTCTGATATAAATCCTAGAAGGGCCAGCCAGCCTAAGTGCTTGGCTAACATTAGCCAGCTAAAGCTAACATTAAAAAAAGCTAACATTATAGCCATCCTCCTTAAATGCAAAAAGGAAGATCCAGAGATCCATGGCTTCAGCCCAGGAAAAATTGTAGAATATGTACTTCCACCATTTCCAAACATGCTACAGACCAGAAAGTATCAGAAATATATGAGTTTACCAAAGTTAGATCAAACTTGACCAACCTGATTGCCCTCAATGTTGAAATCACTGGTTCTGGAGAAAAGTAGAAAACAGTCAATATAATGTACCTTGAAAAGTCTTTTCACAAGCACTTTTGACAGAGTCTCCCATTTTTATTCCCTCTTAAGCTGAGGAAGCATGGGCTGGATGAATGCATGATTAAACTGTTTAAAATATTAATGAATGATTTGACAATCAGCTAGAGACTACTGACAAGCAGAGTATCCCACAGATGGTATTGGTGCCACCATTTTTCCATATCTTCATAAAACAGAATGCACACAGCAAATTTGAAGATTTGAAGAGTCCTTATTTTCTACCCCTATTTTCTTGGTCAAAATAAATATTTATATGTACTAGGAACATGAAGAAAATGCTTTAAATAATTTTCAACTTTTTTGGGGCTTAAGTCTATGAGATTGTTATCATATGACAAATTATTATGCATTCTAAAGTTTGAACATGGTTATCAAACACAGCATATCCTCCATAAGCTCTTATTTGCTGTTTTTATAGTCATGTACTTCTCATGTTTAATATCATAAGAAGCTGCAACACACTGATTGACAACATAAACCACAATATAAAATAAAATAATTATGTAGAATGTTTAGAGAAAACATTCCCCTGATTTTTGCTATAATTCATTATGAGACAATCCAGTAATTTGAAACAGATAGCATTAATGACAAAAGATAGCTTTATCTAAATGGAGTTTTGAGTACTCTTACTTTAGAAATACCATGTGTGATTTGGTATCCACTTATAAATATATAACTTTCTGAATATGGATAATTTAACCTCCCCCACTGCATTTGTAGAATACTTAATGTTTCAATAGTTATCTCAAAATGAATAGCGCTTCATGGATAGCTTCAACATGAACATCTTTCTCCCCTTGAAACCAGTACTTTGTTGTTGATTACAAAGAAAGAAGATCAAAATTACAATACATGTACAGGGGAAGGAAACCTGTACTTAGGCAAGGTGGTATCTCCCTCCTGAATGACCATGGGATAATCCAAAACTTAATGGGAAGAGTTTAGACTGCCAGACCCCGAAAATGTTAACTCTGTAATAATAAGGAACAAGTCTCAAGCTGGAGTCCATCACAGACACTCCCAGAATTTTCTGCTACCCCTCTAAGAGCGTATGGACCTACATGGCAGAGAATCTCATCAAAAAAGGTAATAACTCACTCTTCCTGGCTCAAGTGCCCCTTGTGAAACAGGGGCAGAAACAGACAGAACAAAATGGGCCAACCTCTTCTCAAAAAAAGGCACTTTATTTTCTTCTTTAAGGGAAAACAGAGAAGAAAAAGAGCCTATAAATATGATCCCAAGAGAAACTCTGAGTTGTGTTTCTGATCTCTCTTCATATTTTTGCTGGCCCAGGAATTGTACAGGTTGTGTGCCTTGGACTAGAAAGGGCACTATTTTGCACCGTTGAAGCAATGGTATCACTGCATCTGATTGATTCCACAGCATGGAGAAAAGACAAGGTGAAATCTGGCTAGAAATGGCCAAGATGGAACTGGAAATGTATAGTGGCTAGCAGCTGTGACATTGGTATCAGCTATGCGTGCTGTTTTTTTAGTGATTCTTCTGAAGGATTCTTCAGTTAATCAGGGGGCTTCTGACGTGTGTGTGATATCATGGCCAGGACAGCAAATAGCAGGGCTGGACACACCTGCAGGACAGTGACTGAGAAAGTGTGTTTCAACGTAAGACCATGGAAACAATGAGGAATAGTTGGGTGGAGTAGGGACACCATATTGGTTTTTGGAATACATTTTTCTGGTTTTGAGACTTCTGCTGGTAGTAATTTCCCCATGATAAAACCATACAGATTACCTGAACGTGCACACAAGAATATGTCGCAAAATTTAGCCAAAACTGTATATTTAGGTTCCTCTCTTGATACCTTCATGTGTGTGTCAAAGATTGGATGTTATGGCCAATGAGGGATTTTGGCTTCAAAAGGTTCTTAGTGGCAATGCACAGACCAGGATAGCATAGGTGCAGCTAAAAGTAGTAGAATACTTCTGATGTTATGCATGTAGTGACATTTATTTCTATCTTCTGTTAATACATCTATCTAGTAGTTTAAACTATGTCTATTAGATAAGTTTCAGTGTATTATGCTCGTTATATTGTCCTTGAGAAGAATATAATGACTGACTCTCAGTACCACTTTTGGAAATATTTAGCCAGATGTTAACTTTAATTTTGATGCTTGGAAGTGTGAATGGCATATGAAATTGGTGACAAAATTTTGGACCCACAAGAAACAAATAGATTTTAAAAACTCTCCCATAAAATGACTCTGAATCAACTGGAATGGCAAGTTCTGGAGTTTTTAAAGGAGAACTAGAAAAGCCTTAACCAAAGACACAGGGTCAAAATTATTTTTGGCTACCTGATAAAGATTTCAGGATCCTGGTAAAGGTAGTTGTAGGAACCAGAGGTTCTGAAATCCAGTTTCAGAGAGGCATCTTGCTAGAGGTCAAAGAAAATTGCCTAAGTCTGTGCAGGAGAAGGTCTGAAACATATCCTCTGTGGAGAACATCCACCTATGTTCTCTCTGAATTAATGCCTAACCTTTCCTCATTCTGCACTTAGAAGTAAGCCATGGCTCAGAAGGTGAACTTATGGGTGTCCAGGTTTGAATTTGTTGACTGAGGTCCCATTTTTCATATCTTGCCCGATCCAATGAAATTGTTGAATGTGAAGAGATGATAGATTTGGTTTCATGTGTAATTTTAAAATGTTACAACCTATAAGAAAAAACATGAAAAAAATCCAGCATTTGCAAAAAGGCAAAGTGGTCTTCTTATAGTTTCAGCATTTTGCTATCATCTCTCTGATGTTCTTTCAACTTAGAACCATTTCCAGAGTCTCCACGAGGAAATGAAAGTAATTTTTTCTTTTTCCCTTAAATTAAACCAACCCAAATCAAATTTGTGAATTAGCTGAGTGTACATCCACTAAAAGAAAATTTGCCCTGCAATTTTCTGTCTATAGAGTACGGAACCACCGCTATGACAATATAAATATTTAAATGGCTAATATCCATTGAAATACAAGTTTTAAGCAAACATTTAAGCATCACCTTCCTATTGTAGAAACTCTGACCCAGAATGTTATTTTGTTTTAATACATAATGTGGCAAAGTTAGTATGACAAAATTAATATCTCTGCTTTGCATATAAAGCATTCCTAGAGACACTTCTGCTGAAATTCACCAACGCAAGCATATTTCATACCCATTAGTCTTGAATGATAATTGAAACATTCAAGCGCATGATTCAAACTTAAACTATTACTTACTGTAGTAGAAAAAAGTGTAAATGGATTTGTGTATGAATCATTAATTCAAGTCAGAATTGGGAATCTTGGGTTGTAAACAGAAGCGAAACAACATTTCTAACTCTTAGCTTACTTGTTGAAAAAAGCAACAAAAATAAATATAAGAATATCATAGATCAATTATTTTTAGTTTTTTTCTCTGGTGAGACTGATATACAGCAATATGCCTCAATTTCATCATTATTTTGTATGATGACCTTTGCCAATAGCTCCATGAACACCCAAGGTTTGTGCCAAATATTTTATAAATGCACACTGAGGGCTTAAATTAGGCCATCCTTATTGCCACTGAGCAATGCTTATTCAGAAAAATAACATAATGGGTTAAATGCCCATATAACAGCTAGAGTAGGAGTTATTTCTGTATGGACGCATTTGTTACAAAGGGAGGAAAATAGCATGCACTTAGACATGTGAAATGCACATGGCTAGAAATGAGCAGACAAATAGCATCAATGGAAACTGGACTCTTCTTGCTTTTCTAAAAGCACACCTAAAAACACATGAGTGGGGAGGTAGTACTAGCTGAGTGCTATTCTGGATGATGCAATTACATGTGATCTCATGCAAATAAGTTATATAAGCCCAGTGGCAGAACATAGTGATATCCATCAGGAGTAAGATACGCTGTAGAGATGTTCCTTTGAAATAGTAAATAATTTTGCTCCTGTGGCTGGTTTCAATATGACAATTTAGGGGATCACTCAAAGCAATAGCATTTTGAGTGAGAATTTCCCATGCAACAACCAGAGTTGGCAAATACATATCTAATGCTTCAAATAAACATACCTGCATGTTACGTAAAACTCTTTGTTAGTAATTATGAAATCACTTCACATAGGAGGTTAGTACTGTCTTCATTGGCAGAGAAGACCAATTTGTCTATTCAGATTGAAAACTTTTTAATAGTTGTATGGTAAGCTAGTTGTAGAATTGAAAAGGAAACCCCAAACCTACTCTATTTACTCTGCAACAGATCATGACTGCTTTACTATGAAAGAAGATACCTTCTCTATAGTTATAAAGATCTATATTCTATAAAAAACATGGACTACCTTCACATCTTAGAAATAAAATTCAGTTAGAACAGACATCAAAATATCTGCATATGTGAATTTGCTATCTTCCTAACTCACGTCCTTCTAATTTGAATTTCTTTTGGGAAATCTCATGAGACTAGCCTTATTTTTGATATTTTCAGAAGTGCTCAGATATATCAGATAAAAACTGTACAATGGTATTTTCCTATATGCTCTTTCTCCTTTTGCTTTCATGAGTTGATTTCTAGACATATGTAACTATTTTGGGGAAAAAAGAGAACACTGCAAGCTTTTGGAATGACCTTCAGCAATATTACCAGTCTATAATATCCATACCTTAAGCTACACTTTAGCAATATAAAGCCATAAAAGCAAGCATAGATGGAGTCTTATTAAAGATTCCATAGATGGAATCTTATTAAAATCCTTGCTTCCAAACTGTTTTAAAGTTAAGATAAATTAACTCACTAGTATGTCTAGAGCAGAGCAATATAGTACTTGCAAGATGATTCAGTCTTACACCTTAACACATCAATAGTGAATTTCCCTTCAATCAAAGCAGTATCAATGCCTACAGAGAAATCCTGCCCTGTTAACAACTCACAATTTCTGCTTACTTAGTTATTTTTTTCTGCTGCTGCCATATTTCCATTTCTTTTTCTTCCTCTTCCATATTTTTTCTGGCCTCTCTGCTCTTATCAATGTCTCTGAAGTTCTCTTCCTAGACAGTAGTACCCAATTCCAGTATTTCTTGACCTGCTGTCAGCAACCTCAGACATCATAAGACATCTACACATTTTGAAATCGTATCTCAATTTGGCATTACATTCCCTCTAATTTCCCCTTCTATCTTTTTAGCAGCTCTTTCAGTATACCTTATGGTTGATCTCTTTCATTCCTTAATCTTTCAGTGAGACTTCCATTCTTTGTCCTCATCTCTGTCATCTGTAATATTTTCTCTCTGAGTTATCCTGAAGACACAAATTCAACACCTACCTCTGTACTACTGACTCATGGTTTTATTTCTATTTCACACCTATTTCCTTCTGTTCATACTAAAAAGTCTGTCTAGCACTCTTTTGGCTACCTAATCAACAAATCCACATTGTCCTCCTGAAAGTCCTCTCCATATTAGCCCTTCTTATTTACTTTAGAGAATGTGACTCTTCTTGTCATGAAGACCATAAGTTTCAGCATCATCTTTCATGCAGATCTCTTTCTAAAAGAGAACATGCAGCATACAGCTAGTTATTAAGGGTTTTCTTTGTTTACTTCAGATTAATCTGAAGCTCAATCTTCCCTATTAATTCACACAGATATTGCTATTATCCAGGAATGATTAGTTATTTCAACTTGACTCAAAATCAACTGTTTAAGTTTTTTAACTTAAAAACTCACCTCCCCCAAACCTTCAAATCCCTTTTCCCCAACCTGTCCTCTCCTAAAAACTCAGAATTGCCCTTCTTGTATATAAAAGGTGGTTTCAAGTATAATTTCCTATCCACTACTTCAGTCATGTCTCTTCTCTCTTGGTTTTCCTCCACGTGTTTTCCTTTCTCTGGGATACCAGAATAAACTAAGTACCYTTTTTTTTCCCAGAATAAATTTGACCCGTGGTGAATCAATGAAATAGGCCTTTCTGGGATTTATTTAAACTATACTCCATCAACCTATGATGAGTTGTATTTATTCCTTTCAATGCTAAGCCCTCCTGTAGTGGTGGTTTCCAATGGTTATGTTCCTGATGTCTACTTTATTTCCTGTATATCATGAAAAAGTTGAGACATCACTTTTAAAGAATCATTTAACTATGGCTTTATTTGGTAAAATTTTATGCAGTAGTGGGCTGGAGAAGTATCTTGAGACCTCCTGGGACTACTTGTTAAAACTCTCCCAACAATCTGAAGGAAAGGTGGGGGAGAGTCTTTTACCTCTGACAGAGTCTGCTGCCAGTCTTGGATGAGATAAATTATACCTACAAACATACCTTAATTTGAAGGTTCATAAGGGCATTCTTTGTCTTGGGGATTAACTGAGTTGTGCAAAATGACAGATGTTTAAAAAATATATCCTTCTGAGAAGAAAATCCCCGGTGTCTTCTAAAAATGTATACCTCCACTATTCTTCAGACTATTCTAGTTGAATACTTTTCTTTATTATCATAATTAATAAACAAATATGAATGTTACAAATGTATACTGCCTTCTGCTTCTTACTACCTATCTTCATGAATGATGCATAATCTTTGAATGCATCAATTTATTTGTAGTCCTTCATCTTTATGAATGGATTTGAAAGAGAAATTTTCCAAAGTGCTTCAATTGAGATTTGGATGAGCTTTCTGTGTATATCTATTTTACCTAAAAATGGAGGATTTATTTTTCTGTTTTTTAATTAAAAATTTAAATTATTCTTTTTTTTAACCTTCAACATTTTATTTTCATTTCAATACTTGATATAGCCAAATATCTTTCAGTCCCCTTTTCTGGCAGATATTTCCCTCTTTATAAATAATATTATCTTTCATTCAATTTATTGGCTTAAAGGCCAAATGAACAGTTTGAGCAAATAAATGTGCATCGTTTGTCTTTCTCTCTGACAAAGACTTAATATGAAAAATTACATTTTTTTCTCAGGGAAGACAAATTTTGCCTTCATTTTTGCTTCCCTATTTCCGTTTGAAACGTGTTATTTTAAATTGAAAGCAGTTGTATCTCACTATAGTGGCAGGCATCTTAAGTTGGGTCATATGACCCCTGGATGCAAGCAATCTGTACATGCATTTCTTTTTCCTAAAGACTCTGTATTATTGCCCCCTCATTGCTCTTAGAACTGTGTGTGTCCTGGCAGCAGTTTTTATGCAATGTCCGTTCAGATGAAACATCAGGACATCCTACCTCTGCCAGTTTTGTAGTAGACGAAGACATTTCACAGATGTACAGTATCTGCTTGCATAGTGTCTTCAAAGAAATTTTGCTCTGCAAGAGCTGTTTCTCTGAATTATGTTATACCAGGCTAAGAGTGAAGAACTGATTTAGGGTCTAGTCTCTGTGTCCCTTAGTAAATGCAGCGGGGCTAGATTTTGCTGTGTTTCATCAAAGCCACTTCCTGCTGCACCTGTTCTCCCTACTTCACACCTATGTGAAACATGTAAGGAATGTGGAGGAACTCGAACTTCCCAGCTGAGTGAGCTACAGGAATTATAGATTGTTTCAGGCTTCACATTGTAAAAACGAAAGCAGTCCCCTGCCATTCCTGCACGCAACTCTACATGGTTTTAACAATCAGCTCACCACTTCAGTTGTATCACTGCTGTTAATAAAAATGAACAGTTTTACAACTAATTCTCTTGACAAAGATTTTGAGCAAATGATTGCTTTATTTAGACTCTTTGGGCTAGACATTGTATTAAATTTTAGCCCTATGCAGGAGATCTTATTTGAAAGAAAAGTACTCCTTGTTCTATCTCTTTTCATGAATGGRGGAGGAATTAGTGTAGTGGTTACTAATTCTTCTACACCTGGAGAACGCTCAGACATGAGACAATGAGAATATGTTCAGTATGTCTTACTCCTCTATTGAAAGCCTTTTATGAATAATTAAAAAAGCAAAACCAGCACCACCACCACCAAAAAAGCCCAAAATCAAGCCATAAATAGGCGCAATACAAAGAAGATTTCTTTAGAAATGCCCACTCGTATTCCTAGTAAACTCCTTCTTCCCTCACATAGGTTCTTTTCCTCTTTCTTTCTCTTTCAGTGCATGTCACATATAGAAATATAAGCATTGAACCACAGAAATATAAACAAGAGGAAGGAGAATGTGTTTGGTTACTTTCATTAATTGTACAGCTAAAACAGTTGTAGACTGATGCTCAGATTTGTTTCCAGAATCAACAAGGTTGCAATGCCTGCTACAGAATCCTCTGCAGCGTGTCCAGGATCACGTTGGAAAAGGAGTTGTCTGCAAGTGAAGTGATTTCCAAACTTTCCAGGTTCCAGAGGCCCAAATCCATGTTTTAAAGGTCTCACAGAATTACACTGGCATTCTCTGAACATTATGCAAGGAAATACACAGGAAAAATCTGCTAAAGTAAATATACCTTTTGACTAGCCTTAAACACTCTTTTGGTGTCAAGGAATTATAGTGCTAACCAGCACTAATTGTACCTCGTGGTGGCAAAGGAGATGACTGTCATAAGATCAAATTTGAGGGAAAATAAAAAATCTTATGGCTAATCACAGAGGAAAATAATCTTAGAAACCAAATATTATTAACTTGGGTATGAGAGACATTTTCAAACACTTGGTATACTTTTATAATTGGATGCAGTGAAAAAATTAATTTGTTGCTAAGTTTTCTACAATAATGTTATCTTTCCTCTCAAAAATAAGTAAAAGTTTGTTAAGCCTTTCCTTATACATGTATTTTCAGAAATGTTAGCTTATTACTCTATCTTTCCATGACTCCATCTGAGTGGAGAGAAAGAGGTTATCTTTCAACAGCTTCTGTCTGGATAGTTTGTAGACATTAAAGACTTTGACTCATATATAGAATGAATTAATTTGGGACAGCTGAAACGGTTTCCATTCCTGCAGTCTGCCTTCCTATCTCCTGCTAGGCATATTAATGTAAAGTATATTAAAGTTAGTGCTGGTTTATGTTAGCATAACAGTCTGTAAACTATGATGGTTCATCAGCAGCCATGCCTTTCACAGACTGCTCAGACATCCCTGCTGTGGGAGTGTAAATTTATGGCAGAGAAGTGGGATGGAGAACTGAGGATGGTAACCACTGAAGCTAGACAAATTTAAATCAATGCTATAAATGACTCAGCATCTGCAGCAAGAACAGAACACCTCCTCAACTTTATTGTAACTGGCATGTTCAGTTCAGAAAACACAGATGATGTCTGTTTGAGTTTTTTCCCTGGACATAACAGGAATAGCTGTATTCAGCATTATTGCAGTGCATGCTTTAGTTTATGTTCTTGAACCTTAGGGCACGCAAGTTTAACTAGGGCCACTGACTTTCTCAAGTCATGTTTTTCTTTTTCCTTTGCTAACACTTGAATTTAATTTCAGCTCCCTTCCAGAGATATAACTCTTGGAAAGCAAATGTTCATAGACTGTTAATAAACTTTTGTGAAAAAATTAAATAGGAATGATGAACCAATAGCTAGCAATGTAATAAAGATAAGTCAGTGTTAAGAGAACTTAGGAAAATACAGAAATACCTGGGTGCTATATTGAAGAGTGCCCCTTCCTGAGAACAAAGCTGAAATGCTGCTTCCAGTATAACTACAAGAATACAGAATTTGTTTCATCTGTTTTCTCAGAACAACTTTGAGGAATTAAAAAACAGAAGGCAGTTGGATGTTCATATCTATTTAACAAAAGGTTAAGCAGTATAATTTTTGGMACCCTTGAATATAATGAATGGTGCATGAAATATACTTGCTAAAACTAATACATCACTATTTCTGAGTGACAAAACAGCATAGGTATCTTTAAATATTAATGTCTTTTAAGGATATTAATCTTAAAACAGTACGAACTTTTTGTTATTTTGTCAAATCTAAAATAAAATGACCCGGAAAAACCGTCCCTACGTCCTATGAGCGACACACAACTCTACTGATAGCATTAGAAAATATGGGCACATATGTAAACTGTACACTGTATCTGTTACTTTCAGGAGGTACTGAGTTACTCCACTATAAGACCTTTAGAATACACATGTGAGATCCATATGGAATGGTCAATTAATAATAATTATTATTATTGGAAGAAACTTCTAGACTTACATTAGTAATGATAGATTTAGTGTCTTTTTAGATAGATTTGACAAACTTGTTTGAATTCTGTCTGCAATTACAAGGCAACTATGATATGTTTTTTCTTCTTTGAAAATCAAAATAACTAGCTACCTTACTATTTATAATTTTAATTCATTTATTTGTTCAAACAGAATGCATGCTACCTGCATAAACACAAGTARCAGAAACAAAAATATCTGATTTATTTAAGGAGTGAAAATAAATCTAACACTTGATGTCTAGTATAAAAATCCACTTTTCTATGTCTGTCCTTTTCCAGGGAAAATAAAATCTGTAAAGACACATCTAGGTAAACAACAGATTATTAGACCACCATTATACAAACAGAAGAGATATTTTGTTAAATCTCCTGACAGGATTCTCATGACTGTATAGGATGTTACTTTGTTTAATGTCTTTATTTCAAAGCTATATGTAAAATATGTTTGAGGCTGACTGTTATTGCACAGCAGACATTGTCTGGGGACATAGAGATCCTCTTCAGTACAGAGTCTAGTGATTGTGTGCTTACTCCTTGATAGTTAAGATTAGCTCCACTCTGAATACTTCCTTTCAAACTTTTATGGCAATATGAAAGCACCATATGGATTTTACAGAGGAAGAGGCAGATCATATATCCTGCTGAAGAGATACAGCATGTCTGCTGGAGGGATTTCCTGCTTCAGTCAGCCAGCCTGCAACTGCACATCTCCACCCCTCATGAGACAGTAGTTTTCCCTCAGATCTGTTAGATGACCTGTTTGTATGGGTATTCTTTGACCTATTTAATTCTAAAATTGCAAAGTTAGTCTAATGAGCAGGGTTTTCCTAACACTATTCATTTTGACAGCAACAAATAAGGGACCATTTGCAAAGCAGCTTTAGTAGATAGATCGGAGGGGATGAAAACCTCCCAGGGGACATAGTGACAAACAGCTGGCATGGGCAAATCTTTCACTCACACAGCTGCAGTGGGAAGAGGACGTGTGATTAAGCCCTGAGTTTAAGAAAAAAAATGCCAAACCAAACAAAACCAGTTTTGCTTTATTCTTTCTGGGAAAGAAGCAACCTTCATTCAGTGTGAGGTAAAGATACTATGCAAAAATAAAGTTTACAACCGTAAGTTGGGAGTTTAGGATTTCACTTCAGTAACAGCAGATTCATAAGGCTTTAAAGTCAGAAGACACCATAATGTCATCCAGTCTGATGTCTTGTAGAAAACATATCTTGACTTGACAGTCATTAATTGAGGGAAACGATTCTGTAGAATTCACATAACGTTTGGGAAGCTTGGTTTTATGAGGAGCCTGGGACACACACAAGTGAAAAACTTACTGTTTAAATTCTTTGTCTCTTTTCAGTAAGGGTTTACTATAGCAAGATTAGATGTATTCTGAATTTGCATATTTTCTTCAGAAGCCTGTTTTTGCAGAAAGTCCAAAATGTGCAAACATTTGCACTGTTCATATATAAAAAGGAGTTTTCAACTGCTCTGTTGATGTTTCATCATCAAAATAAAGAGGTTAAAGCTGAATTTTAACCTGCTTAATTGTGCGTATTTTAGCTCTTATACTACATAGGATACTGTATGTGAAGTATCCTGCTGTTCAAAGACCTCCATAATACTGTGCACAATAAGGAAGGTTAATGACTCTAGAATTTCCTGGCATTTGCCAGACTGAAACAGATCTTTAATGCAGTGTTCATGCAGGTTTTGTTGTGTGAAAGATAATGTTGTGGGAATTAGGTCTGAGTAAAAGAATTAACATTGCTTAGCCTTTTAGGAAGTGCCAGGAAAGTGTTTGAGATGATGGCAAAAACAGGCAGAGTGTCATTTGCTGCAGAGAGCACACCAACACTGGTATGCCCGGTGTTGAACACTGGGCCCCTATTTCTCATTGTGGACTGAACCTCTGGATTTGAACAACTACCCTGGAAAACCTTGCAGTTGTTCCACTTCACTTGGTCACAGCATGAGTGACCAAAGCAGTGCAGAAAATAAGCAGCCAATCATCAGCTTCAAGCTTTTGATAAAGACTGATTTCCCCCCCCCCGGCTTCAGATGTAAACCTGACTTTAGCAAAACAAATTTAACAAGTGGAGAAGTGTGGAGTAGGCTAGCCACTGTTTTCAGTTCCTGAAGTCAGTGTAGAGGCCTAGACGTATGCAAGCTGTTCTGTCTGAAGCATATGGCCTGGTGTGCCACTTTTACAGATCCAGCATATTTTGCATTTTTTACAACATGACATATGGGTTGTGTGTCAATTTTTTTTTAAAGTCTTGTAGTTCTAAGGAAATGTCTGCCTCTGCTGTCACCCACAACTGGGGGATGGGAGATGGGGTGAGCCAGATAAATCAGAAGCTCCTATGGCTCCTTGGAAAAAACAAAAATGTTGTACCACTAAGCAATTAACAGACACTGTCCTGCAAGTGTTAACATAACTGAGGACTGAATGTTGCTCCCTGTCAGGTGGTCTGCCACTGCGAGTACCGCTTGTCCTTTGGTTTCATGAGTATGAGCAGTGCCCAATAGCTGAACTGAAACCGTCTCCAGGTGATTAAAAAGCAGAATTTTGTACCGCTAACACATATAATCTGAGTCTGAGCTCATAAATATTGTCAGCAACTGCTGTGGTGGCAGACATCGAAGCCAGTCTGCCTTCCCATGGGTTTTCACAGTGTTCCCAGGACATGACTGATCTTTATGGCCCATATACTATGAATCTGAATAAGAGGGGAATAAAATTAACTAATTCAGCAAATGCCGACATTATTCTAATGAAATCACATATGAAAACATATAATGGATCACCTTTGGCATTGCCACAATTTGATATAAAATGTTACAGTAACCTAGCTTTGCTGTGGTCTAACTACTGTCTGCACAGTGAATCTAAACTGCTTGGGTTTCAACGTTTAACCAAATAATTTCCCCTTCTCTAAAACCAGGATTCAAAAATATTTGAAGTAAAATAATACGTCTCAAAGGAATGCTTATAAGGCAGCTGGGAAGACTTGCAAACGGTTCACACAGAACTTAGGAGGTAGAAATCACTTTCAAACTTGGGCATGATTAACAAGTTTTGGTATGAAGGACACAACCCTTTTGAAATCAGTCAAATAGAATTCACCTCTCRGGCTCAGAAGGTTGAACAGAGTTAGTGGGACATTTCTGCTTCTGCCTAAAAAGCCTGATTTTAAATATTGCAATGGAAGGCTCATTTAAAAACATGATCATCAAATTCTCTGAAACTTTTTTCAGCTCCAGCGAAGGTCAGTAGCACTTATTTCAAGGTTTAAGTGAGGGTAATTTTATAACCTTACCGTAAAGTTTTTTTTCTGTACCTCAATATTAACCTCTGTGGTGAAGAATCACAATTTTAATAGCAATCAATGGATTCATTTCCATGTTGCACTGCTTGTCAAATGTGACACTTTGTGCATTCTTATGGTGTGAGAACTGCAAAGTGATATTAAGAGTTTTTGTCACCTTGAGGACATATAAGACAGCATTTTTAACCAGGAAGGAAACATGTGGGTACTTTCATTAATATATTACTACATAGGGAACCTGAATTCAGCTTTAAATTACTGATAAAAGTGTGCTTAAAAGAAAGAAAAAACAGATAGAAGTAAATATATTTTTTTTAATATCACACTTTCCCCAGGATCTGCATCCTGATTTCCTGCTTTATGCTACTTCTGATCAGTTGCACAATGGAAAACAGCTGAGAAATTAATTGCCAAAACCTTATATGTCACGGTATTGCATGGGAAAACGTGCTTTTCATCTTTTTAACCAGCTTACTTTGCAGGAAGTACCAGAGTGAACTTGAGCCCTTTACAGGTTTGGATTGGTCCAAGGAAGGCTACCTAACACAAAGCTGGAGTCATTCTTGAAAAGTACATCTGCTGTTACAGTATGTTAAATTAAATGATATTTACTTCCTTTCTGCAGGTCTGTATGGATAAATATAAAAGGGATGGCCCCCAAGCAGTAGCACTTAAAATAGCACATCCCTTTAGAGGTTTGGCTGGCTTTTTGAATATTGTGGAACTGAAGGATTGCGAAGGACAGGGGTAGGGACATATCCCTTCTCTCTGTGCCAGTGCACGTGTTCAGTCCTGCTTTACCTGCATAGTTGTCTCTGTTGTTCTCATCAGCCATTTTGTGGACTCACAATGCAAGGGATATTCTCCCTGAATGTTATAAAAGCAAGTAGTACCAGAAAAGAGTGAGTTCAGGAGTATGCTTTTACAGTATAGTAGCCTGGAGCATAAAAGACCCCTCAGGAATCCCTAGAGAATGCAGCACTGTACAGAATTCATTCACTTATTTATTCATACATCTACTTCCAGACTAAAACCTAGCACCTACTCTGCTTCAGCACACCACATGATAGTATGAGAAAGTGGAAAAGAAATGTATAAAAAAGTGAAAAATAAGATTGTAGCCCTTATGAAAAAAACCAAACCATTGAATTTTCTATTACTTCTGAGCTTTACCAATCATTTGAAAGGCTGCTTTTCTAGCAACATAA
This sequence comes from Oceanodroma leucorhoa, assembly GCA_030449065.1. Classification (NCBI taxonomy): domain Eukaryota; kingdom Metazoa; phylum Chordata; class Aves; order Procellariiformes; genus Oceanodroma; species Oceanodroma leucorhoa. Next base: position 7,496,805 of record JASVER010000013.1, read on the forward strand.
ACCATAAATGAGATTTTTTATTCAAGAACAGACTTGATGTTTCTTATCAACAATGGTGAAATTGTGAAAATTTCACTCTTTACAGATATGAAAACTAGCGAAGTGATAGTGTGTCGTAGTCTGTGTGAGGGAGGCATCAAGATATTGGAGAGGCTTTCTAAAATCTGGCCAAGCATACTGAAGAAACCTTACCCTTGCCCTCTTCCTCATTCCTGTTTTGTAAGACTCTGTTAAAGGCTGTTTTCAAAGTTAAGTTCTGGGAGAGATTTATTCCAGGTTTTACATAAAGATTCCCATGTAAATTTGTGTTAAATGTACTAAAGCATGAAAAATTCTTATTGTGTCATAGTCTTTTATGCAATTTCTACTAGTTTGTAACTTGGAAGGAAATGTGATCAGGAAGTATTTCTACCAGCATTTTAAATAATCCAAAGAGGCAAAAATTTAGGAATTTTAAAGAGGAGGGTTGGACTCTTAAGAAATACCTGAGAAAGGTAGGAAAAAAAAAAAAGGACTGAAACAAGCTAATGAAAGCACCAGTTCTATTCATCCATCATTAAAATAATATCTATCCTTCCTACACTGTTAAAACTTGTACTGATAAGTCTCACACAATAATAGCTGAACTAAGCATTTCATGTGTTTCTGCTTGAAACTGGCAGATGCTTCCTGTATCTTCTGAACCATAACATTCCTTTTATTCCTTTTTTTTAAACACTTGTCTTTCTGCTGTTACAGTTCATCAGCTCAAATATGGGATAAGAGTTAGAACCATGAAGTACAGTTGGACACTTTCTTTTCAGTGAAAAAATACAAAATTTGTGGGAAAATTGGACTTTTAGTTTGGGCAGTAACTCTTAACGAACCTAAGTTAAATTCAGCCAAATATGTCCAGAAAGCAAACAAACAAAAATTTGTAGGTATTTGTAAAAGGAAAGGTTTCGTTTCTCCAAACATATGCTACTAATTTTTTTTTKGTCATTTTTAAAGCTATGCAACTTTTCATTTTTAAATAGCGCTCAAGATTTTCCTCAGCAGAATGTAGCTAGCTAAAAGCAGGGAAAACAAAAAGAAAAATTTAAGTTTTCAAGTCAAATGAATATTAAGTTGATGCAAAATTTGTCACTTTATCTTATTTTGTTGAATTTCCCATATCCTTATCCCAAAATTTCCGTTTCAGTTTAATCTCCACAGATTTTAACTTTTCCAGTTTTTGTTCCAGCTGTCAGTCTGAAGATTGTTACTGCACGGTGTGATTCCCCAGTTTGCCATTTTCTGTGTGTCTCTCCAGGAAAATCACTTTCCTTACATCAGAGTCACTGTGGTATTTGGAAGTAGAAACAATACTACATGCTTATTTCACAGTGTTTTAAACAAGGTTTGCAAACGAGTCTGTGTTTCCTCAGGGTTTTTCATTGAAAGATCAGAAAGAATTATTTTGTCAGTGGATCAGATAGATAGTTTCTTTGCAAGATGTATTCACTCTTTGGCTTAAGATAAAACACTGGTAAGTACTACTTAGGCTGCAAAAGCAATCAATTGCTCTGTGAGTTCTGAGTTCAGCCTCCGCCAGGCTCAGTCTTAATGATTTTGCTGACTTTTAAAGATTAGTCAAGTATTATTCATGGCATAGGAAAAGATTGACAAAATCTGTATCTTGCAAGCCAGGAGGCAGAAAGACAAAAATGAATTGTGGGACAGGTGTTTCCTGTTACAGTAGGGCTAACATTGTAATTGTTATAAATGTGAGTAATTTCACATCAGTAAGGATTCAATGAATATGGATATAATTTGTTTTTTGTTGGAGCCATCTGGTACAGCCATAAAATAAAGCTGGAAATAATGAAGAGGACAAGAAAGCATCAGATTTGTTTTTTAGAATCTTTATATATTATTTTAAATTTAATTTAAGCCTGATGATGGATTTGCAGTTAGATTAGACATGTGGGTTAATGCTCATGAGTAGTATGCACTGCTGACTCTTCCTCTTTTTGTTGACCTCCAAAATTCATGAACAGGTTTCCACAACTACGAGATGAGAAGATGAGAACCACATCTTCTATAATATCAGTGCTATCTCCTGCTTACCTTGCAGAAGTTGAAGTCAAGAAGAACGGTGTTGAAGTTTCTAACTATATGAAAAAAGGCACACAAGGTAAATATACTACCATTCGCATGTCAGAAAGAGCTGAAGAAAGTCCTTTGAATGGAGATATGAAAGAAATGATGCATTTGCACCTTGACAGAGTACAAATGAATATACAAAAATAGAAATACTAAAAAAGTAATAAAATCTTGTATACAAACCATTCAGACTTAGTTTTGTCCCCTAAATTATGTGTAAGGAAGGATGTGCTATTGATTGTACAGAAAATATTGAAGCTGTATGAAATTAAGCCTTATTTAAGACTAGACTGTACCTTTTTTGCTAGGTCATAGTAATACCTAGCACAGGGACAGCAGAGCGCTCAGCAGTGGCCTTGACTCCAGGCCCTTCTCTCTCCTGCCGCAGCCAACAATTTTGTCTTTTGAACAAAGTGGAACAGCATCAACAGGAAATACTGAAAGCAGTTTGCAGAGAATCTCTTGGCATAGTTGTTAAGTAGTTCTATTAATTGGCCTGAATCAGGCAGAATATAAATTTAAATTGTGATTGCCTACATATCAAAGGTTACTGTCTTAACCATTGCTCCCATTCTTCACCCAAACAAGATTCCAGACCTAAACAATCCCATTATTTCCCTCCTCAAACAACCCCAGGAACAGATCATCTGTCTCATGCTTTCCTTCCTGGTTCTTTGGCAATTTCTTGCCTCTCTGTACTACCCAGCTTGGGCACCGAGAGCATAGGACAGCTGTTTTCAATTCCTCCTCTTGGCACCATAGACTACATCTATACTCATAAATTAAACATTCCCAGGACCATTCTCAGCACTGAGGCCAGCTGGAACAGAGCATCCCACATCCGTGCTGTTGCACTCTTTCCCGCTCTAACAAGGGTGACATCATCCAAATTGCCTAACAGGACTAGTCCTTCGCCTGTTGTAACTCCCAACTGTGCATGGCAATTGTCTGGGAGAGTCATCGTTGACCCAGAGCCAGAACTGCACCAGAGAGTTTTTAACAGCATAGATGATTATGTTCCAATGGTTGGGAATGTTCCCTGCATGATTCTAACATAAATGCAGTTACAGCATTCTTTGCCAGAAATAAGTGGGAATTGCAAGGAAAGTCTTTCTTAGCCCTGTGTAAGTATGCTCAGATTTACTACAGCCTAGTAGGCATTGAACTGTAAACATGGCCTTCCCAAAATCCACTGAGTTTTTATCAAGTCGGTCAAGAGAGAAATTTCTATTCAAACAAGTCTGGCAAAGTGACAAGCAATTGAAAACAAGGTCCTATAGGTGTATTCAAACTGGTATTCCATTAATAGGCATCCTACAGTTGTACGTTTGCATACATAAAACACCACTTTCCTGAAAGGCTCCATTTTCAAGTCTATCAGCAAAATTTACACTTGCATTTTTGCACCTGCAACTTATATTATGAATGCATATCTGGATATTTGTGACTCTGACGAGTTGATTGTTTGTGAAAATTATGTAGTTGAGACTTACAAGTACTAAATTTTAGTGTATTTCACTCCCCTCAAGATTGAGAGTTTCTGTGATTCATTAGTTTCAGCTAGTTGTGCAATTTCACAGCTTGTGCACAAAAATGGAAAATATTAATTAGCAATTTTCTTATTGTTTGTTTAAGAAAAAGCATTACAGACTACTCGAAATCTGCTCCCAGGTTTCCTTGTATTTACTCCAATGTGCAGAGGAAAATTGCTGGTAGTGTTAGAAAGTATTGAAAAGATTAAATATAGATATCTAGCCTTGGGGAGTGTAAATTAGCATGTTTTTAATTGATTGCAATATTCAGGGAAACATTCCTCAAAGAAAATTAATTTTAGAGCAGCATATTTTGACAAGAACATGTGCTAATGTAAAAATCTGTGATCAACTTAAAATAGGTTTTAAAGACAACAAAGAACTGTTTCTAATAGTATAAGGAACTAACACTGTCTTAAAAGCATGTTTTCTCCTGAATTGATTCACACAGTATATAGAAATCCCCATAACATTTCAGCCTTTTTTTATAGAATTTTGAGGGGCAAATTTTAATCTCAGTTACACTGGTGTGAATAGAATAATTCCTTTGAAGATAGCAGAGTTACCCCTAATATATACCAGTGTAATTGAGAACAGAACTGAGCATACAAAGCCCTGGTCTGAAAGAAAAAGCCAATTGGCTTCAAACTGGGAACACTAAGGGACTGCTTGCTAGGCAGGCTAATCAATGGCATCTCAAGGACCGAGTGGAATTTTTAAATGTTCATTAATTTTAGGCTGCTTTTTCATTCTCTCCCTTTTGTATTTCGGAAGGTCCTTCTTTAATTGACACAAAAGGATTTCCATCCATTTTTGCATGCTTACATTAATCTCACATACAGCACATAGAGATGGAATGGTACAAATGAGCCAAGTGTTGCTTGGCAAAGCTGCTAACTTAGTTTGCTCTTATTTAATAAAAAAAACCCCCAAAAATTCCCTAGAATTTATTCATTAACACAGAGGGACAGCTGTCATCTTTTATTTCTGAAGGAGTAAGGTCTTAAAAATAGGTGAAGGGGTGCATCTACTACAGCAGCAGGAACTTTTCTGCAGTCTGGAGTTAGATACGTATGCTCCTGCAAATGCTACTTTGCTCGCCATTTCATGCTAAGCAAGGTCTCTTCCTTCCTCTTTTTTGACTTGTGTGAATCTCAGCTGACCTTCCCCTGCCGTGTACGTGGGAGAAAGGAGGTGCTGTCTCACACTGCTTGTCTTAATACTTGGCAATGTGAGGAATTCTGTTTGCAGTCAACAAAGTCTAAACAAAGTCAGAGTCAATGTTATGTCTTGAAGAACTGAAGTATAAATCCAAAAAAAGTCCAGGAAATTAACCTATTCCTCTGTCTTGGCCCTTGAAAGCTGTGGGATACGAGCATGAATTGCCACAAGGACAAGCACAGAAACATGTCTCATAGTAAAATGGAGTCTTATTTAATCTAATTTAAATGGAATCTCATTTTATCTAGCAGCACAGTCTGAATGTTCACTCAAATAATGTAAAATGATTCAAATTTCTTCAATGTGCCTAAATGTGCTCAATCTTCCTCAGCATGATTTCACTCAGTGCAACTACTGTGTTTTCTGTTCTATAGGTTGAAATAAATGGAATTATACCACAGATGATACTGAGTTTATTATGTCTATTGTAGAACAGCTGTATGAAGGGTAAGTCAACAAATACAATGTTCTTCATGTGCATGATCCCATAAATTCCATTTCCAATTTTCCTACAGAATAAACAAGCAACAAATACATGTTGATTTACAAAAATGAATAAAGAGCATAGATCTGGATAAATATTGTATACCAAGTCAAGCATTTGCAAGCTTCTTTCTTTCTTATTTTTAAACAGTGTCCATAAATAAGTGGATTTTTATCAATTTGCTCAAAAAAAAAAATATGCATTTGCTAAGAACTGGCAATGTGCGTGACATCAAGGCACCAAAGACATCTTGTTCCTTGTGAATATTCAATCTTCATACATATAGAGGAGATAGGATGCACTGAGAAGTCAAAGGGAACATACAGGGTTGGCTCAAGCAATCAAGGAAAGGAAAGGGAAGGCCAGAGAAAGGTGGAGAGCTGCAATAAGGAACTTGGAAAGCTGAGTTTGTTATTCCTCGCTGTCAGTGGACAGAGGTCCATGCGTGATAGGTGAGGGAGAATGACAGCTGCTCTCCAAGAGGGTGCACACTTGAGATATTGGTTGTTTGGGCTGTTAAAGATGTTGCAAAAGCCAGTCCCAATTTCTAGCAGCATCAAAAAAGTAGATAGCCTTGGCAGTCTGACAACTGAGCACTTGCTTACTTTGTCTTACCTCTAAAGCTCTCCTTAGATATAAACTAGTGTAATTTTTTCTGTAATGATTTTTTTGTAATAACGTAATGGACCTGTATTAAGTACTAAGCCCTGCACATGTACATAATTTGTATATTTCATAATAAACAGATGTGACTTTCTTCTGCAGAGTTGATGCATGTCATTTCTAAACCAGAATCTATACTTATAGCAGTGGTTTGTGAACGGTAGTGAATATTATGTTCAGGTCCATGACAAAATGATATGGCTACACAGCTTCTGGATTCAAAACTAAATTATATCTAAATGGTTTGGGCCAATGCAGCATGAGTAAAAGACTGTAAAAATGCACTTATCTAATTCAAGGTCACACAGCTGGTTACTGATAGACCTGGGAGTAGTATTCATGCACTCTGACCAGAATTCAGCTTAACTGCTAACTTTTTCAACATAAGTGAACACAAAGCTTTGCTTCTTGAAATTTCTGCAGAAAGCAAATCAAAAGATTTGAGAACACAGTTAAAATGAAAAATCTAATCAGAAATTGTCAAAATGTTTGCAAGTAATTGCTCATTACTCATCTTGATGTAGTCAATAGTCTTGTCAACTATTCCATTTTATCTGTCTGCTTTTTTTTTATCCGGTTCGATCAAAGACAATTTAGTAAGATAAGTATGCAATAAAAGACATCTTGACCTTGCTCCTCAAAGCTGCTTTTTATAAAGAGTAACAACCATCTTTTCTGATTAATATATTCTTATAGTAAAYAATACATAAATTACATTTTGAGTTACAAAAGAACAATCTCTGTGCTCATTTAAAATTCAGAAAACACACAGATTATGTTTTCAGGTGGCAAAAGCTCCAGGGTTCCCTGGCTGTCTTCTGTGTTACACAGTCTTGTAGAGTGCTAAGGGCTGACAGATGCTTATCAAACATTCATGTAAACACTGCTATCAAAGCTGTGCTTTCTGGTACTGGCTCCACACAAGAGGGTCAGCATGAAACATAATTAAAGGAAGGCCAAAGATAGAAATGTCATGCCACCAGACTTTGCTATATTAGACGACTCACATAGTGTTCTCTCCAGTAAAGAACAATAGTGCTAGATAAAAAGAGAAAGATACAGAAATTAAGGATTAAGGGTGCAATTTTTGAAAGTGCTCACACATTTTAGAGCAGATATATTCAAAACACAATTTCTCCTAAGCTACTTACACACTTTTTTTCAAAACATCACCAAAAGTGTTCAGGTAAAAAAACCCCTTTGCACGCCTACGCCTGACTTTAGACATTTGGATCATACTTAATATTATTACATTAGTTTTTACTGACTAATTCCTAAGTATTTTTTTCATCTGCATGTCAAAAAATAGGAGATGAAGAATAATGAAAGAGATAATTCTTAAAGCACTGAAGACCCATTCAAAGCTCATTGAGATACTTATTGTTAGAACCACAAAAGGACTCGTGCACTGCAGAGGGAAGCACTGTAATATTCACTATTAGCACAAACCATAGTGCTGCTCTAGGCACAAAATCTCCTGCTAATTAGGGTCAAGGAAAAGCAACTAACCTCTATTCTCAGATGCAAACAGGCCGAGCAGTCTGCTGGTAAGCCAGGCATTTGAAATTGTCTAGGAGAAGCATTTGCCTGGAAACCCAAAAAGTCCAGGATCTTGGGTGTCTTTTTGTGTTGAAAATTTATCAATTCCAGAATTTTCATATGAAACAGGAAGAGATATGACTGAAAAATGGTCCAGTGCATAGGAATGTCATGCAGAATGTTCTCATGACCCTTGGAGCATTCACATCTACTATTTTATAAATAAATATTTCAGTCTTCAGGTTTTAGCATATCTTTGTAGTTAAAGTCATTCTGAGTTTAATTGGCATCATTATTACTAATTGGACTAGTTAGTAAGTGAATGTGAAGATAATGCTAGAGTGCATTTAATGTAAAATGTACTTTTGAAATAGACATCTGAACTCTTTCCTTGACTTCTGTAACTTTTGGATAAAATTGTTTTCATTAGTTTCTGAGAATATGTGTAAGTAGAGCTCAGAATTAGGATTTGGATGGAAATGGAATGGAGAAAACAATAGCAATGACTGTATATTGATTTTATCCTTTTCCTTTCTTCTTTCTCTATAAAATGTACAATCCTCTAATACATTATCTTTTTATACAATAGTTTTGTTTGTTTCGATGTTATGAGTCTTGCGTGATTATATTCTACGTCTAATTTTTTATGAAGGTACGTCAAATGCCACTTACGTTACTCAAACTAATCAGTGACTTCTGTAGCTATAGCTCTATCAGTACTTATGGAAATGTAAAACAAGTTGTAATTTTCTACTTAGTATTCAAAAAGAGGAAAGGAAGCGTACTCTGGTATGATCAGAAACAAATAAATTGAAGATTAATATCACCTACAAACTTAAAAATGACACGTATATGAATGCATTATCCATTTTCATGCAACATCAACATGAAAAATTGTTGCTGTGGCAGCAGATATGTAGTGAAAAAGCCATGAAGAACAGATCATAAGATGAGCCACCTGCTTCAGAAGTATTGAGTCAGGCTAAAGAAAAAAATACACTCTAACCATCCGAGTTCTTAATCTGTCTTTTTTTTTTCTTTATTTCTCATTCACTTTTATTTTTTGTTTATATGGTAGGTAGAATTTGGGGGATTAGGTTTTGAGTCATGAACTCTCTCCATAAATGAATTGCCTATATATGTAAACAGTAGTTATTGTACTAGTACCAACACAGGAAAAGGACTTCAAAGATGAACAAGCTTGCAGTTAGTCTTTTTACTTCCTCTTCATAATAACAACTTCTATTCTCCTAAATGGTGGAAATGTTGTAAGTCACAGGAGAGTGGCTCTCAGCAGTGGCAATAGGGAATACAACTATAGTTGTGTATTTCTTCAAGTGCTACTGTGCATCATATCAGACACATCCACTTTCATGTTGTTGCCTGGCTGTCTGCCATCCACTGCTACATCTTCTATAGTAACACAAATCCAACTTTACAAGGACCTATAATAGTCTTATTAATCCTTCTCAGTCTGGCAGACTGAAGCCAAGAGGAGAAAATAAATAATCAACCATGCAAATAATGCTTTAGAGTATGTCCAAATATGACATGTCATCTAACTCTGTAACAAGTGAGCCCAGTTATTGCATCCATGGTTCTTTTAAGGAGGGGAAAGACTTCAGTGCTGAACTTATAGCTGGGCTGACATCTGAATAAAAACATCTTTTTTATATTTTCCATTTATACTGCACAACATAGTGCAATTAACTTATAAATATATTGACTGTATTAACTTGCTGGTATTTAGTTGAAATCACTGCACATAGTGCAATAACAAATATCTAGAGTTAAAAAAAAAGTCAACTTTCAAATTGAAACATCTTTTAAAATTACATTCTTACATGTATTGGGACACATGTCTAAATGGAAGGATAAGTATTTACTAGGTGAAATTTGCATGAYTGAGTTTTTTTTTTTAAGAGAAGCATCCAAAACAACACATTAAAATAACAGTAACTGCACGTACAATAAAAGTTGTGAAAGAATAAAGGTGAAGTGAGAATGTTTTGTTTAGTTTACTACCATTCCCTTTCCACAAGGTTTATACTTTCAGAAGGTAGGATAAATGTATGTGCAATGAAGGATGAAGGCTATAACACTGTTGAAATACTGAAAAAAATTTACTTTTTCCACTCTGAGTAAAATTGAGTCAGTGTCGTGGTTTAACCCCAGCTGGCAACTAAACACAGCACAGCCGCTCGCTCACTCCCCCCAGGTGGGATGGGGAAGAGAATCAGAAGAGTAAAAGTGTGAAAACTCATGGGCTGAGATAAAGACAGTTTAATAGGTAAAGCAAAAGCTGCGTGCACAAGAAAAGCAAAACAAGGAATTCATTCACTGCTTCCCATGCCAGCATGGTGTTCAGCCATCTCCAGGAAAGCAGGGCTCCATCACGCGTAACCGTTACTTGCGAAGACAAAACCCCATTGCTCCAAACGTCCCCCCCTTCCTTCTTCTTCCCCCAGCTTTATATGCTGAGCATGATGTCATATGGTATGGAATATCCCTTTGGCCAGTTGGGGTCAGCTGTCCCGGCTGTGTCCCCTCCCAGCTTCTTGTGCCCCCCCAGCCTGCTCGCTGGTGGGGTGGGGTGAGGAGCAGAAAAGGCCTTGACTCTATGTAAGCACTGYTCAGCARTAACRAAAACATCCCTGTRTTATCAACACTGTTTTCAGCACAAATCCAAAACATAGCCCCATGCTAGCTACTGTGAAGAAAATTAACTCTATCCCAGCCAAACCCAGCACAATCAGACACAATGGAGATCATTATAACCTCAATAATTGTCAGCAGTCCTCACCTGTGGGTGCTACATTCATGGGATGGCTATGCGTAATTTATACGTATGTTACCACATTGAGATAACAGTCAAACAAAAAATCACTACTTAGTGATCTGTAAACACAGAAAAGAAGCAAAAATAGAGTTGCAAATATCAGAAATAATAAGAATACCTTCTCATTCTCCTCCTTTTCCTCCTTTTTCTTCTTTTCTTCATGCTAGTGATTTAGTAATTTAGAAATAATATTATCAAGTAAAATTAATTCTTGCACAACTGTGTTTATTTAAAATTGATTCCTTTATATTGGAAAGCACTTGTTATCTACTAAAAATTACAGACAGACATATGTTTCTTGGAAATTGATAAATTATTATAGGTAGATGTGCAAATATTCATTTGTGAGGTAAAGTGAAGGCCAAATTAAATGATATCAAAATAAATCAAATCAAATTCAATCAAGTAAGCATCTAGATATTACTTGGATTAGCATAATGCCATAGAGGTGCACACAGTGGTCAATGCCTCTTCTGTAGAAATTTCCCATTAATCTTAGAAACCTTCTAAGTTCTTCAGAACAGATTCTGGGGGTTATTGAAACTTACAGCCTGAACATGAGTCAAAAGTACTCTGCTGGTGTGAAGAAGGCAAAGATTCTATTTTAACATACATAAGCAGGATTATAATCTACAAGGCACATAAAGTAAACTCTATTTAGTATTCAGATAATATTTCACTATCCTATCATGGGGCACTGGAACTGAAGAAAATGTACATAAAAATATTAAGAGAGTCCAGAGAAGAAAGATGAGATAAGTTATGAAGAAAGATGAAAGAATGGGAATTGTTTAGCTTAAGGAAGAGAAGGGTAAGGAGGGATATGATGAGGCACATTCCTAAATTTTAGAAGCTGAAGGAGGCAGATGGATTACTCCTACCCAGGAACGGTCTAACTCTAGGTCATCACTTTATCCGAATGCCTTACAACAGCACATAATACGAAGATTGAAATAATTGTCAAAGATAGGTGAACATTAGCTTCTCAAAAAAGTTTCATCACTGTTTTCTTATTTGCTTTCTCTCATCAGATGAAATAAACAATTCAACCAAAGTCAGCATGTGAACATACCAATAGGTGGTACTGCTTGGGCTGAAAAACAGAGAGAGTAAATGAGTGTAAATAATATGCAGTTCTAAGTGTCTAAAAACAATGCACTGATTATTACATATTTCAGTAGTGAATTTGTTCGTAGTTTAGGTCCTTTTCAGAAAAGGAGGTAAGCAGTAGAATAGTCATTGGAAAAACATAAATGTTCCCTCCTTTCTGACTAGGTCTTATGCCAAGCTGAAATCAGCTGAATTCTCACTTTAGTCCCATTATTTGTGATGTATGCATCAATCAGCTCTGCTCAAGATTCTAGTAAGGGAGAGTTGTTAAAAAGTCAATTCATTCCCCTTTATTTTGTCCTGTTGTGGTTTATCCCGGCAGGCAGCCAAACACCACACAGCTGCTCGCTCACTCTGCCCCCGCTCCCCCAGTGGGATGGGGGAGAGAATCAGGAAGAAAACCCAACAAATTCGTGGACTGAGATAAAGACATTTTAATGGAACAGAAAAAGAAGGGAAAATAACAATAACAATAACAATAATGATGATGATGATGATAGAAGATACAAAATGAGTGATGCACAATGCCATTGCTCACCACCCACCGACCAATGCCCAGCTTGTCCCCAAGCAGTGATGACTACTTCCCAGACCACACCTCCTAGTTCATATACTGAGCACGGCGTCATATGGTATGGAATATCTCTTGGGCCACTTGGGTTAGCTGTCCTGGCTATGCTCCCTCCCAGCTTCTTGTGCACCTGGCAGAGCATGGGAAGCTGAAAAGTCCTTGACTAGTGTAAGCACTACTTAGCAACAACTAAAACACCAGTGTGTTATCAACATTAGTCTCATACTAAATCCAAACCACAGCACTATACCAGCTACTAGGAAGAAAAGAAACTCTATCCCAGCTGAAACAAGGACAGGCTCTCTGCTGATCTTGCAAGAAAAAGTTTTCAAATACAGATAATTTTAATGAACACTTCTGTTTAATCAGATCTGGTCTGAAGCTGCCTACTCAGTTGCCATAGTTGACCACAGTGTAATTAGACACTAGGAACTTTAGTTGTCCCTTCTATAAGCTTCAGAGGACCTGGTTTGGTAACCCAGATGAAACAGACGCATTACTCAAGGACTGGGTTTGTCCTCCCATCAAGTTCTGAGCAGAATATTTACAATATGACAAATATTTAGATTATATTGTATAGAATCATAGAATCATAGAATCATTAAGGTTGGAAAAGAGCTCTAAGATCATCAAGTCCAACTGTCAACCCAACACCACTATGCCCACTAAACCATGTCCAGAAGTGCCACGTCTACACATTTTTTGAACATCTCCAGGGATGGTGACTCCACCACTTCCCTGGGCAGCCTGTTCCAATGCTTGACAACCCTTTCGGTGAAGAAATTTTTCCTAATGTCCAATCTAAACCTCCCCTGGCACAACTTGAAGCCATTTCCTCTTGTTCTATCGCTTGTTACTTGGGAGAAGAGACCAATACTCACCTTACTACAACCTCCTGTCAGGTAGTTGTAGAGAGCGATAAGGTCTCCCCTCAGCCTCCTCTTCTCCAGACTAAACAACCCCAGCTCCTTCAGCCGCTCCTCATAAGACTTGTGCTCCAGACCCTTCATCAGCTTCGTCGCCCTTCTCTGGACACGCCCCAGCACCTCAATGTCCTTCTTGTAATGAGGGGCCCAAAACTGCACACAGTATTTGAGGTGCGGCCTCACCAGTGCCGAGTACAGGGGCACGATCACCTCCCTACTCCTGCTGGCCACACTGTTCCTGATACAGGCCAGGATGCCGTTGGCCTTCTTGGCCACCTGGGCACACTGCCGGCTCATGTTCAGCCGGTTGTCAACCAGCACCCCCAGGTCCTTTTCCGCTGGGCAGCTTTCCAGCCACTCTTCCCCAAGCCTGTAGCGTTGCCCAGGGTTGTTGTGACCCAAGTGCAGGACCCGGCACTTGGCCTTGTTGAACCTCATGCAGTTGGCCTCAGCCCATTGATCCAGCCTGTCCAGATCCCTCTGCAGAGCCTTCCTGCCCTCAGGCAGATCAACACTCCCGCCCAACCTGATGTCGTCTGCAAACTTACTGAGGGTGCACTCGATCCCCTCATCCAAATCATTGATAAAGATGTTAAACAAGACCGGCCCCAAAACTGAGCCCTGGGGAACACCGCTCGTGACCGGCCGCCAACTGGATTTGACTCCGTTCACCACAACTCTCTGGGCTCGGCCGTCCAGCCAGTTTTTACCCAGTGAAGAGTACACCCGTCTATGTGGCACTTTCTGCTATTTATGCGTGCTCTTTTTTATATTGAAAACAAAGAAGATAGTACAGTCCATTTAACAGAGTCCGTTGATGTTTCATCAGCTATTGATGTGATTTATGCATAACAGTGGCAAAGCATTTTGATGTCGTTGAATGCGAATCATTTACAGACAAGTCTAAATGTGAACAAAATATAGATGACAAGATACAAGAAGACATATTGCTGTGTGAGTGCTCACCAATAATTATACATGAAAGTGCACTGTTGATAATGGTTTATGCAAAATGGCATAGCCTTTCACGAACTGAGCAAGTATATATGCTGACATTAGTAAAACTGCTGCACTGCTTTGCCTCTCTCCATACAGATCATTCCAAAAGCAGTTTTCTCATCATTTTTCTTTCTTGTAGAATAGCATCTCATTACCCATACACATTGTATTGATTAGCAAGTGCAGCTGTTTTCTATGTGTGCTTCACATTTAACCTCCAAGGAGGCTACTGTTTTAATAGAATTCACTTTGAGAGGAAAATATTCATTTTTCAAGCAAGACAATATCATTAAAGAAGCAGCATCTCTTCATTAAAAAGCTTAAATCAGAAGAATGACTATATGAAGTCGATCCTTTCTTGTGATGCTGGAAACAGCCCCAAGTGTTCTTTCTCTTTTTTAATAGCAGTGCTTATTTATCCCACTGAGGTAGATAAATGAGTTCTACCCAGTTACTGAATATTTTGAGAATTTTAGTAAAGACCCCCAAAACAGAGATCCTCTTTGTTCTGTGTATGTATAAAAGGCCTGATCAAAAGCACGGGGAACCAGTGGGAGCCTTTCCCACTGATACCTATGTATCCCATGGCACTTGTCTTAAAAGATGGGTTGTATTGTCATCTCTTCAGTCACAAGTTTTCTTCTCTCTATATCACTGTGCAGTGTGCTGCATAGCTGATACTCGTCTTGTGGTTACTGGCAAAAAGTTTTCCAAACTGGTTAAGGACATTTTTGCTACAGCTGACATAGCACATATTCCTGTTTACATAGTATGTTACATGGATTTTCAGACTTCTTTTATAACCTTCAACCTCCATTTGTTTTGAATCACAGCTTCATCCATCCTTGGTATTATACTCTCCTTCAAGAAGACTACATTTCAATGTTGTTCTGAAATTTTGACATGAATTTTGATATGCTAAGGAAATTGAAAAATGGGGGTGCAGTGAGTGAGTGGAAACAGACCAATAGTTTTATCTTGGCATACAACACACTGGAATAGTCCAAAAAGTTTTGATGTACATAGTGCTTGAAGGATAATAAAAAAAAAAAAAGTAAGGAAAGGAGTGCAAAAGCTTCTCAAACAAAAAATGGAGGCATATCTTATGGCTGTGACTCAGAATCAATCTGCTTATTTTTATCAAGAAGAAGATTGTAAAGTGACAATTACAGTGTATAACTAGAGTCATATGAGTGATTGCCTAGTAAACAGCTATTTAACCTTGTAGAGAAATGCAAAACAAGAAGTAGTTACTGGAAGCTGAAATCAGAGAAATTAAAAGCATATTAGGCAGACCTGCCTTTTTTAAAAAAAGGGAGAATGACTAACCACTGGAACAAGCTACCAAGAGAGGTGTCAGCTTCTTCGTCTCTTGCTAGGTACCTAGTTAAACCTGGTTGCTTTCCTAGGATTTGCAGTTTATTCAAAAAGTGTTGATGACTTAGTCAAACTTTTGTCATTGAGTTCAATGTAGACATAATGGGATAAAATGTAATGTAGTGAGACAGATTTAAATGTGCTTTCTGTCTTTAAAGTCTATTAAACCGTGAATAACTAGAGTTATTTTGAAATGCATGGTATAATTATTATAAGTACTACTGTACACTTTATTTTAACCATAATGTAAATTTCATTAGATATTCCTATTCGGTTTTCAGTAAGGACTGTCAGACAGCTTCCAAGTGAATATGCTATTGGGAATGAAGATTATTTTCAGTTGTAGATATCACCACTAAGTTGAAGAAAAACATCCTCTGACGGGCTACTTCAAAGCTGTATGTTTGGAGATTTTGATGATAAGAAAAAATTGTTTACCTAAACAAGATATTAAGGACATATAATATATACTGAGAATGACCAGTGGTATAGTTTTCTTGCCCAGAAATGCCAGACGTTTGAATAATYAATCAGTATTCTTTGGCCCAGCATGTAAAGCTCTCGAATGACCTACTGGGAGGTAACTTGCATGACAGCCAGCAATCTGTCAACAGGTTGCCAGGGTGGCTTTGTGTAATCATTCATAACATTGTGTGCTTAATTTCAGCCTATTTCTTTACTGCTGTTGTTTTTTTTCCCCTTATCTTATCCTCCAATAAGAGAGAGCTGAAGAGCTTTAAAGCTAAATCCTAGAACTAAAAAAAATAAAATTAAATGTTGCAGGAAATAAACCCACAACACTTATTATTTTAATTATTGCTTTGTGTCAGCTTGATCTTCCTAAGTTTGATAGCTTCTAAGAACAAAACTTAAATCTCCATTGAAGAACTTTGTCACTGATATCCTCTACTGTACAAGGTGCAGAGCTACTACAGCTGCTCTTTTTCCCACATAACACACAGCAAACATATTTGCACCTTATATTCCTTTATTTATTTGAAAAGAGTGTGACCATTTCAACCCAACTGTTCGCAATCATTTTGTCTGTCCTGATGTGGGGCATAGCAGTGTAAAACTGGACATTAAAGTATAATCATCAACATCTGCCTCTGTCAGTGAATTATTGGACCTAGTTAATTACCTGGCATCAATATATTTGAAGAGAATTGATTGGTTCTACCCTATCAAATGTGTATGGAGTCATTACTAGACAAAGCCAGGTTCTCAGGCTTTGCATATGTCAGACGGGATGGAGAGCTTAGTTTTCCGTGTGTGTATGTAGCAGGGGGATTTTCATCCATTATGAAATCTGCTGTGTATTTGAATATGTGCCATCATGACTGTCTGTATCTAAACTACCACACTGAAATATTCCTCTGAGAGCATTTTAAATGAAACGTTATTCTTTCAGTTTTATAGTATTAGCTACTTGTTTTACATTGATGATATAATGCACTACATCAGCATATCTCTGCAGCATCCTCCATATCATCTGGTACATTTTTATGTAATGTGTATGAAATGAGTTTACATTTTATTGCTGCTTCCTGCGTGTTATGCTATTTAAGTCTGGCTATACTCTCCTTCAATGGCATCTGTAAAATAGTATCTTCTATCTTGACCTGTAGTGGGAGATTATTTTATGCTGCAGGAATGTAATTCTTTCCAAGAGACTATCCAGTAATTTGTGACTGGATACCATCATGCACTTTTCTAAAAGACTTCCAGGGCTGAGAGAAATTTATTACGTGATTATGGAGAAATGTAACAGTTAGGCTGACTACTCCTGAGAGAAAGTGCTCTTGCCTTTCAACTAAGGAGAAAGCTTTGCAAGTTCAAACCTGCAGCAAGACTGTACACCTCACATTCACTCCTGTCTGAACCATGAACTAGAGAGCTTCCCTTTCAGCAGCTTTTTTTCACTTTATTTTTTTAGCTCTTTGAATGGCACCTAGGAGATGGAAAGTATCTGCTTTTGATTTGGGACTGGTATATTTTCTCTGAGAAGATACTATAATACAGGAAGGTAAAAAAGCTGACATGATAAGTATTTTCCATCTTTAGCTACTGTGATCATTCTGAGATACAATAATGACTATTTCAGCTGTAGCTTTCAATTTTCTCTCCTCTGTAGAAATGTTAAAATGTTCAGAAATATATTTCACTTTAGATGAAAAATACATAATTCGGGTGTTGTACTCATCCAGGACGTGACGGTCTCATAGAGAAACCAGAGAACTAGCTATCAGATTTGGGCCCCAGGGCATGTCTTGGCTCATAAGGCAGGATAGGGAAGCCAGGAATAGGTCCCCGTTTGCTGGGGGCCACCTCTGGTCTGATTGCCACTAGTGGCCTAGCTACCCAGCAGAGCAGACTGCAAGACTACATCATATCACAGACAGCCTGCTGAATAAAGTCTATTAAAAAGCAGGGTATGTGTGTTCACCTGGTGGGACAGCTGCACTAATGCTCATTCTGTCACTGCTTTTAGGAAGCTAACTCATGAGTCTCTACATAGTTCTACACTCTACCACATACATATCCTGAGAGCAGTAAGGTATATATAATGACATAGATACATAGCTTTAAATATATATATTTGAAACCTAAATTGTAATATACTTTGGGGGATGTTTTGACTGAGTATCATTAGATGCCCATTACTCAAAACCAACTGTTTTCCAAATAAGGATTATTTTCATTATATTTCCAGAGAAAAGACATTTTACTGTCCATTTCAACTTCCCATTTTGATATCTCTGAAAGGAAAAATTCCATTAGCTAACTTGTCCAAGCTCACATAGAAAATCAATGAAAATGTTTGAAAACTGATTTCTTTATCTGTACTGTAGACGCAAGATGGCATATTTACTTTTTCACTCTTTCTTCCAACTGAAATAATCTTTCTAATATCTGTTGTGTTAAAAGTTGAAATCACTTGATGAAAGTTTTACAGTTTGATATTGCTGGGCCCATATTTTCACCCAAATTTATTTCACCCAAATATGTACATAAATATGATTAGCTTTACTTTACCTGATTAAAATTATACATCTAGCTTTGTACTTCCATATGTGCAAATAATCTTCAGGTGTGTTTGGCATATAAATTGTGAGAAGCTATTATCACAAGAATTTCTAGCGTGAATAGGAAATACAGCATATGCTCAAAGTAAAGTACAAATTTATATGTTGAAGCAAATATGTTAAATTCTCATTTTTTTCAGCATCTAGATGAATATAATAAAAAGGTTTTCTTCCCAAGTGGTATATTCTAACATTTTGAGAAGCAGAGAGGAGGGGAAGAAAAATACATTTCTTCACAATATTGCATTTGAGACCTGACTCTTATTCTCTTCATTCCTCATCTCCGCTAATTCTTTCAAATTGACAATTCTAGTAAGGACTCAGGGAGATACTGACTTTTTTTTCTCAGAAGCAAAATTATTCACTATGGATTAAAGCTTTCTAAACTGAGATAATCAAAATCCATGGATGCAACAGCTGAATAACTGAAAAATCAATTTGGAGTTACAGTATTGTTTAGTGTTTGTTAGAATGTTTACTCTTCATTGGTGACTGTTATCTAAATAAGAGACCTTCATGAAGGCATTTGTTTGAAACAGTTATTGGCACAGGTATAATTGAGGATATATGAATTTGAGTTTATTCATTTGCCTGTGAAATGTTTGTTTGACTAAAATATATATTTAATATACTTTCTAAACCACATACAGATATGAATGTTAGTTTTGAAAAGAAAGTTCATGAGCCAAGGCAGGATCAACAGGACACTTTTAGGCAGTCATTTTATTGAAACATCACATATTGCTTTGAAATTTTATCATGCATCACTTTAAAGTGGATTAAGCCGGATCCTCAATCTGCATTAACTGGGGAC
The DNA here is from genome assembly GCA_030449065.1 of Oceanodroma leucorhoa. Taxonomy (NCBI): domain Eukaryota; kingdom Metazoa; phylum Chordata; class Aves; order Procellariiformes; genus Oceanodroma; species Oceanodroma leucorhoa. The sequence continues at coordinate 7,516,090 of JASVER010000013.1, forward strand.
AGCATTCAGTTGCATCTTTTGAAACTTTTGGAAACTTATTGTGAAAGAACTAGGATGTATTAGGAACAATCCCTATTGAAGCTGTTTAAATGTTCTTAAAAATTTACATTTGAATTTACATTTGCAAGTTTAAATTTACAGTGTGGTTGTCCTCCCTATTCTTATGCTGTTAAATGAATTGGTTGAATTGAAAGTGACATTTTTGGCTGAACATTGAACATAACTTTTAAATTTCAGCTAAAACAGATTGCTTATTCTTTGGAAATAGAAAAAAAATTTCTTCATCTTTTTGAAACAAATAATTTCATTTGGATGAAGAAACCTAATGTTTTCATACCTTAAGCAAAGACTTGGAATTGGGGAGCTGGAGAAATAGAAGAGAGGATCAACATGAGGTCAGAGAGCTGTTTTGTTAACTGTGTGAAAGACACCTGCCTTTGGCTGACTTACAAACTCCTGAAAAAATGTTGTTTGCACATGCTAAATATGGGCTTGTGTATGTCTGCCAATGTATTCTCTGAAGATGCCATCTGCATTGAGCATGTGGCAGCACGAGGAGACTCTTTGCGGATTCCAGGGTCCACTGAGGTTACGGGCACACAAACCACAAACAAGAAGGCTCCCTCCTGAGCATGTAACAATGTGCTTGCTCTTTCCCAGTGACAGTGGTAGAAGAAGAAGATGTAACAAAAATCAAAATGCATGTACATCTGGGTACAAAACTTTAAGAGGTAAATGTTTTTCTAACTCAAACAACTTCTACTCATGTAAGAAAACATGTTTATGACACTGACTACAGCTACCTTCTCTATTCAGTACTTTGTAAGGTCATCTCTCTTTTCACTATTGTGCCATACAGTCCTGATCAAGAAGTCATTAAGGTCTAGTGGAGCATTTCGATTAATGTCTCACAGTTTTTACATCAAATTATAAACTAGAAGAAAATTAACAAATCTAGTAATTTTCATGTTACTTTTTCTTTTATTAATAAGAACAACAGATTGTTAACCTCATGAGATAATTGTATCTTTTACACAAAGAACATTTCAAGAAATGAATCAATATTTTCAGTAAATATTGTGATCCAAGGTATCCTATTTATTTTAGATTTGTACCTTTCATGATACTTGCTTTTTATTGCTGTTTTGTTTCTTGTAGTAAATGTCAACAATGTACAACCTGAAGTAATTACTGGGGAAAGCGATAGCATGTTTGCTAGCAGTGGAAATGCCAGTAGTACTGCGTCTTCTGATTTATTTTCCCCCTCAGTTAAATACTATTATTTTAGCGAGACATATTGGCACTTTCATGGGGCTGGGAGTTTGCACAGTTAGGATGAATTTTGCCAGTTCCACAGTGATGAAAAATGATGCTGTGAGAAAGAAAACATTTTACATGAAGAGGAAAGAAGCACAGAGAAATTAAACAACTTGCCTAAGGTCACACAGGAAACTTCTAACAGAGGTATGAATCAAAGACAAGTCTTCTGAAAACTATATGGAACACCTTAACTAGAAATCTAACTTTCTCCTGCAGCAGACTACTGCAGATTTCTGTTTTCCTTTCCTCAGAATAATTGCTCCGTATGATTTGTGAAATGTGTCATGAAAATAAGTTCATTCTGAGTCATTTTAGAATATCGTGATGACCCTTTTTTTATTTTAGCTCTCTAATAAGAACAAAATTGAACACAAAATCCAATCTGTTAAAGCAGTGAAGTTGCACCAAATGTATCCAGTCTTGGGATTTGAATGGCTACCTAGAATAACAGTGTGAACCTGCTTTCTGTGAACATATGCTAGGAACAGGAAATGGTACAAAATTAATTCTAATGACAGTCAGTCTCTTATGAATTGATGTTTACCTGGATGGAAAAAACCTTCAAGAATAATGGAAAGTTAATTGGTTTTTGGGAAAAAAAAATTCTTATAAAATTCTGGTCATTTTCTATGTGCAGAATGTACCACATTGACTAAATTATGCCATAATACAAATAATTTTCTCAAAGACTGATTTTATTATACTGTTACAGTAATCCAAGTTATTACAACTTGAAAAGAAAAAAAAAATGTCTAGCAAAAAAATGTAATCCTGGAATTTCAAAATCTTAGCAACTGCTGCCAAATCTCTACAGTATCTTTTTCTGGACCAGAAATTTAAAACAATGCCTGACTTGACAGAAAAGAGAGCTACCATTTAGATGATCAGATTACATTTAAAATTCCCAGATCCTATCTTTTCTTCCTGTAGTGGTCACCTACCACTGATCAGCCCAACAGTATGCAACATATTCAACTGAAGACTGAAATAAAGGTATTCCCTGTACTGCACATTCCTTCTCTCTCCCAGTTGTATATATTGCCTGGTTTATCTCCCATACTGTAAGCTCAGCTTTTTTTTTGCTTAAATTTTCATGTTGCTTTCTAGTCCAACTACAAAAAGTTGTTATCCTTTTCTAACAGCCTTGACTTCCCTTACCTCCCTCTAGCTGGTAGTTCAGTTCTGTTATCAACAGTGTTCCTTGAGTTTAAAGCAGCACTGTGTCCCTTGATTCATTCCCATATTTCCTTCCACTCATCTCCTTAGACTTCCCCCTGCCCACATCTATCTTTTTTTTTTTCTTTTTCTTTACATTGTTTTTTTTTTATTTAGCCAAATAGTACTTCAGCATCTCCTATGCTTCTGTGCTTCCATCAAGCACCCTTTGAAAATGCATAAAGATACAAGATTTCTCTGTTTTCAAGGCCCATGAAAATCAGTAGAAACATCTACATTAATTTAAAGTGACTTTGGATTGAGCCCATATTAATATTACATGTACAAAAATATGTTGCCTAGTTATAATCCGAGCCGAGACTTCACAGCTGTGAAGGAGCTAGCTGCTGTTTCACATATGAACCTTGCTCAGCATTTCAAAGGACCAGGGCTTTGCTCTGTGGTTGCATGTATCTCCACAGAAGCACAAATCTGACATAGTAGCAGGTGATTCTACCAATTTGTTTTTTTTTTGGTACTTTCAATTCAGAGAAAATGTGAGTTCAGTTCATTCTCATTTGTGAATGTTCTGGAAGAAGTAGATACCAGTATTAATGATATCATAGCTGTCATGTAGAGATCATATGGAGACCTGCAGAGTAATTCTTAACCATAGTCGCAGAAACCAAAACAAAAAGGCAAAAATTCATCATTATACATTTTAATCATATATAATTTTGATGTTATCAGCAGTTTTTTCCAAATAACCCTATTATTTTTGGTTAAGGATAAAAATTATTTTTTCCACACAAAATGTGAAGCACAGTTAATAAGAATCTTAATAAACTTTTCAGTTTAAACTATCCAATTAATTTAGGCAGCAAATGTCTAAATAGGTTAAACTGTATGGGGCAGAAAAGCAATGAACATTTTTTTTCTCTGACCATTGAAGTGGTCTGATCACTCCCGATACACTTCTAAATGGCAGCTGATATCACCCTTTTTCTTTCTTTCTATTATGATTGCTATAGGAAGATGAAGCATTTCCTGCAAGTCTGGAGAGAAGGAAAGCTGAATAGAAAGCTGAAAGAGAATTGAGACAAGGATAAAGGACAGTTATTAAATTTGTGAACTCTATCAGGGGACAAGAAAATAAACTGTATGACTGACTAGAAGTGTATTGGAGTATGACATTTCATTTTTATGCAGGTCTCAGTGTGATAAAGGTAACACACTGAAGAACACTGCAATTCCACAAAAGCAGTTAGCACATTCATTGAATATCAAGATGGCTAAAGTGCTTCTCTTGTGTCGCTATCTCATGTTTTTATACGGGGCAATATAGTTCAGGAGCTCATGACTGAACATCAGACTCTCTGCTTCTATAGCAAGTTTATGATAGGTTTCCTTTTTATTCCACATAGTAACATAATCTCTAGTTGACATTTTTTCTCCTCTCAATTTATAGGGCTGTATTCATTTAGGAGTTTTCAGACTATATGTACCCAAGCAAAATGAAATGAATAGAAATGCAAAAAGGAATGAGTTGTAAGCTTACCATTAGGGGTACATTGAATATGTGCTGAAATAGAGAGCAAAGGGCTAAAATGAAATGCATTTGAGTGTGAAGAGACTGTAGAATTGGTTGCAAAGTTAGAAACTATTTTAGGACACAGTCAGGCACCAACACCATCTGTTTGCTAAAGAAAGAAAAAGAGAGAAACGGATATGATTATTGGTCAGACAAGAGTATGACAATATGGCTTGAAGCCCTGACAGCCCTAGTCTGAGCCTGGATAATCCAGTCTGTGTGCTGTAAAGCCAGATTCCTAAATTCGGCAAGTCCTTGATAGAATTAGGTTTCCCAATACTGCCTTGGAATCAGGGCATGGGAAAACTAGTGCAGCAACCAGTGAATTGTCTGCCAGATTGTGAAAACATGGGTTTTATTAAATATTTATGAATGGGTATCTTTCTGTCCTCTATTTTGCTAAAACATTTGCTAGTAATAATTACATCAAAATACATAAATCTCGTGGCCCAGAAGGCCAACTGTATCCTGGGCTGCATCAAAAGCAGTGTGGCCAGCAGGTTGAGGGATGTAATTCTGCCCCTCTGCTCTGCTCTGGTGAGACCCCACCTGCAGTACTGCCTCCAGCTCTGGAGCCCTCAGCACAAGAAAAACATGGACCTGTTGGAGCGGGTCCAGAGGAAGGTCGCAAAAATGATCACAGGGATGGAATGCCTCTCCTATGAAGAAAGGCTGAGAGAGCTGGGGTTGTTCAGCCTGGAGAAGAGAAGGCTCCTGCGAGACCTTATTGCGGCCTTTCAATACTTAAAGGGGGCTTATAAGAAAGATGGGGACAAACTTTTTAGTGGGGCCTGTTGCAACAGGACAAGGGGTAATGGTTTTAAACTAAAAGAGGGTAGATTTAGACTAGATATTAGGAAGAAATTTTTTACAATGAGGGTGGTGAAACACTGGCACAGGTTGCCCAGAGAGGTGGTAGATGCCCCATCGCTGGAAACGTTCAAGGTCAGGTTGGATGGGGCTCTGAGCAACCTGATCTAGTTGAAGATGTCCCTACCCATGGCAGGGGTGTCCCCTTCCAACCCAAGCTATTTTATGTTTCTATGATTCTATGAAATTTTGGTCAAAATTTACTTACATGTGGACAAATGTCAAATGATATTATGTACAGTTTGATTTTCTTAGGAGGCATTTTCTACAACAACAAAAGGTTCATTCCTATATACGTGAGTAGATCTAAGGGTGAAAGCAAAATGTCTATATTGTTCCTCACTATATTCCAAAAGCCACACTGCCTTTCCAAACATAGTTCAAACTTCAAATGTACCCACATAGGATGTACCTACATTACTGACTACTGCTATACAAAGAAGAAGGTAGGAAAATATGACTTTCCATTATGGTTATAGGACCACATGCTCACACCACATCTTTGGAAGCAATGAAATTTGTACCAGCTGTTGGTTGTAGGTACACACTGTGCAACTGTACTTAATAGGCAATGCAAAGTAGATTTCTGTACAGATATCCCAGACTGTTTTGCTGTCATTGCTAAAATCCTGCACACATGTAGAGAGCAAACTGTTGTAAGGTCACTTTTCTACATTGCAAGTGGTGATCTTTAGATAGTGCACTAATGCACAATTTCAATTTTGGCTTAGCCATGAGGAAAACCTTAAAGAGAGCACAGCAGTGTTCTGCAGTGCACAGCAAACAAATCCAGGCATAGATACAAAGCAAATCTACACCTAAAAAGAGCCATTCCAAAGCACTAAATCRCCAGTGTAGATGCACGCACAGGGACATGTCAAGAGAATTCCCTTCCCTTCATGAAATAATGGAATTCTACTTCTCAGCTGAGTGGGCAATTCTGGCTACTTCTTCATCATCAAATAATTTGGTCATCAGGCTCAATCCAACTTCTTTTCTGCTCCTAATCTGCACACGTGTATCAGATTACTTCCAGGCTTCCTTTCAGAGCAGATCAACTAGCTCCCATTTAGGCAAGTATTTGTTTTGGTGGAAGTTCTCTCTAGGGATCATTCTTGGTAGGCTCTGTGGCTTAATCACAAACATTTGACTCTTTTAACTCTCCATAACTCTTCATGCTCATCCATGGAGGTCTTGTGCTTATTACAAAATTGTTGTGTCCCCCTTTCCCTCAAGTGATAGCTTGTTATTAATTACTCATGCCATTATTGGGAACAAGTGTACAGTAAAAAATAGGTTTTAAGCTCAGAGGGACACCACAAAGAGTTTGGGAGAGAACCCGGCAAAGTTTGACACAATATGGAGATAGCCTGCCCAGTCTAGAGAAGTCTAGCCTTGGGCAGTATAGAGATCAGCCTTTATGCACCATGTGGCCTGGGGATCAGTGGATGCTGTCACAGTCTTAGCCTTCAACATGATCTAAGATGAAATCCCTTGATCCTTCCTTCACAATTTATAAACTCTGAATAAACTAAGTAACAATACTATGATGTGGCTTTATTTAACAAAGATTGTTTAAACAAAAAATATGCCTATAAATTAAAGTGCCACTGATTTATTAGGTAGCTTACTTGATTTCATTGAGATTTCTTTATTTACACACACTTTATACTTATATTCTCTGTTATTTTGTTCAGCTTTTCAACCCAGCTTAAAAATGCCACAGATGAATAACTTTTTACATTTGTACTGCATCCCAGCACACRCAGTGGATTCTTTTCTTCTATCATCTCATTGCTCGGTCTCACTCAGAGTTCAACCTGTCTCACAGATTTTTCTTTTTTTTTTTTTTGTGACTCCATTTGTTTCTAGGGACAATAGGCATTGAAAATTAAATCAATTTCAAGCCTATTCTGCTGACTTATTAAAGTATACACAAAAAGGAATATGTCTCTCTGAGGTTCTTCTKTCAATTACAATTAATTTATGTTTTTTCTCCACTGGGATGAAGTTCATAGCATGCTGTAGTGCCCCAGAGCAAAAGGTGTAACATGTAACTCAGGACCATACTCATGTTTTATCCTACCATACTTGGAAAAAACAAATCAATACATAGGGGAGCTTAATCACTCCAATGACCTTCTTACCTGAACGGGGGAATAAACTGAGTGGCTTAGATTCATTAGTATTAAGAATAAGCATGACCACATCATTATGGTCCATTAAATTAGTCTCTGTACTGAACTCAGCAACCTACATTTGGCCTCATATCTTGACTATGACGTATCAAAAGAATGAGAATCCTTCTGCCTTCCTGACAATTTATTTCTGTGGTAGCTTGTACCATTATTTTAATTTATATACCTTTTTATCTATATCTCCCATTTCTTGAACAGTTGCATAAACAGTTACACTACAGCATATGGCTGAAACATTCTTATGTTTTTATTTTTGTTTTGCAGTGCTGATAGGTTATTTGAAAGAAATCTAATTCCAGACAACAGGTCTTGCATATTTAGAAGATATTGAGGTCCATGGTTATGTTATTTGCCTTTTTCTTTTTTGGAGGTGATATCCACCGCAGTGGGAAGGGTGCTTAAGTCTCCACATAGAGCATCCATGAAGTGTAAACAGAAATGTGTGTGTAGCAGGATTCAGAATAACTCATTCATCTGGGTAGTACATGTATACAATACCATTTGTCATCCTGAAATAAAGGAAATAAATATATAATAAATTGCTTTTGTTTCTTTAGTTCTGTTAGAATTCTATAAAATGTACACATAAAAATCATGGATAGAATATGTGACAGATGCTGACTACAGAAGATATGTATGTTAAGTAGAATAGGTTACACTGTGAAGCAGGGTTTTCTTTTCACAGTTAGCACTCTTGAGAAGATTAGTACAATACAACCTGTTTTTACATGCTATATTTAGACATTTAGAAGACAATAGCAGAGGAAGAGAACCATAACAACAAACACAAAGAGTTTGGCATTTGCAAAACAAATGTTCATAAAATCAGCTGAACTTTGTAATTCTCCATATGTACCACAAAAATTTAACTTGAAGCACACTTGAAATTAACTATCTCTAAAACAGTGGAATGAACCTGCTAAAGTTACCTGAATTAATCCATGAAAATGTCTGATATTTTTTGTGGATTATTCTGCCAGATTTAATTTCATATAATGAGACAGGTATATAATTCAGCCAGGCATTAAAATTAGTTGGGTTTTAATAGTTTGCTATTCTTGAAAAAGCAATCCCCATGGACAGTTAATCAGATTATATAAATATTCGGGTTTTTAAAGACTCACCAAAAAGTTGCATGTTTTTATATTGCAATATACCTTGCATATTAAATATTCTTGGGAAAAATTTCCAAAATAGTTTGTACATAATGTAACTGTGGCTGTATTTTGAAATTTTTCACCTGAATTACTTGAGGAAATTTGAGTATTTTTACCACATAATATTGTGAAGATTGATGCCAAGTGTATATTGAAGGTGTAACTATTGAGGTCTAAAAGCATGATTGATATTGCAGATTCATATATGTGTGCATCATCTGTCAACTACAACAGTAGTAGCATAACATGCGGAGACAATATTTACTACTTAGACATCCACCAGGCACTTGAGAATTTCCCAATTCAAGCTTAAAACTAGCTAAAAATCTTCTAGAATAAAATTAGATTTCAGTAAAACTAGATTTTCACAGGAAATTATGTTATTATTTCTGATATTAAAAAAACCTGAAGCTTGGTTTATACTTTATAATGATGATATGGTTAAAAGAAAATATAAAAGCTAAAAATGTCAAATATTTTATATATGTTATGCCTATGCGTATTTATCCTTAGTTATGTATATGTATATTTATAACAGGATCTCTACATATGTGATATACAATTGGGGGGAAGTTGGACATTTTATCTTAATGTAAGAAAGAATTATGTTTTAAAATCTCAGTATTTCACACAAAAAGGGAAATCCACATTGGCACAGGCTGTACTATAGTATTTTTCTATACCTGAAAAATATCTACCTGAAAACGAAGAGGCAACCAGTCCAGATGATATATGCTCACAATAGGAGTGGTTGTTGGACATGCAGGTAAAAGTTTGATGAAACCTGAGCTTCAGCACCTAACCTAAGTTTACTAGCCAACCAGCTGTTAGCAATAATTTTACACAGTGGCTACAACCATGGATGGAGTAATTTGATATTTCTGTGATGCATGTGATGAGGTGAATCAGATGCTATCTGATGGTCTGTATAAGATATCACTTTATTCTTTCATTTTTCATTTTAATCAACTTTAGTGTACTTTACAATGCTAATTAGTAATGGCCAAAAGATAAACATTCTCAAAAAATAGGAGTCTAGGGAAAATGAGCAAAGAAAAACAAAGCTCTGAGAAAGAGATGGAAAGAGACATGAAATCCATGCTAGAAGACTATGACAATAAGACATGGAAAACAGAACTAAACAGAAATATTTTTCCTCATTTTATTTCCCTCACTTCTTTTCTTTCTTTTTTTTTTTTTTTTTAATCAAAGCAGTTACTTAAGGAAACTAAGATTATACCAAGCAATAATCTGTTGCAAATTCTGTGTTTGAAATATTCAAGATCAAACCACAATTGATTTCCTTTTGGAGAATTTGCGTTTTGGAGTATAGGGAAGGAGAAGGATGAATCACAGCAGGAGGGAGAGAGGGAAGAGGAAACAAACCCCATAAAAGTAACTTCTTTCAAAATGGAGCTTGATCAATGGATTATGTGATGTGGTTATCTGCTGTAGCACTAGCAAGGGAATGGTCTCAATGACCAACAAAGTCCCTTTATGATCTAATGTTCTACAGTATCTATCATTTTAAGTTTCTTCAGGGATCACTTCAGTTTCAAGATGATAGCTGTAATTGAACCCTAAGGTGTTAAACACATTAAGTTACAACAGGAGATAGTAACTCCTTATGGAGGCCAAGTTGTTCCCAGAGCACTCAAGTTGGAAATTTGCATGCCAAATGATTGATTATGTTGCAAAATTATGGTGATGGTATGATTATTTGTCTTTTTTAATCTTTTATTTGCACAGCTACTATCCAAAGCTCTGTTATTTTTTACTAACTGCAACTTACAGGAGAATGTTTCAGTCATGGGCCCAAACTTTAATAAGGTTGATCTCTCTGAGTTTATAAATAAACCAAGCCCACGCTCTGCATCAGGGCACACTTTACAGCTTTTCAAGCTGCTTCATGAATGTGAACTCTACATGAATAGGGGCTGATGCAACTTGAAAAACCTGAAAAGTAACAATCTGAAGCATGTGTCTTATCTGGAGCTAAGCAAACAGTGTTCCTGACAYCCCCATCCTAGAGAGTCCACATCATATTGCTGTCTGGAACTGAGCGTGAAACCCTTCCTGTCATCCTCAGGCTGATATGTAGAATCTGCAGCTCACTTATCTGACATGAAGGCAGGTAGTTAAAATTGTTATGTTGGGAATGAGTGGAAAGCATCATAATGGAAGCATACTCCAGCAGAATATCTTTTCTCTGAGTGAAACAGAAATAAAAATAGAAGTCTTTTACTAAGATAAAAATAGCTTGTCCTCAGAGAAACAGAAAATCCCGTTTAAGTGTTTTCTTGCTGTTGTTAGCTGAAGTTGCAACCAGAGTTTGAATCATCATCAGTGCATTCTTCATTTCAGAAGATCACTGCTACTTAGCTACAAATCATCGCTACATTTTGTAGGAGTGAACTTCCATAAAGAAACATACATTAATAGAGTTTTTCAGTTTCATGTCAGAGTTCAGTAATGCATATGACTTGTGGTATATTTGCCCTTGATGTTATATTGGTGATAAATTGGCCCCATCAGTTTTAATTTGTTTCCTTATTTTATTAATCCAGTATCATTTTCTCTTTTTGCTTTATAGTTAGTATAATCATTGGAGAGTGACACTAATACTGTTAAAGATGTTATAGATATAAAAATTATAAAAGTGAAGAAGGAACTATTTGGATTATCTTCTTGTTTCTGGACTGACACGATTTCAGGTTTGCTTGACAATTCATTGCTCTATTAAACATGCAGCAGTAAAGATGAGATAAAAAAGAATCATATGGGACCCTGATGAAAATCTTCTTTTAGAAAGCAGTCTTATTTTCAGGGAGTAGGAGGTAAACACTGAAAAGCAGCTTTACAAACATTTTGAGCTAGACTTATAAAGGATCGAGTTTTCTGTTGTTTTTGTGATGTACGTATCTAACCTCTTCTTAGAAAGGAAGACARCCCCAAAGACGTATGCTAGTTGTTGTTTTAATCTTTTTGTAAAGCTCTGTATGAATAATTTGTTTTGAAATGTTGAGATACGGTGAAACTCGTTCTTGGGCTGAAAACAAAGACTCTTCCACACTTTGGCTATAATTACATCATCAGACCACAAAAATATAAACAGGATTAATTTCACTTACTGATTAGGAAGTGTAATTTTAGACTGGAAACCAAAATACTGCAAATATCACCTCATAGGTTACAAAATAAGCTATTTTTCAGCTGTTCCCTGGGTAGAATTTAAAGTGCTTTTAAAAAGAGCGGGATAAATAAGCAGTCATCTTTTATTCCAGAAAGTTTGCTTCCCTTCAAATTTCTAACAGCCTTTCTACTGAAATGTTGTAATGCATATTGGAGAGCTTTTTGAATGGAAATTGTCAAAGAGAATGCAAGTTTAGGTACAAGGGAAATGAAGAAGTTAATGGTTTCTTGAGTATCATCCACATTTAAAAGGGAAAGGATCATTTTAGAGACCTGAGGAGAAAAAACACATTTGGAAACAAAGATAGAAAAAACAAATTCCAAAATGTAAATAACCAGATAAGTTTTGGTAAATAACAATAATTTGTGAGTTTCTTATGACTGTGGAATCTTTTGAGGTTTTCCTACTATTACCGAAAAGAATGTTTATGCTTGTATTTGCAGTGCCAAAACCAGGTCGACAGTAATTTTTCTGAGAATCCTAGGTACGTATTTCAGTGCATCATCTAGTCAACTAACTTTCAGTTTATTCATTGCCTTCCCCTATTCTCTTRTCATTAGATATGTCAGTAAAATTCAACAATGCAAACTTTGCCTGAATTGACAGGCTAAATAAATTTCATCTACAAGTTGTCAGATATCTCTAGCATTCACTTTGTTCTTTATAAGTCATCCCATACATAATTTTGAATTTCAAAGTTTTCTTAAAGTTTTTGTATTTTTTTTTTCTCTTTACCAGAGAGAAAATATTGAGGATAAAACCCCAAAATATAAAATAATGTATACAGTTATAATAACTATAAAAGTGATCTTTGATGTTAATAAAATATATTGATTGTTTTAAAGTTTCTTTTTGCTTATAGTTTTTGTTTTGAAGCTTTTGAAAATATTAAAATATTCAAATGATAAAAATGAATAAATTGCTCTAAAAGATGTTTCATTTAATATAATTTATGAACACTGTTTGAAGATTGAAGAAACACACTTGTTTTATTATAGCGAAAGATGATAATTTTGTTATATAGAAAGATGATAGCGACTCCAAAATACATACCTCTGTGAAATTCAGACAAACAATAACACTAGTTTACTAGGCATAAACTGTAGGATTGAATCATGAGGTCATCAATGGTCTGATAGTTCAAAGGAAAGAATAAAATATTAACAGTAATAAATTATATTTATTCAAATGTGTATTAGGAGGGGTCTCAAAGCATGATGGGTACGCTGCTAGTGCCAAAAAGCGTGTCAAAAAGCAGTACTACCTGCCCCCTCACACCTGCCAAATATCCGTCTCATTGTCTTTCCTTTGGAGGCCGTGGAGAGCTCTGGAGCCCGCAGCCGCCCCGCGCAGCCCGCGGGTGAGCGGGGAAGGTGGGGCTGGCACCGTGCCCCCCCCGCCCTGCCTCATGCCCTGGTGCAAAGCCCCGGCGCGCTGCCTCCCCTCCTGCGTGCGACATCAGCGTCTGCAGGATACCGCTATCTGRACACATCAATCTGAGAATCACGGCTCTGAAGTTTGTGCTGTATGTTTCTGTATGAATCAGGGTCTCCTGCCCGCTGTCCCTGCAGGGTACAGAACAGGGAAAAGCCATAGGAACATGAGGGGAGGTGGTACGCAGTGATAACATTATCTTTACCAAGGAGCCACAGATGCCTTGCTAAAAGCTGATCATGGGTCCTGTCTAAGAACAGGAACTGGGCTGACAAATAGCTACTTCCAAACATCACATTCTGCCTGGAACAGAATAGCTTGAAATAGCAGAGTGTTACTCACCTCAGAAAGATGCTCAGTTGTTTAATCATGGGAGAGCCATATACACGGCTACTGCCAGAAGCCATTGTCCAGAGGGAGAGCTCTAGAAATGAACTGGAAAAAGGGCCAGTGTTTGTCATTGTTTCCAAGGTGTATGGGACAGCCTTTGAAGAGGACAGTAACTTCAGAAGGATTCTCAAGTGGGACAGAAAGAATAAAAAGGGGAAATAACATTAAAAAGGGACTAGTGTTGTGTGCTCTGTGTCGCTTTTGGGAAGAGTGGTGGGGGTTGTGGAGGAAAAAGAAAAGTTAGGTTAGAGAATGGTAAAGAGAGTCATGCACAGCGATAGGCTGAGCAGGGGCAAAGAACGGAGAAAGGAGATGTTGCCAAATTGCTAAAACAAAATGGCAATAACTATGCCTTGTAAATTGGTTTTCTGGGTATTAACCTCTCCTCTGTAGAAGATAGACAGCTGTAAAGAATTTTTGCTTACCTCTTTGCTATAACTCAGAGATTCCTGATTACAGCCATTTATCTACAAGGACTTATGCATTTTCTTTGACCTTCTTGCCTTTAATTTCTACTTTTACCTATCCCTCATATCTTACCAAACCCAAAGGCTTTTATGGCATCATCAGGCTGCGTTTTATATATATATACATATATTTCCATGGGGAGGCCAAACATCTAGGATTGAGAGGAAAAGCAGCTTCAGTACTACCCAAACAAAAGGTATTTTTTTCTGAACTTAACACAGATATAGATTCCTCATCCCTGGGACTGTTATTTAGGAATGCTAACATATGTGTTTTAATTACCTTCTATCTAGGCTTACATGAGAGAAAAGACATACTACTGTGGATCACTGCTGCTATGAATTTAGAAAATACGTATTATTGCGCATTTAAATTAAATAATTTAAAGGCAAAGCATGCAGATATATATTTTAAAAAGAAAGGAAAAGAGAATAGAGCAGTAATTGATTTTCCAAACAAGTTTATCCTCTACAAAACTTATATCAAGGGAGGATGAATTGATGAAGGCTGTGACCAATGACCTTGCAAAAATTGTGAGGTATGGAAAAATCCGATGTCACAATTCTCTATCTATTTCCAAAAGCATGTCTTCTGAAAGATTTTGGAATAGAAAGACTAAGTATATTTCGTTTTGAAAGGGTTGTTGGCTTTCACAAGATTGGTAAACATGGAGTGACTGAACAGGAGGTATCACAGGTGAAGAGTGCTGTGCAATATTTGGAAAAGTATAGCAGTGCATGGAGGTATTACTGGAACTTGCAGGATATCAAGGAATTCTGCATTCTACATTATTTCCTGTGGAGGGTGATCTCACATCACTTAAAAGATCCCATTAATTTCTACTGGTCATTACCATATATGGAACAGTGTAAAGCAATATAAGAATGTGATGTCCCAGATTTCCACCTACTGCTCTGTATTGAAAACAACAATATGAAGTATTGCATTTCTTATACCTAATCATAGAATATCTACCCTAAAAGTATGCCATTTTGTAGCATGTGCTGCATCTTTTTGCCATTATGCATTAATCTTTTTTAGTTCCAAGATATGTAGTACATGCATTAGTATAAAAACTGAAACCAAGGCTGGAAGTGATGGAAGAGAAATGCCACTGCTGGCTTCCATTGCAAGTGAAGCATTATGTCTTTAGGCAGCAATAAAGATAATGATTTCAGAGCTCTAAAATGAGCCTGCTAGATTTATGTTCACAAAATTTCTTCTCATCTTAACAGTCTGAGCAAATAACATCATTATCAAAGGTACAATGTTCAACTTTATGAAAAAGTATCCATGGGTACATGTTCAGTAATCCCACCTGTTTTCTGCTTTGTAACAATTTTCCAAATGCTCTAAAAATCTACTGTGAATAAACAGAATCTAACATTTTATTGTATAATCTTATTGTAGAAATAAAAATTTTCTTTTGAAACTTGCTGACTTTGATTTTTTAGAAGACAATGATATTTAGAAATCAAATCTTAAAATATGTCAACATTTCACAAAAAAGAACATTTCAAATTTTATTTTCAAATATGATTATGTATCTAGAAATCTATTATGAGAGCAAAAGTCAGACTGTAAAAAATATATTATTTCACTGAACTTTAAAAAATTTAGCTGAAAACATTTATGAATTTAAAAGTAATAAATTTTATTGAAATTATATTTCCTGAACAGTTTCTCCTAATGTTGGCAGAATTGTCTTCTACTAATAGAGACAATTTATTTACCCTTACACTTATGCTTTTTAATCTGGCCAACTCTTTCACTTGGACTGGTCCATAGGTGAACTAATTCCATAATTACAAGTTTCAGGTTTGTAAATACCATTTTTTAAAGTGCTTTCTCAGCTTGGCATTTTAAACTCTCTGATCCAGGTCTCAAAAGATATGTAGGCACCTCTCTCTTTACTTTCCCAGAGTCTCCACGACTGCTTTTCTGCTGTTACTCAAACCTACAGTTACATAGGTCTTGGTGCTTAATCTTCTGTGTGTCAACATTTGCAGAATCACTTTGGTGCTGAATCTGCTCTACAGCAAAATACCTCCTCAGAGCCATAGGTTAAGCCAAAGCTTAAGAGGGTTCAAAATGATTTCTCAAATTACATGGGAAAAATGTGATACTGTGATCTGATCACAATGTTATGTTTAGAGCACTTTTGACACTGATTAGCAGTGCTACTTCATTAAGATAAAAAGATGAAATCCAGTTACATATGGAAGAACAACAGAGTGCCCACAAAAAGAGTTTATCAGGACAGAAGTAAGTTAAAGATAAGTGTGAAAGGGGTATTTAGCAAGAGGAGGGAGAACAGTCAGATGGTTTCAGGAGTCGCTGTTTGGCTAACGTAGCCATGGATCCTGCCATTAAATAGGCAGATCGGGACAGCTCTAAAAGCATTACATGAGATAGCTTTCTCAAAACCAGCTCAGGTATGTGCTTGATGTTGCGTTATCTCAGGTACTAAAATCAAAGTTGCCTCATTAGAAAAGACTAACAGTTATGGAAAGGCATTCACTTAGCAGACAACTAGCTTTTGAAGATGCTACTACCACAGATCTCTTTGTCTCTGCTTCTCTTTTCTGTTGCCATCCCAAAAGCTCTGCTGGTACTGGTTCATCTGACTGTTCCTTGATCTGGTCCAATGAGATCAATTTAAGCAAGATTATTTAAAACTGAAGGTTTGAGATGATTCATTGTATTTTATCTAAAGTAGGACTAGTGAGCATTTCACTGACAGGATGCGAACTTGTGACAGAAGGGTACCAAATGAACTTCTTGTAATGGTAAAGTTTCAGACTTTGCCATTTTATATCTTAGCAGGAACATTTACATGAGGCAGAGGCTAGCATTAGCCCAGCTATATTGTTTCTGCTGTATGAACTGCTTCACTTATTTCCACACGCCACTGCACAGCACTTTAGAGGTTGGAAACCTAGTAGAATCTTGAATGACACAGAGGTTTCTGAAATATTTGTCATATATTTCAGTAATAAATGTAGTGCAGAATTTAATTCTAATTTTCAGCTAAAGTTGATACAATAGCTTTTATATGTGTAATAGATATTCACCTGATGATTCATATATTTGCATTTATATATAGATACACCTTTATATATTAGAGGAATATTTTAAGTATAACTATGTATACATCAATATCTGCATAATTAATAGATATTCATCTAAATATATATATGTGTTTTTTAAAAATAATTTATGTTATTATAGGAAAACAGCCCTCATGAATTTTTATTTAGTCTGAGACCATCTTAAGCCTACTGCTATTATGACTAGGCTCATCAACTCCTGTCGTGGTTTAACCCCAGCTGGCAACTAAGTCAAGTCCCACACAGCCGCTCACTCACTCCCCCCGCAGTGGGATGGGGAAGAGAATCAGAAAAGTAAAAGTGAGAAAACTCATGGGTTGAGATAAAGACAGTTTAATAGGTAAAGCAAAAGCTGCACACGCAAGAAAAGCAAAACAAGGAATTCGTTCACTCCTTCCCATGGGCAGGCAGGCGTTCAACCATCCCCAGGAAAGCAGGGCTCCATCACACGTAACAGTTACATGGGAAGACAAACGCCATCACTCCGAACGTCCCCCAGCTTTGTATGCCGAGCATGATGTTATATGGTATGGAATACCCCATTGTCCAGTTGGGTCAGCTATCCTGGCTATGCCCCCTCCCAGCTTCTTGTGCACCTGGCAGAACGTGGGAAGCTGAAAAGTCCTTGAGTAGTGTAAGCACTACTTAACAACAACTAAAACATCAGTGTGTTATCAACATTAGTCTCATACCTCTAAACCACAGCACTATACCAGCTACTAGGAAGAAAATTAACTCTATCCCAGCCAAAACCAGGACAGTATGCACCCCTTATTCCATACCATTTATGTCATGCTCAGATCCCACACTATGCAATACATTCTCATTACCCTCCACCCCCCTTTCCATCCTTTGATATAATACACAGATACCATTCCCTTAGTCTATGGACCACCCCTGTAAAAAGTCTGTAAAATATCCATAAATGTCCACAAAATGTCCATTGACTTCATTTAGTCCATGACCTCAGACTCCATCTCTTACTGTGGTCATTCAGGTCAGGAGAGGTGGTTTGTGTGTGGAGTTATTGGGCACCAAAGCCAGCTCAGATTGGGTTACTGCTGCACTTGCACTGCTTCTTGTAAGGCTTCTCCTCCATTGGTTCAGGTGGTTCCTGCTACAGTAATTCCTATAACATGCAACTCAAATCATGGGTTACAACAAGGTATATCCATTACAATCTCCACCCCTCGTCCCTTTGGGCCAGGTTATAGGGTTTAACATTGCAATGAACTCCTCCCCTTGCTCCTAGCCTGGCTAGCAACAAGGGGTTTCTGCTATAGTAATTCCCATAACATGCAACTCAAGTCCTGGGTTACAACAATTTAAAGGTATTTCCTTTACAATCACCACCCCTTGGTCCCCTTGGCCCCAGCTGAAACCAGGACAACTCCCTGCGTAATTTCTCCTTTTCTATTGTCTCCTTCTGAACCTTAATTCACTTAAATATACATTTATTTCAAGAAGAATCAGAACCTTGTACATGCCCCCTCAGCTACAGTAACCAAAGATGCTTTATAGTGCAGCTGAGAATGTTACAGATGTGCGTGCATGCACACGCACTCACTATGAGACCATGAGAGCTTGTGCTGTATGTGAAGTAATGGGCACAGCAGCACAGTAAAGCATCCTTACTTTTGTAGTTTGAATTCCTTCAGCGGTTTGTTGGCACAATTTATGGCAGTTATTTATATTCATTGCAAGCCTGGGGGAAGAACAGAGCTTGAAAGGGGGCTTGCTGTTAAGAGTTTTCAGCCCTTAGAAAATGTACGCAAAATGGAAAATATTACTTTATTGTATTTTTTTGCCAGTGGAACAGTAATTATATTTAATCATTCTTCATCTTACATTGAAAATAAGTTACATAACATTTGAAAAGAACTTATGAAGATTAAAAAGATGATATATTCATTTTTTTCTGCTTTGAATTTATTTAGGTGCAAAAATAACAAATTTTATGGAGCAAGAAAATTATTATTTTAGGAGAAATGTATTACAATATTAACAAAGTCAAACCAGAAGTAGAGGTAAAAGCAAGGCATGCCTGTGAAGTTCCAAGCCACAGAAAATGCACCATAATTGGTGATGAAATATCTCCAGTAGGAAAAAAATATGAAGACGAAAAGGTTTCCATAGCAATGCACTACTATTACTTTCTCTTAAAGCAAAAAGGCTCTCTAGAATGAGAACAGTCTTTAGCAAAAATGAATGCAAATATATTATAAAGGTTTGATTCTGTACATTTATTATTTCATTTTATAAGACCAGAGCTATTAATGAACTGGGAGATGAGGCTGTAAGGTAGATTGACTTGGCACATATCAAAAATAAAACAGCATCAGTGTTAAAGTAAGACACATTCGCAAAGGTCATGAGACTTTGAAACATCATGATGGACACAAGCTTTGTTAATAAAACACAGAAGCTGTTATTTTGCTTTATTGCATTCTTCTTCTACCAACTGCAAGAATGGAGATAAAATTCAGATTTATCTCTGCTCATCCCATATTTCAAAGTTAGCTGAAGGTTTACACAGTTCTTGATGAAATAAGTTCTGAGATTTGTGTTTTAAATAACATTAATGTATAAATGGTACGTCCTGAACTATTATGATAGCGTAGAGTAGCCAGATCACAAAGTTACGTCTTCCTCATTTGTCTTACTTTTGTTCCTTCCCCATGGCTTTCACAGCCAATATGGTAGGAACAATATGGAAATTGTTCCTGTTCCTTACTTTCCCACCTATAAAACAGAATAATCACTTACCATTCCATAGCACAACAGAACCTGAAAAAAAATATCTCTCTACAAATGTAGAATATTATTGTCAACTATTATTCTTAATAAGGACGCGTTTTGTCATTTTGGTTAAATAGAAAAAGACTTGACTTTTGTGTCTTGATTTTGGTAGGATATTTTCTCCACTGAAATGTTTCTTTCCAGTATTAATTGTTTTTAAAATATGTTAGGCAAACTCACTGGCCCAGGACTGCCACTATATACGATTTTAAAGGAGCATGCCACCTTGAAAGAGGAAGACAGTGAGGAATCAGATTCTGTTCCTACGTCCATCACTCATATATATGCCATTCTGAGAGAATGATTCCTTTCTGCAAGACAATACCTGCAATTCATTCAAATTTTGCATCCATTTAATTTAATTCTTTAGCCTGTGAATGTTGCATGTTCATATAATGAATTTGTCAGTTGTGGCGAGTTGACCGAACTGGTCTCACTAAAGTTAGTGGGTGATAAGCCTTTAATCTTCATACAACAAGACTCTGATTGAAAAATTCATATCAGCTAAAACATAAATATTATAATGCAGATCTCTGTTGTGGTTAATATTGAATTTGTATTGTACCAAGGCAATAGGTTGAGTGTTATTCTTGCCTGCCTATTGTCTCAGTTTAGTCCACTTCTCAGCATTTTTGAAAACTCTTTTAAAATAAGTATCTTTGCCACTGTGTACTGCATTCTCATAGTCTGGGAATCTTTGATTTGCTTGTGGTACTTTAAGAAAAATGTTTACCTTAGGTCCTGTGTCCCTAGGGCCTCCTTTTTTTGGTGACATCTCATGAGAAAAAGAAAGAAAAGAAAAAGAAAAGAAAAAGAAAAAAAAAGAAAAAGAAAAAGAAAAAGAAAAAGAAAAAGAAAAAGAAAAAGAAAAAGAAAAAGAAAAAGAAAAAGAAAAAGAAAAAGAAAAAGAAAAANAAAGAAAAAGAAAAAGAAAAAGAAAAAGAAAAAGAAAAAGAAAAAGAAAAAGAAAAAGAAAAAGAAAAAGAAAAAGAAAAAGAAAAAGAAAAAGAGGTTATTTTTATATTTTCTCTCTCTTATAATCTATAATAGTTAACAAGTCATACAAAGAAAACCTTCATTCCTGGAGGTGAAGTCTGAAAGAATATTTTGCAATATTTCATTCAGCTATGACATACAATTTGGTGAGTCAAGGAATATTCTGCAAATTGGTAAATTATCAAGAACAGCTGTCACTTTCTTTATATGAATACACATGTATATTTGCAAAGCAATTCATTAATGGAGTAATATATTTCTCAGTGTAAATAAGATTTAGTAAAACAAACGAACAAAAATACTTCCTTTGGTAACAACATCAAAATTGGCATTTTTGCAAATTAAAATTGGTGGAGAAAAGAAATCTGGTCAAAGCTGATACCTGTTTAGGTCTATTCAGAACTCACAATCACTGATTTTTTTGAATATAACATAAGTAATTCCAAATTAAATAGAGAAATGTCTATGTGGAAAGATGGACATAACAGACAAAATTGTATTTGTATGATATAGTTCTTTAAGTCTGATGCAAATCTCATGCATAAGTTCACTCCAGAGGTATGSTATGGTTTCACAGGGAATCAATCCAGATTTACATTGATGTTGAAAAGGATGGAAATAGGTTCTTAGAATTCTTAAGCAAATTTTAATAAGTTCTATAATTCTATTGAAATGGATAGGTATGGATGGACAAAAGATCAAAGAAATTCATGTCGGAGATTATATAAAGTATGTCTAAAATAAGAATGGGGATGCATTTTACTCAAGGGGTACCTATTTGAGCACTTAACTCACTTTGTCCTTCCAATTTTTGATTTAAGTTACTACGCATACGTTTTGCTTTCCTTTCTTGCTTTTAGCGTTCAAGGAAATTGGAGTGAGAAGTGAATTTTGTGTTCCACAGAATGCAGAGAATAGCTTCTGCGTCTGATTGCATTTATTGTTTCCTGATACTCTGGTTATTTGGGACCATGAAACTCCCCGAGTGCTCAATTCTGGCAATGTTAACTGGCCACTATTTCTGGTCTTCTGTGGACACCAAGAATGGTTTTCCTGTCTATTTTGCTGTTGTTAACTCAATAGCTCACTCTAACTGGGTGGGAACTGCTTCTCCGACAAGGATGATGTCTCTTAGCCGTGTGTTGTGACAGATTGTATTCCAGTCTCTGGAAGGTCAAAAAGTTCTTCTGAAGCTTGAACATAATTTGATGATAGCTTGATAATTGTGACCTGGCCTGTTCTGCATTTCCATGGAAGTATTAACTCTCAGTGATTGGACACGGCTGTGAAAATTCCTTTCTAATTATGAGCTGTATTTTCTTCTTCTGTGCTCATTGTGTTCCAGTGTATCTATTCTGGTACTATTTATAGTATCTTTTCTTTCTGCATCAGCTAAACTTTTTGACATAACGGCCAAATTTTAGAAATGTGTTTGCAACCTCATGCACTAACATGAGATAAATAACAATAGAATTTTTGGGGCAAATATTGCTCTGTAATTTCTTCTAAATTAGATCTGGACCTATAATGCTATGATCAGTTGGGGAATTTCACCTCATAAATGTAATATGTATTTTGAGGTCTCAGTTTTGTAACACTTTTTCATTCTCTGATTTCTAATATATTTAAACAACAACAAAAATGTGTAAAAAGAGTAAGATTCTTGACCAGACTTTTGTGAACTCTGCTTCTTCTTGTTAATTAACACAGCTAGCCTTCTTAGTGAACATGGAGAAATAAAATACTTGTAGGAAAGATTCATGTAATCCTGAAGTATCTTGTAAAGAAGTTAGATGACTGATTTCCTAAAAAAATGCATATTTCCCTTAATTTACTACAAAAGGCATTTATAGTGGTTCACAGCTATAGAGAATCAGATTTCGTATGTACAGCATGGACCAAAATGAATTGCAACCATTACGTCCTCAATATAAAGAAAGACACAGTTGAGGGCTTTTTGATGGTTCACTAGTTTTAACTTTTGTGGACACTTTGCCTTTGATATTAGCTGTCATTTTCTACGCTTTCCTTACTGTATAACTCAACAGAACATCAGTCTCAAGAATTACTTATCCACCTCTTTCATAAGCATTATTTTTATTTATCTGTAAAAAAAGAAGAAAAAGATAAAAGAGATGTTCAGGCAGGACTGCCTTCAAATCAGACCTCTTGAATACATTTAATTTACACAGTAAAGATATTTATAAGCATTTTTCAGAGATATATTCCTACCTGGAACCCTGTGGAAGTTTTGCAGATTGGAGACCTCTACATTTAAACTTAATAAATTTATTACTGAATAAGTGAAGATAAATAAATACATTATTATGCAATTTAGAATAATGAAAAATCCTTTGAACTTCTCCTACATGCATATTCACCATGACATACATTTTTAAAGAGAATTTAGATATAACATATGCATTATTAAGTGTATAGCAGATGACACGTCATAAATCAGCAATTTCCATTTAACAATAAGAAGTTTTGTGCACTTGCAAACTGCATGCACATTGTCCTTGTGCTTATTCCCTTTTTCTGCAATATATTTTAAGATGACAATGTAYGAAAATTTTCAGACTGCTTGCTAAACAATCCTGTATTCTTCACCAAGTGTGGCTATTTATATTCATTACATAATGCCATGTTCTCAACACATGCAAAACGAAAACATTAAAATAACATCCAAAGGTAAATTTTTAGCAGTCCATAGGAATATTTTTAGTAAATTATTAAAGTCAATATTTATGTTGATAGAGTCCAGAATAACATTCTTTAAAAGCCATATAAAAAGGATTTGTTTTAAATCACTGGAACACAGAAAATTGGTCATTAAGGCTAAAATGTCATTCTTCAGTGAGCCTGCTGTGCTTAGGTTTTGCAGTTGACCTAAGAAGCTCGAAACAGAGGAATGAGTTTCCATTCACTCAAATTAGACAAGGCAAATACTGCAAACCATTGGAATACTGACATCACTAAAASAAAAAAAAACCCCACAAACAACAAAAAACACGGTTATGCTTTGACTGTATTTCCTCTTTCCCTCCTGTGTTCATGTTGCATACCCAGTGTAACTGAGAAGCAAGATGTGGTAGACTCAGTAGAGGCAGTTTAAGATGTGACTCTTCCATGACATGTTCTCCCTGATCCTCTGTGGAAATTTCTGCCTCTTTAGCAAAAGTGACAAAACGGAGAACAGGTCTGTTTTTCAGCAGCCATATTTTGCAGACTAGTATCTCAGGGCAAATGCAGATGAAAGCAGTAGATATAATACAGCCGACCGAAGTCTGGGGTGGTGGAGACTCTGGAACACAGGGCCAGATGTCCAGGGAATATGTAGATAACCCTCCAGAGGATAAACAGGGCAGACAGGAGAGAAGTAGCATCATAAAGCACCAGACCTAGGTCTCCAAAATGTTTTGATCGAAATCCCTGAGTTTTAGCAATATGAAAAGCCACACATTTTAAGCTATGCAAGAAAAAAAGGTTTTTTTTTGTAGAAAGTCCATATGCTAAATTATACATATTTGTACTGTGATGGACTCATGAAGTCACAGGAAAAAGAATAGTATCTGTGTGGTTAGTCATAATGTGGCAATAAAACTTCCACATAGGTAACTGCAGAGTGGAAAAAAAAATCAGAAAAAAAAATGCATCCTCTGTCTAGGCAGTACTTTCTGATATCTTTGAGATATGCTTGGCATTAACCTTTATGGTAATAATCGAGGCAATTGGTTCTTTTTACTATTATTTAGTAATGTAAAAATAATGTATTAATTTTTAAATACAAATCTATTGTGTATTTACAATGAATTTAGTAGAGACCCCTGAAGTTCAAACAGTCTTCCCTCTCTTCTATTGCTTATCAGGGATTCTGTGGCTAGTGTGAGACACTAGGAAATGCTTTTATTGCACCAATGTACTACATTAACAGTGTTTATAGAAACCTCTGCAGGTTTCTAAAGGATTTCTCCTCCTGTTCTCCCTGGCTTTTCTTTAGTCTTAAGACCTGTACAAGAAATTGAACATTGTTAAGTGGTCTAATACATTTATTTTAAAGATGACACAGGTAGGGACTAGAGTGCTTTGATGTTTGTCAACTATCCTGAAGTTTCTCTTGACACAAGCCAAAGGTCAAGGCAGAAAGAAAAGAAAAAATATATTTGCATAATTTAAATGTAAACATCCCATTTACTGTTTTGAAAAGTGCCAAAAAAAGTCATCTAGTACTTTGATATGCACATTTTACCTTTGATATGAACAACTTGCATATTAAATTCCTGAAGCAGAAGGCTCTATTATAGCAATTTAGAATATGTTCCTTTCATTCTGTCAAACCAGATTAAAGAGGACTAGTATGAGAGATGCCTACATTTGCAATCGATCAGATAATGGTTCTGCTGCTTGAAAGTATACTTTCTCTATAATGGAAAACTTTTGCTCAATTTTTTTTTTTCCTTAAGAAAACTAACAAGGTGCCTTTTTTTCCTTTTCTGTCTTTCCCGAATATCTTAAGCACATCTCAAGTATTAGAGATGTGCTCAAATATTTTCTCAACATTTGGGACAGCAAAGATGGGACAAGAAAGATTAAGACAAGAATGCCTTTACCTGCTTGAAGCTTTTCTGAAAAGCTTCAGCCAGAATTATCTTATTAGCCTTCTATTTTATCCACAGTGCACTAATAGGAGCAACAATGTCATTGAAATTTTCTGCAAAGCTTCTGTAATATCCTGAGAGTCCTGTGAAAGACTGAGTTTAGGAGACTATAATTCAATTTATAATGGTCTTCACATTTAAGGGATTGGGATACATTTCTTCCTTTATCTCCCAAGTTATTTTTGAATCACATTAGACTGATTTTCCCTTTGAATAGTGTGAACTCTGTAGGTAGGTTTCCCCAAATAATTCCACCCTTTCCTTAGTTTGTTTCCAATTTCAGAAGGTGATGATGTCATCAATGTGTGTTTGTCACAACTGTGTAATCCAGCCAGCATTTTGCTGACCTGCCTCAATATACAACTGAAGGACCAGTCAGCCTGATAAAATAATCTTGTCTCACATCAGTGTTGAGAACAGTTTTTACTTTTTCCTTTATGAAAAGAGGGCTTTCTAGTTAAATCCACTGTGCTGGCATTCTTTTCTCTAAGTAATCTGGTGGGCTATCCAAAAAAGAATTGCATCAGCCACAGTGACACGTTGACTCTCCAGCGATTTACATGCAATTTTATCTTACTATTTCCTCACAGTATTCTCAGATACAGTTCTGTCTCTGAATTGTATCTGAGAATTCAGTTATAAAGATTTAGTTATAAACCCCTACGCTGATATTTTTCCTACTTATGTATCTGTTTCACGAATGACTACAAAACCTCCATGGCTGACTGTACCACTCTTTGATGATGATGCCAAAAATCGCAAAATCAATTAGAACTGATTCTTCAAACTTTACTTTTTTATCTTGTGCTCAGTTTGATTTCCCTTCTCCCTGCTGCATCTAAAGTTAACAACCACCCAGCTGTGATAGGATTTTAACCTACTGACATACACAGTTGTTGGTGTCACCTTGTTCCAAAAGGGTTTTTTATTTACTTTATTAGTAATGTGATCAATCTTTTCCACCACTTCAGAAGACTTTTCCCAACAATTCTGCATCTGCTGATATTTAACAAGAATTAAGAAGATGGACTTCAAGCCATAAGTGTTTACACAAGTTTTTATTATAACTTACCTTTGTAATTCCTTGACAAGAGACTGCTCTACAAATTCCTCATGTAATGTAAATTATTATTGACCCACTGAGTATATACAATGACTGCTTCAGCCTCTTATTCAGCGCTACCCTCCCCAAAATCTCTAATAACACCCAAAAAATTCAAATTTTTGATTTAGATAGATAGGTGATTAAGTCAGATTGTATGGCAGGTTATTTAGGGAGGGTAAGTACAGCAAAATTGCAACTTAATCACTTGCTGTTTCAGCATATTAGTAACCTGAACTTAAGCGTCCCTTTGAATCTCTCAGCCTATTTGCTTTACCCCATTTAGTTCTACAAATCCTTATTAAGTACAGTAAATAAATTTTTGCCATCTGACAGTAGGTTCATCCACCTTTGGTAGTCAATGAAATATAAATCTTGCCACTGTTTCAACCTCTGCATTAGGAAAAGGACTGCATCTGCAGAGAAAATAATGTCACGTGACGACAACCACAGTTTTTCCCCTTTTGTGATGATCATAGAATAAACCACCAGTATCCATCAAGACTCCAGGGAATGGCTCCTAAAGGGAGGTGAAGGCAGCTTCGAGAAAACCTCTTCTTTTTCTTCTGACATGTCTGACTTCAACTTTTGATAATATGCAGTAGTTTTTCATTTCTTTATGCACATCATACCAATATTTGATTGAGCATTTCATAAGCTTTATCTGAGCTATGCATGATACCTGGTACACACTCTTGATGGATTATAGCTGTATTATTCCTAGATGAATGCCTCTGCACAAGAACCAACTTCTAGGAAGAGTATCTCCATATTTTCCCTTAACATTTCAGGCTCAGATTCATAGCTTGGTAAGTGAGAAAGCTTTTCCAGGTTCTGAGACAAACTCTGCAGGAACTTTGTCTATACAGATGTTAGGTTCATCCAGTCCTGATGGCTTCTTGTCTCATGCATATCATATTATGTTTGAGTATGCTTCAGGAGTTCTTTAGTTTTGTTTTTCTTGTTTGTAATGTTGCTCCTGTAACATAAGCTTCTTTCCCCTCCCATACATATTTGTCTCCCTGAAGTCTAAAGACACACAGTGGGTACTACTTCTACTGAAAATTATTAGATTGACTAATTAAGACAGATTTAAAAAAAGTCACTACAAAAGTATCCTCTATCACCTGGGAAAATCACCTTGTCCTTATAACTTGCCATGCACATGCATCTTTCTCCTTTGATCTCACATCCCGAAGCTATGCATTGGAGCTATGCATCTTCCAGTCATTGGAGAAAGAGACACAAGAAAGTTTTAGTCTAGGAGATTTAAACACAACCAAAATGGATTGTGTTTACTTCATACTTCTTGCTGTGAAGTACTTTTGTGTTGTTTTGTAATGGTCTGACATTATACAGCATTTACCGTCTTCACAGAATAAGAGGATTCCTGTATTGAAAGCATGAATTCCTACAGTTGAAGATAAGGGCTTAATAATCCAGATGAATGTAACAGGTGTTGTGGATCAAATGCACAGAGAACAAGTAATACTGGGATTGCACTAGCACTGCAAATAGGGGATGTCTGTTGAGAAAAAATGCAAGTACCTTTTGAAACAGTGCAATGCATTAAATGCAGTTAAAATGTATTTTTATACCACCAATAGAAAAAAACAGCTGCCCGAGATACCAAAACCACATTTGATTTTCTGGTTATTTTGTGCCTGTRTTGCAACGTGTCAGAGTCTGCAAATTCTCAGAAAAGGAACAACCTCTTTGTGTAAGATGCAGGACTATGCATATTAATTGAACACAATAAATATTTGCAACCATAGGAAAAGAACATTTGTTGTTACAGCAGTTGTTGTATTGGATAGTACCCAAAGGCATTAGTTGTTCGGATAAAAGCACAGGTACATACAACTTCATAATTTGTGGATATGATAGATTTGCTGGTGGGTTCTGGGAAGAAAAAGTGCTCTATAGCAGTATGGAAATGTGGGTAGCATAGAAGGCCCAGAGGTATTTGTACTATGCTGCGACCTATTTCGTTATATGTTCATCAAAATATATGAAACTGAAAATTTCCGAGTTGGTAATAATATTTTTTGTGATAGCTCACGGTTCTGACAGTCAAATTTAGTATAATAGCTTAGTACTGCATTTCTTTACCATCTAAAATATTAATACAAGATTGACTAAATATCTCTTCTAAAGTCTATATGGCCCAGAGGTTATTAAGAAATCCTGGTTTTGTCTTCAGGGGGTTCAGTCTACTTTCCATACCTGCAGATAGCTTTTGTTCGCTCAGCTTTTGAAGGATGGATCTTTTTCAAAGCAAAGGCAGAGGAATGCTAATAAATCACATCTTTATGAAATATTCATTAATTCAGTGTGTTCTTTACAAGGCTGCTGCCAAGGCAGCGCAGGGTGACGAATTACATTTTACACACAGGAAATGGTTGACAAGATACATTGTCTATATAGAGGGTTTCCTGAATGGTCACATACAGAGCTAACCAACAAAAGTTGTTTACACTATTAAGCAAGCAGGACAAAAATGCAGCTGTCTATAAGCCTGCCAAGTTCCTGTACCTCCTCTTTTATGAAGASTTTTCCCTCCTGGCTTAGTTCTACTCTTTTCTTGTAACAAATTTTGTTCTTATGAGGTGCTTTACTTAGAATGCCAGTGGAATGAACTCGGATGGTAAGGAAAAAGTGAGCCAGCCTTGTGGCCTTTGTTACATCTTATGAGAGGATGTGGACTTGCCTTAAGGTCTCTTTTATTCATGTGTCAACAGTCATCAGAAACACACTGCACAAAAACAAACTGAATGTTCCTTCACTAGAGAGTGAAATGGAATCTCTTTCTTGATTGCCTCTCTCATCTCTTCAGCACTCCGAAAGCAACCCCTGGGTAGCAAGGACACTGGAATCAGTATGACCATGCTCCATCTTGCCCACAGTTGTGCCCTAACACAACATCATGATAAAGGATGGTGTTCTTGTGAAATCACTGAAAGGGCACATCTTTCATTACAAGGTACATATCTTTTGACTGGCTCAGTAAAAGAGGAATGACAATGGATTTACAAAGACTCAAAGGCAAAGTTCACAGAAAGTAGCCATTAAAATGTAATGGAACTCTTTCTCTTCAGGGGTGTGAACAAAATGTACAAGAACTGGGTTTTGTCACAGACATGAAAGGAAAGACAAGATGCAAGGCCTGTGATTTAATTAGACTGCATCTTTATTAACTCATCTGGGAACTATGCAGGTCATCTTAATTATTTCCACTTTTTGGAGGGCAAAACCCACCATACTCAAACTCCACACCCTCCGGACCTTTAACAGGGTGTTTGGAGACTTACCACTCCCTGCTTATACGAAGGTGAAGGAGCTGCTGAAAAAAGAAATATCCCCCAGTCTATCATCTACCTATCATATATATTGGCAGTGTCCAATTCTGTTCCTGAACATTTCTTGATGATGGTTCTATCCAGGACCATTCTCAATTCCCATAAACTAAGAATGAGATTCTGTATGAGTTTTCCTTGATAATACATCAAGTATCTTGCTTATCTTTGTTCACTCAAAGCAGATTCCTAAACAGCTCACTCTTGTCTATAGGTGTATATGTGGGAAGAGCATGTCTGGGAAGAGTAAAATTTAATATTTTCCCATTTGTTCTTCTTTGCACTTTATTTAACATTAGAGCTCTTGTATAAAAAAATCTGTGTAGAATTGAATCATCCTGTGAGCAGTTCGGACTCTCAGGGAGCACAAGTAATGCCTTTCCCAAGCAAAGCTTGACTGCAAGCCAGCAGAGCGCCTGTGAAAAATATTTGTGACACTTTGTCACCTACCAGAAGCTCTGTTATTTCCTTTGGCAGTAGCCACAATGCCTATCTTGTCTTTGTTTCCTTACCATACTTTCTCTGTGGTTCCTCTTCCCAGTGAATCTTTCAACTACCTGTTATCCCAAACCTTAACTTAATAAATAAATTCCTTGTCTTTTTGATTCAGCTGCAATGCCTGGTCAAGGCTTTGTTTCATCTCCTGGACATTGCATGCTGTCTCCTCTCTTCTCAACTGTCTGTTCAGCTTCTGATGTTGTTCCCGGGTACGGTACCTGACACCTCCAGGTCCCAGCATTCACACACCTTGTTACACCAGCTTCCTAACTGGTACGTGACCCCAGGCTCTGTACTGTACTTTTGACCAAACTGAATAAACCTGGCTACCCACCTTTCTTTGAACACACCTTATACCTTTTGAATGTATCCTATGTGACCACACTGCAAATATTGCAGCTTTTGTCTCCAAAGATACAATGACTGAATCGAGATTTTCCAAACTTCAGAAAAGTCTTGGTCACCAGGATGCTTTTTTATTTTGTTGATACTGTTACTATTGCTGTAGGTTTATTTTGGGTTTATGCCTACATCTTATACTTCCAAAATACATATTCATTTTGAGAACAATATGGATGCCTACCCTGAAAATAAAATAAGCTCCTTTTAATTTTCATACTAGCTTCCTTTCCATAAACAATGTTTGTGCTTGATTTCAAAAGTCTTTTTTTAAAAAAACAAAACCCTAAGCATTACCTTTTGTATTAGGTAGGGGAAAAAAAATATGTGATGCCCTATCAGTATTTTAAGTTTGGGAATATCTGTTCTTTCCTTAGGTATGTCTCAAGTAATCACTGTGTAGTCTTACATCTGATGGCTGATGTGAAGATTTTGAATTCCGAACTAAGTTTGTGATGGTAAACAGTGTATACTAGATTTTTTTCCAAGAAAACTAGATTTATCCACTAAAGATCAGATCAGAATCTAATCACATACTTAAGGAACAACTTGAATGGGTTTTAAGACTGCRATACATTGTAAAGTGTTTACCTGAGGCCAAATCCAGCTGATCACTAAACAGATCTTGTTTACACATAAATATGCAATACATTCTGTTTTCACAATTAACACGTACATAATTAAGAAAAAATAATTTTAAATAGCAATTTAAATAAAACAACTTGTGTTAGGAATGAGAGAGTAAGGTATTAATTCTTATTTGCTTCTTTTTCACATCCATATGTGTTTCTGTTAACTTATGTATAACCCATTAATTTTGGAGCAAGAAAATGCAGTCCCCTAATCATTTTGGGTTAAATTCACCTGAACTTCACCATTGTCACCACACTGAAGTTCATGAGCATAAACTGGCAGAATTTACAGGCACACTGCCTACAGTAAAAGGACAAACATTTTCCTTTATATAGCAGGGTCATGAGCAATGAATAGAGCCTTTCAATACTATTGAAACCCATGATAATTAAAAATAAGAAGTCCAGGAAGTAAATCTAGTGGGAAATGTTCTGTAATTTGTTTCAGTTTCTAAGGTCCACTTTTAACAAATTCAAACAAACTTTCATTTAAATCACTTCAGCTCACTAGGGAACATATATCACTGAAGTATCACTGAAGCGTGTCATCTGGCTTTTCCTGCGCTCATAATCTCCCCCACCCTTGAAATGTCCCCTATACTGAGGTTATGAAAAGAGAGGTAGAGGAACTAATTTGGATATCCATATACCTTCAAGCAATTGTGGGAGATTTTTGTTCCCTTGACAGTAGCTGAGCTGGACAAACTGAGCCAAATGTGTCCCTGAACCTTTACTCCTCTCTGCTGAGTGAAGATATCTCCTCACTGGACAAATTAAGTCCCCATGCCCTTTATAAAGTTGGCTGCAGAATGCTCAAATAAAATAGAAGGTTAAATAATAATTAACACTTTCATAGATTTTACATGTTTAAAGCAAAAGAGAATTCAAATATTTGATCAAATTAGATTAGATTCTTTTTATCCAAATTTAATTTCTTTCTATGTGTCTTTTATTTTTAGTCTTACTATAAATAGTACAAGCTAATTGAGGGCTTTTGAATTAGGGTTTCTGATACCCATATTCAAATATTCATATTTATTACTGACACTAACATACTTCTTCCCTTGTTTTACTTTGTGAAATGGCTACCCTGAATGTGCAGTATCATTTTGATAGTATTTTATTCACACATATTTATGATGCTGAATTTATTTCAGCAAATTCAAAGTTTAAGGCTTTTTGACTCAGCTCAGAATGGTGAAGCTGTAACCTCAGAAGAAACAGATTTCCATAGGCTTTTTACAGATGATAGCAGTATCATAACCAGATAAAGACATGGGGTTGCACTCCACAAATTATCAAAAGTATGATGAAAGTTTTCCTTTTCTCTTTGAGCTCTTATAGTCAGAGATGTAAATTGGCCATGTCACCTTCCAGGCCTGATTGAGAAACCCATCTCCTAACATTTAGCATCAGTTCTCCTAATATATTCCCACTCCTGCAATGACATTGAAGTTTGAAAATCTGAAATGTGGACTAGGGAAGGCTCATGGAATTACCTTACAGCAGTATCCCTAAGGCCATAGCTCAACAGGAATTTAACAAAAAGATTAGGCCTAGTAATGAGGGAAAACAGTGCATCTCTTTCATTGTCAACATCTCTCTATATAATGACTTTCTTACAAAACAGCAAGAGCCAGGGTTTCATACATTTACTACATATTCACCCACAGATAGCAAAAGGCACTGATGCCTTTTGCCATATGTATGCTTTCCTTTTGCTTCAGCGGAGGGTAGAAGGCCTAAGAATACCTTCAGGGTAAAGACTGTATTGAAAATCCGTATCTGCACTAATGGCATGAGTTTTGAATTAAAATATGTATACTGATTTGGATTTATATTTTTGATATTTTTTTTCCCACTTTGGATAAGTAATTTGGGAATACAAGCATGAAGAAATTACATCATAGATGAGATTTAATCTGAAAATTGCCTGCAAAGAAATGAATGTCATATTCACCACTAAACACTATCATAAAACTCAGGAAGAGAGCAGGGCCTGGGGAAAAAAATCACATTTAGAAAGAAAATACGTGTTCAAGGCAGCAAATGGCAAATGGTGGTGATAGCCTTTGTAGGTTCTGAAGTTTGATTCTTTACAGTGTGTCTTGAAGAATCTAGTAGTGGTGATTCTGAGGACACACCTCAGAAGTTGTGTCGCTGGGTTTCTGCTTGGAATTTACTCTACGGAATCACCTTAAGAGTTGAATAGACACCAACTATAAAATCCCTCCAGTGTATTTTTCCCAAGCAGCTATTTCTATATATATGTGAGTAAATACACAATAATCCAAGCAACACTAACTTTCTTGTTGCTTTTCTGAGCCATCCCCCTTGGTGTCCATAGTTATGAGCTCATCAAATATGTTAGTGTTAATCTTTTCATGTTAATGTGAAAAAAATCCCAACAACTCAAACACGGGAGAGGGAGTGCAATAAGCATTGGACTACAATCAGTTGGCATTTTTTCTTAGATGAGCAAAATATTATAAAGATCATGCCTATGTTGTGTTGCTTCTCCCAAAAGAAGCAGCTCAGAATGTAGTGTACAGTAAGTAAAAGCCTAAGATACATGAATCAGTATCAGTTTCCTTCTTTGGACCCTTGAGTAACCTTGAAAGAAATACTTGAAAGAAATAATTTTGAAAGAAATAACCTTGAAAAATGACCTTGAAAGAAAGATTACATCTTTCTTTTTTTTTTTTTTTTACTGTTTCATGTTGAACCTATGTTATTGAGCTGATTCACCTGTGAGCATGTTGACTTGATTCAACTTTAGCAGAGCAATAACAATGCAAATACTAGAATTTGGAGCAGACTTCCTGACTAATCCAAGAGTAATTTGTTAATTGGACTGATTGCCCTCCTTGGAGAAAGTGAGAAATAGTCTCTCTTCCACTGTTAGTCTTTTTATCTGAATGTTATGATATCAAAAAAGATAAAGGGTGAGTATGTAATATCCAAGATGTGCTTAAACATTGTTTGAAGAGCTAGATTGAAGGGTTAACTGCTGTGCCATGCTTCTTCTTACCTAAGTGCTCAGAGGTTTCTTTTTTAATTTATTGTTGCAGCCCTCCTTTTGCAAAGAGATACAGAAGTGCTACTTCTAGAATTTGGTGTCTATTTTGGTAGTTGGAGTTTTCACATAGATTTATAACAAAGATATTGCTAACAGAAAGAATGCTGTATGATTCACAGTTGTACTTTATTATTTGCTAGGTTGCGGTGATGGGGGTAATAATTATGTTTTGAATGTTTGGAAGTAGCATTGCTGTGGAGTTGGAAGCTCAAGAAAAGAAATCACAGACATGGTTTAGGCATCAGCATTTTAACTTTTTTTCCTTTTCAAAACCTCATCAGTAACCTGTGATCCAGAGATTATCATCTCTGCTAGAGAATCAGGGATTCCTGAAATGCTGGCTCAGAAAAAGGTTATCAAAAGGCCCCACCTGTTACTCAGTTCTGGCACAATTTGGAGTACAAGGATCCAGCACAGGCTATTTCCAAATCCTGGGTCAAAGAACAGGTGGAGAGAAGACATTTCCTGCTTCACAAGTGTGGACCCTACCCTTGGTTTTAGTTAATGTATGGGAAGAAAAGTGTTTAAATCGTCTAAAGATCCCCTTCTTTCTTTCTGGTTTGCTCAAGAGTTTAGGGAGAGATGCTCAGGCCCCCAGGTGAGGTGAAAAGAAGGAATCTTCCCTCATGCTATTTCATTTAACCAGTTTGGAATAGCAAATAAAAACCATCGCTTATATTTGAAAGCCAAGGTTTTCTGGGTGCTGGCTCACATGCATTGCAAATGTCTGGGAAACATTTCAATATGAAAACAAAAGTAGAGATATACCTATCATCTCTAATCCTTCATGCTCCCTACCACTAACGAGACCCTTTAGTACTATACCCTCCCATTCACAGTCTATCCTTTTCTCGTAAGCCATCATCTCAGCATCAGAGCCTCCAGGCTCTTCCACCAGTCCCTATTGCAGTCCCTTCACTCCCATACTTTGCTTTCTACCAAAGCAATACAAGAAACAAAATATCCAAATATCACAGATAATATTGTACTGAAATCGCTTGACTTTAATTTCAGGATTTTTAAAAAAATAAATGTCTTTCATCATCCTTTCAGTTAATCAATGCTGACTGATTATTGTTATCTTCCAGTTTAATCACGAATGTAGAAAAATAGTATCATGCTCCACAGTGACCTATACATGACTAATTCTTTTAAGTTGGATGTGCAAATTGGCAAGGCTCGTTTTCTCCCATACAGCATTCACCCCTGACAAAAACAGATGGTTGCAACATGCCTACAAGTTAGATGGGACCTCTGATAGGAAAGGTTCAATTTAACGGTACAGGATTGTACCTCTAGTTCAGCAATCACAGTGTGTCCCTGTAAGCCAACAAACTCTTTATCAACCGCCTGCCTTCAAAGCTTTTTTTTTCACCCTTTCTGTACATGAGCCTTCCTGTCACTTTGTTGAATGTACATGTAGTGTTCTAGAGACAAAAACCTTATATGAATGGCATTTTCAAGTTTGTGTCCTGAAGGCATTGTGCACTAGCTGTGAGAAATTAAGCTTAATGATGGGACCATTAGAACACAGTTTGGGCTCCTATAACACTACAATTTTTAAAAGGACTTGTTGGGTTTATGGAAATTTTGGTGCAATTTTGGGAACCTCTGGCTCCAAAGAGGAATTTTGGTTCACCTAAAATCCCAGTGACAAAAAACAGTTTCAGGAAAATCCATATGGAAATAAGGACTACAGAGGAGTTGCCTTTTAAACAGAAGGTTTCTTTTCAACCTTAATCATATAAAGTTATGCTATGATTTTCTGTGCCTGTATGTGTTTGTTCTTGAAATCTTTATTCACTGCTGGATAGCTACCAAAAATTAAAGGTGGGAGGGAGACAATGGCTTGCTGAATATCAATGTTTGGGAGAATCAAATAGTTGATGTTTTCAGTCAGGAAACAAAATCTGATTATTTATAACTTTTTATGGAATTTTGCAGCATCTATTCTTTTTTATTATTATTTATGGATTTTTTTCTAATCTATTCTAATGAAGCAGATGTGAAATATTGAAAAGCAAGCTACAAATAGGTATCAGGTACCAGGGATAGTTGGGGTTATTAAGCAAAATGCATATGTGTGCTTTTGTATGAGTGTTTCTGTATGCATGTGTAAAAGAGAGAGCAGAAATAGATATCTACCATTTCTTTATTGCATTCATGTGTCCAATTGTATAAGCAATTCTCTGAGGAGGTTACTGCATGAAAAGTCTGCTTCTGACTTTGTTATGTTGCTGTAATAGCAGAGATAAAAGATCTAGCAGAAATCTACTAATGTTCAAAATTAACAGACAATATTTTTTTACATTTTAACACTCCCGTGTGCTCAATTAATATCTTATTTTAGAACCTGAGTGTGCTGGTTAATGACTGAGTCTTTGAACAGTAGCGTTAACACTGCTGTCCTAAACCACTACCATTAGCCTGCAATGCAGCAAATTGTTGACAGCTATAACAAAGCATCACATCTTGCTGCCTTGTAAGCCTGGGATTCTGAAATGCTCTCTGTTGCTGCATAGTTGAGCAAATACTATTTCTTTTTAATACTACCACTCAAAAAAATCAGAACAATCCGTTGGTCACCTGGAATTGATCTCCTCAGTTTGCTTTCTTAAGCAATAGCTATGAAGTCTGCTTACCTGCCAAATATTTGAAGCTATTTGTATTTAAGTGGAGTCTATGATCCATGACTGCATGAAAAAGTAGGTAATTTCTTTGCCATGTAAGTGATCTTTTGTCACAGTGTAGCAAATACTGCTAGATGACATGTTGCTGCATCCTTACGTCATTTCAACCGCTGTTTCACAGCATTGTACAGATGAAATGCAATAGTTGTTGTATATCTACTGATTTTCAGCGCTAAATTAATATAATCTGCAGTGCAGCAGTCATTCTATGAATCCAAGGCTGTACATTCAACTGACTGGTTTTCCAACAGAAGGCTGATTTGTTTGAGTTTTCCCTGTTTATAGCTACATAAATTGAATCTTAGTCTTTGTGGAAGCATCACTGCTTTAAAAGTTATAACCAGTGCAGATCAAAATACTGATTCACTCCTGTGCAGCTAGTTTTCATGTCTAATAGCTACACATGTGCCGTGGCCTGCAAAACTATTCAAATATCACATTAATCCTTTTAAAAATAGGGCACTTCATGAGAGGTAATTTTCCACAACATTGAATGACAGGAGCTTCTAAAAGCTAGAAACTAGGCTATAAAGATTGTTGCTCTGAAGTGATGGAGCATTATAATTTTCTTTAGCTTTTTTTGTATTGGTCTGGGCTTTTTTTTTATTGTCCCCCTGTTGTAAATACTGGGCCCCCCTTTGTTTTCATTAATAAACCTTGTTGTTCATTTCAAGAAAGCAGAACATCTGGCTAATGCTTTTGAAGTATTCATAAGTAAGGATTCATACTGTAGTCCTTTCTCAGGGAACATCAGAATTAATCAAGAGCAGAACATGAAGATTTGGTTTTGATGAAAAAAATGCAAATATGAAACACCTCAAGCTGCAGTTTCAAGTACACTGTCAGCTCGCACTGCTGCCTTAAGCAGCAGTCCTGACCTCCTCCTCTACCTGACAGCTTATTCTCACCCTGCTTTGCTTCCTCCCTTGGGCTAGCAGAAATGTTTGCGCTGCTGCATTGAACTAGATCAGGGAACCAATCAGAGGTAAAACTGCCTTATTTTTTCTAGCTTAATTTTAACTCAGATCAGATTCTCAATTTGGTTCACCACAGGATTGGGTGAGCAGGAAAAGGCTGTTGGCCTGTGGGAAAGGAAGGGTGAAATGCCAATTCATGTAGCATAAGTATTAACTTAAACTGTGGTTCCAGAGTCATCAGAAATTTGCCTCATTCTTGCTGTTCACATACACAGAAATTTGAAACCCTCTGTTCGAGCCCAACTCCTTGATTTAGCTTTTAATTAGCTAAGGGGTTTTTGTCAGAATAACCAGTGGACCTCCCCAGCTATTCATGCCATCTTTACTCAACAGGTATATGTGTAAGCTGTATTATTGACAGTAAAGATGCAGTATAGCACACAGAGAAAAGGTGTTCAGTCTCATGACATCAGCAAGTACTTTATAAACTTCCTCTCAGAAACTTAATGAGCTCCATTTTAAAAACATTTTTTTTTCTCATCTCTTATTGCAGCTTTGCTAGAGAACGTCTCTGCCCTGATGGAAGCTGCCTTCTATCTCTATGCCTAAAATTATTCTATGCATTAAAAAAGAGCATTATAGCTTGGATTTGAACCCAGGCCTTTGCAGAAGTCTCTAATATTGTCTTACAGAAAATCCTAGGAAGCATGTAAAGCTGAGAGATCAGTATTCTTTGAGAGTGTTAAGCAGCTTAAAATTGTTTCAAATTATGGTAGTGTATTTGGTTTATGTGGCAAGGTTTTGGTAACAGGGGGGCTGCAGGGGTGGCCTCTGTGAGAAGAAACTAGGGACTGTCTCCATGTTGGGCACAGCCAGCTGGCTCCAAAATGGACCTACTGCTGGCCAAAGCTGAGCCCAATCAGTGACGCTGGTGGTGCCTCTGTGAGAACATATTTAGGACAGGGTAAAAAGTGCTGTGCAACAGCTGTGAGAGAGAGGAGCGAGAAAAATGTGGAAGAACCCCGCAGACACCAAGGTCAGTGAGGAAGGAGGGGGAGGAGGTGCCAGAGCACAGATTCCCATGGAGACCATGGTAAAGCAGGTTGTCCCCCTGCAGCCCATGAAGGACCATGCTGGAGCAGATATCCACACTGCAGCCCGTGGAGGACCCCATGCTGGAGCAAGTGGATATGCCTGAAGGCAGCTGCAGCACACGGAGAGCAGTCCACACAGGAGCAGGTTTTCTGGCAGGAACTGTGGCCCATGGGGGACCCATTCTAGAGCAGTCTCTTCCTGAAGGACTGTACCCCATGGAAAGGACCCAAACTGGAGCAGGGGAAAAGTGTAAGGAGGAAGGAGCATCATGGATGAAGTGTTCTGAACTGATCACAACCSCCATTCCCCATCCCTCCTGCTGCTGAGGGTGGGGATGAAGTAGAAGACTTGGGAATGAAGGAGCAAAGTTGAACTTGCGAAGAACTGGGGGACGGGGGAGGAAGATGTTTTTAGTTTTGTTTTTGTTTCTCACTATTCTATTCTACTTTTAATGGCAGTAAATTAAATTAATCTTCCCCAAGTTAAGTCTGTTCTGCCCATGAAGGGAATGGGTGAGTGATCTCCCTGTCCCTATCTCAATCCACGAGCTTTTTCATCTTATTTTCACCCCCTGCCCTGCTGAGGAGGGGGAGCGAGAGAGCAGCTTGGTAGGCACCTGGCAGCCAGCTAAGGTTAACCCACTACAGGTAGTAATAGTAATAGTAATAGTTGGAACAATATTTGCAGCACTTTGGTGAAAATGAATAAAAATTAAATCTTGAATTGGTCTTGTAATATTTAATACACTATTGTTCATTCTACAAGAAATTATCTAATTTAGAGTTGAAGATGTATAAGTCTTGTGTTTCTGTTAGAGGTACTATTTGGATCTAATTATGATTAAACTATCAGTTGAATTTTTGATTTAAGAACAGACTGGAACTGATTTTCAAATTCTGATTTTTTCCAAGGCACTTGTAAATGATCTTGAGTAAAAAAATAGGGTAACTTTCATATATCATCTGTTCTTGAAGAATGTATGTTTTCTGGGAAACAAAATTTCATAAAAAGAGCTGTGTTTGTAAGGGTTCAGCTAAATCTTCCAATTCTTGAAACCAATTCACGAAAAAAACCCCAATAAACAAACACAAACCCAAAACCCCAGAACAACAACAACACAGGAATTTGCTTTGAATTTCAGTTGAATGTATTGAATTTGAGTGTATCTCAAATACCTTTGATTTGAAACTCAGAGGTTCAAATAGTTCATATTTAAAATGTTCTCTGTGGTCTATTCCTATTTTCAGTATAATTTAAATAGTAGAAATGAGGGTAAAGATCTTAATGACAAATTAATACAACAGGGACCAATGACCAGCAGATGTTATGAACATTATGTCTGTCATCCAGCACTTCTAACTGGGAAAAGAGTCCATTTATATACTTTCCTTAGAATAAGCACTTTTATAAGAGCAATCCAACTACATTGTAGTGAAATTTCACCTTGAGTTTGATAAAGTCAATATAATTTTTAATTTGGTTTGAAATTTGTAGTTCATTTAAAAGGTCTTTCATGAACATCTGGATACAAACTCAGTAATGAAAAGATTTTAATGAACAAAATATTTAAGACTTTTGGAATGTTTCTGACTAATACTCCTGGATTTTATGTCCTCAAAGGCTTGTGACAAGACTACCCTGGAGATGTTAGTTTATTTTCAAGAAATGCAATACAATTTTGTTGTTTTGTTGTGGTTGTTTGTTTGTTTTAGAAAGAATTCATGTTCTCAGTTCATGTTTAGCTTACAACCTTTTCATGTTACCTCCTCGAGGCAAACTGTTGATGATAAAACTATTATCCAAAGCCATTGCCCTTGGCTTGCCTGGATGGAACCTTCAGCTAGGAATATGTAGGGAATGAGGTAATTAGCTTTTTTTCTGTCCATTTTTATCAATGTGCAATGAAATGCTTGATAACAGCTTTATGAAAGTGCTAATAAATCTTACAGCTTGAGCAGTGAGTGAGTGTATATCTTACAAATAAGGATTAAAATTAACATCCCTTGCGAAGAGGATGTGAGGAGTTTTTGCAGTGAGCTCATGAGTTGTTTTTAATAAATATCAGAATTAAACACCTGAATTTAGAGAGGGGTCCTTTTTAATTTTTGAAAATTTGGTTTTACTACTAAAACCATTTTCATTGATATATTAGTGCATATTGTAAAAATAAAAAAMCCCCATGCATTCAATTTCAAAAATGCTTACATCAGCTAGGGTGTATTCTTAACTACCAAAAAAGCTTAACTTTTAAAAGTATGTGATTAATGCTACTGCTAATCAGCTAAACATGTAAGAAAAAGGTGTTGTTGACTTCTCAGGGACTAATAAACTTACTTATATGTTCTGATAAATAAAGTCATCATAGTCTGAATGGACTGGAGAGTAATCCAAACAGAGTAAAACACTCTCTCCTCAATTTAGAGGATGAGAACAGAGCTGAAACACACACTAATATATTAACTCTTATCATCACAGATAAGGCAGAGCTTAGCTCTTAAGCAAAAGCTAATTGTCAATACCCTTCATATTAGGTAGAAAAACAAATGGTAATGTTGTTCACACATCTTTCAGATAGCTTTCAGCTATCTCTGTTGGAACATGTCTAT
Source organism: Oceanodroma leucorhoa (assembly GCA_030449065.1). NCBI lineage: Eukaryota > Metazoa > Chordata > Aves > Procellariiformes > Oceanodroma > Oceanodroma leucorhoa. Next base: position 7,557,803 of record JASVER010000013.1, read on the forward strand.
AAAGTTTCAGTTCTGCAAAGAAAGTGCTTATAGTCAGAACAAAAGGAACTAGCCTTTTCAGTCCAGTCTAGGCTGGCAGAGTTTGAAAGGACTTGGGACTCATTCTTTGAATTGTGAAGAAACACCTGAATAGGCAGGTGACTAGCAAAACGATGACAAACTTCAGAGAAATTAGAACTGAGGAGAGTGGTTGCTAAATGCATGATATAGAATATGTATTTAAAAATATACAAACAATTGTTCTTTAACCCCCAGGTCATCTCATTAGTTTAACTAGTTCTGCCTTATTTTTTCATATTAGCTGACTGACATGTTTTTTCTGAGAAAGATTAATTTGTATTATGATATTTTATATCTAGAATATATTTTACACATTCGTTATAATGCAAAATACTTAATAAATGTTAATGATCCAAACTTCTTATTTGTAAATATTAGTAAAAGTTCACAGTAAAACTGAAAATTGCATGCACAGGGAATGTAATGTATTTTGATTGTAAAAGGTCACTTAAGAAGCTAGCATTGATTTCTTTTGAGTCCGTGAAACCTGAACTACGGTTTTAATGTTTTTTCATTATGAATTGGGATCTTTCAACTTAAATATCCTTTTGTTTTCAATAGTTATTAATTGCCCCAGTTTTAACAAACCAATTCTATATTATAATATCTGACAGATGTTCAGAAGATGCTGCTGTCCACTGGAATAACAAGGAAAACCTGTCTTTTTTTGTATAAACAGTGAGAAAAGCTTGACACATTGTCGTGGTTTAACCTGGCAGGCAGCCAAATGCCACACAGCCACTCGCTCAGTCTCCCCCCCCCCAGCAGGACGGGGAGAGAATTGAAAACAAAATTCACGGATTGAGATAAAGACAGTTTAATAGAACAGAAAAGAAAGGAATAATGATAATAACAATGGTAATAATATATTAATGATACAATATATGAAATGAGTGATGCACAATGCAATTGCTCACCACCCGCCGAGACAACAACCTCCTTCTGGGACCCCTCCCCCCCATTCATATACTGGGCATGACGTCACATGGTATGGAATACCCCATTGGCCAGCTGGGCTGGCTGTCCCGGCTATGCTCCCTCCCAGCCTCTTGTGCGCTTGGTAGAACATGGGACGATGAGAAGTCCTTGAAAAGTAGATTACCTAGCAACAACTAAAAACATCAGTGTGTTATCAACATTCTTCTTATACTAAACCCAAAACATAGCATTAGGAAGAAATTTAACTCTATCCCAGCCAAAACCAGCACAGTATCCACCCCTTATTCTATACCATCTATGTCATGCCTAGGTCTCAGTCTCACATCTTCCAATACATTTCAATTAATCACCACCACCTTTCTTGTCTCTTGATATATCATTTCCTTAGTCTATGGGCCATCCCTCTAAAATGTTCATTGAGTTCATTTAGTCCATGACTTTGGACTCCATCTGTCATAACAGTCTTTCAGGGCAGGAAAGATGGTGTGTGGTGTTGGATTGTTGCAACCTGAAGCCAGTTCTGATTCTATTATCGCTGCGCCCGTCCGGTTCCATCAGCATTGCACTTTGCTCGGTTTTATCAGAGTTCATTCTTCATTAATCTGGGTGATTTTCATTGCGATCCCTTTGATAGCAACCATAGAAGTGATGATGTATAATATCATATAACAATCAACATCATACAATTCAGTTCATTGGCTATTTTCACCCAAAATCAAATCCCCTTGAGGTACACATCGRACTTCCCCATCCTTTCGCATTACCCACCAAGTGCACCCAGGTCCTTGAGCAAAAGCAATCCCATGAATGGGTTTTCCTTTGCCCGAGGCAGGAGTAACCCAGACTGTCTTCCCCAGCATATTCCTTATGTGCACTACAGGGACTTTATCCCCATCTACAGTACGTAAAAGTTCTGATTGGGCAGGGCCAGCTCGATTGAAAGATCCCCTGGTATTGACTAACCAGGTGGCTTTTGCTAAATGCGTGTCCCAATGCTTGAGTGTCCCACCACCCAGTGCTCTCAGTGTGGTCTTCAGCAATCCATTGTATCGCTCGATTTTCCCAGAGGCTGGTGCATGATAGGGGATGTGATATACCCACTCAATGCCACGCTCTTTGGCCCAGGTGTCTATGAGGTTGTTTCGGAAATGAGTCCCGTTGTCTGACTCAATTCTCTCTGGGGTGCCATGTCGCCATAGGACTTGCTTTTCAAGGCCCAGGATCGTGTTCCGGGCAGTGGCATGGGGCACAGGATATGTTTCCAGACACCCAGTGGTTGCTTCCACCATGGTGAGCACATAGCGCTTGCCATGGCGGGTCTGTGGGAGTGTGATATAGTCAATCTGCCAGGCCTCCCCATACTTATGTTTCAACCACCGCCCTCCATACCAAAGAGGCTTTACTCGCTTGGCTTGCTTGATGGCAGCGCATGTTTCACATTCATGGATAACCTGTGCAATAGTGTCCATGGTCAAGTCCACCCCTCGATCACGAGCCCATCTATATGTTGCGTCTCTTCCTTGATGGCCTGAGGTGTCATGGGCCCATCGAGCCAGAAATAATTCACCTTTGTGTTGCCAGTCCAAATCCACCTGAGCCACTTTGATCTTAGCAGCCTGGTCCACCTGCTGGTTGTTCTGGTGTTCTTCAGTGGCCCAACTCTTGGGTACATGAGCATCTACGTGACGTACTTTTACAACCAACTTCTCTACCCGGGCAGCGATATCTTGCCACAATGCAGCAGCCCAGATGGGTTTACCTCTGCGCTGCCAGTTGTTCTGCTTCCATTGCTGCAACCACCCCCACAGAGCATTTGCCACCATCCATGAGTCAGTATACAGATAAAGTACTGGCCATTTTTCTCGYTCAGCAATATCCAARGCCARCTGGATGGCYTTCACCTCTGCAAACWGACTYGATTCACCTTCTCCTTCAGCAGCTTCTGCAACTTTTCTTGTAGGACTCCATACAGCAGCCTTCCACCTCCGATGCTTTCCCACAAGGCGGCAGGACCCATCAGTGAACAGGGCATATCGCTTCTCATTTTCTGGTAGTTTATTATACAGTGGGGCCTCTTCAGCACGCTTCACCTCCTTCTCTGGGGACATTTCAAAATCTTTGCCTTCTGGCCAGTTTGTGATCACTTCCAAAATTCCTGGGCGACTGGGGTTTCCTACTCGGGCCCGCTGTGTGATCAGTGCGACCCACTTACTCCACGTAGCATCGGTTGCATGATGTGTAGGGGGGACCTTCCCTTTGAACATCCAGCCCAGCACCGGCAGTCGGGGTGCCAGGAGGAGCTGTGCTTCAGTACCAACCACTTCCGAAGCAGCTTGAACCCCTTTATATGCTGCCAATATCTCTTTCTCAGTTGGAGTATAGCGGGCCTTGGATCCTTTGTACCCCTGACTCCAAAATCCCAGGGGTCGACCTCGAGTTCAATGCCTGAATTGACTTCTCTTCCCTGTATCAATTTTGGGGATTGTTGTCTTAATAAGTCAAAAGTGAGGCAGGTATAAGTTAGGTAACTATAAGAACACTCTTCCTTGTCAGAGAGAGTATGAGAGAGACCATGGAACAGATATTGAGTTTAATATTAACTTTATAAATCAGAGAAATCAGACATGAGAAAGCCATTGCAAATCTGACGGAAATATATTTTCATGTCTTAATCTTTGAGCAAGAAATACTGACAGGTTTGATCTGGTTCAAAATGACTAAGTCAAAAGATTTGTGGATGCATATGATTAGCTGGTCTCATATTAACAATTTTGCATGACCATCTGGTAATTCAGCAACCATGTAAATGTCTTTTTAAAATAAGAATCTTGTATTTCAACTGGTCCTGCTCCATCTAAGTAGCACTTTGCTTTTTCAGTCATAGATGATCAACGTGTAAGCCTGTCACTGTCCCTCTGTAAGTTCTGGCACTGACAATTAAGTGATCACAGTGTATTTGTTATAAGGAACTATGGTCTAACACTGTTGCCTGAAGGAAGTAGAAGGCAGGATCTTCTCAAAAGAATTGCTAGAGGATGACTATAGACTGATGACATAAATGAGATGCCTTTTTTAAAACTCACGGGAGATTAAAATTCAGATAAATTAAGTGTTTCTCAGTGCATTTTTACTTTTCATAATCTTTAAAATGATCATTCTGAAGAAAAGGTATGCTCACCCATTATGATCGTGTCTTTTCAGTAATTGGAATGTGTCACTGTTTGTCTTTAAGCTTCCATTCCTCTTTTGTAGTCGTCAAGTTTGCTCAGGTTCATCTGTAGGAACATCCTTTTAGTAAGACTGTATGAGACTTCTTCCCAGTTTGAAATGTTTTCCTCATATTTATTGACATTAATATGGTGAATTTGATGAGATGATTTCAGGATATCCTCTAAGGCTTGTGTGGACCTTCAGGTATTCACTTGTAACAGCATGGTTGACTGAAAAAAACATGGTTCTGAAGTCTGGAATTTATATATTAATGATATCCCTAAGTCAATATAGATGAGATATTATTAGGAGGTTTTCACCACTTGAAAGATTGTTATGAGTTATATGGTCATATGAGTGGAAAACTAGAATCTGAGAAGGGCAATACTGATTAAATTACTTTAATTATTTCAATGTCTGGTGACTGCGTAGAGACTAAGACGTGGACTTATAGAAGACACATCTGTTACACAGGCTCTTGGGACCACACTGGATCCCTTGTTCACAACAAATATTATTAAGCAGGCATAAAAGTACAAGATAATTTTGGAAACATGAAATATTTCATAAATATTCACTACTGGAAGAGTAAACTCATGAGCCTCTTTCAAGCCTTTTTCTATTAGTTAGGATAGGAATATAGCTGTAAGGCTTGTCTGGGCAGGTTAAGCTTTGTAAGTATAATATTTCAGCCAGTATTTAAGGCAGCAGTTAAGGCTGACCAAATACACTGGGGAGGTGAAAAATTGTTTTTTTTTATTTATAATTAAAAAAATATACGGCTGTAACTGCTCTGCCAGCCTGATTTATCATATTTAAATTTTCTTTCAAAAAATGAAGACTTCAAAATTCTTTAAAAGCCCTGAAGGCAAATATTCAGGCTTATTCCTTCAGAACTTAAGCTTCATATGATTTCTCATCTAGCAAAAAGTAAGCCAACAAGCAGTCATCCCAGTATCAGTTCTGTTCAGTATATTGTGAGCTCCTTTCTTGGGGTAACATTGACCTCTAAGCTCACCTATAAAAGGATTCTGTGAGCCCTATTCACAGGTGGCTGCTATTATAAGACTAAAACCAAAATAAATGTCTAATATAGATTTTTATTCTCCTGTCTGATTTCCTTGTCCAAAGGAGAGGTAATTAAAGTGATAAGGTGCTTTTGGTTTGTAGCCTAATCTGAATGCTGAAATTAGGAGAAAGGATCTCTTCAGCTTTGAATGCAACCTGTACATTACTGTTTCCACGCCGACTACTAATATATTAAATACTCTTTCAGTGTGCAAAAGCAGACTTGTGAATTTCCTGCTTTACTAGAGTAATCCAGCAGAATATTCAGAAGTCACTGAAGAATTACTTGAGAAACTGTTGATGAACGTGAATGAAAAAGAAGACAACATGACATACTTGTTTATAACAGTAATCTTGCTTATTTCTATACAAAATTCAAAAGAGCAAAACCAGCACAAACTGGAAAAGGATCTACAACAGCACTGTAGAGATGATAAGTGCATAGTGAGTATTGCAAAACCCAGGAGCAGGTGAATGAATAGGGAGCTGATTGGTTTTGAAATGAGCAGCTCAGATGACATGGCTACAAATTACAAGGTATATAAAACGGAGTGCAGCTTTAAGTGTGCTGAAGACAAACATGGTAATAGCATGGGGAAAGGAATTTTGAAAGCAAATGTTGAGATTTAGTATCCTTCATTCTATTATAAGAATAGACGACAACTATTTTCAGGTGCAATAGTATGGCTAGTAATAGCTAAAGCTGCCCTCTCTTCTGGAATTCTTCTACAAAATACAGGAAATATATATTTTTCTTCTTTTTGCTTTAAATAGGTACAATTTTCAGTTTTTAACTTTAAAAAGTAAAGACAAAATACCACAGTCGGTGTTACTAGGTTTATTGTGTTCATTTTATAGATTTTTTTTTTTAACTTTGGGAACTTTCTGATCTTTTGGATAAAGCTTATAAAAACATGAGTTTGGAGTCCAGGTCTGGAAATATCGATGTTTTAGATTGAAACAGGAACAGCTGAAGTGTTACTGAAACCTTGCTTTCCAAGTAACTATCAGACAGGTTCTGGTAATGTAGAGAGAACTTTAAATAATACCTATTTTTGGTGTATCTGTCAGTAGGATTAGGAAAAGACCTTATCTTTAAATAAAAATAATTTTGTAATTAATAAAGATAATACAAAGTAAGAGTTACTGCAAAGACCCCTTTGCCTGTGAACCTCCTTTTCTTCTTGCTTTGACTGGCCTACTTTTCCATGGATACTATTTGTTCAATTTGTGTGGTCTTAACTGTAAGTTACGGTCCTTTTAGGAGAGTAATTGCACTAGATGAAACTCTCTGGAAAGAGCTGGAGCTTCTTCTTTCCCTGGGGGACAGCTGAGCACCCTGGAGGGTTCCATAGACTGCAGGATCTGAAATGCAAATCTGCCTTGCAAAGACTCCATGGCTAGGAGGGTATTGCTTTACATATACTTTATTTTTTTGCTTTCTTTGGTCTAGCCACTTAAAGTTTTCTCTAGCTGGTAAGCTCAGCTCTAATAAACACCAATTTTTAATTTTGCTTTTTTTATTTTTAAAAGTTTATCTTTTCACTGGAAGGAAAAGTTTTTCCACTTCAAGGACCTACCAAACAAGTTTTTTTCAAAAGAAGTCTGTAGTACATGACAAAATGAAAAGATCTCATTTTTAAAAAGGTATGCTTCATACTAGTATGTGTACATACTAGTACGATTGCAAGACATGAAAGGCAATCCTACCGCATGGCTTAGCATTGATAAGTTTGTCTCAGTTGAATTCTGCATCCATTTTCCCTGTACATCAAGCAAGATTTGAATCAATGGGGTGTTTAAGAGAAACAACAGTGATTAAAGGCCTGGAAGTTTTTTAAAGAACTCTCTAGAGAAAAGTTTTGCCAAGAACGACATAGAGATAGCATAGATATTGGAGAAAAGGGAAGTGCTAGGTAAAGTCTGTCATCATAAAGTCATCATAAAATAACCTATGCCATGACATACCACAGCTGATGTTATAAAAAAATAGGACTATGCATACCACATGAAAAGTTATCTTTAGCTAGTCGAAAATATTAAGCTCTTCTTGCTGCATAAAAAGCCTTTCCCCTCCTCCTGTTTAGTGTAATTCCATTAATACAAATGAAGATCCTCCCGACTGAGAGGTTAATAGAATCTTCATGACCTTGTCTGGACCCTCTAACATTTACAAAGATGTGGCTTATGATCTTGATACATACAAATTGACTACTGAGCTCTGATATATAATAATAATAATGGAAAATAATAATAATAAAAAAATTTATAAATTATTATGTCTGTCCCCCTAAAATCATAAAGTCTCCAAATCCAGTTTGCATCCTGGCTACTTAATTGGCAACAGCTGATAATGAGTTTTAGCTGTTTGAACATAGTGCTGAGTTGAAAATAGCTATGGTTTGATCTTCTTTTTAGGCAAGGACATTAATCAATCTCTCAAACACACCTTTTAATCGCTAAACAAGTATCCTGAACTTGACAAGAGTAAATCTAGGTCTGAATTACCAAAAGCATGTTAGACATAGCTGTTGAACATCTCAGTGTCTAAATATATACATACATACATACATATGTATATGAGAACAGTAATATATATGTTACAGTAATATATATGTGTGTGTGTGTAAATAAATAGTACTGTTTCCAAAAGGCTAGCATATAAAATAAGATTATGTGGAACTGATGAGTTCAGAATAAAAGAAAGAGGAAAACAASAATGCAGTGGCTCTATAAAAATACACAAGAGTCATGAGGCAGTAGACATTCAAAAATATTGGGAAGCTATGAGCGATGACATAGGTGAAAGGTAGGGAAAGAACAAATTATTGTGGGAATGTGAAGGAGGCAGCAGGTGAAATGGAGGGCACATGGAGGTGAAAAATGGAGATAGAAAATTTGTGATCACAAAATGAAAAATATGTAATGGAGACATCATAAGTGGTTTCAGCACCATGACCAGTACCTACAAATCCAGAGTCCTAGTATGCCTTTCTGGTGCAAATGAAGCGTGATATTCTTCAGTTCTTTGTCTGATTTTCGTAGACTCACTTATATAAACTAAAACCCTTAATTTTTTAGTAAAAATGTTTTAGGTGAGGACAATATGTTTTTGACAGTTTAATTGTTTTTTGTTTTGTTAGTTTTTAAAAGGACCATAAAACCAGTCAGGGGTTAGCATTGCAGATGCTTACAACTAGGGAAATGGATTTGATCACAGCCTGTCACCAATTTAGAGCACAATTAAACTGGTTTAGTGCTCTCACTTTTTGCCTTAGTGTGTACTGGACATGCTTACAAAACCACTCCAACTATTTGTATAGAAAAGCCTGACTCTCATTTTCCTTGGAGAAGTTTAAAGATGAACCTAATTGTCAAATTAAAGCTATTTTGTCTTGCATAAAACTTCCATGGTGTTTCTTTGTGTTTTATCTTATCCAACCTAATTTAATGTTTAAATGTAATCAATATGTTATAGTAAGATTTTTTAGGCCTACAAGTAAAAAAATAAACTGTTTCTCTGCTAAATCACCTAAATCCTAACATTGAATCGAATATTGTTTGTTAGAAACAAAATGAAATTGCTGTTTCTCTAACTATTCTACAGTGTGAACTACATCCTGAAAAATGTCCAGATTATTTTAACTCCCACTTGTAGACTTATTTTTGACTATGTATAAATTGAATCACCAGGTTAGTTTAAATAAAATAAAACACTAATTTGAAAAATTAATGTGAAAATAGTTTTATTTGTTACCTATTGTGATTTATTAATTTTAGGGGTGGAAAAGTTTAATTTTTATTTTGCTTTTCTGCAAATTTATCTCTGGTCCATGGTTAATAACAGAAAGTGCTATACTGATATGAATGAGCGTTTCTTCTTTCTAAAAGAATATAATTTCGCTTTCATCTTTCCATGTCTTTTCCAGTCCCCCTCTCTTAGCTGTAGTTTTTTTTGCTTCTTGATATTATTCCTCACCTGCTATATTTCACCTGCTGTTTGGCTATTTCCACTGTGGCAGTGTGGTCCTTTGCAATGCTCCAGTAGTCATCTTCCATTCAGCCAGCAGCCAGGCAAATTTTCTGTTGGTGATATTTGCTGACATTTGTGTGAAATTGGAGTGGAGCTTCTATGGAATCACATCAAAAACTCTTTTATTTATTGTTTCTGTAAGCAGCTTTATGCTCCCACAGTTATTCTGAGGATTTTTCGTCATACATAGAACCCTATTTGCATATCTGTGGTTAAAACACCAGTTGAAGAAGGACTATTATTTGTTTAACCTCAATAAACACAAACTTACAATATACGCAAAAGCAACATACATTAGTAATTTTTAAACTGAAAACTTTTTCTTTGCAAAATTGAAGAAAAGAGTTAAAATTAGCGTGAGTCATGTTCACACCAAGTAAACAGAGAGGAACACCTTAAGGTGCTGAAATTCATATAATAGCTCAAAACTGAAGCTGAGAGAATGGTAAAGATGAGCCAATTGCTTATTATTTCTGAAATCTCAAACAGTTCACACTTGTAATGGGAGACATTTTGAATGCTGACATAAGTAAATATTCATTTTAGAACTGCTTTGGCATCCGATGCATATGAATTATATATCTTAGAGTCACTGAGTACATCCCTCACAGTCAGAAGAAAGCATGAAGTGATACCCTGCACACCCCTGTACACTGTGCTATTTATTTATACTACAGTAGAAATCCATGTTACAGATCAATTCTCAACAAGCTATACTAAAGTCACTACCAACACAGAAAAATACAATGTACATCAGGACAACAGTAAGAAAAGAACAATGATATCACCAAAGCCTTAAATCCTTGTAACACTAGACTGGAGAGAGGGGCATAGGGTTGTTTTGTCTTTTTAAGACAGAGTATTCCTCATATCATTCCAAATGTTGGACAACACCACATGCCAGAGAAGATCTCAGTTTTATCTGGCAATTCGATCTAAGCAAAATTCTTTCCAAATTCCAAGTTTTGTAGTCAGCTTATACTCAAAAGTATGAGGAAGACATAAAAATTGTTTTAATTTCTAACTCTAGTGGCTCTGCCACTTTGTTGTCTAATCCTTTATATAGTTTATCAAATTCCATCAATAAATAATTTAAAACCTTTTAGTAATAATAAAAGGCAAACCAAAAAATTTGCTAATCTTCCAGACAACAGTATTTCATTCATCACTTGAGAGCAGACCACATGAAATTATTCAAATGGGACAAAATAGTCCCAAGTAGCAACTCAACCTGAGGTCTGACTTTTTGTTCTCCTTTGTCCTGAGAAGGACCTGGAGGTCCTGGTGGACAGCAAGCTGAACATGAGTCAGTAGGTCACCCTTGTAGCAAAAATACTTCACYATGTGAATAACTCAGTATTCAAATAGGTTCCCCATAGAAGTGGTGGAATCTCCGTCACTGGAAATATTCAAGACTTTGCTTGACAGGGACCTGAAGAACCTTATCAGAGGCCCTGCTTTCAAAASCAGATTGGACCAGATGGTCTTCTGGAGGTCCCTTTTAGTCTAGATTTTTCAATGACTCTATGATTAAAAAAATAGTAAGGGAACACATCTTTTCCTTCCAAAAATGTTAAAATAAAAATCTAAAAGGGTAGTCTCTTCCTGGTGAATATACCTTTTCCATTTGCACCTAACTTCTGCAGTAGTCAGTCATCCACTTAATGGTGTAAAGGATCAAGAATATCCTTTTGATGTTTACCATCTAATACATCATGTCATGTACAAATAGGTTTATCATGTCTTCTTAGGATATTGTGTCCTTTATTAGTGAGAAGCCTTCAGTTAATTTACCATCAACAATTTCACTGAAAGAAGAGAAAAGTTAGGTATGATATTCAGAAGGAAGTGATATTTTTTACTACAGGTGTGCACATAAACAGTGTATGATTCCCTACATTTTTCTGGAGGGGAGGAAGGGAGAAGCTAGCTCCTTCCTACTTTTAGATCCAACACATATCTTACAGCATATGTGTGCAAGATAGAAGGCAACACAGAAACATCCAGAGAGCTGCTCATTACACACTTGCTTAGGAGGAGGACAGGGCTCAAGGTGAATCTGTGATTGTCAGTACTAAAAAGTTCAACCAGTTTATTAGAGAGAAGAACCTTATATCAGAGAGGAAGATCTTTAATAATGCTCTTTAGCAGCAACAAATTAAACATGCAAATACAGAAACAATCTCATATTATTTTACCTACTGTACATTTTGAAATTGTCTTCATGGATCACTAGGTTATTTAATGGCCTTTCACCCCTGAGGCCACGCTTCAAATTAAAACTGTGTAAGCTTTGAGAAGTAACCAATATTAAATTATGTTTTGAATTTGTATTAAAATTGTTTAACCTTGGAGATCTCCCTCTATGAGCTCAACAGGCTTGCAAAATGTTTAGACAAGACAACAAAGCTTTCACACGAGACCTTTCTCCTTATTAGTACAGGTTATTCCCTATAGCAAATAAAGGATTCTCCCAATAGAAATGTGAGAAATATACCCCATACTATTATACTGCAAAGAATACTGGGAGAGGGGGGTGGAGGGGCGGAACGGGAGCTCAGTCTTTTTAGTTAAGTCTACCTGAGATGTCTTATTCTACTACACCAGTGGAAAGAGAGATGAAGTGAGTTTCTGCTGCCATTTAGTAGGATTCTTGTATGTACACAAGAAGAGATGGGAAAGCAAAACCCTGTTCACAGTTTTTGTCAAAATAGTTTTCAAATGCACAACATTTCTCTGAGATAGTTTGCTCATCTGACASAGTCGATCATTTCCCTTTAATCACATATTTTTTCTTGACAGTGATCTATATGAAAACCATATTTCTTTATCTAAAGTGGGAGCTTTAGAATAAAAAAAATAAGCATACACACCAGTGTATTCTGCAGAGGGAGTGTGTTTCGTTTCCGTTCAATTGTGGTTGTTCCCTGCATCCTGTGTTGCTGTCTCTCTTCTACAACCTTGCATGTGGATGACTGAAAGCAGCCCTATGCTAGAACAGCTTTTGCTTCCAGGAAGAAAGTGGCTAGGGCTCCCTCATGATGTTTTTATTACATGAGGATTTACCATGAGATGCAATGCATCATCTCTATGTCACATCATATTACTAAACAGAACTGCAGWGGAGCTCATAAATATGCTCTTTTAGATAAATATTGCTCTGGGCAGCAATCCAGCTCCTTATTGGAGAGCTTCACTAAACATAGGCCCTTCTTTTGACTTTCCATACAATTTAGATATTGCTCCTTTAGGTTTTCTATTCAAGGACAGGATGAGATGACAACAGGCTGTGAGTACTGCCCGAAGAGAACACCCAATGGTGCAAATAAGGTAGTAATCCCAACTGGCCCCAGCACAAGGAGAATGGGAGGTACTGCTCTATACAGGATCTGTGAGATGTCATGAAGAGATCCTACTCCAGCATTCTCACTGCGGTCACTATAAATAATACAAAACCTGCTGATGGTGGTCATTATTAATGTCTTGTGATTGATATGTCCTAGATAGTTAAGTGATAGCTTTTTTTTTTTTCTGATGGCTTTCCCTAGGCTACATAACTTCATTATTAAAAAAATTAAATAGAGTGAAAACAGCATAAAACTCACTCACTGATAATTCTTTCCTATATTSCCAATCACATATCCGAAAGAGAATAGTAAAACACAGCAGATGATAGAAACATGMAGAAAAAAAAAGAGTTGAGAAGGCTGGAGAAGAAAAAGTCACAGAAACAGGAAAAAACATACAAGGCTAGAACACTAACAGTTGGGATTTTTGCATTAGAATAAGTGTAGGCTTTCTTAATCAACTTTTAAAACTATTCACCATTCATTTTGAGAAGTCTTCAATGAGTATCTCCATTAGCTATTTTTGCACACTATGTCCACATGCCTTTCTGCTGTTTTATAGTCTTTCTTTATAGTACAGTTGTCCCGATCCAATGTCGGGGGAGGTTTCGATGTGATCCCCAGAGCAAGATTAAGACACAAACGAGGTCAAATGCCTTATGCCCAGAACGGCTTTTATTATTAAAAGTAAAAAATGAAACTGAGGCAGTAGCGTATCAGTAGTAAAAATTGAGATAGTAGCGATAGGATAGAATAGAATAAAAAGACAGAAATCAAGCAAGCATTCGGGATAGAGTTGCAAGAATAGTCACCACCAGGAATCCGCGGCGTTCCGGGGGTCCAAGCCTCAGAGTCTTCGGTGGTGGGCGATAGCGCAGASTGGAGGGCTTCTCGGTGTCTTCGGTGGTGGGTGGTAGCGCCTCTCTGGACAGCTTCTCGGTGTTGTCGGTGGTGGGTGGTAGCGCCTCTGCCCGGTCTTGTCTTTTGCAGCCCCTTTTATTCCCATCCAGGGGCTGCAGTTTCCATGACGACGGCACGTACTTGCCCATCTCTGCATTCCTGCATATGGGCACACCTTGCACGGGACTTCAGCCCCGCCTGTCACGAGGCAAGGGCATGGCTTGGMAGGATGACTCAACACAAAGCCCCTCACAAACCAGAGGTCTCTGTGACCTTGTAGTCGCCCTTATCACATTCTCCACCCAGATAAGGAATATCCAGCTTCTCACAGTTTGGTTCATCACGTTCTCCACCCAGATAAGGAGTATCCAGTTTCTCACAGTTTGGTTCATCACATTCTCCACCTAGATAAGGAATCTTTGAGACAAATGTCCTGCAATCCAGTTTCTCACAGTTTGGTTCCTCACAACAGCCTTGTTCCTCAGGCTTTCTAGGGTTATGAAAACTAACACAACCCAACAATGACTATAGATAAGAAGTGTATCATCTGCAATTCTTTCCAAATTACAGAGCAGTACTTTCACAAGTGCTTTCAAAACTAGGTTTTCTCATAGGTAACTTGTGTGTGCCTGGGTATTTTTTAAAGCCAAAATCTAACTCTGATTTAAAAGTTAACTATTTGTATTTTTCCCATAGCACAGACAAAAAAACCTCAACAACTAAAAATAATACAAGTGACACAAAGGCATCAAAACAGATAAACAAATAAAGTAAAGGTATAGATGGTGTTATCTGAATCTAAGGATCTCTCCCACCTCTCCACAAGGGGCAAAAATTGTGGGTGGACACCAGAGAGGCTGTGGGTGATCTGATCTCTTAATCCAGCTGCTGTTAATATGTGCATGTTGTGCTAATTACCTATGTAAAATATTTCATGGTTATATTAACTTTGTGGCTTCTTTTATTCTGAGCTTTGACTTTCAGTATGATAAGAAAATAACAAACTTAAAGGACATTTCTAATTTAAAGGGCTTTGATCATGAAAGTCTCAAAGACAACAGAAATGTTCTGGTCAAATACTTGGAAGTTCTGTGACAACTCCAGTCTGTTCTGTGGATATAATGCAGAGATGATATTAATCTTCTACACCTATTGCCTTTTACTGCAAAAGTGCAACTTAAATATTTTAAAATTTAGCAGCATAATTCAAGGAGTACTTTCAGCAAATGTGATTTTCATTGCTCTATTTTCTTTGGAGAATCTCAAGACTTGAATATTAACACCACCAAAGTAATGGCAAAGATGGTTGTGGTGGGAAATCTTATTAGTAAACAAGAGCTGCAYCTGAAAAATATTGTCATTAAAAGCTATGTAGTAGTTAATTGAGTCTGATATGAAATTTAGTGCTGGAAAGTTAATGACTAATGCAGCTATTTCACACAGCTTGGTTACTGCAGGCTCTATAATGATCTCCTTTGCTTCATAGCAACAATGAAATTAACCTCTCTTTTGTCCTGCAGGTATTGTGTTCTGATAATGCATATCCTTTACAAGTATGAGCAAATTATTTGCTTTGCATACAAATTGAGCATAAGGTGAATCCATATGGAAAAGAAAATGAACACTTTTATATTTTTCAACTAAAGAATACACACTTAAATGTAAGTCAAAATTCAATAAGTTGGCACCTTGGGTGACTTAAAATAACATTAGTACGGGTAGGAATTTAGATGATCATTATTTTCCTGGGTTTCTATCATCTCTACTATTCTGTTGCCTTAAAACCTAACTGGATGTAAAGCCACCAGTTAGCAAAGCTTCTCCCTCACTTCAGCCTGTGAATCAAATCCTAAAGGACACAGTATGGTGGTCTAGAAAGCAGGTTTGGATGGGGGGGYGGGTAAAAGGAACATTGTTAGCTTTTGACGATGAGGGTGTCTACTGGGTTAAAGGAGGCACAGTGCATTTATAATTTGGAGTGGAGAACATAAAAAGGAGCGGCAGAGGCTCCTGGCATACTGTCAGATTTTAAAATCCTCACCATCCTCAAAGTAACTAAAACTTAAGTTAATAATCAAAAGAAAAATAAGGAAAACACATTGAGAGTATTAGGAATGAAACAATAGGAAATAAAAACAGTGTGGGTGGAATAAGTAAGGTGAGCATCCGCTGTACTCAAATAAAAGATATTTTTGCCTTTTGGTCATTCTAGTGACCAAATTATTCATGTATTTCTTATTGGCTGCATTACCAAGAGATATATTTGCAATAGAAATTACGAGATTTGATTATGTGAGTTTGAAAGGTCAAGAAAAGCTTGAGGATGCTCCCTCTCTTCTCTTTTCCAAATTTCCAGGATTCTAAAGGAATGTGACAGGGGAGCTATCGGTTTAACAGAAGATTAGTTGATAGATTTTAATAGATTGTTGTAGTACTGTTCTTAATGTAGACTATTTTAACTAGCTTTTTCCTCCTACTATGAAGAGCAATCATGAGGACAAGTTGAGAAGTGCTTACTATCATCTCCAGAACAATGATGACTCTGCAGCTGACTTAACTCCAACCACCGCTATCAGTGAGACTGTGTAGATTGATTCAGTTTGCACATTTAGAAACTACATCAGCAAGTCAAAAGCAACCTAATAACAATAATTTTCAGGAAGCATCATGCTTGACTTATTATTGCAAGCTCAGTCTAAGCACCCAGTTTCTGCACATGCCATAAAAGTGATGCATAAACTTGGGCATAAACAAATATTGATTTTTTTTTGATGGGAGGTAATTATCCAGGAATTACATTTTCAAAGACTAGCTTAGAGTCAGAAAATGAGTGGGAAACCATTCCTTTGTATAAGCCACCAGTTTAATAAGACAGTACTGTATATTTCTGTATGTCAGAATTAGTGATATATGGCTGAAGAGGAAATCAGATGCTGGGTTAAGCAGCATGCAATATTGGGACTCTCAGCCAACTTTTCTTTATTCTGAACATTGCTTTTCTGATTTTTTTTCCCAGATATTTAGTAGGAAAAACTCTTACAGGAAACAATTGAACAGTTGTGGTAAAAGTGTTTGGTTTTGGTTTAACTTCCCAATATAAAAATAACATGAAGGAAGTATTTGATAATAGACCTGGTGAGAATTTTATGTTCCTTAGAAAATCTGAAAATTGTTGGAGGAAGGAACAGAATAAAGGTACAAAGTCAGAATATTCCTTGAAAGGAAAATACTGAAAAGCATTTATTTTACAATGCTAGATTTTTTTTTTTTTTTGGAAAACTTCAAATTCTTATTTGGAGGAATGCCTCCTAGCTCTCACACACTAGGACACATGTAGGAAACTGGAATCTTGGGCCCTATGGTTTAGTGCATACCATTTAGACATCTCATAGTTGTGTCTATTTGTCAAAAACAGGGGTTCATGAAAACTGAAAACAAAAAAGAATCCTAAAACTCACAGTAACTTTAAAAGTGCCACAAAATTTTCAGTGATTGTATGGTAGGCCTGGTTGTATAAAGAGAGAAAGTAAAATGTATCTGTGTGCATCTGTGTACGAAGGAGTAAGAGAAAAAAAGTTCATAAGGCAAGTGTCCATATCTCATTTTAACAATTCATATATAAATTTTAATATCTGAACTATTTCAATATCTAATAACAAAGCTTTGTGGGAAGCTCTATTTCAAACATCTGCTCACAGTTTTGTTAGTATACATCAGTAATGCAACAGTCTCCTCTTTTATTTTTCATCATAGAATCATAGAATCGTTAAGGTTGGAAGGGACTACCAGAGGTCATCTTGTCCAATCCCACTGCTCAAAGCAAGGTCAATTAGAGTAGATTGCTCAGGAATGTGTCCAGCTGGGCTTTGACTGTCTCCAAGGATGGAGACTGCACAGCCTCTCCAGGCAACCTGTTCCTGTGTTCAATCACCTTGCAGCTTTGAGCAACCTGATCTAGTAAAAGATGTCCCTGCTCATGGCAGGGGAGTTTGACTAGATGATCTTTAAAAGGTGCCTTCCAACCCAAACCATTCTATGATTTGACAGCAATTACACCTTTTCTTGTGTTTAAATGGAATTTTCCATGTTTTAATTTGTGCCCACTGCCTCTTGTYTTTTCATTAGGCACCACTAAGAAGAGTCTGGCTCCTATATCTTTATTCCCTCACATCAAATAGTGATGCACATTGATAAGATCCCCCCTGATCCTTCCCTTCTCCAGGTAAAAACTCCCAGCTCTCTCAGCCTCTCCTAGTTCAACAGATGCTCCAAGCCTTGAATTGTCTTACTGGTCCAAGACTGGACTCTCTCCAATATGTTCATGCCTCTTGTACTATGGAGYCCAGCACTGGGAACAGCGCTCCAGATGTGTCTCACCAGTGCTAACTAGAGGGGAAGGGTCAACTACCTAGACCTGCTTGCTGGTAATGTTCTTCCTAATGCAGTCCAGGATGCTGTTGGCTTTCTTAGCTGTAAGGGTGCATCACTGGCTCTTGTTGCAGATTAATTTAATTTGTGAAAATCAAAGGGGTGGACTTAGTTTTGTAGTGTGTAACTCTAGGTCCTGATCAAGTAGTTTGATCTCATTCTTGATTTTAAAGTCAGTGACATACATAGAATCATAGGATCATAGAATCATTAAGGTTGGAAAAGACCTTTAAGATCATCGAGTCCAACTGTCAACCCAGCACCCGTGCCCACTAAACCATGTCCTGAAGTACCATATCCACATGTTTTTTGAATGCCTCCAGTGATGGTGACTCCACCACTTCCCTGGGCAGCCTGTTCCAATGCTTGACTACCCTTTCAGTGAAGAAATTTTTCCTAATATCCAACCTAAACCTCCCCTGGCGCAACTTGAGGCCATTTCCTCTCGTCCTATCGCTTGTTACTTGGGAGAAGAGACCGACACCTACCTCGCTACAGCCTCCTTTCAGGTAGTTGTAGAGAGCGATAAGGTCTCCCCTCAGCCTCCTCTTCTCCAGGCTAAACAATCTCAGCTCCCTCAGCCGCTCCTCATAAGACTTGTGCTCCAGACCCTTCACCAGCCTCGTCACCCTTCTCTGGACACGCTCCAGCACCTCAATGTCCTTCTTGTAGTGAGGGGCCCAAAACTGAACACAGGATTCGAGGTGCGGCCTCACCAGTGCCGAGTACAGGGGCACGATCACCTCCCTCTGCCTACTGGCCACACTATTCCTGACACAGGCCAGGATGCCGTTGGCCTTCTT